>VZDJ01007755.1:17125682-17286695 GCA_008694505.1 Cyanoderma ruficeps | reverse complement strand
TTCTTTTTGAGGCTGAATTAACAATTACGTAATATAAGTAGGGCGGTTTTTTTGCTTTTGCTTCATAAATGATTTTTGTTAGGCACAGTGGAAAAAGAACACCATATAACAATTCAAAATGAAGCCATCTGGCTTTGTGTCCATCTAACAATGTTAACAAATATCCCACATCTAAAAGAAACATGAAGCACTATTTCTGTGCTGTGTTCATTTGCCTCACTTTGAAGGAGCATAGCACAAAGATGCATTTATTAAATGAAGCGCATTCATATTTCTTTTTCTTTCCCATGGCATTTCATTACCTCTTTGTCTGTGTTTCAGTGATCTTGCGTCCACTGTGGTGCACCTTAAAAAGTCAGAAAAAAATTCTCAAAGCCGTGATCTTGCTTGTGCCACTTGGTGTGGGCTCCTACCTTGCAGTCCAGCAGAAGGCAGGTTGTCCAGATGTGACTGCAGATAAACTGCTCCACATGAAGGGAAAATAGAAGGCAACTACAGTTATCACCAGGAAGTAGCCCTTAACTCACTTCACAGTAACTTACTGGCTTGTCCCATACCCTAATGGGTTTATGCTTCCATCATGTGAGTGCATTGGATGATGCAAGATAAATATGAAACATGAAAATATTAAAACTGTCTCCCTGCCTGCTGGCATTTTGATTTTGCTTGTGGGAAGAAAAAGAAAAGAGCAGAAGGGATTACAAGCTTAGAATTATGCTACTAGGAAAGTCTTACAATTAGTCTACACCCAGCCTTCCTTAATGTGTGGTCTCCAAGACACCAAAAGCAAGACTGTGAAATAATTGCAAAAAGAAATTAAAAAACACACACTCACACATTCCCATAGATGCAAACAAACAAGCAGGAAAAGCAGAAGAAAATAAAGCTAAAAATATTAAACTAAATAAAACCCTGTATGGAGTCCAGCCTTAGTATTTGACCATAGTGAAAACTATCTTGGCAAGGTGTTCCTTGGATTTCTTTCCCCACCCCACCCCCCCCCAACCCAACCCACTAGGTGGTAGTTCAGTAAGGAGGAGCGATAACACGGGCAAACACCTTTAGGGAAGACACAAATTTCATCAATGAATGGAGCTTGTGATCACACAGTAAAAGGACTTCACAGATAAACATCACAAATAGACACAGAGTTTGTATGGACAAGCCTGTCAGTTTGGAAGTGCTTATTTTAATGTTCTTTTCTGTAAAGCCATAGGCCAACACAACTCTGGCTCTTCTACCACAAGGAGGTAGGACAGATTTAATGAAATAGCTCTGCTTGGAAGTGAGGATGGGCATCTCTGTAGCTGCAAGTTATTTTGGTTAGGAGGGAGTTGCATCTCTCTTGGATTCTCCTCCAGAAGCTGGTACCTGTCTGGTATATTATACAATGAACTGTCCCTCCTGGGGCCACAGAAGAGACAGGCAATGGCCTAGGACTTGTGCTCCTGCAGATCCCTTCATCCCTCCTCTCCCACCACTGAAGGAAAGCGCAGGCTCCAGATAGAAGACAATTCAAGGAGCTCCTGCAGGGCAGCTGTTTTTATCTCTGCACCTCTTCAGGCCCAGGACATGCACAGCTGAGTAAGAAAATCCATAGTGAGATAAATAAATAGATTAGTTAATTAAATGTTGATATCATTAACTCCTAATTTATATATAGCACCCACGAATTATCATTTGAGCCTCTCAAAAGATGAGAACAGTTTGGCATAATCATTAGAAATTGCATTATGCTGTTCCTGCTTTTAAAAAAAGAGAAGTCCAAGGAGCCAAAGTCCAAGGAGCCTCTTGCCTTCCAAGAGAGGAGCCAGGGCAGTGGTGGAACTCCAGCAGATGTGAACGGGCTCTGTACCAGGTTATGGGCTCTTTCCCTGGAAATCTTGATGTTTCCATGCACACACACACACGCTCAGTTAATGCAACTCTGCTGATACTATCAACAGCTTTGCTTCTTTTTCATGACCATCTGTGGTTTGGACTCACTTATTCCAAAACTGCAGCTAAGTCTGCCCAGCTATTTAAAATTAAAGATCTTAGCTCACTTTTCCTTTTTTTTTTTCCCCTTTCTTTTTTTAATATGATTTCATTACAATCTGTCCTCCTTTCTGCTGTTGTGACTGAAAGGAGCTCACTTAGGTGTCCTAAGACAGGGGAGAAGAGTTCAGAAATCCTGTGTGGTGTCATCTTCATGTAGGTGAACATGTCTGAGAGAGCATCTAAATCTTCTGTGTCCATGCTGAAGAATTTCTCTTTTTCCTGGTGACACAAGTGTTTTCTTTGCCATTAGCTCACCATGTGGGAATTGGTGTCTTAACATGCATAACAGCGCAGCAAAAGTTTAGAATATGCTACAAAGCTTAATGACAAAAATATGTGTAGAATCAAATAAATCAAAATCTTTTGGACTGGGTTCTGTGGGTGGAAGGTTGTTCTTATATTTCATTTTAAAGCCTTCACTCATTCCTGCAACAGAATGCTATCTGTTTTGGTTTTAATTTGGTCAACTTCACACAGCTTTTCACATGCAACTGTCTGTGGAAAGCAAAAGCTGCACTTATCATTAGACAACAGATTTAAAATAACCCTTTACTGTCTTGTTTCTTTATCCAATATATTTTTTAAAAGTATGTGATGTTTACAGTTTGACAAAAAGTAATGCCTTTTACTCATCTTAGAGGGCTTAGCACCAGGGGCCTCATCAAATGGGTGTCTCTTAATCACAAAGCCAAGTATTTAGCTCAAAGAGATGATTCTTTTTAGCATAAACTCACAAAAATATGTCTTGTTGAGACCTCTCAATATGATGTAATATGAAAAATATATATAAACATAGGAATTATTCAGAGAGGTTTTGCAATCTTGACCCATTAAAAGATGGATCTTTTCCCTGAGAGGGAAAGTTATTCTTAGCATCAGAACAGAGTCACTTTCAAAGTAAAGTAAGTGAAAGGAGGTTGTATTTGTTCACAAGTAGTTCAATTTTGTATAGACCTTGAAAAAATTACAAACAAAAAAAAAGTCTGTTGAATTTTGCATCAACATGCAGAGAACTGCAGTGAAAACGTTAGGACTGTTATGAGTGGAGCAGGAGTGGAAAAGTCAGGGTGGGAAACCACCCAAAGAAGCAGCTGGAGAAGGTTTATGAGTGCAATATCTGCTGACAATACCTGGATTGGTGGCACACAAAGAACCCAGATGGTCTGTGTGCGGCTTCCCAGGACACCCAGACTGGGAGACACAGAGGTGGGCCAGGCTGAACAACTGATGACTTAATTTCTAGATGGTATGGAAGAGCCACATGCAAACCCACATCACAGTCACCAACCTAAGAAGAAACTAGGACATGTGGGGAGGACTTAATAGGTGACATCCCTTGTTCTGCCTGTCAAGGAGTCCCAGGCAGACTACCTGGGTACTCATATCTGGATGCCTGAATGCATTGATTTGGGTATATATCCCTCCTGGTGCTTGTCAGCATCAGCATATGGGCACAAGAATGCGAGGGAAATTTACTCCATTTTACCAATAAAGTCATCTTTGTCTCTCTAAAGTGATCTTTGATAGATCACTGGTAGTGTTACAAAATTATTTCTTACAGATCTATAGGGAATTCTGTCTTTCAAAGGACTTAGTGTGTTGCTATGAATCAGCAATTGCTCTGCCTCCTGCTTGCAGCAAGCATGGGCAGGTTCCAGCACAATTTGCCTCTAATAGCATAAAATAGGAGTTACACATCCAAACCCATCAGATGTTTGTTTAACTGGATTGGATTTGCACAGCTTTCCTTTTTGCCAATAAAATAAAAAAAAAAGGTAATCTTCTCAACATGCAGTGAAATCCTGACTCCACTGAAGCCAGTGGCACATATCCCATTTATTTCAGGAAGGCCAAGTTTTCAGTGATGGCTTCTGGTCTTCCAAGCTGTTGAATGTGAAAGCTGAAGGCAAAGGACATTTGTAAAGGTATCTCCTTACCAGGCTCTCTAGAGTTGGCACCATCAGAAAGAGCAAAAGCAGTAAGATTGCTCTAAAAAGAGCAAATGAAATGATCACTCGAAGTTCAAGCAGATATTTAATAGCTTTTAAAGAACTAAACAATACCCACTCCTATATGAGATGAAAAGTAAATAGCATCTTTCCCATTAAGGTGGATGGCAGCTCAGTCCATCCCTCAGGAAACAAGCAGCAATATTTATATCCATTTCTGCACATGTCCTTGAAATGTGTTCATTTCCTTCCTATGCAGGTTTTAATAAACTACCATCCTGTCTTAGAACAGTACCTAAAACAGGCTGACTTGTTCATCAAAACATTTGCCAATGCACTAGTGCTCTTTTCATCAAAATTTGAAACATTTCAAAATATGTTGATCCAAGTCAACTCCACCCCCAAAGTCTTTCAGCACAAATGTTTCAAGAAAAGCACTATTTCAAGAAAATAGATTTCAGCATATATTATGAAATTTCATGTCAGCCTTCTGAAATTATGTTTCTATTTGTCTTTTATTAATTTTAAAATAAATTTTATAACTTATGACAATTTATACAATACTGCAGTTAGAAGATGACAACATAGCACAATGCAATAAAAGCTATCTATCATCACAGCTGAAATATTTTATTCCCTTACTGGGTTTTACTATCTTTTAAAATCATTACTGTGTGCTGCTTTCTATCACTGAATGAAACCTCTTTCCTTGATCACAGTGTCTCCTGTTTTTTTGCAAAGATCTGGTATGTCACTCCCATCCAAGTATTTCCTGTTTGTTTTGGAACTAAAGAGTCTGATAAATTCTTTCAACACAACAGAAATTGGAGACAGCTCCACTGAGAAGATAAAATGCTTTAATGTGTAATAAACAGAAGCCAGACCTAATGATTATTTAAAGTAATATAATAAAATATAGCTGCCCTGAAGTCATAAACTGATTTCAAAGCAATGAAAATGGCATAAAGTAATTGCAAAATGTAAAAACATAAAATAATAAATACAGCAAACATTTTAAAAATTTTCATCCAGAATTTCAAACTGCAACCCATAACTTATAGTCATCTAAGTAGATAGCATTTTAAATTTTTTTTTTCACTGTGGAGTGTAGGAAAAATAGGTTCAAATGTAATTTCTCCTTTAATTTAGAATAAAAACAAATTTTCAACAGCAAAATTTTCAGAACACATACATCCCATGTTTTGATCAGAACTGATTTTTAGACAAACAAGTTAAACGAAAATTCCTCTTTGCAAAAAGTGCCACATGGTATAGAACAGCATAAGCTTGAGTGAGAATTTAATCAAAACTGTTTAAATTCAGAGTGGTATTAATAAACCATGAAGGAATTCAGTCATTGTTCCAATAACAATCCATATATCATCATCATGTACAGTGTAAGATTATATATATATATATTTCTTATTAGGCAAAAATGCTGCCCATGCATAATCAGGAAGCACATGTCCAAGTAAAGCTGTGTAATTATATACAAACCATTTCAGCTCACCCGTGCCAAGAAAAAACATCAGCAAAAGTCTTGTCTGCATGACCAATTAATTCTTGCAGAAGGCTGAGAGCATCAGACCGTGCACCAGTCTCTTCCCCTGTGATATTCAATAATACAGGGGTAAACAATTGAGTGAACACACCTGAATATATCATTTGTAATAGTGCTCTGCCTGACCAGAATGAACTTGCCATAAAATTAGCAACAGAGCCTTTAATGTATCATTTAGAATTTACTTTTATAAAGAATTGTTTAGGTTGGAAAAGACGTCCAAGATCATCGAGTCCAGCCATTAACCCAGCACTGCCAAGTCCACCACTAACCCATGTCCCCAAGAGCCACATCTACACATCTTTTAAATACCTTCAGGGATGGTGATTCCACCAATTCCCTGGGTTTAAAATGTCACAAAACAATCCACTCAATAGGGTTCACCTGGACACATACAGGTTATGAACTTTCAGCTTTCTTGTTCATTCTTTGCAATTATTAGTTGCAGTCTTATTTCACAAGACTCTCATAATTCAAAGTTTTGGTAAGAGCAATCCATTACAAGAACTACCACCACCCTGAAAAAATCTTCCAGTGGTACAAAATGCCCACTTAGTTAACAGAGCAGATCAAGTCCCAAGGTTTCCTTCTTCTCATTTCAACCCCACCATAAAAGAAATCCAGTTTAAGATTTCTTCTCTGGTGACCAGATGCCCACATAGCCATGGCAGTGAATGAATTAATCTTCTGCATTATCACCTTCTACAGCAATTGTTTTTCTGGGCCAACTACCAAAATCAGCAAAAAACCTACAAAATGCAGCAAATGAAGGGCTTACAGAAGCACTCTGCTTCTAACTGGATGAAAGAAGCTTGATCATGGCCATGCCATTTAACACAGGACTATGTATTGTACTTCCTATCAGTGTGGAGGACTTTCATATTTCACAGATTCAAAGTTGAATTGGGACTGGAATACATTTTGAGGAGACATAATGAGGATTACGGACTCTGTATTTTCCCAAATAACTTAGGTAAAATTTCATGTTTGTGATTTAGCTTGGGCCCAGTAATTCATCACAGGCACTAGACAAGGGTGATAAAGAAGACCACAGAGCCGCAGCATGTCTCCTATGAAGACAGGCTGAGCTGGGGTTGCTCAGCCTGGAGAAGAGAAGGCCCTGGAAAGACCTTATAGCAGCCTTCAGTGCCTAAACAGGGCTACAGGAGAGATGGAGAGGGACTTTTTATATGCACATGTAGTGATAGAAAAAAGGAGAATGATTTTAAACTGACAGAGGGAAAGTTTATATTAGATATTAAGAATAAATTCTTTACTGTGAGGGTGGTGAGGCTCTGGAAGAGGTTGCCCAGAGAAGCTGTGGATGTCCCCTCCCTGGAAGTGTTCAAGGCCAGGCTGGATAGGGCTTTGAGCAGCCTAGTGTGGTGGAAGGTGCCCCTGCCCACAGCAGGAGAGTTGGAACTAGATGATCTTTAAGGCCTCTTCCAACCCAGACCATCCTGTGATTCTATGATTCTATGTTGAAAACTTTTTCTGAAATCAAGGCTGCACTTTCACGTCCCTTTTCTTCACCCCAAGGGTGCAAAAAGGTCATGAAGAGTTACCAGAAAACACTCCTAGTGAGAAGGGGCTCATTCCCTGTGGGAGGGGGAAGTGAGAGGTGGCTACAGTTACGGCCAAGGCTCTGCTAGCTGAGTGTGTTTGCTGGCAGCAGGTCACTCAGTCCCTCTCAGGCAAGGTAATGCTCGTTCCTGGAGCCAGCAAATGCAGCCAGTTCTCACCCTCGTCCCACGAGGCACCGAGCTGCTGCTGAATCAGGGTTACACAAAGACAAACGAGCCCAACGGGAAGGGGCAGGGAAATGGAGACAGCTCACACTCATAAAATGAGAAACACAGAGTTAGAAGAATTACAGAGACTATAAAAATCCTCTGCACTTTGGAAGGTCCTTCTACCAGCAAAGCCTGGGAAGTCCTTTCCCCACAGTAATTCCTCTTCTGTGTCATCCAAACCTCAAATTCCTCACTGGAAATGAATGTGGATGGGACTATATTTCCCTGTGGTTGTTGCTGAATGACTCAAAACTTTTCCCTCCCTTTTCCTGTGAGACCGAGGGGCCACATCAACCAGCAGCAAAATTTTGCACTCTGCATTTTAGTTCTGTGAAAGAAGTAGCATTTGGGCGAACAGAACAGGAAAATGGGTTACAAGTCCCAGGTTTCTTTAATTGCAAATACAAATACTATCAATATGTAAAAAAAGGATAATAGCATAAGTTGTGCTTCTTGGCTGGGTCAATGGAGGCTTGCAAGGGTGGACAGAAAGTGGCTCCATGGCAAATGCCCTGCCTTTAGGACAACATCCACTACTGCTCCTAT
The DNA here is from genome assembly GCA_008694505.1 of Cyanoderma ruficeps. Taxonomy (NCBI): domain Eukaryota; kingdom Metazoa; phylum Chordata; class Aves; order Passeriformes; family Timaliidae; genus Cyanoderma; species Cyanoderma ruficeps. The sequence goes on along the minus strand of VZDJ01007755.1, from coordinate 17,278,806 downwards.
GACCTGGGCCAAGGCAAACTGCCTCAAAGCATCCTTGTTTGCCACAAATACCCTGCTCCTAATGTACATTAACCTGCCATACCTCCAGCAGGTTCTTCTTGGGACTTGTCTGGAAAGGTCAGGGGAAGAGAAGACCACTGCATGGAGCAGTTCTTACTCTTCAAGCTGGTCCCACTACTGAATGCAGCAGCGCCAGCAGCTGTGAGGCTGAGCAATGGCTTCTTTGCCTTGGTTTTCAACAATAAAGTGTCTCAGACCTTTATGCCTAGAAGTGATGGTCAGGGAGAGAGAAGCTAAAAGAAAGGAGAAAGAACCGAGTCAGAGGTTCCTTGGGAAACTTTGATCTGCATCAATGGAATTAGACAGGGCTTGTCCAAGGGTTCCAAAAGGTACAAAGGACAGTGGTTAATGATTCCTGCCACCTTGTCTGGTGACTAGTCACAAGCAAGATCTGTCCTATCTTATACATTTATTCCTGATCTGAATGAAGGGATGGGGTGCACTTTAATTAAGTCTGCAGATGAAACAAAACTGGGGAGTGCATTCACTGGGCTTGGAAGCAGTCCTGGATCTAAGCAGGCTGGATGACTGGGCCAACAGAAATGCTTTGAAATTGAAGAGCAAGTACAATTTTCTGCTCCTGGGATGGACCAACTTACTGGAATGGGACAGGCTGGGGACTGGGAGCAATGGGGAGCAGCTCCACAGGAAGGGCTGTGGGGGCTGTGGAGGACAGCAAGCTGAACATGAACCAGAGGTGCACCCCAGCAGGTGACAGTAGCTTCCTGCTGGGAGGCTGGGGAGAAGACGGAGCTGAGCTCTACACAGCACTCCAACTTGGGAGGATGAGACACAACAAGCATGAGCTGAAACAAGGGACGTTCAGACAAGATATAAGAAGATACCATTTTCAGCCTGAGTGATCAGCCTGAGTCACACACAGGCAGGGGTGCAGATTACCCAGAGAGGCTGTGCGGTCTCTGCCTTTGGAGCTTTCAATATCCAAATGGGAAAAGCACTGAGCAACCTGGTCTGGTCTCACAGCTGATCCTACTTGGAATAGGAGGCTGGACCAGAGACCTCCTCATGGTTCCCTTCAACATAAATGACCCCTTGTTGTGACTTTGCTATGCTAGTGGGTTTTGTTCTCTGACACTTCTGCATATATTTGGATATTCATTTCTTTGCAAGTATCTTGACTATGTTCATTTAATAAATAAAAAAAATGGAATTTATTACACAGGCAAGGATCTCAAGGGGAAAAAAAGGAACGTTGTGGGCAGACCAGCTGCCTGTTACCAATTTTGAAGTACATTTTCTGAAATCTAATACAAAGCAAAACCAGTAACACTCCAAAACTCAGAAAAATACATGGTGATAGAAGGAGCAAACTCTTCCATACTTAAACTTATCCTCCAGGAACAATGGTCAGGTGGTGCCTCTGGTGCCTTGTTTCATTTTCATTTCCCGTGAAAATGTGTTTTACTTCTACTGCATGTGGCACATGGACTGAACACAGTGCTGCTCCGTGCTTCACAGTTCTCCCTGCCCTTGAAGTTACCCATTGCCCAAGAAACCTCAGAGATCTCCAGGTCATAAGGGAAAAGTTTGAACAAACAGGTGTATGTATATACTTTTTCTGCTGTCCACGCTGATTTTGACAGTTTTTGACCAAAAATTGTTCTGTCAACAGGCATGCTTGGTATCTTTCCATGAAGAAAACAGCATTACAAATGACAGCATGAAAACTCTGCACTTCAAAGGGTTATTTTATAAATGTGTGACAGAATTCTTCCCTCTCCGTCCCAAGTGTCCCTGCAGGAACAACAAAGCTGGTGAATAATGCGGAGCTTTGCTCTTGATCTCTGTGCTGTTCCCTTTCTGGGAGGCAGAGCTGGGGACCTCACTGAGCTCTGTCAGCCACAGCAGATGTGCTCCTGCTAGAGCAGGAGGGAGTTTTTTTCAACCTCAATACTCTGCTCTAGCACCTGCACTGAAACAGGCTAATAGCAGCACTTATTTGCTGAACTTTAAACTGAAATGTTTGGAATACCCTTTACACAAGACTCTGGAAGCCAGCTGCATGCTGAGCAGTCATCTTTAAAGTAGAGAAATGAGGTCTATAATCTGCCTGGGGATGTCTGAGAGGGTGATGCTGAGCCTGGAAGCTGAAGGCTGTAACTCATTGCTCAGCTGGGCTTGTAGGCAGTTTTATGTGGCTCTGAGAGAGGTGTGGATGCATGTGTTTCATTCCTCACAAATATCTCAAGTAAAGAAATTGACTTTTCTATTGTGGGAGAAAGCTCTGCAGAGCTTTCAAAAGACCTGACAGCCTGGAGTAACAGAAGAAAGATCCAAATCAGCTTGTTCCCTTGTGTCCTCTCCACAGATATCTCCAAACACATTTTGGGTTGTCTTGCCTTTACAGGGTTGCATGATAGATGAAAGATTAAAATCACTGGCCACCATGGTCATTCTTTCTTCATTCCTGAACTGGTTTTGGCCTTTCCTTAAAGTTACCCAATAGTTTCCATTATAAGGAGCTTACAGTCTTGCCAAAATTCAGTCATTCTAGCTGTAATTTCTCCTGCTGGCTGGATGCCTCTGGCTGATTTTGTTTGGACTTCTTTTGATAATTTTTTTTGGAAAATTTTCAGTCATTTCCAAGAAAGAACCTAGGGGAAAATGTATATATTGTTGTCTATGTCAAAAGCCAGTAGATGTTTTCCTTTAAAAAATCTCATTTCCCAGGCTTTGCATCACAATCCTGAAATCTGGTGGGTAGGTGATCTTTGTGCCTGGAATAACATTTTCTGTTTCCCAGTGGGAGCCTGCACAGCATAGAAACAAGATGTCAACCCCAGATTTGTACAGTGGAGAAAACTTTAAGTCTTTTAGGAGTCCTACCTCACTTATTGTAAAGGTCAGAGAAGAGGCAGGGAAAAAGGAATTTCTGATTTTCAAAGCTGAAGCTAGAGAACAAGACTCTGAGTCTTCCAGGCAGTGCCCATGTGATGGGAGCAACTACACTGGGTCTGGTTCGGGTGGAGGTGACTTTCTTCATGTAGCCTGCACAGTGCTGTGGTTTAGATTTGTGACCAGAACAGTGCAGGTAACACATTCATGTTTTTGCTGTTGCTGAGCAGTGCTTTCACAGCACCCAAGGCCTTCTCTGTTTCTAGCTCTGCTGCCCCATGAGTAGGCTGGAAGTAGGCAAGAGGCTGGGAGGGGACAGCTGACCCAAATTGCCCAGGGAAATTTCACACCATATACATCATGCTCATCCATTAAACAGGGACTTTTTGCGCTTAGCTTCTGCTTGAAGGCTGGCTGGGCATAGGACTGCTGGTGGGAGGTGATGAGTGATTGCCTTTGCATCAGTTGGGATCTTTTATTCCCCATTCACTTATTAAACTGCCTCCATCTTGACCCATGAGTTTTTCTCACTTTTGGCTTGCCAGCTCTCTCCTCCATCTCTCTGGGCGAAAGTGAGTGAGCAACTGGGTGGGGGCTGAGCTGCCACCAGCTGGCCTCGACCCATCCCAGCAGCTCACCAACATCCAGCTCATCCTAGTTTGTCACTACCCATGTTTTTCTCAACAATCCTGATAGGAACCCTATGGCTTCATTTGCAGAAGGGCTGAGCACTGCCCCCCGACAAGGAAGTTGATGGGATGTAGCCTTCAAGCTTGTGCATGGCTGTATCTGGGTTGTTGGTCTTCTGCAATCAGCAGCACCCCTCATGTCCTCATGTTCCAGTCACCCACTCATGGGGTTTCACTCAGAGCCTGCCAGGGTTGCTCTTTGCCGGTTTCACATGAATGGAAAGATGGGAGAGAAAGGTCAGAGAAAGGTGCGTAGCTGAGCCTTATGGGGTTGTCACTAGGACTTTTAGCCAGCCTTGGAAAGTGGAAAGTGGAAGGTGCCCTCAGGTGTATAGTGTAAACATCAACAACACCAACATTGGGTATCTCAATAAATTATTGCACTCCAAGTGATTCGCTTCTTAGGAGAGAATGGCTTTAGTCTTACTGTGGCTCAGTCCTATAAAATGGAGGTATTAATACTCCTTACTGCTTGCAAGGTTTAACTGAGATTTGTGAAATGCTACCCTGATGACAGACATAGAGGAAGTCAATAACTTTATTTTCAGAGAAGAGCATGAACATTGCAGTGAATGTGACCTATAGGAACAATGAAGAAAAGATAAAATATTGAATGGGTGCTTCCTAAATGAGTTCAGTCCCTCCTTTGTACCAAATAAATGGAATTACTGGAGAAAATACTAATACACCATTATAAACTAGTATTCATTTTGTCAGTAGGAATATATGTCATGTCAATAATTCCAGACATAGGCAGGTAAATTGAAGTCCCATGGGAAACTTTCTCCTGGCATTTCCTATCTTGTGAGTTCTTGATTTCACCACCTCAGTAATGTTTTTTGACCACAACTATTTGTGCGTGCCTGACAAAAATGGAAAAGCCATAGTATCTCTTCATAGCCTTCATTAGTATTTTCACTGAATATCTCCTGCTCTGTAATCTATCTGAAAGAAGACAGAAGCAGAACATCAGTTGCATCAGAAGCAACAGTTGATAATATGGTCTCAGAAGCAATATTCGAGGAACTATTTATCACTACCTATCTTTTGGTACATTTGTTCTTTTTGAAGTCCATTTGCTGTTAAAAAAAAAAAAAAGATCAATGTAAACCTGATAAATGTTACTAAAAATATTAATCAGAGTGGCCATCTTTTATTTTCAGTACATCCCAAAAAGCAAAACTTCAAAGGTTCAACATTGTCCATAAATATTAATTTATATAATTTGCAGATGTGTTCTACACAGTGTGCAAAATACTTTACAATTGCAGTCATGATGTTCCCTGATTTTCAAAGGGTTTTCTTCTGTACTTTTTGGGCCAAAGTCAGAGCTGAAGAGTTGTAATTCAATATTCCCCTGGACCTACTTACACCCACTTGTTGAAGCGTCAGGGAGTCCTAATGGGTGGAACTCATGGGCTGAGGAGCCAAAATACATTGCAATAATGTTAACTTAATATAGGGAGGATTCACTGAATTTTTATTTGCTTTTCTTGCTGTGATCCTCTCCTGTGACCAAGCAATATACAAGCCACACTCAGTTCCTGTTTGAGGTCTGCACTGCCAAGCAAGTGGTCAGGAATTCCACGTTGGTATTCCAGTACCTGAAGGGACCCTACGAGAAAGATGGAGAGGGACTTTTTACAGGAGAACACAGTGACAGGACAAGGAGGAATGGGTTCAAACTGAAAGACGAAGATTAGATATTAGGAAATAAATGTTTACTGGGAGGGTGGTGAGGCACTGCAACAGATTTCCCAGAGAAATTGTGGATGTCCCATGCCTGGAAGTGTTTAAGGCCATGTTGGATGGAGCTCTGAGCAATCTGGTCCAGTGGAAGATGTCCTTGTTCACAGCAGGGGAGTGGAACTAGCTGATCTTGGAAGGTCCTTCCAACCCAGACCATTCTATGATTGTATGATTGTATCCTGCATGTGGACTTACCATGTGAGTCTCTGTTGACACAACCAGCAAATCGGGGGAGTGGACACAGCTGAACCATGCTGTGTTGGTGTTTGTAAGTAGTTTGCACCTTCAGGCTTCCCCTCCCTCTAGTGCCAAGTGCCCTCACAGAGACAGCTGTGTGCATCACTTCACCTCTGGGAGAAGTTGCACAGCCAGACTGGAGCATGAAGAACACACCCAGCCTAACCCCAGATGTGTGTGGCATGTAATGACAGCAGGCTGATGCTTCTCTGGGCTGACACAGCCCAATTCTGGGTTCCTGTTGGTTTGCTCCCACTAACGATAGCCATGAGCTGAATGTCACTGGCATTTGGACAGTCTCAAAACATGGAGAGATCTTTGCTGCTTTCTATCACAAATCAAACTCTGGCCAGTGTCATCTTGATACACTCCAGCTGAAGAGCTGACCTAGTTAGACCTCAGGCAGTAAGAATCAATTCCTGAGGCAATCAGAATTATTTTTCTGTGTGTTGAAAGAAACACATATGATGAGCAAACAAAATGTTGTAAGTAATGTATAAAAATCTGTTTCTGCAAGGATCCTAATAAAATTTGCACTAATTATTTGGTCTTGGTTTTACTGTCTTTAACATTTAAGCACTCTAGCAGTAATGGGGTTACTTTTCATCATGGAAATTTTGGAGTGCAAATGTCAAATATTTCACTGGTTTGGATATTCAGCAGATACAACAGCTACAATTGTTTTAGGCAATTTTGACACAAAACTGTGCAAGGAAATTGGTCTGTAAATTGCCAGAATAAAATTTCACAAACTTTCTGAATTGAAAACAATCTCTCTTCATTCAAAATATGAAAAAAACCCACAGCGATCTGTTTTACTGAATATCAAAACTTTGAAACCGTGGTCCCTCAATCTCATCAGCAGATGATCATAATAGCTGCACTTTTATTTGCATTCCAGCATTTTGCTTTTATTTAAATTTAGTGCAGTGTGACTAAATAAATAGTTCAGTCTATTCTAGAGCTGTCTTCCTTTTTTCCTTCCAAGATAAAAAGGTCACAGCAATTGAAAGACAAGAGAATTGTCACATGAGCCTTTCTTTGCATGACCAACATCCAAACCATGGCTAGAACAAGTCTGTATCTCTGAGCAATTCCGGCATACCGAAAAGACAACCAGGTGTTTTGCTGCTTTCAAAATCCCCCCCCAGTCTCACAGTTAATCAAAAAATAGGAAAGGAAAAACAAAAACCAACCTCACTTGCCAGGGAGAAGTCTAGATAACTAAATATTTTGTGAATGCTAATTACCCAGATTAAGAGAAGGGTCATCTGCAGATTTACCAAAATTATTAGCAAATAACTTCACCATTTGTTCAGGATCATTTACAAACTCATTACCCAGATCCAAGGATAATGTCTTCACTCTGGGCACAGCTCCAAAATAGTCATTAACAACAATATGAAATTGTTGTGCAGAAAAAGATTTATCATTAAAATATGTTATAATACTCAACTCTTACTTTTCAATTGCACATTTTGTATGGAACCCAAATGGTACTTACTTCAGACAAATGATCTTCCACATATGGTTCCCGTGTCACATGCAGTTCTCCTCAATGATGCATGCAATTATTTTTTTCAGACATTTTTAAATTTAATTTCTGCCCTTTGTATTGCACGTGGATTCAGGCTATGGAAAAGCTGCTGATCAAAAGAGAATGCCCCACATGCCCCTATATGCAAGGACCAAGGCTTCCAGCATCTCCAAGACTTGCCAAATAGCACAAATTTTGTAGGTTAGGCTCTGGGAATGAGCCAGGTGAGGATAATGGTCCCTTATGAAGTGTAACCAAAGTGAGCAAGAACCAAGCACATTACCTTGGGTTTAAATCACTTTAGCACAACCTGCACAATGTATTCTAAAGTGTATAGAGGGAGATTAAACACTGACATCTTTCTTTTTTGGATTACTGCTAAATTTGAACCCATTTTGCAGAGTAAAAGTGAGTGAGACCCACTATAAACAAACTTCCTTGATATTCAAGAGGAGACTGTAGCGAGGAAAAAATAAACAATGCACATGTGGTTGGTAAGTGCTTAAAGTCACACCATGCCGCAGCAACTGCAAAGCACTCACTTGGATACCTTATTTCAGTATTTGATTAATAAATTGTAATTTCCATCTAAACAACCCATATCAAGGCAATATGCAAATATTTCTAAAGAAGGATGATTTGTTTAGATCCTTTAGTCCTTTTCTGAGTCTGAATCTGGCTGCAACATGGGACTGCTATGTGACAGGCAGCCTGTTGTGGTAGTAAGCTGCTGTTATATTGTTATTGTTGGATGAAAAAACAGGCCTCATAATTTATGTGCTGAACTAGGTTAACAAAAAAAAACCCTAAAATGAAGCATTTCTGTGAAATTAGTTTCCCTAGAATGTGGTCTAAAGTTTCCTAAAAACAAAAGAAAATATACTTGAAATTTTTCTGAGAAGATCAGTGGTTTTCTGCAGAAAGGCCAAGTAATGGTGTTTGGCAAATTCCACCATAGATTTAAATGAAACTTGAAAAATATGAAAAAATGTATAAAAAGCTAAAATTTGAGAAGGCCTGTGACTGGGCAACACGGTATTATGTTTCCTTGCATAATACAAACCTATATTATGTAATGTACTGCACCCTAAATATGCATGTATTCAGCTGAACATATACAATGTATATGCTCCATAATATAAACTATCCACTGATATTCATTAAGTGTGCTTGATCAATTACCCCATCTCCATGATCCATCAACAATCTGTCTTCCCCTTCATTAATCCCAGGATTGCTAAAGGTGGTGATGGTGTCTAACACCTACACCTTCCTCTGATGGACAGACGTGGACTGGTGGGAAGGAAAGAATGCTCACTTCAGAAACTAAAACATAAAATACTTGGGTTTAAATGAAAGATTCGACATACAAAACAGTTCATGAGTTTCCTGCATTTCTTTAGTAACACAAGATTTTTATAGCAGTGTTAGCAGAAGCTCATCAGCCACTTAACGTATTTTTACATATACTCTCTTACACATTCCTAACATAAGTATAAGAAATCCAGTGTGGAATACAACTTACATGATTAAAAGCCAATACACAAGCTTACTCTAGAAATATGAAATGTCCCACTGTGTTCACAAATTAATAAATATTTTCAAGTCACAAGAATGAAGGTAGACCCCAGGCCTACTGAATTAATCATAAGCTCTATATGAATTCAAAATACTAATAATTTTTCTTTCAATTAATAAGGAACATATTTTCCTCAGATGCAGCAATTCAGCCATCAGGCTCTGCAATTTTGGTTGCTACCCTTCAGTTCGGTAGGTTACTGTACAAAAAATTTGAAAAGTGTTACCATTTACTGCATTTCGGGAATTTCCTAAATTCCTGCACAGTCCTGCCCTTTGCACATCACCTGATGACACAGGTTTAAGGTGATATTCTTCTTTCCTCGTCTTTTTTTAAAGCATTCCTTCTGCATTGTGTTTTCAAACAGAAGTATCCTCCTATGGAGAAATGGAGCTTCACTATTGCTTTCATCCAGTCAATGAAAAGTGATGGAAAGGTTTCTTTTGGGAAACATACTCATGGGCTTTGGATCAGAGTTTTGATGGTTTTCAGTTTTGAAAACAGAATTTTATTGATTCTTTAAAATAAAAAAATTAAACTAAAAAATTAAACTTTAAAATCTTTAATTTAACTTAGGAGCCTCACACCACCAAGTAAGCATGAGTGTGTCTCATAAACACTGTGGTCTTAATCCAATACACATCAAGGACCCCACAAGTACCTGATGACTATATTCAGATTTAAGTGTTTTACTCATGATATTCCAGTCAACTGCTGGAGTGTAAACTAAAAGCTGAGTCAAGTCTCTTTGATATCTGAGCCCTGCTTTAAAGCAGCAAATGGCTACTGCAGATGGAATTCCAATATTTTCATCACTCCCAAACTAAAGGTAACTGCCTCCAAGTCAGTGAAACATGCTCAAGCTGATGTCAACTCAAGAAATAAGACCAACTGAAGGAATTCAGATTTCTGAACCTGTTCTTTCATTTTTGCTCTAGAATTGCTACTTTCCATGGATTTAATCCTCCATTCCTTGCTGATATGAGATCATACTTGATAGATTTCCAATGCTTTTTAACATGGTGTTAAACTGATGCTGTGAGCCTGAGCCATTACCTTTCTGGTACACTGTGGTCCTTAATGGAGCTATATACCATCTGAAAAGACCATGTAGTATAATAATTTCTTTGGGCATCCCTACATTCAGGTATTACATTCAGGCTGTAATACCTCGAACTGCAAAGGCGAAATCGTGTGCATCTTCTCACTGCATCAGGAGGGACTCTGGTGCCTCCACTACTTTGTTCATCCCCAGAATGAACTGGTGCACAACACACCTGCCCTGCCTCATCAACACTGATGTTAACATTCAGAGCTGGGTCATAAACATTTATCACCGTCTTCAATTGCTTAAAAATTGGTAGCTTTGCAGAGAAACAAACCATTGCCTTTCACGAAAACAGGAGCCTGGAAACGATCCCTAATTCTTGGCAACATCCAGAACTAGAAAAATAAAAGATGACTGGCCCGTATATCCCTAATCCCACAAATATTTACACACACTCTCCAGCGCCTGTAGTGCACGCAGTCCCAATGAATGCAACAGGACTACTCGTAGCCCTTCGTTCAGCACCAGGGCGAATTTCGTACATCCTGCAGCCTCTTCCCAGCAGACAGTTCTGCGCCCCCGCTCCAGGATCCCTCCATCGGCGTGCCGCGTGTGAGGCACGCTGGTGTGGGGAGCCTGGAAACATCACACTCACGGGGAATGCCTGCACGGGCGTGGGGAGCGCACAGCCAGGACCGCTCTACTGCCGGGAACACCCCGTCCCGCTTGAGCTCTCCGGTCACTGACAGCTGCCCTGTAACTCCCCGTCCCGGGCCGCTCTCCACGGACAGCCTCCACGGCCCCGCAGCCCGGGAACCCCGCGGGACTCGGCGGGACGGGGTGTGACCACCCACGGGGTGTGACACTCACGGGGTGTGACACTCACGAGATGTGACACCCCCAGCCCCCTCCGCCCGAGCCCGCCCCCGCCTCCCGGCCCCGGCCGCGGCCCCTTCCCCGGGGCGGAGGGAGGGAGGCGGGGCCGAGCCGCGGCTCCGCGGGGCTGGCGGCGAGAGCCGGGTGCCGCCGGCGGCCGAGGAGCGAGGGCGAGCGGCAGCGGCCGGGGCTGCGCAGCAGGGCCCGCGGCGGGGGCATGGCCCGGCACTAGGCAGGAGCGCTCCGCCGCCCGCCGCTCCCGGCGGCAGCCCCGCCGCGCCCCGTCCCGTCCTATGCGACCCGCCCCGGCGCCAAGATGAAAGGTAGGGACGGGAGCGGCGCCCGCTCCGCCGCCCGCACACGTGCGCCGGGCACCGCGGGCAGGGCGGGATGGGAGCCTGCGGGAACACTGTGCGGGCACGGCGCGGAGTGTGGGCACTTCAGCAAGGGGACACTGCGGGGAGGGTGCCCGCGGGGTGAGCCGTCGCCAGCAGGGTGCTGGCAGGACGCGGTGCGGGCAGGTGGCGGGCAGGGCAGGGCAGGGCAGGGGCAGGCGGTGCCGGCAGAGGCTGAGCGGGGTCTCACCGCCACCCCGGGGTGCGGGGTCTGCGCCGCCGCCGCGGCTCGGCGTGTGCCGGGCGGTCCCGGAGCGGGCTGTCCCTGTGAGTGAGTGTGTCCCGGCATGTGTGCTCTCCCCTCAACACGGTTTCTCTCCGCACCCAACTTTTATCTTCCACCTCGCCGATGCCCCGAGAAGACTTGTCTTTCTCCCTGGTTGATTTGTTTATTTTTTGCCAGCGTTTTGCGATGTTCTTGGTGTTGCTTCTAAACATCTGGCAGTGATTAGGTGCCAGTAGAAGCTTAACTGGCTTGTGAAATGTATTTGGCGTTTTTCTCCTCTACATCCACCGACTGGAAAATTTTTAGTCTTTGCTTTGCATCTGTTCAAACTGAAACTTTGTTTCTTTTCCTTTTCCTCTCTTTTCCTCCCTTCCTTCTCTTTTTGTTCTAAATGGGTAGAACATTTGACCCTGTCCTGCATAGCTGTGACTGAGAGGTATCACAAGCTTTAAAATTAAATAAAGAAGCAGATTGCCAAATTTCTACTCTGTAACCTAGTAAAGATGTATTGGGGGTGGGGGGTGCAAGAAAGCCTTCTGTTTATGAAAATTGATAGCCTTACAGCAAGAGGCAGAGGCTTTACACTCTGGGGAATACTTACAATGAAAACATCAAAGGACATTATGGAGAGTTTAGGAGTTAGCTGGGACTTAGTGAGAGGTGAATCCAGTTTTGGGTTTTTTTTTCAGAGGCAAAAATAAGCTTAAGGAAAAGACATACATATATGAAAATTGCTTTTGGGCACCACTATGCCTGTTCTTGGACTGCAGAGTTTTATTCCAGATGCCAGGAGGCCAGTAAACATTATGATAGTTACACTGAGTTTCCAGAGTCTAGGACACCAAATGATATGATTATTTATTCACTTGCCAGAGTAGCTCCCTGAAGCAAGGAAAAACTTTTGGGGGACATTTATTTTGAAAGCCCACACACACACCTATTTATGTTACTTCTGGCACAGTGGCATGGTGTCTTTCCAGGGCCATGCAACATATTAAAAATAATGTATTTGCAATGTTCTTTATTTTTAGGCTGCTCATGCCAAAATTTTTGTTGTCATTATCAGCATAAGTGTAAGGGCAGGAACAAACCAGAACAAGGGGGATCTGGTAGTAGGTTGAACAAAGCTGTGCCTGTTATCACTGAAAGCCTTACACTCCATTCTTTGGGGTTTTGGGGAGAGGTGGGATGCGAAGGACCAAGGATGGGAATAACGTATAATGCAATTTGTGTCTCCTTCCATTCTGTTTCCACTGCTCCTTGCAAAGCAGAGCAGGGGCATTCAAAGGGAAGATGTGACTCCTGCTCCTGGAAGCACTCGCTGGTGCCCCACACTCCATCAGGAGGGAGTGCTAGTCCTTACCATTTGGCTTCCCTAAGAGTGATCACAGCCATCTTATTTCTTTCCCCCAGAGAGTTACAGAAATCAGTAATAAAATATGCAAAGAAGAACACTTGAATGGCTGTGCTAATAGCAAAAGAAAAGTGTCAAACAAGTCATCACATCAAGTGCTTTTGCCAGTGTTAGAGAAATCAGAGAGTCAAACCAAATTTTGACTCAGAGATTTCCTTTTCTGGATATGGAGTTGGCTTTTCATATTTTCTCTTTGATGGTAGCGATAATTGTAGAACTGTATAACTTGGTACAGTTACACATTTTTTTCAATAAAAACAAAAAGATCAGTTGATTGCAGCTGTCTCTGTATCTACCCTCTCTAGAGAATGGAGGAATATCTAAATAATTACATCACTAAATATCCGTAAGGAATAAATTATATTTCCCATTGCTGTTATTTGTAATGTGTTATGTTTTAAATCAGTAAAACAAATTGAAGTTTGTATTCAATATGCTGGCAATTTTATTTCCAGCAAATATGACAAACTTTGTCATATTTTTGAGTAATAACTCATGTGATTTATATAGGGATTTGACTGCTTTAGGGTCAGATTTATCTTTATCAAATGATACTTCTAAGTTATAGTTATTTGTTGGGGTATGAAGGAGCACTTGTTGCCTGGGAAACAAATGAAAACAGCTTCCTCATAGTCAAATTTCACCAAATGTTCGAAAACATTCACCCTATTTTAAGACAAGGACAAGCATCATTAAAACTGAGAACTTCTTCCCATATAGCTGCAATATATTTTGTAATTACTACTTTAAACTCTATCCGTAATCACTACTGTCACGGCAGTGCTGGTGATAAGTATTTTCCTCTGAAATACAATTACTGTTTGGATAACCACTTAATGCTCAAAATCAGGCAATGACAAAATCAAGGTGATCATTTTGGGATTGTTGCTCCAGGATGACAGAGAAGCTCTTAATTACTGATGCTCAAAGTAGCTTAGCTGCTTCTTTTCATTCCTCTTCCACCACCACCTCCTCCTCCTCCTGCTCACTCTCTGCCATTACAAGCACCTTGCTATGTACCACTGGTATAACAACAGTGCTGGAGGACAGATCATCTGGGATGCTGTGCTTGAGAGCTGGAATGCCACCAAATATTGTGTCTTGTGCCGTTCCTCTCCTTTGGTACAAAAAGATGCATGGGGGAGAAACAGGTGTGTCCTTGGCTGTGTCCCACTGGAGCAGTGAAGCCTGCAGTGCCTTGGGAGCAGCCTGGCCTGAGCCCCTGCCTTTCTGAGCCTCGACCCCTTCACCTCAGCGGTGGCTCAGGGCACTCCGTGCACTGCACGCAGGAGATAAGGGCGCCCCGAGCTCTCACAGGATATGCCAGTTCAGTTTGCTCCAAGTTTGCCTTACACACCGAACACTTTATCAGACAATTAATTAACATGTCAGCCGGTTTTGCTAAAATTGACCCTTCTGTGGCACTTAGAGCCTGGATGTAATTTGCAAGTAATATTGCCTACAGTAGCAAAAGCTGACCGTGCGTGCAAGTTCAGTAGTTCTTTATTGACTACCTTGAAAAGTCTTAAATAGTCTATTTATATGATGTTTACCTTCTTGACAGGTCTTTGTCTTTCTTCCTGTTTTGATGCCACTGCTAATTTTAAAGAATGAAAGAATAAAAGTTTGTAACACTGCAGAAAAGTCTCTCTCTCTCTCTCTCTCTCTGTCCTTTGTGTGCACAAAATCAAATGAACAGTCATCTGCAAATAGGTCTTTCCTGGATAGAAACTTCAAACCAAGAATTTCAAAAAAATGCAGTTCAGAGCACTCTGCAGAAGCCAGAAAGCATCTGAAAACCAAGGATTAAAAGTGGAGTGATCCAGTAACCTTTCCTCAGTCCATTTATAAAAGAGGTTATATGAATATAGTGACATAAACATGAAACATATGCAGGAGGTCTGAGTGGTGTGTGTTGGACATGTCACAGGACCCTACAGCAGAAGTTCAAAGGCACAAGCAGTTATAATAAATGTGTGATAAAACACAGAACAAATCCTGAGCAATGCTACTATACAGTCAGTGTGTGTCCTGAATTGATTGGTAGCACAGAGGATTTTAAACATATGGATGAGAAAGATGCAAGTGTGTGTCAAAGCATGTTTTTATTAACAATACAGAGGAAAACAGAGCCATGAAATTATAAGAGAAATCTCTTTCTGCACAGATAGAAATATTACTATACTTATAGTTATATAAGTTATATTATTATTTATTTTATAGTTATATTATTGTACTTATAGCAAAGGATATTGAGCAGAATTAGCATAAAATCTATTTATGACAGGATCATTTTCAGAACTTTTAATTGTTCATTATTGTTTCAATTCTACTTTTCCCAGCCACACAGGACTAAGAATAGCATAGACAAACCTATCCCTGTGAAGAAGGGAGTTGTTTAAAATCTCCCATGACGTCTTCTTCTCCTATTTTGGATAATGTAGATGCATTTTCGACTGATTTTGCTACAGCTGAGGGCTGAACAGAGCCCTTTTTTTTTTGTCACAACCACTAAACAGTTTACTTAGATCCACACTGAAAGACTGTTGTGCCCAGAGGTTCAGACATTTCTGCCTGCTAGGATAAGGAGGGAAAGGTAATCTTGCAGAGAAATAGAGCTGATCAGGCCTTGCAGAGATAAAACAGAGTAAAATAAAGAGAGCTAAGAGAAATGTCAAGTGTTAAAGCAGCTCAGTATTGTTAAGAATGCATACCCAGTTATCTTCAGCCTCACAAAACCTTCCTTATGCTGAGGTTCTGTATGCCAGAACAGAGAATCTCTCCTTCCAGCCCTCCCCCTTGGAAAGCAAAATAAAGACACTTTACAAGGCATGGAAAGTGAACCTGATCCTCCTCATAATGTGAGTGTGGTCTGTGTGAGTGAGGGAGCAACCTAAAATAAATTGTCTTCGGAGTTTGACCATTTCCACCTCAAACTGCAATCCCTTTTGGTGCATAAATTTGAGGTGCAGACTGAGACATCACCGAGGAACAAAGTGAATGAGTTATGGGAGGTAATAGAGACGTGTTGTTAGGAATGTATATGCCATTTTAATACTGCTGTTAATTGCCTCCCCTGACATACAGACAGGGAGGCACGATTTTTCAGTGCACTAATGAGAACATATCTGCTTGCTCTTAAATCATTATTCTGAAATACGATATGATTTAAACTTTTAACTTCTAAGGTTGATCCTCCACACCATGCAGCTGCTCCTGACCCCAGTACAGTAATGATGTTCTGTGGCACTTAGGGGCTAACAAGTTTTTTTCAAAACCCCCTATTTACTGTCTTCATCTTGTGCCTAAAAAGCAAAACCAGGGTGATTGTTGTTATACCTCTGAATGTCACAATCTTCTGTCTTTTTTTGTGTGTTCTTAATGTAAGTGCTCACATTTTTTGGGCACAGCAGTAGGGGAATAGACGAAGACCAAGATATTAAAGTGCACCCATTTGTCATGGTTATTGGTTTTGTTTGTTTTATCTATGTGTTAGGTGATGGGAGACACCATCCAAATTATAGGATAGTACCAAGGGAAGATCTCTGAGCTAGGACATTGCCTCTTTCAGTCACTAAGATAAATAGATAAATTCCCAGATCAGCAGTCTTAGT
Organism: Cyanoderma ruficeps; assembly: GCA_008694505.1. Lineage (NCBI taxonomy): Eukaryota > Metazoa > Chordata > Aves > Passeriformes > Timaliidae > Cyanoderma > Cyanoderma ruficeps. The sequence continues at coordinate 17,262,526 of VZDJ01007755.1, read as the reverse complement.
TGGGCAGAGCTGAGGAAAAGCCTCAGTTTCGTTGCCAGAATCCAAGCGCAAACAACATCCCAAAGGATGCTTTGGGATGCAGGGATGTGGGCTCTCTTCCAGGACTGCTTCAGCTGAACCTCTGCCATGGCTGCCTTAAAGACCAGGTACTCTGCAAGTGCATAATCCATGTAACCCCTGTCTAAAGGAGTTTTCTGTGTGACAAGCCAGACAAAAGAAGGGGTTGGAAATATGGGTACAACACACTCAGCCAACAACAGTGACTGTTAGTGTGACAAGTCAGCTTGGGATCCTGTCAATCAGGAAGTGCTTTCAGTGTAGGGTAGGATTTTGTGAGACAGGGCTTATCAAAATAGAGGCAGAGAGAAAGACTTGACTATGAAAAGAGCCTGTAAGGAAAAAATAGTGGAGAAAGGCAGAACAAGAGGGCAAGTGAAATAAAGCATCTGTGAAGAGTGAGGGGAATGAGTCGCCCATTAGCACAAGCAGGAGACTGTCCAGAATAAAAGCTATGAAAACCTGTGGAAACCAATTAGACTGATGAAGTCATCAACATCTGAAGGCCACAGCTGCTTGCTGTGCTTCTGCTGGCTCCATTTCACCTCTAGGTCAGCAGTTTGAATGTAGACCCAGTTAATAGTGAGCAGAAATGCATATAAATCTGGTGGCAGCTCAAAAAGCTTTTGAAATGTGATATGAGAAAGATATTGGTGCCGCTGTTCTTGTCTGCCTGAACAGTTGTTAATATTATGGAAACCTCACACGTGGATGAGTTTTGCCTTTCAGTGATAGTGCTGAGATGGAGAGAGCAGGCAGAAGTAGCTTTTCGACACTGCAAGCAGTCTCTCATGAAGGAGATGCACTTGTTACACAGTTCTGAGTAGAGTTCTTCATCCATGCTGATTCATGGGTGGAATTCATGAGTGGAATATTGTGATTTTCAACTAATGGGCACAGCTTCTTTCCAAATGGTACAAGTAAAAATCCCTTCTTGATGATATTAGAATGATTTTTACAGAGTTGCACTGGGATATAGCTCTGTAGTTCCCATTAAGTCAGTAGGAAAGGCAGGGCTCTAACCATTAAAGCCCTTTGAGAGAGACATTTATTTTAGAGGAAACTCTTAACACTAGATGTCATTTTTACTACAAATTAATCTTACAGTCTAAGTTCCCAGCCTGGTACTTAGGGGTAAGCTCTAATGTACTTGAGTTTTCAGGGGGTTATAAAGGAAATTCAAAAATCTGAGCTGAAACTTGGCATGACAATTTTCAGCCCTGATGCCTCATTCTCTACTGGAATAGATTTTCTGAGAGTTTTAAATGCAATGTAGAATATTGGCTTGTTTTCTTTATTTAAGATTTCAGACGAGGTCTTTAAACAAGGACTTTGTATCCATGTTCGCAGCACACAAGTGTTCTTGAAATTATTGGATATCACGTGTCTGCAGCCACCATATGACCCAGCATCTCTAATGGTTCTGAGGTCTTGTTTGCCTCATTAGTTAATTAGGTTTAAATGGCAGACCAAGGTGTACTGTTAAAAGGAGACAGCGGGACATGTGCATTAGCAGCTTTCTTTAACACCTTCCATATGCCAACAATGACACCCATGAAAGGAAGAGGCTAAAATGGAAACAACTTCCCTAAAATCACCTTGCACCAAAGGGCCCTCAGATCTGGTGCCATGGTTTTATGCCCTGTATTGTCTCAGGGGCAGATTTAGCATCCATTTTGGCTCCAGGCCAGCTCTTTCTTACTTGACCTCAGAATGACTCATAAGTGAACCATGATTAATTTATTTAAGATTTAAGAACAAGAAATTAAACAGTTCTGCTCCACAGATTTGCTTTGCCACTAGCAAATTAATCAAATGAGAGTCTAATTTGTTTTAGATTAAATGAATTCCCTCTGTTCGCTGTGCTAATCCCCAGTTGAACTGCCTTTTCATGATTCCCACTCCCTTGAAGCATTGTACTGTAACTTATTTAACTCTACAACTGTATTTACTAGAGGTGTTGCAGTAATAGCTTATAACTGGAGGGCAAGTGGAATTGGCATTGGTACTTAATGGGGCATGGATATTGCCAAAATATCTCAAAGCTTTTTTTTTACTTTTTTGGACAAGAACTCTTGCTTTGCACTGACTCCCTAAAATATTTGATGTATGCTGTTCAGCCACAGTGAGACAGTGATTTGTAGCAGTTTGCTGTAAGCTCCCCATGACAATCTGTTCTAGCATCCAAGGAGACTCTTGTAAACCCAATAAAATAGGAGATTTCCTGTGGCCCTTCCCTTACAATAATACAATGAAATACAATTAAATAATTAATTTAAATACAATTGGTTGCTCACATATGTTTCTGTTCTGCCCAAAGTTCACATTTTTTTATGGACCTTCCTGCTGCCAGAGTTCTGTATAAGTCAGTGGAATAAGAGACCACCTTTTCATGTTTCTTCATCTTTCTTGTTCTGCATTCCCTATCTCTTGGTTCACAGCTGAGAGCTCAGCTGGATGTCTTATAACTGAGTTAGGGCTGATCTTCCCTGTACAAAAGAGTTATTTTTTGTGACCAGGACATAACAACAACTTCTCCTTGATTATCTGCTTCAAGGAGGAGCCTGCCCTTCATATTTTTCACCCATGAAAATAAGCCTTGCCTGCATTTTAATGCAGGCATATGTAACTGAAATACTGCATTTATTCCAGCCCTCTTTGTAACTGAGAAGGACTGGATTTAAACTAAAGAAAAATATTTCTAACTTAAGGCTTTCACAATGTCAAACAAATCCCTCCTACACCAGTTGCAGCCTCACTCAAGTATGGGCACCATTGATGTGAAATCACAGAATTTCCATTTCTAAGATCGGTCACTGGTGCTCAAAACTCACGAATTTCTGCCACAACAATTTCTGATACTGCCTTTAAAAGCATAAGTCATTAAAACATACTGGAAATGTTCATGGTATTTGCCTTCTTATTTGGTGTATATTTTCTTAACCTCTGTAATTCATAACAGATAACATTTTCACAGTTTTCACTAGAAAAAGTGTCACCTTTGCAATGAAAACTTAGGTTCTTCTGTATTTTGCTGATTTGAAGATTTTGCTGATTTGTCACAAGTTCTACAAAAACTTTGAGATTTTTGTAGAACTTGTGACAAAATTTTAGTATTTCCAGCACTGGAACAGGGAGCTGAGGATCAACTTTCTCCTGCCTCCAGTGAGAACAATTGTCGCTACAGGACACGAAAAGAACAACACTCACGCAGTCAGGTCGTCAGGGCAAAAAAGAGGGGCGTTTATTTTTTTTACCTCAATTTATATAGATTTTGGACAATGACCACCTCTCCAACCACACTGGTCAAACTAGAAGTCCATCAATTATCCCTCCTCAAGAGAGGAACGATGAGCAAGAAGAACAGTTTACAAAACATTACTTTTGTTTACATGAAAATCTGTGAGAAAGTCCACTACAAAAATGCAAACGTCATAAGGCTGAAAAAGATCTGGGGGACAGACAACACTGCCCAACAGGTATGGGAGGAGCAGGCTGGGTGCAGGGCTTTGCCTTGGGACTTAAATTTATAGGCTTGTTTGTCAACTTAATTTTTAATATTTCAAACCTAGGCTTCTTCTGAGGTAGGACTTTCAACCCATCTTAGTCTTTTTTTTCCAAACTGCTGTAATTTCTGAATGTTTAGTCTCAGTTTGCTTTATTAATTTCTTCCCTCTTTATTTTCCTTAAACTTGTTACATTACAGTGAATATTGTAAAGTACTATATTTGCACATGATTTCAGCAAATCACATGCAAATGATTTGTGAAATGACGGAATTTCACATGACAGTCATTTCAGTGAAATGACTGAAAGAACGTTGAACTTTGTCTGTTAAATAATTTTCATAGACTTCCCCTAAAATTACATTCACTGCCCCTTGCAAGATCAACTCACAGAGATGATGTTTGAGATTTTAGTGATCAGGGAGCCGGGTCACCACTTGACATAACTGTCCTTGCCCATCTCCACTTCTTGGTTTCAAATATCACAAAGTGCTCTTCAAAACTAGGAGATCAATGAATAATTATAATGTACTCAAAGCTTAAGGAAAGAGCCCATCCCTAGAATGAATTATCATGTGGCATTTCGAATACTGAAAAGCTTATATATATATTTAAAAGTATATGTGTGTATAGAAATGTATAAAATGTACGTATATAAATATGTTGCGTATATGGCCAAAGAAACAAAAATGGAATTAAAGTTGCAAAAGCCAATGCTGTTGGTCTAAGCATGAAAAACAAGAAAACTAGGGAAGGGGCTGTCAGCCTGGGAGGAAGGTCTTGGCGACGTGATGTGGGATAAAACTGCAGGATTTAAAGGTGGCCTGACTGTGTACATCAGATAAGCCAGGTTACACTCCTGAGAAACAAAGAAGGCAATTGTGTTGCAGCCTGATAGCAGGAGAGGGCAGGAAGCTAAGGTCTCTGGAGCTGTTATCTTATTTTGTGCAGCATTTTATCTTTTGTGCAAGAGGGCGAGATCTGCCTGAGTAGCTCACTGCTGGGTTCAGAAGTTGGTTGTTGACTGTTTATGGTTTATTAGTATTTGTCGTGTTTAGCTGGGGGGCCTTGTCTTCAGATAACATTTGGGACAACTGTGAGGGTTTGTTTGGTTTGGTTTTTTTAAAGGTTCCTTTCTGTCTTCAAAACCAGGATGTGTTTGTTTTACCTAAGGAGCATCCACTGGCTCTTCCACTTCTTAAATGCACATCTGAATTGGGGGTCTAGCTAAAGATATGGACAGGAGCGCTGCTGGCAGTAAGCAAAATGCCATAATGGCGAAGAATATGTTTTTAGCTGTTTACTCAATAGTGCTGTCTGAGTAATGGGTGATGTTCTGCAAAATGATGCATTTCATGGACTCTGCTGCTGCTTCAGGCAAAGTCTCCTTCAGACTTCTGCATGTGGCGCCTCACAGGTCAGAAGGAAAAACAAGGCAGATTTCCTGCTGAAGACATGCATGAAAATTGTTTAGGGTTCATTGAGGCTGGATGCAGACTGTATCTTCACCTTTGAATTCATCCCCCAAGGCTCTGTGCTGTCCCAAGTTAGCTGTGGCACCAGTTAGCCCAGTTTGGTGATGCAGAGCAGCCCAATCGTGCAGTAAGTCTGTGGGCAAAAAAGGTCCAACTAAACACAGACTTCTCACTACATCACACGTGTTTATCTGCTTTGAGCTAGCTTTTCCTCCACCAGTCTTTTAAATTTTCCCTCTGGGAAATACAGAGGAGGGAGGAGAACAGCCTGGGCTGTGCTGCCCTCCCAGCAGAGGCTGGTGCTGGTGATGAGGAAGAACTTTCGCCTTTCCTGACTCAGCAGAACGAGGGGTTGTCTTGGTGGAAGGAGGCTGAACACATGAACACAAACATATTCTTTTTTTTTAAAGTCATGAGTGTATTTTTTTTGCTGATGCCAGCCTTTTCCTTTGCTGACGGAAGGAAATGGAGAGAAATTCAGCTTCCGACAAAATAATCTTGTGATTATTAGCATATTACTGCTTGCCTACTGTAAAGATGAGAACAAAAGGCATGATGATCAATGATCAAATGACACAATATCCTGAGTTGGAAGGGACCCTCAAGGATCATCAATGCAACTCCTCTCCCTGCACAGGCCAGCCCCTAGAATCACACCATGTATCTGAGTGCATTGTCCTCAGGCATCTGGAACTCAGGCAGGCTGGTGCTGTGACTGCTTCCCTGGGGAGCCTGATATTCTCCGAACAGCCAACCTAAACCTCCCCACAACTTCCATTCCCTCAGGTCTCATCATCAGTGTTTTCCCCTCCACTTCCCCTCATGAGGAAGTTGTAGACTGTCGTGAGGTGCCCTCCTCAGTGTCTTGTTCTCCAGGCTGAACAAACCAAGTGACCTCAGCCACTCCTCATTTGGCTTCCCCTCTAGACCTTTCACAATCTTGCCCATCTCAGTTTTTATTTTTCTCATCAAAGTTTATCAGTTCTGTTTCCCATGCTTTATTGGATCTGACATTTTCAGGCCAAGCTAGTGTGCATGGGAGGTGGTGGATGGATGGACAACCATCCCCTCTGACTCCTGCGGTCTGGGCAAGCTTGACCTAGTGGCACACTGGTGACAGTAGTGGCTGTCATTGTGATGAGGGACATATCTGCTCTGGTCTGCACTTAGCTGGCCAAGCAGGCCTCAGGGTAGGTGCCAGGTGATAAATCTGCAGTTTGTAATCCAGAGTCCTGCTGGAGATTCTCACTGGGTGGAAGTGTCTGAACTGCCTTCTGCACTTGGAGACAGAGGTGGGATAGGAGCAGCAGAGGGGAAGAGCAGTAGCATGCCTAACAAACCAAGTAAAGTTACATTAATTCATGAACATGCACCTGTAAAAACCTCTTCTCATCTTTTTCTAGTGGTAGTAGTAATAATCTGCTGCTGTGTCTTTCTTTCTCCAGACGATTTTGCAGAGGAGGAGGAGGTGCAGTCCTTTGGCTACAAGAGGTTTGGTAAGTGACAGCAGTCTTTCAGCTTGCTTTTGCATAGTGCTTTTGCTATGAAAAACTTCCTTGCTGGCAGCATCAAAACATACAGGTACAGTGCCATCATCCACATCCAGTGTCCTTCCAGAGGAAGATGTGATGTTTAGACTTGGTTTATTTTCTTGGCAAACACAAGGCTTCCAAAATACTTCCTTCATGATGAAATTGAAGCCCACACCTGAAGAGAAATGAATGTGCTGGCTGTGGAAAAAAAGGGGCCATGCCTCTTACATGTCCTCTGCCCAGCTGGGCATTGCTTCAGCCCCCAGACTGATGTGCTGCAGTTTGTAGGTTTTCCTCAGAGTGATTTCATGAGATCTCCTGTAGACTTGCAGAAGTTGTACTGGCAGCTGAACCACGACATTAGGCTGTACATTCCTCTCAAAGGAAAAGGAAAAGTATATGGTATGAATGCATTCTGATGTCAAAATTTATTAAAATGAAGTCGCTCACTTTCCTCTTTTTTTATATTTCACCCAAAATGGCTGCCTCATGTGAGGAGTGCCACGCATGGTGCCACACATCTGTGCACAGGGGTTAGCAGCCTTCAAGGCCCCTGTTTTCAAGGCTCTTGTGATCTCTTTCTGTTGGGAAAACATTTCAGTCTCTACAGTCAACAATTTGGCCCAGGGCAGGAGAATGCCTGTCCCTGTGGCAAGGGGAAGGTGACATGGTGGCCTCTGAGCTCCCACAGTGCCAGCTCTGTCTTGGAGCAGCCAAAGGGGCTCATCATCAAAGTTAGTGGTGCCTTTTCACCTACAAGACGTCAGAATAATAGTTCACTTAATTTTTTTCTGTCCTGGGAAAGTGGCTGCAGCAAGAGTCACTTTCAATGACCCCAGCTGGAGTGGATAGGAGAGGCAGACTGAAAAAAAAAAAAAAGAAAAATCAGTCAAAAATTCCTTCCATCCCAAAAGGAGCAGGGGGAGGCAACGTAAGGAGATGTGGAGTTTGGGAGGTGAGGATCACATTCGCATGACCTTTTCTACCCCCTGAACTACTCCACTGCTCCCTGCTGTTGAGCTTTATTTTGGATAGATCAGCCAACCACAGAGCCAGCATCTGTGGCTTGGAAAGTCCTCCATAAGGCTGCACACAGGGGTTTTTCCTTTTTTGTTTGTTTCCTTTTTTGTTGTTGTTATTGTTCTGGATTAAGCCCTGGAATAGCAAAAAAGCAAAACAGATCTTGAGAAATAGGAAGAAATGCTAAGTGTTCATTTCTGTCACCTCCAAATAAGTAAAAAATATTAGTATTCATTAACAGCTATAAAAATGGGTTCCCTTGGTGTTATCCTCTAGCTGGCTATCCCTGGTCAGCACTCTCTTGCAGTGGACAAGATTTTAGTTAGGAGTTATCCTCACTGTCCCAATAGTAAGTGTGCTGTTGTGACGTGATGGGATTTTTGCCTACTAACTTGCTGTCATTTCTTTCTTTCTCCTGGGTATTGATGCTACCAAGGTGAGTTATTTCTCCCCTTACAAGGGAGAATACAAGGCCATTTCCAGAAATGCCTGTGCTGTTGTGCTTGGTGGGGCAGCATGGAGGGAAAAGAGGACTGGCAGCCTGGAAGTGGTTGGAGGAGATTTCACCACAAGAGGAGGAGTCAGGGAAGTTCCACCCTTAGAAACCAACCATAACTGCCTTATGCCTCAGGAAAACAACATTGCTGTGGTCAGGGAGGTATCCCAAATATCTGCAGTACAGAAGAGCCTTGACTAAAGGGGGAATGGGATCATGAAGCTGCAGTGTTGGCACTGATGAGAGCTGTGTAATACAGTGGGGTCCCAGTCCAAGGAACCTTCTTGGTCTATTTTGGAGCCCAAGCTTCCTCCCATACCTTCATCACCTTTCCCAGCATAATGGGGCAGCTCAGGGAGGAGCTAGACTGGCCTGGTTTCCACACATCCCTGCACCATGCTGTTTGACTGTAGGTGCTCAGGCTTTTGTGTCTCTTAAAGGGTTTATTTCCTGACTCAGTGTGTTCCCACCTCTACAGTCTTTGCTGCATTTCCAGGCAGCCTCTGAGCAACCTCTGGAGAGAGCAGGAGTCTTGTGCCTTCAGCAGTGCTGGCTGCTTCCTCACCTGGCACTGGGCTCCTCCAGACACAAAGGTGACCTGCACAACTTTTTAAAAGACTCCAAACGCAGTGGACAGCTGGGTCAGCATTTCAGGTGAAGCACCAGAGATTGCTCTTGGGGCCAAAATGCAGCTGAGCTCCTGCCCGATCAGTAGGAAAGGTTACACCTGCTGTTTCAGTTGGTGTTCCCTCTTGAGTCTGTGTCCTTCCTGGTAAAAGGAGGCAATAAGGGGAGATCCCAAGGCAAGAACCAAGTTTTATTACAGAAACCTTGATAAAGGGCAGTTTTGAAAGAAGTCCTGTTTGTCTGCTGGCTGGCAATGTAGAAATGCCAGCACTGTTGCTGTGCAGCCTGTTGGTGTGGCCAGAGATAAAAACAGCAGTGGGGTTTTTGTTTCAGGAGTTGTAGTGCAAGAGCAGTTGTGTTAATATATTTTGATTGGAGAAGTCCCTGTATGCTCCATGGACATGAGACATGGTCGGGGGACCATGAGTCAAGTACCTTTGACTCCGTCATTTGGAATTGGAAGGTCTTGTTTGGAGCAAAATGTGCTCTGAGGGGCAGAAGGCTAAAGTATAACTAGTTTGTTAAAAAACTAGTCAGTCAGTCACTGCTGGCAGTTGGGAACATGTGCTGGTCAGCATTTGGCAGGCAAAACCTTGACCAAGCTGCTTTCCTAGAGTTCAGCTGTGGAGTTTATTATTAGCTGCCTTGTTGCTGGAGCCTGTAGTTTGGTTCAAGGAAGGAAGAGATCAGCAGAAGGAGGAAAGGAGAGAGGCATTCTCCAGCAGTTCTCATTTTGGGGAAGAAGTTTTTGAAAGGAGGACTGAATACACGCTGTCTTGCACCACTTCCCCTTTTGCTGAATCGTGCTGTCCTTCCTTCTCAAATAAGTTTATTTTTGAGAATTTGTCAAACTACTGTATTTTTTAGTCAATAGAACATTAACTGGTCATAGTAACCCAAACATACTAAGCATAACACACTGACATATTAAAGAACAATGAATACAGATGCAGACTAGTGCTAGGAAAATACAAATAGGATTTTTTTCTCCTTTGAGCTGGGGACGGATTTGCTGCAGGGAGTCAGTAAGGAAAACAGTTTTCCCAGCTCACTGATGCTGTTTACTTCTTTTCAATGGATGCTACAGATGTGCAGGGATGCTGCCAGAAGTTGTTCAGCTGCAGTGCCTCCAGATTGCTGCACTGAAAAACTGAGGAAGTGTGTTTCTTATCCCAGTTACTTCATCTTTAACCCGATTTCTCAGGCTGTTTTGAAGTTATCTGCTCCAGATGGCAAGCTAAGCCTCTCCACTGGTTTTCCTCTACCAGATTGCCACCAATATTAACTCTTTCATCAAGCAATGTCACTGGTTTGTACCACCTCATGCACAACTCACTTTGGGAAAGAATGAATGAGGAAAGGGCAAAGCTTCCTTTCCAATATGATACACTCTGGGGATACTAAATCTCAGGCATGAGAGCTAAGACTAGTTTCTAGATGGTAGACAGAAAGATGAGATCTCTTTCGGGCAGGGTTTGACCCTTCCTCTGAGATTCAGGCACTGGGCATCTCCACAGGCAAGGGAATTGAAGGGATCAAGTAGACTCCAAGGTAGAAGATCTGATCTTCCTAACTCATGGCATTCTGAGGTAATAGATGTAGAATTCATTGTGTTTTTTGTTTCCTTATGTTAATGTTTAAGAACCTAAGATCTGTGCTTTAATAGAGTCTTCTAAGTATAAATTTCCTGTTAAATTACTGATTGCATAATTCAAAGCTACAACACAATATGGAACTGCTGAAAGCAGAGAAGATGGTCTTTGAACTGTTGCAAAGCACATTTGTAGTGCTGTAGAAAACGAACTTCAAAGAAATGAGCTGAAAGCCTTGCTGATGAAGAGAAGCTTCCCAAGGAATCAGAAGATAGGACCAGTACACTATAGATAAGTGGAAGACTAAACAGCTTGTGTAAGACAGTTACCCTTTGCCCTTGGCAAACACAGCCAGAATTGCAGACTGTGAGCCTGTTCTCCACAGAAACACCCATCTTGGTCACCTCCATGCTCTAGATAGTGAGTCAACTCCTCACCCTCACCTCCCCTCTTCCCTGGTGAGCTGTCAGTAGGGGACAGTCATGTCCCCAGGGAGGTCCAGTGCGCACCAAGGCACTGATCCTCCAGCCTTCCCCACACCCCTGAGGTCAACAGCTGACGGGGAGGGAGGGATAAAAATTACCAGGGGACCCTCTCAAGGAAGGCAGTACTTCTTCAGGTATCTTTTGTAGGGTATATAAGATGTGACTGAGTCAGTATACCTCTTCTGTGCAGTTATAACCATCTAGCTCCTAAAGCATGATTCCAGGTGTAAGAATCAAGTCTAGGAATTTGTGGACCAGGAATAAATGATCCTGCCATGCAGTAATGAAATCTGCTACACTAAAGAAAGTGAGGGGGAAAAATACTGATTTAAAAGCATATTAGTAAAATAGGGGATTTTTTTCCCTGATGAGTGGCTTGGGAATAGCTGAAAAAGATCCATTTAACTTTTCTCACCATGCACTTTTTATAGTATTTTGTACAGCAAGAAGTTATATATTATTTCTTCACTTTTGATAAACTATAACTAGGGAGTTTTAGGAGTGTACAGCTGATAAAAGCATTGTGAATGAATTACAGCAAAAATGAAAACTTTAAGATACAAAACTTTTTCTGAAAAGGGTTTTAAAAAATACAGAAGAGTTTGTGCCTATATACTGTTCAAACATGATCAAAATTCATGGTTCAGAATTTTGCAATAGTTCAGGAATGGCATTTATTCATTAACATTGCACAGATGGAATAATTTTAGTCCTTGTCTCTGAATAAATCCAGGCCATTGTTCATATCTCTAATAACAAGCACCAAAAAAATGTCTGGCATCAGCCTGGTGGTATGCTATATCCACACAAACCTTAAGCCCCTATGAGAAAAAAAAAAATTCTAAGCTTTAGGAATTTGTCAAATTTTCTTTATGGTTTGTAAACGACCAGTGAGGGATTTCAGGTGCCACAACCACATGCCTCCCTGGGCATTCTTTCACTTGTATGCCTGCAGTGTGTAATCATATGGCTTAATAAAAAGTCACAGGGTCACTCGCACTCACAAAGCCAGAGTAAAGTCAGGCACGTTGCTTCCAGTTCACTGATCTGGCCATATTTGACCGATGAGGATTTTGCCTGCGTGTATCCTGGGGTATGAAATCCCCACTGAATGGCAGTGCCCGTGTGGCTGTTCATTTTAGGCCAAGAAATTTCGTTTGAAATGACCCTTTTAATTGCCATGGCCAGTAAGATGGAAGTGAGCCGAGCCTGTCCTCTCCTAGGGTGAGCCATGAGCAGCTGAGAGAGTCCAGCACCTTCAGGGGTCCTGAGTTTGTGTTGGGGCTTCAATCCCAGCCAGCATCAGGGCCTGCATGGGGAGGGACCGCCTATGTACGGGTTCTTTGTCTTTCTTTTCTTTTCCGGTACATACCCCCAGTACTGGAGCAGTTGGCAGGGAACTGAAGTCTCAATAAATAAAGAAAGAATGCTGACATGTATGCAGTATTGCCATTGCAGAGGAACACGCTCAGGCACTGTCAAGGTGCCCCTGTGCCACCAGTGCGTCCCTCCTCTGTCAGTACCTTTGGCCTCTTGCAATGTAATGGCACGTGATAGATGGAATATCCAAACAACAAACTTGAAACCACCTATCGTTGTGAAGATGGAGTTGGTGGACCCTGAGAAACCCATCGGTGTCAGGCAGCAATAGCAAGATCCAAGAAGTTGTCAGGTCTATGTGTCCTGTGCTAACTTAGTCAGGAGCTGAAAGAGCCGGGACGTTCGGTCTGTGGGTTTGAGGCTGCCCCTCGCCAGCCTGTCCTGCTGTGCCTGGCGAAAAGCACTTCTAATCCAAGCCCATAAAGAGGCCTCTTAGCAGTGCCATGAGGACTAAAGTCATTCCAGCTGTGTGTTGCTATGTAGGCAATCTATTTTCTCTTAGTTATGGGTTTTTCCTATTCAGTACAATTAAAATTCTTGACATGCTTCTTCATATATTGCATTCGCATACTTGGAGCAATACCTGTTTGATCAATCTCTCTTTTTTACAGGGGTGAATTGAAAGGCAGTGTGGTCACCATGATGTGTGAATTTTGCTCTGTCTTTTTCATTAGAGCTATAAAATAGGTGTGTGGGCTGAACAGCACGTTGTATTTACAAGAGGAATGAAAAACATTGGCTGCACTGTAAGCCACACCTGGGGATTTTGTTTTTATTTCCCTGTAAACTAGCTGGACAAATAATGATGTTTGGTAACATCAGCTTGCTGCCAGAACACCTAGGCTGCGTTCTGGGCTGTTCAACTTTGTGGCAAAATTACCTGTGGAATTACTGTCTTGGAAGGAAACTGAGCACTGTGTTTTCAGCGCTTGGTAGGTACTGTTATGTTTCCATGCAAAGGAGTAACACAGGAAAACTGTGGCAGAACTGAAAAATTCAGATATGAGAAAATACACATAAGTGGACTCTCCCAGCACTGCCATGGGATTGTAGAACACACCAGTATTACTCTTGAGCTCCTCTTAAGCTTTATTCCAAATACAAATCTGCATTTGTAGCCAGCTGCTACTGTACTTTGCTCTTTACTGCATGCTGTTAACTCTATGCTTTCAAGTGCTCAGATGTGTCCAGTTGATCTTTGGCTTTTCTGTACCTTCTTCATAATGATTTCCCATCATAAAGCAACATAGGGACACTGGTCTTTCCATAAGAAAGGGGATGCTGTATTCCCTTGAAGCTATTTTTTTGGATGAACCCAACAGCACACACAAGTTAAACACATACCTGTCATGTGCTGCTTGCTTTGATATCCTGGATTCTTTTTATTCCTTAAGAATTTCCTCAACCTGTACTGTAGCTCTCTGTGTGGTTGGTGCCTGGTTTCCCATGCTCCTGGGGGAGACACTGCAAGAAAGGTGTGAAACTTAACCAGATTCACCCAGACCTGAATGTGGGAACTGTACCTAGACCCAGACCTAAGTATCTCTGCTGTCCTCTACCATCACACTCAGCAGCCCTAAGCCTGGCCAATGTCCTGGCAAGGTAACACTGAATGCAACTAAATTACATTGTTGTACTTGACAAATTTCTTGATAATTTTCAGAGAGAAAATTTTCTGTCTGAAGATGGACTTCCATATGAAATCTGAATACAGGACTTAGGGTAGGAGTCATATGAGCTACTTGTAGGGATCTCTGTAAAACAGCAATAGCAAGGAGAGGCCAATGCTGCAGGAAGGGACTTCGATGCTGATCAAGAGCATCACCATTCTGCTCATTTTGAGCTACTACAGAGATAATATTGTCAACTCCAGATCTCTGTAATATGTCTTATATAAAAGCTGGGGAAAGCCTATAAAGGCCTATAGAAGCTTGTGAGAGAGAATGGTATAAGGGATAGCTCAAATGAAGAATGGGGTAAGTGTTTTAGGACTATTTGTCCTGTTGCAGACATTAACAAGGAAACAGCATGCTGCTTTGCTTAGTCAAAACCAATTCAGACTCCACTGTGCTGCACTACAAAAGATTAGCCAAACTAAAGCTAGGATTAAAATTTTACCCAGTCTCAACTAGCCTTCTGTATATGGGTAAACCTTAGGTGAAGCAGCCAAGAGCCAAGAAATTTCCATTTGTCCTGTTCCAGCCTGGGTTAAGTGAGTGGGCTGAGACTCTGGAAAGTGGAGAGAGGTCGGGAGAGAGGCGTGAGTGGGAATGAGTCTTGCTCAGTGTCCAGAGCCGGCACGGATAAGAGTTGTGTAGTGGGTGTGTGGAGAGGTTTGTATTCTGCAGACACTTTTCAGCTCGGTCGGGAATGCATCTGGAAAATCCGCCCACTCAGCAGAGAAAGAGATTGATGCCATAAATAAATTAGACATGAATGTGGTTTTGTGATTCAGCTTGCAACTCTTAATGGAGGCAGCTGAAGTTTCTGTAGTAGGTGGAGTGTGAGACCCAGGGATGCACTTTGCTTCAGCCCAACTGAGGCTTGTAAGGAGATTTAGTGTTTAAAGTCGTGTGCAGACATTCAGGCCTAGTATAGCAGGACTTTATATCTTCTCTGGTAGCTGTTTCATAATGCCACAAAGAAGCAAGGCAGAATTGTTTTCCTTTGAGGATATCTGGGCATGAGGGTCTGCTTAACAGGGCTTCACTGCATATTTTTCAAAACCTGAAATTTTAAATATTTGGAAAATGCTTATTGATTTGCATTACATAACGCGTGTCTGTGTGCTTGTTTTCAAGGTCTTGGTCAGGGAAGATGGAAAATTGTACCAAATTTTATATTTTGAATTAGTTCAGGAATGGACATGGAAGCTTTTACTTGCCAGGCTTGTTGTGATCAATATACCCTACATTTGGTAGTGCTCAATGGCAGAAAAAAAATTTACTTTTGTGTTTAGTTAGTGTATGAAGATATGATTTGAGACCATCTGCCTGTGTAGTGACAACCATTGACTGAAAGATTCCTTATATATATTTCTGCTTTATCATACGATAGAGGACAGTCTGGTTACAAGAAATTGTAATATATGGAGCCAAAAGATATTTTTCTTCCTTCTTCCTTTGTTTCTAGAAGTTACTTGCTTCAGGTGGAAATCTGGTGTATAATGCCCCACATAACTGGTGATGTCATTTAAAATCTGACCTGTAAGTCTCAAGTTTAGAGTGGGAGAGATCTTGTCCTTAATTAAGACTGCACAGTCTGAAGACAGATTAATCCAAACACACACTGTCCAGGTTTCAGCACAGCATCTGTGCACAGCTAAATTCACTTGTCCCCAGAAGTTACTACAAGTCCCTGCTTGCATGCACAGATGTTTATATTTAAACCTCTGTGCTTTGTGTGAATACATCCAAACTGGATTTGGCTCAATGTGTAGGACTACCTAACAGCACAACTTCAAAAACAGACCTGCAGGACTAGATTGCATGTAGGTTCCATCTGGAAATTTGTGCTCCAAACATTGTTTCCTACGTCTGGAAAGCCAAAAATCTGAGATGTGGTTCTTGTGCTCATTGTATTCCAAGGTCCCAGTCAACTTGTCTCCTTAAGAAAACAGGTCTCATCTTGTTTAATGATACTACATGTTTAACCTCTTTTGCAAATTTATAAAAATAACCATGTGCAGATTTCAGTGTTGTACAAAGTTTCTTTACTCTGGGTGCCTTGCAGAAAGCAGCAGCATAGCTCGGTTTTAAGGGGAAGCAGATAAACCAGCATAACATTCTTCTGGTCATTACACAGGAGCTGAAAAAGCTCTCCAGAATATTGATAATTTTAATAGTGATACCTGATTAAATAGATTATCAACGTTAGCTAAAATTAGGAGAAAACTTGAGGGGCTCAAAGTAATGAGTTTGGTATGTGTGAGGATCTGAGTCAGCTGAAATACTGCAGGAGGAAGAAGAAGAGTAAACGTGTCTTCATTGCCTTTCTCTTGCCTCATCAAAGAGAACCAAAGTAAAGATCAATTTTGAGAGATCTGTCATTCAGCCCTCCTTTGCTCCATCTCTACTGGTCTCAGATCAGAACCATCCTTTCTGCAAGGTCCAAAGCAGCACGTGAAGCCACATCTGTGCAAGATCTCTGTGCTTTGTGTGGTGTTCACAGCTCAAGTTCATTAAGGTTCAGAAAACTGCAGGCTCTGTGGAGATGCTGGTTTGTGGTGCCATGGTCTGCTTTTGCTTTTTAAGAGGTAATAGGAGCAAGGCAGAGGTGACTCCTGCCCTTCCCATGTTTAGCTGTAACTCTGTTTCCCCTGCCCATATGGGTTAAGTCTGGAGTAGCCTAGCAGAAGGTAGAAAGCTCATTTCAGTACTGAGGCCATGGAGAGGATGCAGGAGGGAAATTTGGTAGCTGCAGGAAATGCCTGCCCTTGTCAGAGGGCGATCGGCACCCCATAAACCCCGTAAACTTCACAGCTCCCCTCTTGCTTCAGCAGGCCTTGACTCTGGGCCAGGAGCAGATGCAGACACAGCGAGAGTTTGAACCCCTTTGCCCAGCATGTGACCACCGTGCGTGCTGACCCACGGGACAGGAGGGTGCTGGCTGAGGCCCACCTCTGCAGCAGGAGCCACATCTGCTCCTCTGCTGCAGCTCTGACTCCTGAGAAACTCGTGTTCTTGGCAAGCTGCTGTGTGAAATACAGCATGGTGAAGCTGTTTTTATTCTCAGTTGTCTTGCAAAAGGTTACTGTGAGTAGTTCTGTGCTTTAATAAAAAGAAATAGAGCTGTGTTCTTCGCAACAAGCCCTTTTTATTACAGCTGGCTTGAATAGCAATTGGCCTCTAATGGTGCCTCCAATGGAAAGAAGACCCCTTATGAAAGCCTTTCATTTACTACAGATAATGAACTTTCCCATGCATGAAACCAGATTACCAAAACAAACCCACAGAATAAGCGAAAGAGCTACGAATTTGTATATGTTCAGTGGGTATTCAAGGTGACTTAGACATTTCCACATTAAGTGGAAGTGCCTTTGTAAAAGGAAGCAGAACAGCTGACTGTGAAATTAAAAAGCATCTTACGTCAAAGGAATACTTAGATCACTGTAGCCTTCTTCATTTTGAGCTTGGTGGTTGTGCTGATATGGCACTATAATAATTTACTTTATTTTTCTCCCTTCTGGGAGGTTTCTAAAACAATATTTTAAAAAGAAAAATAAATAATGTCTAATGTCTTTTCAGTTGTTCTTCTGGGAAGTCTTGTGGTGAGTTAAAAGAAAATACTTGGTGAAGCTGTGAATGGTAGACATTTCCAGGGTGGGTGTGTTTTGAGGTTTGTTTGGGTTTTTGTAATACTCTACCCCATGTCTTTTTTTTTAAATGGATTTCGTAAGCTTTTAATAAAGGAGAAACTAAATTAAGAAACTCTTCCTTATTCCACCAGTTATGGGAGCTTTGCAGGACGATCTGTTATGGGACTATTACCTCCTTTGCAGTCCTGATGGAGGGAAGCCATGATACCACCCTAGTCCTGCAACCTTCACTCAGGCAAATTCCCAGCAAGGGTTTTTTGGTAGTCACTTCTCATCCTTTTGCTATCAGATTTGTACATGAAAAGGATTCATAGCCTCCAGATGACCGTGTTTCACCTTTCAATATTGCTGTTCCTCGAGGGAACCAAAGGTAGTGCTGTGGTCATTATGATCTCATGAGAAATGTCTTCTTTTCCCCCAAACACTTCAGTTTGGAGATTGCAAAGTCTGTTCCCCTGCTCCTCCACACTGAGCAACACTTCACATCACAGGTAGGACTTGTTCCTAAGCATCCTGCCGCAAAGTGAAAAAAATACTGCCTGAAATCAAATCAGTACTGAGAGAATCAGTAATGTGTTCATATAATTTCCTTTGATCTTTTAAAAAATAAAATACAGTCATGCAGAGTTGACTGGTTTTATGAAAGGCATCCTCTTTCCGATGGACATATTGCATCAACTCAGCCACCAAAACTAAGCAGTTGAGGGCACAACTGGTTTTTTGGTACGGGAGTTACTAAAGCTGCATGAAGTCGGATGGGGTTTTCCTCCTGTCCCATGCTGGAAGTGCAGTGCTGAGAGCAAAAGCAGGAGAGCCAGGCTGAAGGTGACGGAGATGCTCTGCAGCTGTGGGGAGGCAAAGCCACACAGAGCTGGCAGGGAGCAGCAGGGAGGGGGTCATCCCAAAACTCTGCCAAGGGACTCTGTTGTTGCAGTCTGGTTACTCTGATTTGACCACTGCTCAGCAGGGTTCATATTACCCATTCATAAAAAGCAACGTAAAACCCTTTGGACATCTCTGACTGGTGTCTGTTGGGGCCATTTCTCTGCTGCCTTGATCTGCTTTTGTTTTATGTACCAGGCTTGACTTCACCAGAGCAGAGCATGCCACACAGACACGTTTCAGGACAGGGTTAAAACCTTCTGCAGTCTGGAAACCAGCAGGGTCCCCAGAGAGGGAGTTAAATCCAGGGAGTACTGATCTGTTTCCTGCCTTTGTTATGATTTCTGCCATGTAACCCAATCTCACCCACCAACCAGCCTGAGCGAGCCAGCCCAGCTGAGTCAGCAGGGGATGGGCTGCTGCTGCTCACCTCACCTCACAGTGAGCCTCCAAAATCCCAGGCTGCTTCTCAGGTTAATCCTGCCCCAAAATCGGTGGGTGCTACCCACCTTTACCCCCAAGCATTGGAGAACAGGGCAGAGAGGGGGTGAGCAGGGTGAAGGGAGTGCTCCCTGGTCAGCTGCCATTGTGTGCCTGTCTAGAAGGGATACCCACGGCTATAAACTCAACTCATTGCTATTTATATGGGTCCCAACAGAGCCCTTCAGGAAAAATCCCATAGAAAATGAGTATGGCATTTAAAACTTTTCAGTGGGGACTCTTCTTTCATGTCAACCTCCAAAATGTTGACAAGACTTCATGTTCTTAAAGAAAATAGAGCATTATCTGCACTTTTTTAGCCCAGCACAGTCTGTGTAGTCTTGCAAATGCAAACAGACAAAATGGGATGTAGTGTAGCAAGGGCAAGGAAGGAGAGTGGTGCCATGACCTGCCACTGCTCACATATCCAGGGAGTTTCACCTCCTACTCCCAGAGACAGCCAGGCCCTGTGTGGGCATCCACTGCCTGCCTGTGAGCAGGGCTGCCCTCACCCAGAAGCCTATCGCTGTTTGATGTCAAGTAAAACCAGCACCCAGGCTTCTTTGCCTTCTCCAGGACTGCCAGCCCAATGAGGAGGAGCACTGGGAGGAAAGTCCTGGTGCTGCCAGAATAAAGGCTGACCAGTTCTTTTGGGAAGAAGGGTGGAGCAGTGGTGGACAGCGCAATCCCATTCACGCTGCAGGTCCGGGTCCGCTGGCAGAGATGCTGTGCTGTGCCCAGGAGCTCTTGTGTGCAGATGGGGAACATAGAGTGATGCATGGCAAGAAAAACTCATCTTCTTACTTTGTTTATTCCTCTTTCTTGCAAGACTGACATGAGCTGGTGCTGACATATGATCCACTTTTGATCTTTTTCTAGCATGGCTTGTATGTTTTTTAAAGCATTTTGCTGCCAGAGCTGACCACTACTAAGAGAGAGAAAAAGCAGTCCACAAACATCCCCATTTAAAACTCTGTTGGTTTTAAAGCTTTGCAGATTACTTTGCTTGTTTTTCAGCCAACTCATAAGATGTTGCCAGCAGATTTCCAGTAAATTAGACATTTAAGTCAAAGTGGCTTATTTGAAATATTTGAACAGTGGCATGGGGAAAGCTTAGGTGAAAGACAGACTTGGGAGGAGGATGATCTGTAATTTGTCTGCAGCTCTGCCTGGTGCAGATGAGATACCCACAGCAGACCATTATTGTTGTCAGGTTATGGTTTGTTACAAGGATTTGGGATTATCCATGCTGATTTCTCAGGCCTTAAAATTCTGATTATGCATTTCAGCTGCAGTACAGTAAGCGAAACATTATGTGGGGTTTTCTTTTCTGGGATTTCTTGCTTCAGGCTCTTTTTGAAATTCATGGAAGCTATCTGTAACATAATTTTCTCATAATAATTTAAAATGTCTTTCAGAAATCTGAGGAGAGTGGAGAATTTTGTGACTATCTCTCAGGAGTTACATTCCTAGGTCACAGACAATTCTGTTGCAAATAGGTACAGCTCCACTGATTAAAGCAGTGTTGAAGTGTGAAATTATTTGGGTAGGTTTGTGTCCTCCCACTGCTAGAAGGCATAGACTTAAACAATACTTGTGCAGGCAGCTGAAAGGCCTAAATAAGTATGTTGCTTTAAATCACAATTAGAGCCATCATTTATTTTCATTGTATTTAGTGGATTAGAGCCAGGATCTCAGTGAGCAAGACTAGTTTCCTCTATAGTTGCATGCACCATGCAGTCCTTTAACACTTGTCAGAGGAGCATAAGTTTAGCATCAAAGAATTATTGCATCTCACTGTGAAGTTTTTCAAGTTTTGCAGTAATTAAATTAGTCTTGCCATGAAGTTTTGCATCAGGTTGGTATGATATTTATAAAAATAACATTTTGTTCAGTACTGGGTCTCCTCACTGATTGATAGTATTAAGAAACTCTTAGTTTCCTTCTACTTAATTAATAAGTAGGTCTTTACTACAGGCTGATTTGAGATGGACAGTCCAACATTCTCATTGCTGTATTCTTAATTTTTAGTGAACAATAGAGATGTTGAATGTGGTCCCAGATGACTGGGTGATAAAACAGCTAATAGTTACACTTGATTTTATGATAATTTATGTTCTGAAGCCATATCCCTCTCCTCCATATATAGAATATATATTATCCAAGTATGTATGTTTCTGATACTTTCTTATCTTTTAATGGGGAAATTCCAGCCAGAAGCAGACTGAAAATTCAGAGTTTGCCACCTTGTACCTCTGTTTTCCAACTATTTTTATGTGTCAAGGAACCCTGCTAGTTACTTGTTGTCATGCCCCAACTGTCTTGCAGATTTATGCCAGAGGAGAAATAGCAAGGACCGGGAATAAGCAATATCTTACTTCCCCTGTTTTGTTAAAAAAGACTTCAATGTTCACTCAGCTTCCTTGGGGCAGTCCTCTGTCCTCATCTTGATTCTGGAAAAGTGTTTCTTGCTGTTTTTATGTATCTGGCCCACTGGGTCATACACATGTCCCTGCTCTGTAGATGAGCTGCCACAGCCATGTTCAGCCTTCCCGTCTAAGCAGGAGCACGCCTCTTGCTCTTGTGAGGTGGAGTTTCATTCAGGAGATTACTTGGAACACTGCCCAAACCATACAGACCAAAANAAAAAAAAAAAAAAAAAGACAGTTGACCAAAATGGGAAGGCCAAGCCTTTTTTTTTTAACACGAAATGTGGTCATGGGTGTCACCAGCCTCTGTGAAGGGAGAGCTTGCACTCCTTCCCTCCATGGCATTTCCACTCCAGGCAGGGGACTGACCGGGAAGAGACAGAGCACCTGCTTTGTATCCTGTGCTGGTTGCTGCAGGATCACCCTGGCCTGAGCTAATCAGAATGGACAGCAATTAAGAGTAATTGAGGTAGTCTTTCTAGCCCAGTGCTTTCCCTGTAGCTTTTAATAAGGAAAAATCAGAAGGGAAAACAAATGCTGTTGTTCACTGAACTCTCATGAGCAGTTTCTGATTGTCTCAGGATTCAACAACTCATTAGATGGAGAATTGGCAGTGCCTGCTTTGAGTAACACCAGTTTTCTGCATGTCTGTGTGGTGACGTTGTTTACATTCTTGAAACATATGGAATGTTAATTTTTCTGTTGGTTTTTTGTTCCCCCCACCTCAGTATGGGATTCTTCAGTTATTTGGAGCCTGAGCTTGTTTTCCTCTATTATGTAAGAAGTCAAGAACATAGGAAGTGTGATGTACTTTCCTCTAGTGACACTGCAATTAAAGAAACTATGAAGACAGGACTGCCAAATAGGATATTTGTCACAGGCCTTTGGTCACAATAAATCACTGGGTTTGGAAAATATAGTAATAATAATAACAACAATATTTTGATTTTGTTTGGGATTTTTGTAATATTGCCTGTGTTTGGTGAGATGAGGACAAGTACCAAATAGATTGCAAAAGAGAAACATGTTTCTGGTGGTAACAGCCCTGGCTGAAACAGCTGCCTCACCTGCAGCCTCTTGCTGGACAGTCTCTGCTGGAACCCTGTCTGACATACCAAACCAGTGAGTAGTGTCCAGTGCCTGCCAATGAAAAGAGAAAATATCTAGGGAAATTTTATCTCCCCTATCCCCCATCCCAAAATGTGGATTATTTTTTTTCTCCCCGTTTATTTTGGCCTAAATTCAGGACCCCAGAGCAAGAACTGCGAGTGGTTGGTGAGAAGGGGCAAAGAAGATTCCGTGTCAACTGCTCATCCTGCTACCTACGTGGCAGAGAGCCCCTCATGCCCACTGCTCTGTGGATGCCCTTGCCACACCATACCTGTGGGAAGACACCTCCATATTCATGCATGCCTACAAATTGGGGTCCTCAATAGCCTGTATTCATAACGTGCAGCTGAAATGGTGAATCCTCTACCAAGTTCTTCTCATAAACGCCACACATTTTTTACAATCAGGCCACTGGAGCATAACTTGGGGTCACTGAACTGTGGTAGAGAGTACTGTAACAAATGGGGAAATTGTGCTTGTAAATGCATAAGCTTTTCAGAGGCAACTGCTGATAAATTCTTTCAGTTTACCACAGTTTCTCCAAGGAGATTTGCATTTTTCACTTTCTTGACATCAAGGCTTCGCAAATAAAGGCATATAGGCTGATGCCTTCATCAGACACCCATCAGGCAACTGAGGTCGTGTTTTGGAGGGTCTGTATGCTCTCAGTCTATCTGTAAATCAAACACATATATTTATGACATGTTCTAGAGAAAGCGAACAGAATCAGAGGTCTTTACTTCTGATTAGCTTCTTCTTTGAAAATAGTTTCACAAAATGCAATTTTCTTTTTCCAAAACCTGACTAAAGCAATCTTGTGGCTCCCTGTAAAGCTGGGAAAATCAGAGATTCTTCTTGACTGACCAATCAAATACATGAGGAAAACTGTAAATGGACAGTAATTAATGGTTTGAAGGAAGTTTGCACCCAAAAGCTAAATCTGCAGCCATGATGGCGCAGAACATTGAAGTAATGAAAATCCCTCTGCATCCTCACTCTCTCACTGCTTGCATTCCTTTATTGTGTGGTTAAAATCATAGAAACATAGAATCAAAGAATGGTTTGGGTTGGAAGGTACATTAAAGATCATGTAGTTCAACCCTCATGCCCTGTGCAGGGACATCTTTCGCTAGAGCAGGTTACTCAAAGCTGGTCCAACCTGACTTTGAACACATCCCATAATAAGAAATCTACATTGTCTCTGGGCAACCTGTCCCAATGTTTCACCATCCTCATCATAATTTTTTTTCTCCTGGTATCCAATCTAAATCTACCCTCTGAAGGTTTAAAACTGTTTCCCCTTGTCCTGTCACTTTAGGCCCTGCTAAAAAGTTTCTCTCTGTCTTTCTTTCTCTGTCTTAAGCCCTCTGTAAGTAGTGGAATGCTTCTTTAATGTGTCCCCTGAGTCTTCTCTCCAGGCTGGACAACTCCGGCTCTCTCAGCCTGTCTTCACAGGAGAGGTGCTCCAGTCCTTTGACCACTTTTTTAGCCCTCCTCTGGGCCTGCTCCAACAGGTCCATGTCTTTTTGTACTGTGGAAACTGGATGGACATACAGAACTGGATGAAGTATTCCAGATGGGGTTTCATGAGAGGGGAGTAGTTGGGAGAATGAGCCCCACTCAACCTGCTGGCGATATTTCTGTAATGCAGCCCAGGGTGTGGTTCTTGCTGGCTTTGTGCCCAATTTTTCATGCACTGGTATCCCCAAATCCTTCTTTGCAGGGCTTCTCTCATATCCATTCACCTCCCAGTCTGTATTGGTACTGAGGATTGCCCAGACCTACATGCAGGACCTTACACTTGGTCTTACTGAAGTTCATGAAGGTCACGTGGGTCTGCTCCTTAGTCTTTGTCAAAGTCCCTCTGGATGGCTTCCCTTCCCTGACCACCAGTGCAGTCATTCCATCATAGAATTTCACTAGATTTCTCAAGCGGGATTTGCCCTTGGTGAAGACATGCTGGGTGTCTCTAATCATCTCCCTCTCTTCCATATGTTTCAACATAACTTCCAGGATGATCAGTTCTGTGATCTTACCAGGCATGGAGGTGAGGCTGACTGGTTGGTAATCACTTCTAGCAGTGAATTAGGAACTTATTGAAAGACTGGGAAGAAAAGATACTTTTTCTGTCTGTTTTCACCATGACTCATGGCCCATCTATTTGTGATATGAAAGTTTCAAAACATCAAATGCTTCTTTCATTCAGATTTCATATGTGGGATTACATACTGCAAATAGGACTACATTGCACAAGGCTGAATTCGGTGTTAAATTCCAAGTATGTAAGTTTGTTTTTATATGGAAATACCTCTGTTCAGAATTAGTGCAATGCTGATGTATTGCTCTAATATTAGAGCTTGTCAAAAACTTTTGACTCTTTTGTCCCAGAAAAAAATGCTGGTATTTCTTCTTTCTGTTTTGTTGCTCTGAATAAAAACACTATATGATTCCCACCCACCTTTCCCCACCAACAAGGGACAGTTGCAGAAAGGATCATCTTGGAAAAGCTTATATAGCTTTATTTTGAAGTCTTCATCTGAAGAGCAGCTTCAGAATTCCTGAGTGACTGAGCTATTCCACTTTATTCTGGTGTGATTTTAAATTTTGTTTCTTTGTCTTATGGGGAAAACAGATTAGATAAATTAGTCTCAGTTTTCACTGAGAGGCTGAGCTCCCAAGCCAGAAATGCATGGGGTTTCACAGTGGTTTATTTAGGAATACTGTCCAGTGTTTCCTTTTTGCTACCTCAAAATAAACACATTTCAATTGAGTAGTGCAATTTTTCACTTTTGCAGAATGTTTTGATGTTTGTTCATTATGCTTAGTCCAGAATCTAAACATTATCCACAGCTTATTTTAGCTTTCATTAAAGAAAATCTGAAAGCGTTTGTAAATATTAAAGCTTTCAAATGGAACTGCCTTATTCCATAGACACATTACTCTAGTGAAAACTTTCACTGGTTTTAATTTCAAAAATAAAAGTGTCACATTCTTCACTGTTGTCTCATCAGCAGTGCCCTGCTCAAAAATATATTACAGACTGCCCCTCCATTTATAGAAACTATGTATTTAATATCCACAGAAAATCTGAGAAGATCTGACTAAAATGTTGCATGCTTGCATGAACAACTGTTCCCTTTCCAGTGACTAAATGATGGGCTGTTGCTGTTACTCAGGGTGCTTATTTCACAGCATCTGAAATTCATTAACAAAAAATTCATACTAAGAATCGTGCAAGATCTTGTGGTCTCAGCAGGTGAGATGAGCAAAGAGTGGGTAATAATCTGCAGGCCAAGGGAAGGATGTGACAGCAGGAATTCACACATCTGCTCTGTTGGATTCTAGGCTTGGGATCCAAAGAGTGAAAATAATAGACAGTAGTAGCCTTTTAGGAGCATCCATGATTCCAAGAGAGCCTTCTCCACTGGATGACTAAGTCCTCAGGTCTTTATGAGTAATAAATAAATTAGTTCATATGTTAGCTTTCATATAAAAGCATATTTTCATCTATATTGCCTGCCACAAAAATTATTGAGAACAGGCAAGAGCTTCTAGCCCTGTTTGTAACCAGCTAGTAAACGTGACCCTGAACTATTCTCCAATTCATAAATGCTTTTTTTAAACTTGTTTTAGTTGTTTCATCTTAACGCCTCTGGATCTTTAGGTACAGAGCAGGGAGGTTCTTTATGTGTTGATCATCTTTATCTCATTTAAACTTCTTAATCTGGAACTACCACGGGAACATTTTACTAAGAGATTTCCAGTTACTTTTTTTTTCCACTCGAGTATCAGAATACAATGTGAGTTTAATGAACACAGTTTAAAAAATCATCAAAAGAATATGTAGTAGAGCTCAAATTATGATTTCTAGATGCATCCAAATTATGCTTTAGAGAATAAAAACCTCTCTAAAACCTGCAGAACAGGGCACAGGGATGGAGAATGGAGCGGGATGTAACACTCCCATTTCTTCTGCTCAGTTCAGCAGAGGTTTATCATCAAGTGATGTGTGGTGGCTATAAAACTGCTCTGTCTCCCACACAGATCAGGGCTGTATTTGCCTGGAGTGTTCTATGCTGAAAAAGGAATTTTGGCAGATTCCTTGCTGCAGCAGCATCACGGAAGGTATTCCAGCTAATTCAACATGTCTCTGGCAGGAGTTAAGTAAGTTTGAGGCTTCTGTGGTATCACATTCTGTGCTTCCACATCAGCATTTGTGAGGGTTAACTCAGCTCCTTATAAGCAAATATAAACAGACCAGTTCAGGTTGTACAAATTCCAGGGGTGGAACCAGTGCTCACAGCTCTGACAAAACAGGAGTGTGACTTGTCCAGAACAGAGGGATACTGTTTCTTCCTGAAACACTAAAGGCAAGGAAGATGGAATCTGCTGAAAATGTATTTTTAATGAAAAGCAACCTTGAAGTTATGGTGTTTTCTAATACTTAATTTACTCTGCTTGTCATCGGAAATGATGGCACAGGCCATTTTTTATTACTGTAGTATGTTTACCAAGTCTCATGTAATTAGATGGTTTTCAGCAGAAATAAGCAAACTGAAAGAGTAAGTGAGATTTTCCTGACAGAAATCCATGATAAGCAGTTAAATCTTTGTCTTGTCACTGTGGAGAAAGGCAGGGTGCCCACTGAATCTGATGAAAGTTTTCCCTTGGATTATTCAGGCAGCTGAGTCCATCAGCTCTGCCTAGTTAGGAGGGTTTTTTTTGTCTGAGTTAGGTTGAATGTGATGTGGAGGGATATAAGAAGCTCACTAGAGAGATCATGCTTCTGTATGATGCAAAATTTATTATACCGTTATTCAGAAGGTTTTTTGAGAATTGCAGCCACCCTGCTGGGTATTTTCAGGTGGAAGCTGGCTGCATTCACTCTCTCTCAGCATTGAGGGCTCCACATTACAGAATGGTCCAGGAACTGGCTGCAAATCATCGATGAGCTGCAGTGTTCTGGCTGAGGTGGTGTGCACCCCAGCTCCCAAAACACGTGATGTAAACAGGATGAGTGTTTTGCTTTTTCTGGTCGAGTATGGAAGGAGTCTGGCTGACCTGTTGTGCTCCTCTCCAAAATATTTTGCATGACTTAGAGGAGCTAGGAATCACCAAGGGGAGCAGGGATTGAATTGTAAGGAAGGATAGTAGAGTTTAGTGTGTGCTCACTGCTGAGCACTGATGAAGCAAAGCTGTCCTTGGCTGTGCATGCTGAGAGGAGATGCTGGGGGTGATACTGAGTTATGTAGCCCATGGTCCAATTCTGTGTAAATTAAACCCTTGTTGACACCTCATGGGTTCAGGTGGGTGGCATGCACCATTTCCTTTTCTATCCAGAGCATTTTTGGGGTGGGCATAGCACTTCGGAGACGTGCACAGTGTATACCTCAGGCATCCTGACTTATGGTCTACCGTCTTCTGCTCAGGACAGCATGGTGACAGGGTGGGCAGCAGATGGACTGCCTCCTTCCCATGCCTGGATTCAACAGCAGGGGCCTCGAAGCCATATTTTTGTGGCTACTCCCACATTTGACCCCAGCTTTGTCAAACTGGGGACTTTTCACTTGATCCATCTCACCAGTCTAAAATGCATCATGCTTTTTATGCCTACTGATGACTTCTGTCATGGCTGGCCAAACTAAGTAGGTATTGATAAAAGAGAATTTGGTGTCCTGGATCTATCATTAACTATTACTCAAGAACGACTGTGAGCTGCAAACTTTCCAGTCTTCCCTAGTTTTCACAAGGATAAATCCATGATGAGATTAAATAACCTTCCTCAGGATGCAATAAATAGTGTAAAGGAAACAGTCATTTGGAAAGAAGGATAAAGCAGCCCGGATGGGTATGTTAACCTGGGCACTGAGAGAAACTCTGGATTCTTGAAAAAGTTTTGCAGGGGCTACCCATGTAGCTTCAGTAATCCAGTGATCTGTTCCAGCTGTTATCATAAGCATGGCATAATAATCACCTCTGTGTGCATTACTCATTCTCCATTTTATGGTATGTCTCAGTACTTATTAGATCATTGACAGGGGGAACAAGCCATCCATTGAAGGAGACCTGGATGTAATTAAGCATTGTTCAACTGAATCCTATTAGTGTTAAATGACAAAAGATGTTATACATAATCTGAATTAGTAAACTACATGGAGGAGTACAGCAGAGTCACGAAGGCAAGGACTGATGCTCAGCAGAGGCTGCTGCTCTGGGAGATAGAGTCTTGGTGACATATTAGCCATGATGCCTGTTAGCCATGTGTCATTAATTCTGGCTTAACATTCTCCAGATATGAGAGGGAAATGTTGAGGCTATGCAGGTGTTCACTAATGACAAATGAAACCTGGCCTGGCACAGAAGAACAGGAGATTTTTGTAATCTGTAAAGAGCACATGCCCAAAATAAGAGAAGACAGAAAATATGTCAGGGTGGTGCTTCTGCTTTGTCACAGGAATGGTTGAGAAGTCCTGGGGAATCCTCTGACCCTGTGTGACAAAACAATAGGAGCCAGACAGACCACTATTAGCAGACCCCAGCAGGAACTCCTCATCCTGCAGGTGGCTGATGCTGCACTCACAAGTCTGCTTGTGTAACTGTGGCGCAATGCAGGGACACACAAACACACAGTAAAAAATACCAACAGCATTCAGGGTAGGGATGCTCGGTTTCTTCAACAGAGTCCAAGGCAGGCTGGGAAATCCCCAACGCTACCAAGCACCAGGCCCATTTTCTGACTGACTTGCATCCAATGTGTGGCTTGCACTCTGGCTCAGATTGCTAATAAATTCAGTCCACTGAGGTGTTCTAATAAGGGATCAGTTTTTACACTCTAGCTAGGTGCGAGAGTCTTGCCAATGTAACTGTGCTCAAGTACTTAATTTTGGACAGATTTCCTCTTAGCACCTGGAAACCTATAAATGTGTAAGTTGAAAGGGAGAGAAAATCCCTCAGAAGCTAAGCACTACATTGGGCACTTAATGTTCTTCATATCAATGCTGGGTCAAATGTAGCAGTTTTATTCCACCATAAAAACAATGAAAAGGATACAGTTTTCAGGTTTCTTTCAGTCAATTGTGCCAGCTTTCCTTGTTGATATGGTTGTTAAAAGAAGCTTCCTATTCTTTTTAGTAAGTGGTGTGGCTTAACCCCATGTGGCAGCTAAGCCCCACACAGCCGCTCGTTCACTTCTCCACTAGCAGGATCAGGTAGAAAAGTAAAAAGTGAGAAAACTTGGGGGTGGAGATAAAGACAGTTCAATAGGGAAAGCAGAAGCTGTGCACAAGCAAAGCAAAACACGGAATACATTCACCACCTGATACTAGCTTGGTAGGTTAGAGAGTGGTGCTGGTAACACCAACGTCACATGTTTGATCACTGTCCAGACCATTCACTTGAGATTTGGACTCAATGATCCTTGCAGGTGCCTTCCAACTCAGAATATTCTGTGAAATACCTGGGAGATCATTTATTTCCCCTGGTCAGGCAAGTGTTACAACCATCTCCAGAAAAGGGAGCCCACCTCCACATGTGGGCTCCATCACATGTAACAGTGACTTGGGAAGACAAACACCATCACTCTAAATGCCCCTGTCTTCCCCAGCTCAGCTCTATATGCTGAGCACGATGCCACATGCTATGGAATACCCCAGTGGTCAGTTGGGGTCAGCCCTCCTGGCATCTCTCCCAGCTCCTTGTGCACCCCAGCCTGCTCACTGGTGGGGTGGGGTGAGGAGCAGAAAAGGCCTCTACTCTGCAGAAGCGCTGTTCAGCAATAATGAAAATGTTTCTGTGCTATAAACACTGTCCCCAGCACAGATCCACACCACAGCCCCGTATCAGCTACTAGGAAGAAAATTAACTCTACCCCATCACAAACCAGCACAATAAGCAAGAAACAGGTGTGGACTTTAGTTTATACCTCATGCGTTCCAACACAGCAAAATGTTGTAGGAATTAAGGCCAACAGGCACAAGTACTGAACGCAACAATGATTGAAATAATACTGGTAGAATTAGGGAAATATACGGATTATTATTATTATTGTTATTACTGTTTCATCAGAGGCCATTATCCTACAATTTTTCTTTCAGAACCAGATTTCAAAACTGATTAAGGAATTTTCTTTATCCAACAATATTTCAGAAAATTCTCACGAGAGGAAAATGCTCAGTTACATCTTGTACATCCATTTGACTTAATAAAGACATCTGAGACCAAAGAAAAATTTTGCTAGTCACTCCTCTTTTTTATTGGAAAAAGAGAAATCACGCTGTCTTCAGCACAATTATGTTGGTTTCTTGTGTGTCATGTCATGGATAAGCTGTGTATTCATCAATAAAGTGAGGAGAGGTGAAGAGTTTTTTTATAAAAATATTTTCCTTAACAACAGTAAGAATTCACTGGTCATTTCTCAGTCATCACTGATCTTTTCACCAAGGGAAGTGTGCGTCAGCATCCTTTTGGTGCAGGAGATAAGACTGAAACCAAGGCAAGAAATTTGCTTGTGGTCATGGCAGATCGTTATTTCTGAGGAACATGTAGGGAATTAGCAATTAATTGGTGCTCTGATATGAGACAGTAGGAAAGGCCTGACGGTCTTCCAGCTTTATCAACAATATTTTATGCAGAACCTTTTGTGATGGAAACAGTAATATATCTTCTTGTTTACTGCAATGCTGAGTTTTTGATATATCACTCTCCCTCCTAACCATCTCATGATTCCTGGATTTGGAGGAGCTGAGGAGTTCACGTGGGTCAGGAAAGCTATTTTGAACCCTGCTCTTGGTGAGGCAGAAATAATGTCTGGTAACCCATCCCTCTGTCATATTGCCAGTTTGTGCTGATCCCCAGTTCCTTCCCAGGATTGCCGAGACTGCCATATCCATAGGATGGAAGTAGTTTAGCACATGGCCTCCAGATCAGGGAAACGACCCACCAAGAAGGTATATACAGGACTTAGGATTGAAAAGACATAGCTTCAGGCAGCAGGGGAAGAGCAACTCTTCTGGCCCGGGTTGCTGAGAGAATAAAGAGTAAAATCTGTCTTTAGACTGGCAAGGATGAGACCTAAGCTCCTTGGCTTCTCTTTAACAAGGGTACTACTCCCCCTATTTGTTGGTGTTCACAACTCTCCTTAGCCTTGGAGAAGTGGTGAAACTTTGAAGGAGTGTTTCATCTGACTAAATGCTTGCTGAGCTGGCTGAGCGACATTTCTTGCTAGTTAGGCTCAAGATACATCTTAGCACTTCATGAATGATGAAAAAAATCCCTTACTGATGCTCAGCCAAGGTGGCCATGGAAAAGCAGCATGGCTTTAAGGGTTGTCGTAATTCCTAAAATTGCTTTAAACACCCTGCGCTACTGTGGGAGAAGTAACTTTGGAAACAATGCGAGTCCCTCATGGTCATGTAACCTAGGGAGTTTGTGCTGCAAAATGCTTTGGAGGCTGCATTTCTGCTGGGGAGGGCCCTGTGGTCTGCCAAGGCTTGGCACTGCTGTTGGCTGAACGGGAATGTCGCTGCTTGTGATGCCAACAGAGAGCCGGAGGACTCGTTCTCCTCTTTGAACTGAGGACCCCAGAGCAGAGTTCCTTGGTTACACAATAAAATAATAAAAATGCTAGTTTAAATTTTGAATTAGTAAAGAACTATTTTTGGCTTTCTCAGAGACAGCATCTGTAAATAATCAGGCAGAAGCCTTTCCATAAAACAACACAGAAAAACCTCAAAGAGCATTTAGATTCTGCAACATTTAAACAAGATTTTTAACTCATGGGGAAGCCAACATCAACACAATGCTTCCTGCACATAAAAGCATGGAATTTCTTAGCAGTGTGGGGGCAATAAATGACTATCACATTTCCCTCCTTTCTAAAACCTAAATATTTTTCAATGGAAATAGTAATATTGATGGAAAAAGAAAAGAGGACCTCAAGTTATGTAAGAATTTATTTAAGCTGCATACACTGCAGACTGGAGGCTAATTAAAGAAAAACTTCAGCTGTTCAGTTTTGCTCTAATTGTCCTCCAAGATCAGGAGATCAAATATACTAGCTGAGATCCTTCTTCTAATCATTCACATTCGTGACCCAAGTTTTGAGTTCATTCCTGCTGCTCTCAGCCAGGTCCATCCATAAGTCAAACAAAATAAGTGAATGATGTACTCTTAATTTTGTCCTCTACAGAGGCAGGAGGATGTGATGACCAACAGCTATACAAATTTATGGTCCTAGAAACCTCTGACCACAGGGTTTGCCCACAGTGTTTGTGAATCAGAAATTCATAGTCAAGTACATATGCATGGTTATTTGTTAGGGAAAATGTAAACATTTACCAGTGTAAAAAAATTTAATACTTTATTGAAGATGCTGTTACCTTGATTGCTTAGCTTTTTTAGGAGGTGTGCTGTTGGCTCAAGAGGCTGCCTAGTCAGGCTCTTGTGCTTTTGAGTGGGAAATGGTTTATGAACAACTGGCTACATTTCTGATCATTAGACTGACTGAAACCTGTGCATCTCCAAGCTGTGGATAAATGAACCAGCACATAGCAAGTTTCTGGGAGGGATGACTATTGCAGGCAAACAAACTGGGAAGTATTACCATTTAACGTGGCTCCAGAAGCTAGCTGTGTGGTTTCACAAACCACCCCTGGTTTCTGAACTGCTTGCTGCTCAAGAAGAGCTGAATTAAGCATTTATTTCATCTCTGTGAATCTCTGGGTAAAGAAGCAAAAATCAGTCTTGTACTTCCTGTTTACTAGTCTGGTTAGCTTTTAGCTATAGTTTGTAAGCTGTCATTTAGAGTCTCTAATTATCTAGCTTGCCACAAACAGCAGATTTGTGACTTTTCCCAGATGAGGCACAGTTATGAAAAGTTACACAGTAGAGGAGTCAAGATAATGGTATGCAAAATTGTGCCTAGATCTGTTTTTCTCTGCTAAATGATTTACTCATTTTGATATTCTGACAAATGCCAAAGCAATTTCCCAAAAAAAGCTAATGTTTGCTTCATCAGCAGCTTTCAGAGAAAACAAAACGTTGTGGTTTAGACACGGGGAAAGATGGTCACAGAGATACTGAGCTTACCAAAGTGTGCTCATTATGAGTTCTCAGAACCCTCAGAAAAAGGGCAGTCGGTGTTGGTGGCACCTGGGAGCCTGGCACAGTTGTAGCTCCTGGCTGAACCGTGTCTCCTGGCCACCTCCTGCTTCCTGGCTGCCCCCAGCCGGTAGTGCTGGAGCACAGGCACATAAAGCAGCGCCCAGAGTGTGCGTGGTCTCTCTGCAGCTCAACACTGACCTTTTCAAATGGTCAAAGGACATCCGAGCTGGTTTGCAGCTTTGAAAATCCCGGTTGGGTCTACCACCACATGAAAATGCTTTGATGAATGTAAAACCTGAATGAAGACAGACTCCATCCTCTGGAAAGATTTTAAACTCTTTCCCACAATAAGACTTTCTTAGGGTTTGTTTTTTGTTGTTGTTGTTGTTGTTTTTTGGCTTGTAGTGTTTTTGTTTGTTTTGGTTTGTTTGTTTTGTTCTGTTTTGGTTTTAAACTGTTAAATTTGGGAACAGAGCAGAGATTGGCACTTCTATTATGGAACCATGAGAAAACCAAAGGTTTGTTTTGTAATTTTTCAGTGTAGCTTTCTTTTCACAGAATCACAGGATGGGTAAGGTTGGAAAGGACCACATCTGGTCCAACGTTCCTGCTCAAGCAGGGCCGTCCTAGAGTACATGGCACAGGATTGCATCCATCGGTTTTTGGAATATCTCCTGTCAGGGAGACTCCACAACCTTTCTAGGCAATCTGTTCCAGTGTGTGGTCACTCCAAAACCAACCTAAGCTGCTCTCAGGAGAACAAAGGGCTGGTGTGGAGTTTGTTACCAGGATACTGACAGACCTGCAGTGATGAAAGTGCATGTCAACCCTTATGTGCTGTTTGCACATTAGTCTGTTTACTTGTTAATGTGACCTGTGGCTTTTAACATTTTTCTTTGACTATAGCATTTACAATTTAGGAAAGATACTCTGTGAGTTTCTCCTGAGAAAGATACCTTTAACAAAAGTTTCCCTGTAAGCAGGAAGGATGTTGAGCAGAGGAACTCACACAGGAGATAAGTGTCAAAGTACAGCAATCCTGCAACTCTTCAAAGTAGAGCAAGAAAGGGTTACTTAGCTACAGTGTGGTTGACAAGAAGGTTTATTAACTTGGTTTACACGTCTCTTCAATTTACAATTTTTCAGGTAGTGTAAACTGATGACAATGGATTTTTAGTACTTAAATTGAAGACATAAAAAAAGAGGTGCATTTTCCCAGATTGCTTGACCTTACGTGTCTTATGCTGCTGCATCTGCATTTTCATACAAGTACTTAAATTTTTCACATTATATCTAGTACCCAGGCAAGTCATGACTTCTCATGGTACCTTCCAGGAGTGCAGAAAGTAGAGGCAGGAACAGGGTTGATGTAGTCTCACAAATCAAAAAAACAATGAAGAAGATTGTGCTGTTCAGGTATTGTGAAACATTTTCTGTTGTCCTAGTTCAATAGGTAATGAATGCAGCATGATCAGCACCAATGCAGAAATAATAGTAATAGTATACAATGTGTTTTTGAACTTTTTGTTCCCATCTTTCTCATTCACTCTTTTCATGCCATGTGGGTAGCTAACAGATGTGTTACATTATACTGCATTAAATCCTGTAGAGGCAATAGTCTTAAGTGCTGTGTCAAATATTTATAATGTGGAATTATTTTAGGACAGGAGCCAAGTGCAATATGGCATCCTTCATAGTGTCTCTCTTGTTTTTGTATGAAGTGGAAGCTCAGCTACTTACAATTACCATTTTACTTCTTCTTTAATCTTGAGCAACCCTTTTCATTTGCCACCATTTGAATGCATTTTAATTATTACCATACATTAGAGCCACTGTTGCTTCCTTTATTAGCTCTCTTACTTAAGCTGGGAAGGGCCAAGTTTTCAAGGTTCCCATTTCAGCCTTACTGCTCATCTGGTTGGGTAAGACCCATCTTCCTTGGGCCTGTGAGGCTCAGCACATGTGCAGGAAGTACATACTGACTCTGTACCCTCCAGCTCCAGCAAGCCCACGGCTACAGACCAGGTGTTGGGAAGGGCCAGCCTGGAAGTCATCAGTGCAAGGCTGGGTGTGAGCTGATGCCATCATGAGGGGCCCAGGATTTGGCTTTTTGGTGCTTCTGGGCTGTGGAGGAGTGTGTGGGATGTGGAGCCCAGCGGGGCAAATAAGCCTGGCACATCCTGCCAGCTGTTTTGCACCTTCTGCATTGCAGGGAGGTTATGCTTTTCGAGACTTTTGAGATTATATTCTCCTTTGTGTTCAAGACACTAATAGTTTCAATAGCAAGAGGAATTTTCACTCCTAAATCTGCTTATCTGCAAGATGTGTTTATAGACGTCTTGCTTTTTTTTTTTTTTACTTTGCAAAAATGATGACCCTAAACATAGCAGCCTGTCCTGAAAGCATCTAAAATATTTACAGATATTTTCTCTTTAGAAAACCAGCATGTTAAGGGAGTTTGTTGTTCATCTAAGGCCACGTGTCTTCCATTTATGAGTCTGCTTAAATGCCAAAGTTCTGTGTCCTTCTTTTACTTCCTTTGACTTCCAGGCTTATCCAAGTCACTTTTTTAATGGAATTAATTTACAGGTTAAATTAGTAATGAGACATTCTTTACTCAGAAATATTGACAATATTTTTACTCCCTATTCAGAAATATTTCTCTCTGAATGCATTTGTTTCTCAACCAGCTGTATGATTGACTGCATAATGGCCTCTGGTTGAGGCCAGAGTCTGTTTCAGTGCCTCAGTTTGTTTGTCCATTAGCCTGTGGGCATGGCTAATGTAGCATGGAGAATGCCCAGGTATTTCCATGTCAGTCTCACACAGTGACACATAAATGTGACTGTTTACTATCTCTCTATCACTTGAAGTGAGACTTTACACTGATCAGCATTGGTATGGCTGTAGCTGAAATACAAGGAAAGATGGATGAGATGAAATGAGATGAGATGAGATGAGATAGAGAGAGCGCAGAGCTGAGTGATGAGGTATTTTGTACAACAAATGTGTGTTCTGTGCCAGGTATTTTCTGAGTGGTGCTAGTCCTTACCTCAACACAAATGGTACACATTCATTTCAGTGCTATCAGTCTTACTGGAATTTTTTCCCCACATTTAGGAATTTAGAGAATATATTCAACTACATCTTCTTGGTATTTTATCAGTATTTGCTTGATTTCCAAACTAAAACTGACAGCTTCTCTATTCTAGTCATTATTGTATTACGAAGGAGGGCAGCTGTGAACAGTGTGTAGCAGGAAAAATGAGGGTAGGCCCCAAGTTTCTCTGTAAGGGCCTTCTTTTAATACTTTCAATCCCAAATCCTAGTGAAAAAGTAACATAACTTTTATCATAGTATCTTGACAACTTTAATCTTGTCTGCTGGCACAGGCCGTAACTCACTCTTCAGACCCTTTCTCCTGTTTGCAAATGGCCTCAAGGAAAATGGAAACTATCTGCTGTTCCATTAAAAAGGCAATTGAAACAAACATAAAGATCTTGGCACAGAAGTCCAAATCAATCTTAGTTTCTCAATTCAGCGCGGCATTTTCTCATTCCATAAGAGAGGAACACTGACTGAGGTTTTCAGCTATTCTGGGTGGGCTCACAAGCCAGCAAAATGAAGGGGTGGTTTCTACCAAACTTGGCTCAGGTCTTGTGTAGCAGCTCATAAACACCACGATTTGCATAACCTCTCCAGCATCTGCGTGAAAGAGACTGTCAGTCAACACTTCTGGCATGTCAGGGTCATTTTTAACACATTAGATGTGAAAGGGCACCAACAGGGTGAACTTAATATCCTTCTACTGATGCAACCCACATACCATGCAAGACAGGGAAGGATGTTTTCAATCAGATCAGAATGAAGATGACTATAAGTTGGAACCATTCAGTCTCTGAGCCATTTATCTACCAAACTTCATATGTGCTGTTCTTGAAACTATCTAAATTTTCAGGTCTCATTGAGACACAGAATAGCCAGACTGTCAGTCTGGTTTTCATTTGTGCTCCTTCCAGCTCGGCTGTAACAGAGAGCAGCCTCATGCTGCTATATAGTTTATCTATATAGTCATATAGATAGACTATTATGCAGTCTATCTATAGCTTCCATATACCTCTTTTTCTGTGTGCTTCCTGCTTGCACACTAGGTCCATTAGAGCAGCAACAAGAGAGAAGTTTGGGGAAAAATAAAGAAAATGTGCAGAATACATTTTGCTTTGACAGACTATCTGACTACAGGACTCAGAAGAATTTTTGCATTTTTAATTCATGCTTGCTTTGAGTCACAAGGTGGTGGGTTTTGTTTGCCCTTTAGTCCCTCTTTGATTTCAACAAGACTTAGTTGCTAAGGCACTATTTGAAGTCACAGGAGGTCTGCAACTGCATCTTTAAAATATATAATAGTACTCTAAAGTAGCCTGTGCCTGCATGACTTGATCTGAGCCATGGTAAAAGCCAGTAAAAGGACATTGTACATTCCAGGCCAACATCCTGGGCTTTTTGCCCTTAGCTATGTCAAGGGAAATAGGTAAGGTACAAGACAGCAATGGGAAAACTTAAATTAAACTTTTTATGAAAAAAATATTGAGGCAAATGACTTTGTGAAAGTTGTCACACCTGGGTTTCAATCCGTCCTTAAGCCACTCAACATTTCTTAGGGAACTTAAGAATCATTGCAGGCCATGATTAACTGAAATTCCTGCTTTCATGCTGAGCATGTTCCTAAGTGCAGTCCCCTTCTTCAGCAGGCTTGAAGGAGGGAATTCTTTCAGCCAGGTCTTCTGATGGTTTACTCACTGGCCTATGCTATGTTTGTTATGGCAAACAAATCAGCTTCATTCTTTACATATTTCCTCACCATTTACTTGTCATTGTTCATTAGGAGCTTTTTCTAGTTCACTCAAGACATAACCAGTTGTTGGATGCTCTGGTATATCTTGTTATATATTACCCTTGAAATCCATTTAGTGCCTAGTATTTTTTGGAAGCTTTTTTTTTAAGTCATTCAGAGTCTGCCTATGATTTTGATGGATTTCCTTCCTTCACATCCACATATGATGACAAAACTGCTGTCTGAGCTTGAGATTTGTACATTGGTCTTTTAGTAATAGATGTTGGCTGACCAAATATTATTTAAGATGGTAAATGTGGCTGTTGCCCTGTCAGTTGATATCGTGTCAAAGAAGTTGGCCTCATCTCCTTTTCTGCATCTCCAAGGGGATAATATTTTGTTTCCAAGGTATGGAAATTATTTAATATCTGGTATTCATGCTTATTTCCAAGTAGTATTTGCACTAAGATGTCGCTGGGGATATCATTACTTTGTTGGGGGTTTTTTTATAACTGACTATTAATACTTTGGTTTTGTGAAGCTGAATGCTTCATTTGCATATTGGCTGGGCTGTCACTTAGAAGAGCAGGACTATCAGCAAACTGAGCTAAATTGCTGATAATCTTCGTGGTAACTTTATGGTAGACCACCATATTTCTCTTTCCTCAAAACTGAGTACAAGTCAACAGATAGAGATGGATATGGGGATTTTGCTCTAGAAAGACCAAAGGATCTGGGTTTTAGGAGGGTTAGGGAGTGTAAGCACTATCAGGGGAGTGTGCCATGCATTGCACTTTGTCATGGCTTTTTTGAAGAAACACTGTTGTCCCAAAACATTTAGTATGATCTGTAATAAACATTGGAAAGGGTGTTAGAAGGGTGTGCTTGTAAAATTAAAGCCAGGTCCAGCTTTGAATCACTCTATGATAATGCCTGCCTTTTTTAGACTTCCTTGTATTAATCAGTTTAAAAAGAGGCTAAATGTGATGGTGAACATCATTTGGAGAGAAACAAACTGAAGTAGAAGGGAGCTCAAATGCACCTCAATTCCTCTTCTTCATTTTAAAGAACTTCTTATGAATAAGTTCCAAATGACACAAACAATCAGATTAGTTTGCTGGTGCTTTTTGTCAATTGATTTTACTTCTTTTTGACAGCAGCATCCCTGTGCAAAATCTGAGCTCCCCACTGAGCCCTGAGTTTGGTATAACTCAAACCTCATTTGAAACTTTTTCCAAGCTTTAATACTGCCATTCTGTGTGTTTGTGTGTGTGTATATGAAGTTCAAGTTTTTTCTTACATGAAAATGATTGAAAGAAATGTTTTATTCACTGAAGACTGGTTGAATAATGTCTAGTGTATTTAATTCCAAACAATCAGTTCCATGTGTGATTATAAAATGCTTTTCTTTGCAAAACAATGTGGGCATCTCTTTATTACAGTTTTATAATGCCACTACCTCTCTTCTCTGCTAAGTTTTGAGGACTATATGCAGCTAGTAAGAGTACTAAGAAAGGTCCATTTGTACAGTGTGTGTGTGTGTGTACTTACACATAAATCCTGCATGAGTGTTACACATTCTTATGTTAGGGAGTATCCTACAGAGTTCTAGGTACATCATTTACCACAACTATGTTGTTTAAGGTGATGGTAGGTTTTCAATCTTACTCTGCTTTGTCACACCGAGAAACAATGAGAGCTTTCCAAAGTAGTTTAGATGCCATATAATTATTTTAGCATCTGTGGTTTCAGTTACATTTAATTAGTTCCCCCTGCAGCTCTAAATAAAGAGAGACTTCTGTTAAATGCAGTTATTTTCTTCTGCAGATGGCATGATGAAGTGTGCCTACTCATAAAAGGAGACTACTGAACACCACATGGCAAACTTGAGGATCTAAAGAAATGTAATTATGAGTTAAGGACATGGGTTTCTCCATGGATTATTCATGATTTCCAGTCACTATGTTTTTATAGTAGAATGGCCAGCCCAAAATTTTATGTCAGCTGGCATTGCTGAAAAGGTTGACTTAGATGCTTGAGAGCTGGTGAGATAACCCTCACCATAATGAAACGGTGTTTTGACATTGTCCTGTATTTTCCCCATATCATTTACTTGGTTCAGTGGCCCCAACCCTCCTAGAAAGTGTGGCTCGATCTCTATGAACATCTGTTAAACAGATGAAAAAGCCTCCTGAACACAATTTCCTTCTCTTATGCACAGGACAGATTTTCAGACCCCATTCAGGCCTAAACATTCCAGTTGGGAACTGCAGGGCTGCATTCTGTTTCCGTAGGACTCAATGGTACGTGCCCTGCTGCCATCTCTACCAGCAAGCAAATTCTTTCCAATTCTTTTCCACCAAGCTACTTCTTTCCAATTAGGATTTCATATAATAATTTTTTATAGAATTCTTCAGATATTTCAAGTTCATCAACCTTATGACTCTTCAGCTGTATAAACAAAAGCCATGCGAAGCAAAGTAAGGGTTCACAACAACACAAGTTTTAAGTGGTAATTTTTTTTTTTTTTGAGATAAAAACAAATATACATAAATAAAGATGTTTGACTTGTATTGCTGCTGACTGACAAGGAGGGATGTATCAGAGTCATGACTTTGTTCTATGAGAGTGAACTTCAGCCTGAAAGGCAATGTAAGACCTCGTGTAGCAGGTCCCAGCCGGCAGGAGAGCCCTGCTGGCTTCCTTCTGCAACTGCTGGATTGTTCAATTAATTAAAAAATTGTTTCTGTTGCAATCGCAAATGTTCCAGTTCGCACTGTTACCCAAGGTCAGAGCTCACCTGACCTCCCTGGCAGAGGAAGAGAAGGGTAAGGAAATCAGGAAAAAAGAGAGTAAGCAAATCACTCTAAGGAAGCCTTGTTTCCTTTACCCCAAACCCAGCAGAGCAAAAAAGGCTGAATTGAAAGGGAAAAGGGCTAAGACTGAGATTGATTAAGAGAGATCCAACCCGAAGAAAAGGCAAAGAACAAAACAACTAAGACAGAGAAAAATAAACTACAGTGAGATTGAGCTCGGATGAGGCAGTCGGCCGCTGGCCAGGAGGGAGCAGCTGCAGCAGGAAGGCCCGGGTCCCATTGAAACAGAAAAGGGGCCATCTTTCTGCTGGAATGAAAGGGAAACAAAAAAATAATTCACCTTTCAAGGCACAGAAATGAGATTCGAGACTAGGGGAAGGGCAGAGAGGAATAAGGAATTGTGAGTTGTTTTTTTTCTAAGAACAAGGCAATGGCTGTTAAAGTCCTCCCAGTGAGCTGTGTGATGGTGCAGATTAATCAGACTGGCCAGAACAGGTGGGCCACTCTGAGCAGCTTCATGTTGCATTCAGACTCTTGAATGAATATTTGAAAGTCAAGCAAATTTTCTCATTTTTATCAGGGGAGATGAGGCAGATGACATACTATACTGATGACATCATGCCTCACTCCAGATGTGAATAGAGAGGAAAGAAAGTGTAAGATGGATATTTCACCACAAGCCAGTGTAATCCTCAATACTGAAGGGAAACATGAAGCTGTGAATCTCAACACACTGAGGTTCCACAAAATAAAGGGCAAGAGGAGGCAAGGCAAAACCCTGTGCAATTCTGAGTTACAATTCCAGGTTCAGGCAACAGAGAACAGATATCACAAATTAAATATTCATGCCTTGTAGAAAACACACCATACAAACAAAGTTAATGTCCTCAGTGTCGCAGCAAAAAGTTGTCTGTGGTGTGTAAGTATAGAATTTAGGCTGGAGGAGATCAAAGGGCATGGAGAGAGCATCTCACCTGAAAGAATTCACAAGGAGATTACTTAGAACAATCTTGTGGTTTGCTATGTCTCAGAGCACTTATCTGCTGTTAAAAGAAACATGTCCCACTTCAAGAACTGTTCCAATTTCATGGTACCAGAACTGTACATTTTAGAGCCCTGCATCAGAGGGCAAGGAAAATTTTCCAGTGTATGTACCTAGTGAATGTAGAAGCAAAATGCTCTCTTCAAATTCTGCTGGATTGGAGTTCCTGACTCTCATAGAGCTTCTCAAACTCCCCTAAACTATCCTACTGATTCTTGCTAAATGAGATGCCAGACCTTTGCTTCTTCAAGTGAACAGGTCCATCTCCAGCCAGACTATGAAAAGGTTGAGATACTTTAGCTTGATATATCGGTAAGACTGACAAGTCCTGGGAAAACGGACACTTTTGGACTATATATACTAAAGCATGAGAAATACAACATATGGACTCAGCTCAGGATGTTTTCAGAAAACCCATTTTGTCAGGGAAAAAAAAGGGACATAATGCTGCTGTAAGTCCTTCATTGATGCATATACTATGTGAGGACATAATAGGAGGGTTGTGTCACATCCTTTACTTTTTTTTTTTTAATTTTCAGAATTGTTTTTACAGATTTTTGATGATGGTAGATGTTAATTAATTGTGATGTGAACTTGTTTGAAATTCTTGGGAGTGTTTCCATCATCTTTGAGTAGGTGATTTATCTTGTGTGTCTGCAAAAAGTTACAGCTGTACCAGAAGTTGCTGTTTCTCAGCACTGCATAAATTGTCCCCAGATTTATACTGACAAACTATGCAAAGACGTGCTGGGGTTTTGCAATATTATAATGCATGTTGAAGTCCTCCTATAAACTATAAACATTAGGTTAAAGAATGACTGCCATGTTTGCTATTTGAAACTTTTGCAACATTTTCCCAAACTTCGGAGTACTGTTGTAAACAAACAAACAAAGCCACAGGAATGACTACAATTAAGCAGTATAAACCGGCTGTGTCCTGATCAAAACAAAGGCTAGCTAAATTCAAACAGTTATGGTTGCATTCTTATGCAAAAGAGG
Source organism: Cyanoderma ruficeps (assembly GCA_008694505.1). NCBI lineage: Eukaryota > Metazoa > Chordata > Aves > Passeriformes > Timaliidae > Cyanoderma > Cyanoderma ruficeps. The sequence continues at coordinate 17,219,347 of VZDJ01007755.1, read as the reverse complement.
TTGGTTTGTAGTCTGAATGACCCTATCCCTACGTAGCTATGCCAGGCTTTCCATTACGGTTTTTACTGTTAGGAGCTGCAGTTAAGGTGAACTGGAGGTTAGAGTACAGCCCTGAGAAGCTGTGGCTCAGCTTTGGCTCTCTGGGTCTGGCCCAACACCTTACAGATAACAACATCCCACCTCTTGAGGGGGTAACTGAATACCTGAAACTGCTCAGTCCAGTGCCTTCTCCGCGTTATATCCCAATTTCCCAAAGTGAGTAATGTACACACGGCCTGAGTTACAGATTGCCAGCTCCTGCCCAGTCCAGTGAGACACGGCCACAAGCAAAGCACTGCACAGACAGCCAGCTCTGCAGGGGCATTAGCTTGTGTTTCAGTCTGGTGTGGCAGGGATACAAGGCACACAGGGGTGAGGCAGAGGGGTACCAGAGGAACTTGCTGATGAGGTCAGTGCAGGAGGTGACACTAAGATGATCCTGGAGTGAAGAACCAGCAAAGGACAGGACAAAAGCAGTGAGGTCCATCTTCAAAAGACTTGGAAATACATTGGACCCAAAAGTGCCTAATCTTTGTGTGAACCAAGTCCGTGGTTTTCCAGCCTCAGCAAGCTAGCACGGTGATGCCAGCTTCCCCATGTCTCTGCTAATCCAGATGAATGCAACTTCGAACATGAGAAATGCAAATCTGTATAGTGTGTTGAAAGAGTTGTTGTGACATGTCGCCTGTGGTGAGCAATTCCTAGCAAGTGGGAAGCCACAGTGTGTGGCAGCTGTTGCCTCTGACTGATCTTCAAGGGTAGCTCCAAGCCTGAGTGCATTGCAGTAATTACATCTTGAAGAAAAATTAAATGGAAGTGGAGAGCTTTGGCTAACTGTGCCGGGACCTGGGCCTGAACAAAAGGCTCTAAAGCCTTCAGCAAACAAATACTGTGTTGGGACCTAACCAGGAGGTTAGTGTCACCTCGAAATTGTGTGCTTCTTGCATGAGAAGAGAATGGCAGTCTTCAACAACAGCAGAAAAAAACCCTTCCAGTGTATCACTGTCTTTCCCTCTTGTGTGTCAGTGCTGTAGACATCTGGAGTTGAATCCCAAATCAAGCTACACTTCAGCAAAAAGAGTCAGTCCAGTCCAAATGTGAGCCAGAAATTGGAGAAACCAAGGAAACTGAACTGCACTGCTTAAATGAAGGCAGATTTGAAATATGCATTTCACCTCTGAGTAATGTAGCAGACTCCTCACACTTAATGAACTGGACTTATGGCACTAGACTATGCAAAATCAATGGCATACCTATTTTTCATTTCTGATTTGATTTCTTCAAAGATTCTGTCTAATCACTGTGAAAGGTTAACTAAGTTCTTAATATCTATTTACAGGACAGAACAGATATTTTGTATACACTTACAGCCTCTAGATTTTTTTTCCAGCCTCACATTGCACTGCAGTTGATGCTTTTTTTCTTTTCAATCCAACCCCAAGTTCCCATGGTTTTCTCAAGACAAAGCCAGAAATGTTAAGTCTAGTTAATTTTTGTACTAGTTTGGTGACAGGAACACAAAGAATTGAGGCATAGTTAGGTTAGACATAGCTTTGGTTTGGGCCTGGCTGTAGCCAAGTGCTTTCTCTTTAAATTTTCCCCGTTCTGTATATTATGTTATTAAAGAACATAATGCATGTGAGTGGATATATAAACATCCCCCCAACAGCGTGGAACAAGGCAGCCTGCAGAACGTGTGGTTGAAGTTGTCAGTTGCAGATACTTATCCACATGCAGGAATGGAAATACTAGTGACATTCAGCTGGTTTTGGTCTGCTGAAGTATTTTTGTTTGGGGTTGGGGTTTTTTATTATTGTCTTGGGGTTTAGTTTAATTAAGAAGATGACAGACACCTTACAACTTCTGCACGGAATTTATAGTGGATGGCTCTGTCTGTACTTGGTACTTCACACAGATGTGCCTGTAGCATGTAGCTTCAGATGAGTTTTCACATGTAAGACTTGGAGTTTGGCATTGTAGGTCACTTCTGTGTCCCCTCACAGAGACATTTTCTGAAAGCAGCCAAAGCTGCAACATCCCCGACTGATGTTGTTACCTTTCCAAAAGATTCTTTAGCAAAATAAGACGAGAAGGCGGTCTTGGGATTCTCCATTTCTGAAGTGCTACTAAGGCTTTAGAAAGAACTTTTTTAACTTGTTGAAAAAGTTCTAGCCAAAAACATTTTAAAATATAGCTCACTGCTGAAATTAGTCAATGAAAAGCGAAAAACATAGGGCTCTGTTTTGATTCAAAATCATGAAAAATGATGTGGGGTTAGCCCTGCACAGATTTTCAAGAAGGTTAAGAAGAACTATATAAAGAGTTTTCTGCTCTTTGTACAAGGAGGAACCAATATTCTTAGCCTTTTTTTCCCAGAGTGGCAAAGTTCTGCGTATTTTCCCTGTGGAGTAGTAAGGAGCTCTTGCAAACTGGACACTGGCTGTAGCATCAGACCTTTAAATGGTTTTCTTGAATACTGAAAATACAGAGCAAAACTGCTGACTCTGAACAGTCAGGGGAAGTGCAGACTTGCATGAACCTTCATGTCCCACAAAAATAGTTGGCTTATTTTGAGTATCTTGTAGTGACATAGTTACTTATTTTTGTGCTAAGACAAATGTAAGGTTTGCCTGGCCCTCTAAGCAGAAAGGCTCTGGAGAGGTTTGTGTGCACAATGTCTTGGGAGAAGCTTATTTGTTCTCAGAAGGACATATCATCCTTCCACATTACTAAACAATCAGTGTTTTCATTTTTAGATTTAAATGCATTCGCCCAGGACTGTGAGCATCTCTTGCTAGCCCTTCATAGCTTTTAACTACACACTACAATCTACACACTACAGTTGTAAAATGGTGCAGCTTTGAAGTTGTCTGCACAGGAAAGTGAAAGCCTTTTTATTCTTCTGAATAAGAGTAACCACATGAGGACTTAACGTGCTTTAAGTCACATGCAACATGCTTCATATGTCTAATTGATTTATCTTAGCCTTCCCACACATCCTCACACAGGCATGCCTCAATGCAGCTTGAAAGGAGGGAGTGCAGCCTCCTGGCTGAAAGCTGATGGTAAGTAATTAAACCTAGCAGCAGTGAGAACCCCTGAGACAAAATCTTTGGCAGTTTTCTACACCATGTAGTGAGCTTGGGTCACCAAGGGCCTGTAAATAGCATCATAATGACTGGTTCCTCAGCAGGGATAAACATGTGCTTTGAGTTTTCTAAATGATTCAGAGGCATGCTGTGAGATAACTACTGATAACAAGCAGATGTGAAGTTTGCTTTTCAAGACAGGGAGGCTGAGGGGGAAAGTCAAGTAGATTTTGGCTTATGGTCCTCAGAAGGCCTGATATTTGAAGATCATTAAATTCTTCTTTTTTTTTTTCCTGAAACAGCAGTTTCAGGAGGAACTCGGTTGTATGTGATGAAGGTGATGCTGTTTTAAACCACTTCTTGTCAAGGCTAGTGGGATAACTGTAGTCAAATCCTTCTCTGAGTTTAAACCTCAAGACAAAAGTGGCACCTCACTTTTTAGGACTAGGAATGTTGTATAATTTCAAAATCCATTTTACATTTTGCCCGTACCTTTCTAAAAACTTTCTCAAGAGTTGCATATGGATAAGTCCTTTTAAATTTTATTTAGAGGGTGCCTAAGTGTTGAAGGATATATTTCATCATACCAGGCAGCAGGACACAAAACAAAGCTGCTGAGCTGGTGTGCCTGTACTCAGCAGGACAGGTGCAGGAATGCTGTGGTGCTGGGAATGCAGGAAGAGGCTCCGTGCTCAGGGCTCAGCCCTATGTTTCATGATATCAGCAGTTACACACAAGCAGTAGGACAGTGCATTTGTGAGGCCTCAAAGGAAATTTGTCAGTCTCCCCAGTCAGGTTCTCCATTCTTTCTCAGGAAGGTTTGGAGTTTTGCTAATACTGCACAAGTGGAGTAATATAAAGAAACTGCATGTCTTGGTGTTATTTAAAAAGCCAAAGGCCACATCAATATTCGTTCCTTAATTATGAGAGCTCACAGCAAACTGAAAGGTGACATGAAAGCTGTTTCAGTGTTCAAGGAGAGAGTGAACTATTTAGTAAGAAAAGTGTTTGCAGACATCATTAATCCACAGTGACTTCTTTGAAACGTGTTGGAATAGTTGTGGGGATGGATTTTTTTAAAAACAGTTTTTCTGTATGTTTAGGAGTTTCCTTTTAAATGGCTCACTCTTATGCCTCCCAATACTTTAAAACTCCTTTTTTTTCCCCTGAAACAGCAGTAGAAGAGGAAAAGTTTTTCCCCACCCTTCCTTGAGAGTCTAGAGAGGGAGAGAAATGAAAAGAAATCACCAGAGCATACTGAGGCTGATCAGTTGCCATATGTGTCTGGCGCATGGCATGTGCATCCCCAGGATGCACCTTCAGCTTGGGAGCTCATGTCACAGGAGGAACAAGTATTTCTGTTGCTCAATGAGTGGATCCAGAAAGAGCATAAACTATTCCAGTACCATCGGCAGACACAGTTATACCACGTCTCTAATTTTGTTTACAGACCTAGCCATTGCATTTTCTCTTTCCTCATTTACTCTCTCCTCAGTTACAGGGTTTCCTGCTGTCAGGCTCTAGTGGTTACCCACACTGCCTTCCCTGCTCACTAAAACACAGTCACCTATCCATCCTACATGACTGGGCTATTGCCTTTTATATTTAGTTGGCAATATTTTAGAAGAAGACAGTATTGGAGGAGCAAAGCCAATTACCTCACAATTGCTTTGTAATTCTGACTCCTCTGTGTTTTCCAAAGTTTGTGTTCTCTGGTGGGGTTTTCAGCCATGATCCACAGACTGGTGAACCCACCACAATTGCTAGATATTTTATGCTGTACAGACACATTCTCCATATCCTCATGCATCTTTTTGAAGATTATACTGGCATTTTCAAGGATGTGGTGCTGAATACAGGCTTCATGTCGGGCTGTTTCTGGCTTGGCGCCTCTGTGGTGTGTCCTCATTCAATAGCCAGGTGGGCCTGCAGTCTGTACAAAACTTCTGACAACTCCAGCCTTCAGATAACAAGTGTATTAGCATGGTAGTAACCTCCTTTTGTTATACAGTCAACATCTTTTTCTGTCACAGCCTCCTTACATAACACGATGTTATGTGAGGAAGGCAGATACTCCTCTGAACCTTTGTTGAAGTGGTATTGCCATAAAAATGCATGTTTTAACTGTATCTCTTGCTTTTTCAGGGATTGAGAGAGGAGGAAGTTTAGAGGGGTGGTTTTTTAGTAAACTTTGTTCTGTAGTGTTTCAAAAGCCCTGAGTGCGAGGCTCCAGGCAAAGTAGCTATGAATACGTACTCACCAAGTTGTTTGTAATACATTTTAGGTCACACTATTCAAACAGTAACATATTCAGTGCAGTGCCTGTCCAGACTGTCTTCCAGGTTATGGATAGGGGCGTATGTGACATGAGCTGACCCAGAAGGCAACCAAGTGGCAGACTCATATGCAGTGCAGCCACTGAATCTTGAGGCCACTGGGGATTCCTGCAGGGGAATCAGAAGAAGAAGAATATGATGGAGCAGGTCTGGGGCTCTTTGCACAAGGACCAGGTGCTCCTTGGCTCTTGAGAAATGGAGAGATTCCCTTGTGCCTAAGAAGTTTTACAAGTGAGAGGGAGGAGGGGAAGGCCTGGGTGTGAAAAGAGAGATGTTAGGGGAGGATTACTTCACAGGACATCTGGAGTTACTGATAGACCCATGTGTGTGTTGTGGAGATGGGGAAATGGGACATAGCAGGGGGATGCAGGAAATACGGAGTCACATGGGGGAAAGGGAGGCAGTAACTGCCTTGGAGCTCTTCTGGAAAAGGTCAGGAAAAAAATGTAAGGAATCCAGTGGCGAAGGGATTTTAATCATTGAGTCTAGGGGTGGCCAACCTTGGGTCCAAAATTTCAGTAGTAAAAATGTGGAGAAAGCGAACTGTAGAAACTTCTAAAGGAAAAACCTGTGCAACTTAATGACAGCTTCAGCCTGATTTACAAATGTGAGAGGTATTTATAAACCAGCAAGGAATGAACCCCCTGATATGCACCCCCTGAAACAACATGGGAAATGAACACTTGCTGTGTAATATCTAGCTGTTCATCCAGGGAAACTTTGGCGTGTGACAGACACAGCAGGTAAAGTGTCAGAGACCTGCAAAGTTCTCAAGGTGTTTGTGAGAGGGGAGATAGGGATGTGTGGAGAAGACTGGAGATAACTGAAGAGTGAGTTATTGCACAACATGAGTCACACAGTTTTTACCTCATCTGGCTAAAATTCAAATTGGTTTCAGAGGGCTAATTTATCCCAGCCTGGTTCCTAAGTGTCTGGTATCTACCAAGCTGACTAGCTGAATTAGAAGAGAGGCCTGGGACACGAGAAGCAGCAAAGTTAAGTCAGGATGGAGGCATGTGAGCCAGAATCCCAATATTCTTCAACCTCATTTGGGTAAATGATGTGGTGTTAATTATCTGTTCGGAATGCAGATGACTTCCTAAAACTGTTAAATGAGCCTTTAGATTTTTCTCATATACCACTTTTATAAAGCAGAAATTTTATGTACAGGAGATATTCCAATTGTGCATGTTGAATTTGCAAAGCCTCTCTTTTGCATTAATTTCTCCTAATGATATTATTCCCCACAGTCCAGGCTTTATACTGATACTTTCAGAGTTTCTGAGGGTGTTCCTGGAAGCCCTGCCTTGACAGGGAAGCAGGAAGGGCTAAGGAAAGACTGGGTCCAGGGAAGATACTAGCTGATTTTTAATACAGTTCCTGTTCTGAATTGGTGACCCCTTTTTTGAAGTGCTTTTGAATATCCCACAAAATGTATTAAAGCAATATATGGACATGACTTCTATGGTCTATTTCATTTTAATTGCAATATCACATTCTAGTGCTGCTCTGTTTTCACTTGTACTAATTTAGATCTAGAGTTACTACACTGAACTTATCCTGGATTCACATTGATGTAAGAGTTGAAATTTTGGTTCAGAAGTAAAAAAACCAATTTTCTCAGGAGGGCAGCAAATTCCATGGAAAACCTGCAACTAGGACTTTGTTTGGTGTATCTCAGCACTGGAGGGACCACACATTCCAAACTATTACCTGATGGGAGTCAAATTTTGTTTCTGCGCTATTGAAGGTGGACAGCATGACTGGCAGTCTGTATTTAAGGACAAAGGTGTAAATACAAAATAATATAATCAAAATTTCACCATCAAACTTAAGAGATGGCCAGTGTGCCATATTTTAGGGCTGAAAATTGGATTATGCTAAAAATCTACATCTGAGGAAAAAATTATTGTGAAAAAAGAATTTTCAGTTTGAAAAAAAATGTCATAATTATAGAAAAAAAATTTCTGTTTTCTGTGATCATTGAATCACAGATTTTTTTTTTCTTATGAGTTCTGTGTTCATCCCAGACATGTCGGGGACAAACTTCTTTTTATAGAGCTTTTGGTGTCAGGACCTCAGCCCCTTTTTGTTTGACAAAAATAAGTAAATAAGAGGGATTAGTCTAGAGTCTTCAAAACAGGGACCTTGGCTATATAGTAATAATAGACCAAATTTCAGAAGAGCTGAACCACCAGCAACTTCAGTTAACCTCCTACCCAGGTATTTAATTTTAAACTCTCTCTTTGATGAATGGTCCCAATTTCAGCAGGAGTTCCCAGGTAATTTTGAAATGTAGGCTTTTTATTTAGTAATTCCTAACTCCCCTGGACCTAGAAGTGCTTTACATTCCTGTGGGGCAAAACCAACTCTTTTCCATATTCGACACAGAGCCGAATGGTATGTCAATACTGAAGAAATGCTTATCCTGCTGACCAGCACATTGGAGGCAGAGGAACGTATATTTGAAAAACTGCAATACTGGCAGAACTAGGAAAACCCTTTAATTTCCACTGTCTCCTCATTTTTACCAGCTGTGGTGTTTTGGACTAGATATCCTGAAATTCTGTATTAGAAAACATTTTCCAATAATCTGTCCCGTTGAAAGTCAAAATATATTCATTTTGTCATCAAACAGTTGCAGATTTTGGGACTAGTTCTGCTGCTTTCTGAGTGCCTACAGCTGCAAGTTGAGTTGGCACATCTGTGCTGCCATATGAATACCAGACTTGATTTATGAGGAGAATTTCCACTACAGAAAATTGTCTTAATTCATGGTAATAATCTTTTAGAGCTGAGTTTCAGTCTGTAATAGCTGCTAAGCAAATTCAATCTGTTAAAATAAATGTACATTCACTAAAGAGTGTCAATCAAGCTAAGTTAGAAATATAAATTTTGGAACTTTTGTCTTTGCTAGTTTTCACACACAGCTGAAGGATGGGTTGTTTTCTTTCTTTTGATAAAGGTTGGGAAGCGGGGGAATTGTCATCAGTCAGTACACCAGATTTTGATCTGAGTTTTATCTGCGTGATGACATTAACTCTGTGAGGCTCCACTGCAGTGGGTACAAAGGTAATTTGGCCTCACCGCTGTGTGAAAGTAAAATAGATTAGTCTGCAACTTATCTTGAAGACGGGGTGAGTCAATGAGAACTGGCACTGAATCTCAACACTGAGCCTTAATGAAAATTCAAGGCAATGAGGTTTTTTTTTCACTTTGTAAGATTGCCAGGTACTGTTCGGATGAATTAAGAAGACACAGGCCCTCAGTCTTCCTTTTTACAATACATGAAGCATCCTTGTTGAAATGTAACAGTGTTCATTTCAGAAGCACCCTCAGTATTAGAGTGGCTTTTTCTCTGTTAATAAGTGTCAGACTGGATAATATAGGATATCTGGGTGGTCAGCCTTTCTCAGTTTGCTGCCTACTGGAAAAAGGTGCTAAAACAGTAACATACCTACAGGCTGCAGAAAAACTCAGCGTGAGCGTGAACATCCCTCAAGCACCTTCCAGAAGCAAAGGTGGCCACACATGCTCTGCTGTGACTGTCCCCCTTTCATGACAGAGTCGCTACAGATTCCCAAAAGCGCCCTGACCCCTTCCCCCAGCGCGGCAGTCGTGGCTGGAAGCAGAGCACAAGCCGCCCCCAGCTGTGACTAACACGGGGATTGAGTCAAGTTACAGCTCACAGGGAGAGAGTTTTCTTGGCTGTAAAAGGCTGATGTGTTGATTTCCCGTTATGCCATGAAAAGCTGACAAGAGCCCCCCATTTCTGTCTCTGTTCTCTTGCAAGTTCCGGGAACCTTCCCAGCGCATGTGGATAAAGGGAAGTTTGCAAGAAAACAAGTTTTAATGCTTAAGCTTTCATGCATGGCTGTCCAGTACTTCTAGCAATCTTTCAGTGTTAGATTTATTGTATCATTCATCATCCTTTCTTGGTTGTAACTAAATTGTTCCAAAATGCAGCATTTAATTTATTTCTAAAAGTAATGGTGCAAATACAACAGAAGGGATGCTCAGGATAGGGACTGCAGGGACCAGCTGAATCTCAGAAGTTTTCTGTGAATGTCAAGTGAGCTTCATCTTAAGTAGTATTTCAGTAAACAGCTTCTACAACCCTGTCCAAGTTAGCCCTTTTCAGTTTTCTAGATAATGCTTCTGTTTCATATCCTGGTCCTAAATCCTTACTTTCCATACTGTGTTTTTTTAGTAGTCACTAGCATTATCAGCAAATTTTCATTGGTTTAAATGGTAAATCATACTAGTAAAAGTAGTAAAAATTTAGTATGATTATGTTTTCCAAGGCTGTATTAATTGACTGAAATATTGTTCTTCCTTTGTACTTTTCCATACTCACTATGCTCTTCAAGGAAAAAGTTGCACCTCAGCAAAAAGAGTTTTCCTCTAGAATTTGGCTGAGAGCTCTGAAGAAAGTCCAGCAGACTGGAAGAACAAGCTTTAAAGAAAAAAAAAAGAGGGCCAAAATGAGAAATGTGTCTTTTCAGCCCTACATAAGAGACATATACTTGACTTGGTTGTTGCCTCCCAAGGTGGATACCTGTGCCCACTCTGGGGTAAAGCAACAATACAGTAGTTTCGTTTAACAAACCAGGTCAAAGACAACTCACCAAAGCTCTTAGCATTTTCTGGCAGTATTAGAGGGCCATGATTCAACATAATGAACTATCCCTGAGCAGTTTCTCTGTATTAATAGAAGTAGGCTTTTAATTAGCCTCCAGCCTTTATTCCTTTGGATTCATTTATTTTGTTTCTTGAACAGACTTACTACTTGCTTTATAAGAAAAAAAACAAACCCTCTTGTGTTCCGGCATGCACTGAACCTTATCATCTGCTATCTCCATCCAGTGCCATAAAACATCTGGGAGGGTTATCTGTTTTAATTCTGAGCTCAGCTGAATCTGAAAGGCACATCCCCCTTGGGGCAGCGAGGCATCTTGTCATCACCATGAACTTCCCCTAGACACATATATTTTCTGTGCAGCAGGCCAGAGCAGAGCCACACGTATTTCCATCTGTGGGGATTAGAGCCAAGGCACTTAACTACTCTGACCTCTTGTGTGTGATGGGCTGTGCAATTCTATCCAGTTACTCCTGTACAAAGTCCAACGACTTTGTTTTTGGCTAAAGCATATCTTTTAAATGAGGAGTAGAGCTTGATCTAAAGGCATTAAAGTACAGGGAATCCCCTGTGATGGTAATTTGTTCCAGTTGTAATCACCCCCACTGCTTCAATTTTTGCTTTTTTTCCAAGAAGACTCTCTACCTCCAACTTGTAGCCAGGAACATATGCTACTCCTACCTCTTTGTGAGAGTGCCCTTTAGTGACAGTGCTCCATTAAAGCACCCAAGTTTGCAGCCAAGTCTTCTGGTTTTCTTTTAATTACTGTTTTCTTCCAAGTATGAAAAGCATCTGGCTCAATTTAAGCCTCTCACTGTAAACCCAGACTCCTGGTAAGACTCATAGTGGTGGAAACACCTGGTGTGACTTGCAGCCTCCCCACAAGGGACAGACATTAGGGTCATCAGCTCAGTAGTAGCTCCCTCCTGTGTGTGCTGCCTTGGAGCCAGTGGCCCTCAAGACTCTTGACCCCATCAGGAGCTGCCCTGGGTCACCAGCTCCAGGAGACCTTTTCTCTCAGTCTTTGAATGACTGGCTGGGCCCTGAGCTGCAGAGCTGGCCCAAGGTTGTCCAGCCTCCCAGTACTGTCTCCAGCATGAGAAGGCTGGAAGCCACAGCAGTGAGCTGGGCTTTTCCAGTCCCTGTGTTGAGCTGAGTTCTCATTAGTGCTGCGATGCCCGAGGTTGGTCCAGCTGCCACCTCACTCACTGCAGCAAGCTGAGAAGCTTGAGGACAGAAAGGATTCTGTCCTCAGCATCATCGTGGGAATGCTTTGGTAACCTTCTTGTCATCTCACTTGTTACCTTTTTTGGAGCCACTGCTCTCCATGCACAGCACACAGGATTTGTGATTTTGTTTCCAGCATACTCCTAGATACCCTAATATTCACTTTCCTGTATGTGGTCCCGGTTTATCCTGGGACTTAGCTTGCTTGAATGGCTGCCCTGTACTCATCATTATGCTTAGTTATACTCTAAGTTTTGTGCTCCCTTGGGAAACCTATAAGGTTTGTGTCTGTGTCTGAGAGAAGCCAGAGATGGATTTCCTGCAAAGCTGTATGCCATTTTCAGACAATCCAAAATATTATGGAGCAGCTAAGCAGTTTACTAACTAATGAAATAATGATTAAAAATTAAGTGCTCTTCTGGCTTCTGGCTTCTGTCCATGGACAGTAAAATTTTGACCTGAGTCTGCTCATGCGCCTTGGCAGAACACTTGGAGGAAATTTCTGTAAGTGCATTTAAATTTCTTTAACAAAGCACTCAGCAAAACAAGGAGTGGAAGAGAGAAGAACCTGCATAACAAATGATACTACCCAGTTTCTACAGGAGTGTAGCACTTTTTGCTGGGCATATCCTCATTCATCTTTTGGCACAAAAACTAGCAGGACAATTATCAAACAGTTTAATCTATTTTAGGATCATGTGCACAACTGTGCAACACAGTTTATCTAAAAATTTACAGACATTGATCTCACCAGTAAAAAATAGTATTTATATAGTAGGATATGAAGAAGCTGAATACATTAATTCTCCTTAAAAGTATTTTTGAAACTCTTAGTTTTCACAGCTTTGAAGTGTTGTCTAAGCTGTTTAAACATTGTGATGCAAGGTTCATGAGCAAATGAGCAAACAAGATGCCATCTTTTCTTGTGTATTGGGAAAGAAGTGGAGAACAAGAGGAACATGAAAAGTAGTGAAAACTCTCAGTCTCTAAAGTGAAAAGGCTGCAGTAAATGTGTTGAAATAGTTCCTCCTTTTGGAGACTGGAGTAAGATTCAAAGTATGAGGAGGTATGAAGTGTGCTTAACAAACAGAGTACATATTTAATTGAAAAAGAAGGTTCTGCTCATGCTGAGAATTCTGCTTTTTGTGATGTGTGTCTTTAGCTATAGCTCATGGTTTTCAACATTTCCAGCTCTGCTCTTCAGGAGGATATAGTTCAGCCATGGAAAAAAAGTTGTACTGGACTGAAACTTACCATACAAGGAACTAGCCAAGAAATAAATGTACCAAGTCAAATAAAACTGCTGAGAAACAGAATTTTTAGAAAATATTTTTACTCTTAATACGTGAAAATTATTTTTCAGCCTATTACATGTAAACCTCAGAGCACTACAGGGACTAAGTGCCTGTGGATTCCAAAGACACAAGAGTTATTTTGTATTTTATTGGATTTTCCCTAAATACATTATAGGACGGTGTGTTAATTTTTTTAATACAAAGTTTCCACTGAGCTGCCAGTTTTGGCTGCTTCACCTGCTCTTCTGTTTTATGCTTTTAGCTTGACATGGAACAAAAAACATTTTCCAGCTCCCTGTCTGAGTGATACACCTGCACTGATGTAAATTGCATGTAAGTCTGTAGAGGTCAGAGAGGTTGCACTTGTGTAACTGAAGCTGTGATAAGGAACAAGAGTGTTTAGTGCAGTTTAGTGCTAAAAACATTTGACACTTGCTTTGAACAAATAAATTACAGTGTCTCCACACTTAGTTGGAAAGGCTGTGGGTCAAGGGTGTGATGTATTTCTCTGCTGGAGTTCAAAAGAGCAGCTGCAGAGTATGGCATAAATAACAGCAGATATTGGCCTCTTTGAGAGTGAAAAGGCAAAATATATTGACCCTGAAGTCAAATATTGACCCCAGATTTGTTTCAGTCTTTTTTTTTTCTTCAAGGACCAATAAATCCTGGTATTTGACAAAACAAAACAAAACAAAACAAAAAACAACAAAACACACAAGAATGGAAATGCAAATTCAGGTTTGACACAAATATGGTCAATTCTATTAGCTTTCCAAGTTCTTGCCACCTTTTACAGAAAATACAGAAAGGGACTATTTTCTTTGTATTTTAATGGTATATCATATCAAAACGAGGAAACTGATTAATACAGTCACTATTTGAGAACTTCGACATTCCTCAGAGAGTTAAAAGTGTGATAAAGTTACAAGTGCAGAAGAACATCGGAAACCAGCGAGAAAGTTCTAAAGCAGATGTGTAGGTTTGCAGTCCAAAAGTCTTTGGCATTAACTTCAGGCAGAATAGTTTTTCAAAATGAGTTTAGACGTCTTGACTGTTTGAGTTCACTCAGTTTCCTTTTTCCCTCTTCCCTGAATAGTTGTTCTCCAAATTTTCAGTTACCTTGGGATTGCTTTCACTGAAACACAAGTTAATATTTGGGGTTTGGATTTTTTATTGCATAAGGCTGTACCTTTCATAAGAATTTTAATAACATATTTATGTGTCAACCAGGGAAAAAAAAACCAACAAGGTCTCTTTTACAATTTTTTGTCTGAATTAAAATTTACAAATTCCCACTTGTAACTATAGATTTATATTATGCCTTCTGCCTGTTAATTAAAATGCCCTGGGATTTTCTCCCTGTTAAAGCATATACATTTTATAGTGAAAAGTTCTAAGTTTTTCGTTTAGTCTTCTGGGTAAGAAAATTATTTTGTTCAATTTAAGCCTTTCACTGTCAGCCTCAATCCCCTGATAAAACTTGTAGCAATGAGCCTGAAATAGGTGGTAAGACTTGAGTCTTACCAGACTAAAGACTAATATGTCGTATTTAAGTCTTGACTTAAGTCAGACTTTAAATCAAACTTAAAAGACTTGTAAGTCCAATGAGGCATGGCTGAGGGAGCTGGGGTTGTTTAGCCTGGAGAAAAGGAGGCTCAGGGGTGATCTTGTTGCTCTCAACAATTATCTGAAAGGAGGCTGAACCTAGCTGGGGGTTGGTCTCTTCTCCCAGGCAACAAGTGACAGGACAAGAGGACACAGCCTCAAGCTGTGTCCCCTCCAAGGGAGGTTCAGGCTGGACATCAGGAGGAATTTCTTCACTAAAAGGGTTGTCAAGTACTGAAATGGACTGCCAAGGCAGGTGGTGGAGTCACCATCCCTGGAGGTCCTCAAGAAACAACTGGATGGGGCGCTCAGTGCCATGATGTAGGTGACAAAGTGGAGATAGGTCAAAGGCTGGACTCAATGAACTTGGAGGTCTTTTCCAACCAAAGTAATTCTGAGATTCTTAGTCCTCCATCTGCAGATGTGGAATCTCAGGAGACCCTGGCCTCATGGCAACAGCCTTGTACTGCTCTGAAGACACAGACCCTAACACTGCCAGGTTCTGTTAAAAAATATTTTAGAAAGACTTGGTTTTCCATGATTTCACAAGCGATTAGGAAAAGGATTATAGCAAGGAATATATGTTTCAAGAAGATAATCGATTATTATTATTATGACTGTTGTTGCTGTTGAAAGTGTAGCAAATGTTTTAATGTTTAATGGATTTGTCAGCTTCTGTATTTTTGTGATTGCAGTAGAGTTTTCACCTACTTAACACAGTGATTGCATTGACATTAGGAAGGCAGTGGGATAGATGCTATGTAGGCAGGTAATATGTTTGTTGTCTAATTAATTGTTGGCTAATTCCTTATCTTTGTGACTGCAGTGCTCTGGATGTACTTCTGCATGGCTTTTCCTCACTTGTAACAAGCAGATTTAATTCATCATTTCCCAGCATTTGTCAAGATGGTGCAGATTTGCTTATTGCTTTATTAGGAGGAAAAACACGAATTATGTTCGTCAGCCACACTCCCACCTCTGCATGGGAAACTTCTTGTAGTAATTTACAGAATAAAAATTTCCTCTCTAGATAAAGGTAAATATTACCCAGGGAAAAATCCCAGAAATTGTGATGGTATTAGGTGAAAAAAATCCATTTATCAGGGCTGTTTGCTCCTTACATTGCACAGTCATTACACATTGACGCAAGAGCTTGAAAAAAATGTTCTGGTTGCCTGAGGAATTCATTCTAAGTCTGCTTTTTATCCAGGAAATTGGATGCTAGTGAGGTGTGAATTAGCCAGAGTTAGGGAGACCTCAGGAGTTGGAGATGTTACAGGACACAAGGAGACAGGAGAGGGGGGAAAAAGGAAAAACAGAATGAGAAAACTGAAAGATGGGAGCTGCATTGGATCATAATCATTCCTTAACTTAGAGATCCAACTTCCCAGAGGAAAACTTCTATTTTGAAAAGATAAGATTCTGGAAAAGGAGGCAGAGGGGGAGACTGGTTATGTTGGAGGGTGGAAACAGGATTTATTGTGTCTGCCATCAAGCCTGCAATATTTCTGTGGAAAAAGCCCTACCTTTAGAAAGTGGTTTTAGAAGGGCAGTGAGGTGAAAAATAAATCCAGGCCCTGACAGCTCCTCTCCTTTGGAGGTGATTTAATGCTGAGTCTCAATTCAGCTGAGGGGAGTAAGGCAGCACACTTGCAGAGGAACAGCGCTTATACCTAGACATAATTTCTCTCCTGTAGTTGAACATGTAGCCTCAGGAGATTAGGAATGAATTTACAGCCAGTGGAATTGTGACCATGCGCTGTGTTCAGTGCAGTGCCTCTGGGGATCCTTTCTTCTCAATTCAGTATTGGTATCTCAGCCAAGCATTCTTGATATCACAGGGAAAAGGCTAATCAGAAGTGGCAATTTGCATAATTAATAGACTAGAGCAGGCTTCTTTATACCTACTGTTTTCTGAGCTCACATTTTTTTGAGGTCCTACTGCATTCTTCCTTGTGGCCCTCTTCATTATTGGGGTCAGCTTCCAAATAAGAGGTCTCTGCAACTGCTAAGTACCCAGCATGGATAGAAACACTCACCTCTTCTTTTCTCATGCACATTGTCTTCTAAATTTCAAATAATGTCCTCAGAGAGATTTTTCTGTTGGAAGAGGTAATTTTTATATTAGAGGGGTTCTTAATGAAGACAACAGGAGCATTACCACTAAATCCAGACAAGGGTGTATAAAGGTCTAGATATTAAATTGAGGCATCAAATCTTGAGTAATTTTTTTCAATTCTGTTAATGCCAGCATTTATTTCAGCATTTCAGCTGGAATGTAACAAAACCTGTAGTTACAGATACATCTGCAGGTTTGATTTTCTGCATGAAGTTGCAGGCACCTATTTTTTTCCTGCTGAAAACCTCATCAAAAGTATCTCTGTATTTTTTCCTAAGAAAAAAAGGTAAATATGCTATCAAATATGGTTGAAACTCTATTTTGTTCCATTCCACTGGGTAGTAGAGGAGAGAAAAAAAACCTGATGAGAAGGGCATGCTGGTTGTGCTTCTGAGTACTGAGTGAAAATTGATTTAGAGTTGTATGAGCTACAAGAGTTTAAAAGCACACTTTGCTGTGACACATGGTATTTTACAATGCTCTTAAATTAATTACCTGCCTCAGCCATGTCAGGGGTGCATGTGTGCACAGAAACTTCCATGGAACAGATGGCTGCCAAATACTTCCACTTAACTTGTGAAGGCACGTAAAAATTTTAATTTCTGTAGTTAAATGGAATAGCATTTGTGGCAACATCAATGGATACAGAAATGTTGCTTTGTTGTGCATGGCTGGAGTTTCCATTGTTTGTTGTTCTTTAAAACAATGATCCAATGTTTTTAGGATTGCCCTTAGATTTAAAAGTTGCAGAAGCCGGTGAAAGAACAGGTGAAAGCTTCCTGTGAAGAGCATCGTTTTTGCACCTGTGCTCCGGATGACTTCATCGTGTCCTTGCAGCACAGGTGGCCCTGCCGTGGGTTGGCACCTGCCACACTCACAGCCGTGGAGGGGATCATGTTGCCCTCTTCAAGAAATGGATCTTAAAAGCCACAAAGCATGGAGTTAACCACTTTAACCTACCATTTAGCACCATTACTAGGGTCACTAACACCTAAATACTGTGTTATAAAATTAGAGAGTCTTAGACAAAAAATACTTTGGGTGTGTTACCTTTTTTCAACCTTTCAGTCGAATGTAAATTAAGTAAAGTTTGAAAATCATGTACATTAGTCATCAAATTATATAATCTTAACTAGGATCTATGTTTCATTAGGAAGTATATTTATTTCAGAATGGAAGGCCTGGAGTTTGACACAAATGGCATTACTTTGCCAGCTGGCACAACTCTGAAGGACAGATCCCTTCCGTGACTTTGCTAATGCTTTCTTACCTCTCATTTTATTTAAATCATTGAATGGAGTATCTTCAGGTCATCTTAGGAAGCTGCATCACAAACCAAAAATCTGGCTTTGATCTCCCTATAGGTCTGGCTATATTTTTTCCTGCAAATCAGTCTGAATTCTTCTGTATTGAGGCACAGTTTGAGAGAGGCTCTTTATTGTCATGTATCATGGCTGTCTTGCCTGTCATTGAACAGATCTTTAATTCATACATGATTTCCATCTTCTTTTAACTGTTCTAGTTTTTCTCCCATGTTTTGAACAGCCTAATTAGATTTTTGGGTTTAGTTCCAGAGACATGCACTGAGTAATCCCTTACTTGATTTCCAGTAACTGAGGACAGACACATCTCTCTTATTCCAGACAGTTATTTAAAAGCACCAGCACTTTCTGAGGTTTGTTCTGGTTTGAGTTTGTCTTTAAATCTAATAGCCTATGGGATGCTGGACCCTCTGCTGGTGTGATATTCTTACCACATTGTTATGGCTGGACCTTAAGCTATTGTAAATCCGTGATTTTTCATAAAATTTACCACACTGGTTCTTCAGCTCTGTTTGTAATATTTGCCTAACATACAGTTCAGATATTCAGCAGTCTTTGCTTACCCTGTGTTGTGGTTGGGCTTTTTGTATCCTTTCAATTAAAATATTTAGTGTTTAATCACAGTAGAACATTGTTTGGTAATACTATATAATTAAATGGTGGTGGTTGTTGAAGTGTATAATTAGGATTTCTGACAATTCATTGTGATTCTCTGGACTGCTGCAAAGAAGAACAAAGCCAGAGAGAAAATGCTGCCTGGGTTATATAAATAAGTGAGAGATGATGGTCAGGCTGAAAATGAGGGTTCTCCCCTCCTTTAATGAAAGGGTTTGTGTACATTACATAGAATAAAGTATTCCTTACGCTGAAAGCTTTCCAGAGATAATAGTGTTGGCCCTCTGAGACTCTTTATTATGTCAGATGTGGGATTCTGATTTATGGGAAGTGGCTGCTGCCTCCAACAGACTCAGTCTGGTGTGTGGAGGAGAATTTGCTTGATGGCCCCAGTGTACAGAGCTTTGGGCTGTGGTGTGCAGATCATCAAGGGCTGGGTTTTCCCATGGTGTCCCGGAGAAGGAAATCCCTCATGTTTACTGGAATACCCTGGGCTTTTGAGACAAAGAGCACCCATTCCACGTCGGGAGGTGAGGGACAGGGTGAGCCCTCCTAGCCCCAGCCCCAGAATTGCCCTCTCAGTGTTGAGAGTTGCTCTGTGGGTTTACAAAAGTCCTGGTGGAATCTTCAATTTTCTTAAGCCTTAAGGAACAACTCCTCCCCACTTCTATTTTTTAGGAGTCTAGGAATCTGTGGTTCTTCTAGAATGCAAGGTGAAAGTCTCACATAATTACATAGCTGCAAGAATCGTAGAACATTTTGGGTTGCAAGGGGCCCTTAAAGTTATTCATCTAGTCAAAATGCTTTTCAGCGATCAAGGACATCTTCATCAAGATCAGTTTGCTCAGAGCCCTGACCTTGAATGTTTCCAGGGATGGGATATCTACCACTTCTCTGAGCAACCTGTTCCCGTTTCACCACACTCATTGTAAAAGTCTTCCTTTTATCTAATCTGAGTCTACCTTCTTTTGGTTTAAAGCTATTTCCTCTTGTCCTATCACAAGGGGCCCTGCTAAAAAGTTTATCCCCATCTTTCTTATCAGTCCCCTTTAAGTACTGAAAGGTCACAATAAAGTTCCTTTGAAGCCTTCTCTTCTCCAGGTTGAACAGTCACAACTCTCTCATCCTGTCTTCATAGAAAAGGTGCTCCAGCCCTTCTGATAATCATCATGGCCCTCCTCTGGACCCACTCCAACAGGTCCATGTCTTTCCTGTGCTGGGGACTTCAGAACTGTACACAGGGGGGGTTTCACCAGAGCAGAATAGAAGGATAGAGCAGAACCACCTCCCTCCACTGCTGGTCACACTGCTTTTGATGCAGCCCAGGATGTGTTTGGCTTTCTGGGCAACAAGTGCACATTGCCAGCCCGTGTCTAGCTTTTGTACACCAGCATCCCCAAGTCCTTCTTGGCAGGGCTGCTCTTGATCTGTTCATGGCCCAGCTAATATTGATACCAGGGATTGCCCCAACCTTGAACTTGGAAAGAAAGGGCCACCAGGTGAATAAGAAATCTTGAATGTGAAGTTCAGGATAAAACCACAGGAACTGGTACCACTGGCCCTGGTAGGCGTTGTACAGCCTCACAAGGCACAAATTCTCAGACTGGACTTTTGAGGTGTGTTTTCTTCTCTCCAGAGGTTATTTGTACAAGCTGCCAGCTGTGTAGCAGGGCAATCAGATTATGCTGCACACTGTAGAAACCTGTGGAGATGGAGTGGTTTGGGTTGGGTCCATTTATTCATTAATTTTGTAAGAAAGAAGCTCTGTGTCTTGCCGTGTTTACTTGAAATATAGAGTGGCTATTTCAGCCTGCCATGCTTCATGATTTTCCACCTGGCATAGGAAAACTGGCACAAGTTAGGTGAGTACATACCCACTGCCTAGATTTCAAGTTTAGCTGCTTTAATTGCTTCCTAATAACCAGAAACTTTTTCAAAGCAAGCATAGCTTGCATTTATTCCTATTTGATTACAAAACCAGAAGCAAAACAGCAAATTCCAGAACAAATGACAGCATGTTTGTGCTAAATATTTTTTCCAATGGCATTGTAAAAATCTGATGATTAAGTCAAGCAGGCTGTTGCAATCCACCTGCCCACAAGCCAGCACTGCACTGTTTGGGTGAGCAGGACCATTGCCATTGTGGAGACAGGGCTTGCCAAAACTGTGGCATGGGAGGAGGTGTGGACCTTCACGCACTAGCTAGGAAATATGTGGGGCGTCTATTTACGTGTAGTTCAAATTACAGCTTTTACAGTGTGAGAATAGACTCTAAAATGAAGAAATCAGTTTTATCTCAAAACAATAATTTAAAAAGACATGAAGCAGTTTCAGTTTTTGCCATTTGTGACCATTATAAAGAACAATTGCTTTTTGAAGTAGGCCAGCATATGGAACCATCAAATAATCAGTTTTGCTCATCACAACAAAACCTGTCCCATGATTCCTGAAGGATCATGGGAATTATTTTCATGAGGGGTAGGTTAATAACCTGTGACAATACAAAAGAGAAGACAAAAATCTCATTGTGAATTTTGTGTCTGGCTGCATCCAGTAATCTCAAACCTATACAAAGTTATTGTCAGAGATGCTGTAGGCTGCTTTTTCTTAGTGTGCTGATATAATGTGCTGGGGTTTTGTCATTACCAAAGCTTCTCTGTAAAAAACATACACACAAACATATTTTTCTGTATATTTGAACATAAATATGTTTGTGTGTATGTATGTATGAAAACACTATTATGCTTGAACTTTAAAATCCTCTCTGTCCTATGAGACAAACTTACTTTCATAATTGCAAGTCATGCATATTAGTAAACACCTACCATTTCACACTTGGGTGCCTGAATATGAGCACTTACAGCTAGGTTTTTCAAAATATTTTAATATTTAAACCTAGAGATGGATTCCTCATGGGATCACCTATTTTTGCTAATGAGATAGACATCACCGGGGACTTGTTGCAACTCTGCAATGTTAATTACCTCTCAGTATTTGACTCCGAGTTACACATTGAATCACAGAATGGTTCATGTTGGAAGAGAACTCAAAGATCCTATAGTTTCTGTCTCCCTGCCATGGGCAGGGGCACCTTCCAGGGCAGGAGGCCTGAATTAGATTTACATGGTTTGCTCAGGTGCCTTTAAGTATAGGTATTAGATTCACTGCTGTTTTGAAAACATTAGCTTTGAGGAAAAAATCATTTGAAGGCTGCAAACTAGGCTTGCAGTCTTCCTTCAGAAATTCAAGGATGTTATCTCTTTTCAGTGAATCACGCCGGGGAAAACCCCTCCAAACTAATGTATTTTCGTTTCCTGCACTACATTTTTTTATCTTATCATTATTGTTCTTATACTTATTTCTTGTCAGGGTTATGAAGGAAACCTTGCATCTTTGTCAAAATTGATTTGCTTGCAGAAATATTATGAGGCCACCTATGATCCTGCAGCCAGAGCCAAGAAAAGAATAGAGAGGCAAATACTTGTAAGAGAATTATTCAGAAAAAAAAAATTAAAGTGTGTGCATGTCATGTTCCAGTGTTCAAAGATGTGCTCCTGATGTGCAATACGGTTGAGGAGTCAGGCATGTTGTAAGGTGGTTACAAAGAGCAAAGATATTTAGTTTCCCATTAAAACCATGGAACAAAACAGCAACAACAACAACAACAACAAAAATCCCCCAAACAAATAAAGCCCGAAAAACCCAGCTCCTCCTTCAGTAAAACCTCTTCTTGGAGCCCAAGAGGAATCTGCAGATGTATACCCCCTGCGTGAGAACAAAGTCTTCAGTCACTGGAATGCAATGCTATAAAAACAAATACTACAAAGCCTAGTAACAGGGGGATGTCTCACTTGCATATTTTTTTGTGAGCATTTTGGTTTGCAGAGAAGGGGGTCCCCAAAGCATGTGAGCCAGCAGGATCTCTTTGTACTAGGTTGCTGTCTGTTTGGCCAGATGTCTTCCCAACAGTGAGGCAGAAAAACCAGAGCTCTTATTAAAATAAGTCAGGGAAAGGAATGGAAAAAAGCATATGTCCAGTGAGATGAGGCACATTGTGTCCCATCTGATATTTATTAAACATTGATGAAATCGGCAGTGAGAAATGCACGTCATGCAGAAGTGACCCCGGCTCCCAGGGTTTGGAAGTCAGTGACAAATGTCTGGGAGCAGACCAACATTGAAAACACGTGTACAGGATGCAGAGAGGAGTGTGCTTCACTAGGAGCATCATTAACAAATGGAGAGGAGCTGACTTTAGCTGAGAACGCCCTTTTGCAGGTTTTGTTTGCTCTGTCACTGGGATGTGTGTGTAGGGTCTTTCCCTTTCCATTTAGTCTACCCTTTTCCAGATGAGATGTGATACATCTCCTGGAAGAATTCTGCATTTTATGTCAGTCATAACAGCAAGTAGTCTAGTGGATAAAACTGGGGAAGTTCGGCCAAATTAAAGCCCAAGCATGGCCTCCTTCAGGCCTCAACTCACTTTTGTGGTCAACCTGCATGATTTTATGCCAGCCTGCTGTGTTTTGGGTAATCACAACAAGCATTTTTAATTGTCTCCCATTTGTTGTTGCTTAATATTTTGGCTATCACATCTTTTCAGAACAACGTTTGAATAAAAACGTGTCCTCACAACATGGACTAAATGCATCTCCTATATCAGAACAATCTTATTTGGGCATGATCCTTAAGTGAGGTCATGGGGAAGAATAACAGGGCAAGTAGAAGTCAGGGTCTGTGCTAGGGAGGTTGGGGAGCCCTGATTATAGTGTAGTTCATCCCTATACAGAGAGGGTTGCATTCCTGGCTTTTGCCTTTGCATATGGCCTGATCTATTTAATGGCTCAGAATGAATCTTCCAAATCTTTTCTTCAAGGGGTACCTATATCTTTGGTATTTTTGTAGTAGTTTTTATTGGTTTAGTAAACTAGAAAATCACGTGTTACTAGCAGCAGAGTTAAGCACTACATGTTTGCAATAAAGAACAGATGTAATTGCTCTGAAAGACTTTATTGCATCCTAGGTAAAAGAAAACAAAGGAGCCTGTTAGAGCTCCCTGGCTTTTCACTCCAGCCCTGGACCTGGGTCATGTTAGATGAGGGTAGCAGGGGTTCATTGGCAATCAGATGTAGTTTTAGGCTGATAGGCAGAAAGCCCCAGCAAGGAATGCAATACACAGTTCCAGGCCAGTTAGTTAATGGAATCACTCCAGCCTGTATGATTGTTTTAGTATGATGTGCCTGTGTTATTGATACCAACCATGCTGGACTGTTAAAGGATGGAAAGGTCTGGCTTTTGTTGGGGTGCTGTTCTGATGTCAGTTTGAAATACACTGAAACTAAAAGTTCTGAAAAGCCAAAGTGCTGTTTTATTGAACCAGAGGTAGAGAGGGTTGAGACAAGTGAAACTAGATCCCTGTGAAGCACTGGAACATACATGATGCTTGATGCTGAACTGCAATACATCCAGTGACATTGGTGAAGTTTCAGCTCATTACACTACCCAGGAAGCCGGAGTACAGTGACAGAAAGCAGGTCATGTCATAAAATGAGTAATCTCAGTATGAGACAGTTATCAAGTGAAACTTTTCGTTGTGCAATTGCTGCCAAAAGCTTTGTTTTTACTTCTGCCTTTCTCTGTGTTTTGTACCTCTGCAGTCCATCATTCTTCCCAGATAAGGATCTAGGCCTGCTCCAATTAACATTAAAATAAGGAGGATCAAGCTTTCTGTTTATCTGTGTATTTAGAAAGTGATTATGATGTGAGTTTTACCCCCAGCTTGTTTCTGGGTATGTGGAACTTTCAAAGACAACCAAACTGGAATCTGAACTTTAAACCATTCAGTGAAGGAACCTTGCATTTAGGGCAGAGGGGCTCATTGTGCCCATTAGTACCAGTTAAGATCAGCAAAATGGTGCTCCACACACCAACAAGTTCCCACTGTGAAATCATTTCAGTCTCGGAATACCTACTGCAAACCTTTAGAAATCTGCACCTTCTCTTTCCTGCTTTTTCAGCAATTAGAGCTTCCTCACCAGCAAATTCCTTGAGACTGTAAACCAAAGAAAGCAAGCCAGCCCATGCATCAGGATCCATAAGCACACCTGACAACTGACAAATTAATTAGGACTCTTTCTTTTGTGTTGCAGGAGTTACCACCCTTTCAAATCTAAGTCACCAATAAATGGGCTATGCAACTGCTTGTCTCTGTGCCAGCTCCTTCCCTTCCCACCTCACAGAGAGCAGAAGAGAAGCCTTTACCCTCTGGAATTTCTGTTCTTGAGTTTATGCTTACAAGCCTTTGTCTCATTTTCCTATTATGTTCTTGAAAAAAGAAGCAGATGTTCCCAGCTGGTCCTATGCCTAAACCACAAGGAACTCAAATCTATGACATCACTTTCATCACATGGCAACAGAATGTGATGTCATCCTGAAAAGTTAAAAAAAAGAATAAAACATGTGATGATGTAATGTGGAAAAGATGTGCAAAAGATGCATTTCTGCCTCAGCCACAGCAAGTATATGTGCAGAGAGGATTGAAGAAAATGCCTTGTCAAATAAACTTTATATAAATCCTCTTACTCACATGTTCCAATATGGTAATCCTTCCTTCTTCAAGTACCTTAGGTTTAAAGGAAGTCATTGGAAAATGTCATTGGAGGGAGAAATGCAGCTGACTTAAGTCATTATGTTGGTCACCCATCCTCCTTGAACCCAGGGGAAGTAGCCTGTGCTTTTCTCTTTAAAAAAATTCAGAACAAAAAAACACTCTGTAGAAGGTCATGAGTTTGGAAAAGTAAAATCATCTGTGCGTTAGGCCTCAGGGGAAATATAAGTTACTCATAAAAAGCTACAGAGCAAGTTTTGATTAGTTAAGTAATCTGGTACATAGAATTTATTAGAGCTTAAAGCTTTCCTGTGGGACTCCCCTAATAGTACACAAATAGAGTGAAATATCAAAGAAATGCATTTTCTGACAGACACAGAAAATTACATTAATCCTGGCCTGCTTAACGCGCCTTGGAAAGATGGATAAATCCCGCCTATTTCTTCCAGCACATTGGTCCAGTTTTCAGGTTTTTACACATTTGTGCTTCTGATTAATAATCCATGCTTCCAACACTCTTGAGCTATTCCCAAGGAGCACAAAAGAGGAAAATTGCTTCCATAATAGACTGAAAGATATCAAGCCATTCTGCAAAAAAGTTTAAATATAGAATAGTAAAGCTCTGTTTTCTTTCATCAATTTGAGGCCATTTTTCTTAGGCTTATCCACAAAGAGAAATTCACCAGCATGTTTTCTGTGGATGAATGGATGGCTGTATCAGTAAAGCACCCCTTCTTTTCTGTGGAAATAATGTTCTCCAAAACACCCCAAAAATATGCAAAAAGTCTCTCTTGTTGTGGAAAGAAAGTGTATTCCTGGTAACTATCTGCGGTGATTGTTACAAAGCAGAACTATTCCTACCAGGTTTTCACAATGCTCTTTTATTTCTGTGGGGTTTTTTCTGCCAGAACATTTGTTGTGTCCTATTGCTCCCATGGGGATACCAAATGCTAAAAAAGAGCTGCTGCAGTGTGATGCCTGACAGAGGACATGCTAATAAAAGGTTTTATTTCCAAAGCTCACCATAGTCTTGTTAGCACAATCAGAGAATAGCCACCTCTCAGGAAAGCCAGAGGTTTCCCCGTGAAGCAGAACCTTCTTCTCTTACACTAAGATCCCCAAGTGATTGTTTCACTGAGCAGATGTTTTAACCACCATGATGTGTTATCCTGGCAGAATAGGCAAATAGGCACCCCATGTGTAAACATCATCTGCTTACATAAATTATTTGCTCTTTAGAAAACAGAGGAAAGGAAAGGAAATGGGGAGACAAACCCAGCAATGTGTTCTTTGCCATTGTTTTAAATTTCTTTAAATCTTCTGTTGCAGGTATTCAGGAGGGGAGCCAATGTACCAAGTGTAAAAATAACTGGGCACTGAAGTTCTCCATCATCTTATTATACATTTTATGTGCCTTGTTAACAATCACAGTAGCCATTCTGGGATACAAAGGTATGTATGCATTGAAACCAACATTTCACTTTCAGACATCCAAATACATCATCACTTATTAGCTAGCCAGGCAATTTGTCACATTTTAGCCTAAATATCAGTACTTGGGCAATGTTGGCTTTTTGTACATACATAACAACAAACTGCAACTTTAGAATTTCATTTTCAAATAACAATGAGATTTTGAAATTCGATTAGATATTTGAAAGGAAAGTTAAAACAAAATGATCATTCCTCCACCAAGAAGGAGTACTGGAAGACACAAAGCTGAGTAACATGTGCAACAGCCAGAAATATCTTACTAACATAATATTTATCACAGGCACAAAATGTAGCATCAATATTACTTTGAAGTATCTGGTAGAAGAAAAATTATACCAGGAGGTGCCAGCGTATTGATTATCCACAATAAATGTGATGAACAAAGACACTTAGATGCTTTTAACAATAATTTCAAAGATTCTGGTAGTTGAGCAACCCAGTAATGGAGAGAATTTTATTTGTGCAAGTCATTGGTTGGGCACATGGGGAAACATGGCTTAAAATGCCCATAATTCCTTATCACTAATTAACTGTAGACACTTAGGCATTTATAGAAATGTTTTGATGTAAATACCTGCTTATTGTGCAGTGGTAGTTATAATAAGTTAAATAAATAAGATGTGAATTTCTAGTATGAAAAGGAAAGTGAACAACATCATTGTGAGCATTATAACAGGACATCACAGCTTGTTGCAGAGAAAACCAAACTAGCTCCTCTAAACTACCTGTCTGAGTATGGCTCTGAGAGTAGCTCCAAAAACCCTCCAAGAGCTGGGTAAATATTCATGTGATTAGCATGCAGTGCATCCTGTGCTGCCAACAGCTGCACTCATAGCAGAGCTGACATCACCTCTGGTGCTTTGCCAGGGAAAGAAAAGGAAATTGTAGAAATAGAAAGGATAAATAATTATTTAAGAGGATTTGGCACAGTTTTGAGTGGGAGAAAATTAAAACTATTTGGTTTTGATGAAGATTTATCCAGGGAAAAGAGAGAACATGAGGAACAAATAGAGAGACTTAGGAAATCCTGTTTCAATGATAAAGCAGACAAAAGGTGGCAAATTTACATCAAATGTAAAGAAAAAATGCAGTACACCTATGTGAATACGTCTCCTGAAGTAACTGGTCTCTGGGCGTCAGATTTTGAGGGACAAAAAACCTTCCAGCATTCAAAAACTTATTCTTGATCTATGAATATAAGATCGTTTGGTCACACGGATTAGGGGAGGCCTTTTGCAGATACAAATCTGCAGAGATCTGCTTACATCAGATGAGAATGGGATCTTTCCAGACTTAACTCAGCCACTAAATGAGTGAGATTTAGCAGAATTTCCCTCAAGAGTTTTATGTAAGGCTGTCAGTTCTGGGGCTTCCCAGAAGACTCAGGCCTCACTCAGCATCAGATGCAGCATGTCAAGCTGCAGAGACTACTGCTCTTTATCTTGTTTGCAAATTATTTCATGTGTGGAGGAAGCAGTTGCAATAAGGAAACTGTCCAGAAGACTTTGGGTGAAGGAGTTTGTCTTCCTCATTTCAATCTTATTTTCAAGCTTTGTTCTCTATGAAAAGAGAAAGAAGCTTTTCCCCAGGCTTTGCTCTCTTCTTGAGGCTCCAATGTTGCTTTACCCATTTCTAAACTTCCTTCTTTGCATGAGCAGTCACTTACCAGGGATGAGTCTTTCTGTCATAGCAGTACCAAATCAGAGCTATCCAAGACAAGGACAAAAGAATCCACTCTTCCACAAATAAATGTAAAAGGGATCATAGGAAGGTGGATAATGCATATCTTGCTCACAGACCCTAAGACATTTTGGTCACCACTGCTCCACTATTCACCAACTTGGTGACTTGAATCCAAGTATTCTTTCTGTAACACCAAGCAGCAAAAGGCCATATGTCAGGCATTAATTCTGCCCTTTGTACCTGCAGTTTAAGAGCTTTGTCTTCAGGGTACCTACCTGCTAATTTGCAGGGCAAACATAAGTTAGATAAAACCCCAGCTGACAGTACATATTCAGATTAATTACTGAAATAGTTTTGATTGTTGAGAAGGGACGAGGCCTTAAAGGAAGAACAAAACTCAGAATACAAGTATAGAGTTCTTCAACTCTCCTCTCTGTATCAGAATTTGGCCTTTTTTACTGCAGTGTTACACTGAAAGGAGGAATTCTGCTAGCCTCGGGGATTCTTTCAGTCTCTTAGCTAAGTTTCCATTAAATTTGCCTCCCACATGTATGTTTATAAAGCCCAAAACTACTTTTAAAACTTTCATTTCCTACGTCGCGTTTAAATATCCTTTGTGATTTAAAACGTTAAAACTACTAATCAGTGGATTAAATATGGCAAGCAAAAAAGTAACTCAATGGGAGGCAAAGTCAACACAGAACAAACCTCCAAACTAGTGGTAAAAATTACATAGTATGTCGGAGAAACCTGAAACCAAAACATGAATGAATAACAAGGAAACAAAACATGAAGGAATAACAAGTTTAGTATTCTTCTGCTCTGAGAAGACAAATTATTGTTTAAAACACTAATAAAGCAGTCTGTAATTTTTGCACATACTTTATTAAATTAAATTAAAAATACAAAGTTATAATTTTTCTGGCACCAGACAGTGTCAGATTAGTCTATTGAAGATGAATGATATTCCTGTGACTTGTTCCAGTAAGGGAATGCTTGCAGCTTGAATTTCTGGTAGTTTTTATTCTCTAGTCAGTCCTTGTTTTAAGTTTCTTGAGTAATGCCCACTATGACTTTCATCTACTTCTTTTATCAGTCTCCCAGACAAGAGAGACACATCTCTCTTGCCTGCCATTACCTGGGGGCAACACATCCTGGTGAGATGGCACATTTTGTCATAGTGGCTGAGATGCAGACAGTCCTCACTGTTCTGGTCAGCAACTACTTGAAATTTTGGCTTCCTTTAGAGGATCTTCACCACATTTTCCACTGTGGTCTTGTCAGAAATTGAGATGGCAATGCAGAGAGACCAAGCTGTGGATTAAAGTGAAGTTAACCAAAAACAAGTTAAGACACACCACCTCACCTTTTTAAGAGCAGGCAGATTGTTGGGAGCAGCAGAGTGGCCTTTTGTGTGGGATACTACAGCTGATCTGCCTGTTTGCCTTTTTCTGGAGAAAGTGGAAAGTGGCTGTTCAAGTCTGGGGCACTCGCTAGAGGCTGACTTCCCCTTCTAAGAATGTTCCATATGCTCACCTACCACTGAAGGCTCCATCCAGAAATGGTGGTGGGAGCACCTACCAGGAAAGGAAAGACATTCCCAATAACAGGACATTGGTCTGTATGACCTCTTTTGACATCAAGAAAAACAAAACCCAACATTAGCCTCAGGCTACTCATTCTCTCCCAAATTCATCCTTTCCGCTTGCAGGGGAATAGCAAGAAAAGCAAATAATCTACAACTTGCTTTGGGAAGGAGTGTGGGCAGGGATTGAGTTCCCCAAACCCATTATTTGTTTGACCATAGAGGATCCCACCCCAGTGCGATAAAGCAAATACACGCATTGGTTTGTCTATGGGATGGTACCTTAGCCCTTGAGCTAACCCTGCAGTCATGTTTGCAGAGACCTCTTCTGCTTCTGCTGCTAGAGTTGGGTGGTTTGGGGTTTTTTTTCACTTTGAACAATGAAAATACCATATGCTGTTGTACAATTACTTCTGTTCAGTCTCATTTAACTGCCAAACAACTACTTATTGACAGGATTACTGCTGTTTTCATTTGTTTTGGACTCTTCAGGGTTATATATTAACTCAAGCTTCCAGTGTTAGATTTCATTCAATCATGAAAACATACTTGTTATATGATAGTTTAGTTTTACAAACTTCAGATCTGAAGTACAAACCAGCATTCATTTGAACAGCAAAGGGAAGAATTTACATTTTCATTTAATTACTGATAATTTATATTCATTTGCCAAACTTCAAGTGTGTTGCCTAACTGGGGAAAACAGTTGAATATTACACTAAATCTGAACTAACAAGAACCACAGATGATGTGACATTGCTAGGGTTCAGCAGAAACAATTGAATTAGGCCTGCTTTTTAAATACAAATTACTTCATAAGGGCCCTCTAAGAGCCATGCCCTGGCACTGACTATCTGTAGACAGAGGAAAACACCACAGTGAACAAGGAGCTGCCTAGAGCCAGAAGGAGAAGCCAAGTCCTCACTCTCCCTGCATATGATGCACAGGTGTATACATGCATCAGTGGAGTGTCAGAAATTGCTGAAGGACCTTTGCTGATCTAGGTGCCAGCCTGGAAGACAGCAGGGCAAGACAGAGAATGAACTCTGGTTTCATTTAGGAAAAATGGCATATAGCATTTTGGCAACTTTAATGGGCAGAAGAACCAGTGAAAAGTTAGTGTTATAATGGGAAGAAAAATGCTTTCTAAAGCAGAAGGTATTGAGCAACTGTCCCTCTGAAAAAAGCAAAGCCATTCTTGTAGCCTGGGTCTGGTGTTTAGCAAGCAATCTGTCATCATCTCAAATATAGAAAGCCACACTTTGACTGACTGCACACACAGTAGAGTCTCTGTTTTACTGGCTTGTTAGCAGCCTAGAAAGGAGCAGGCAGGTAATTCACCAAAGGGTGTATGTTCTCTCTGAAGACCCTGAGACGTTTTCTCTGTTGTAGCTCCTCAGTGATGTTGCATCAGATAGTCTTGGTCTGGTTTTCTCATGCTGGTTTTGGGGAAGCAGTAAAAGCCTCCTGTGTAACTGTGAATCAGAAAACCTAGAATCAGAAAAACAAATGCCAAAGTTAATAAAGAAGGATCACCTGATGGACTTTAAAGGTCTGGGATTCATGTGGTTGCTGATGAGCAGCGAAAGATGCCTAAATTTTACTTTTCATGAAAACTCAAATCTTTATATAGCAACAATTTTTATGAGACTCTTTTCCTAGCTGCAGATCGTTTCACAGACAGAGTTAGAGCTACCCCTACCCCACACAGGTTTACAGAACCTCAAAACATGGGAAACACTTTCTTTCTTCTGTTTGAAAGAAGGAGCTGGCACAATAACTTATGTAGCCTCTCCCAGAGTTGTGACAGACCCATTCTGCTCCCAGTGTAGCAAAAGGACTAAATAATCTCATGATGAGAAGCAATTTCTACCCATGGTTGTGGCTTGAATGCAAAAGGCTGTTAGACAAAGTTTGGTATGAAAGCTGTAGGCTACCTCAAACCTTGCAACCATTTCACGTTTTTGCCACTGGAAGCCACCCCAGGCTGTGTATTTGTTGCTCTGCTTTTTCCATTCCCATATTAATTTAATCAAATAATTGCATGTCTCAGTGACGAGAAAAGTACTCAGGCGTTACAAAATAAAGGGCAGATCAGTCATAAATCTGCACTTCCTAAATGACCATCCTTTCAATCTTAATGAGGCAGGATTGTTTCAAGACTGTTTCGAGTGATCTGTACCGTTATCAATATGTTCAACCTCCCCAAAACATTTAGTAGTTACTATCTCAGTCCTAAGTTTGCTATCCAGTTGGCAATTTTTAATGATGAAAAGGCACAAGGGAAAAAAAGTCATTTTTAAGGAGAAATGGCTCATAGCAAAATTAAAGAAGTCTTCTTTCACACATCTGAGCCTTTAGCAATCAGTTGTCCTTTGCTACACAGCACTGTGCTTGAAGCACGGAAATACTGTTAAAAGAAAAGTACTTTGTGTGTGAGGAAAACCCACAAAGAGGGGTTTCCTCATTCAGGAGAGAGATTGCTCATGGGCAAAAAAAATGTTTAAAGACTGCTGGCAGACTGAAGAAGTAGAATTCTGGGTCCACCAGCAAATAGGGGCTCATCCTTCCAACATTTCACAGAGCAACAGCAGAGTGTAATGGCAAGCAAGGCAATTTTAAGGCGTTTTCCTTTTTTTACTGTTTGGTGGTAGTGGTGTGGGATTTTATTTGCTTTATTGTTTACTAGTGTTTTTTCATCATTTTTCCTTTCTTTTTTCCATAACATACTGTTCTCTCTCCCCTAGTTGTAGAAAAAATGGACAATGTGACAGGTGGCCTGGAAACATCCCACAGAAGATACACAGAAAAGCTCACAGAAGTGGAGAGTGATCTGAAGAAATTAGGTAATCTACACACAAGCAAAGCCCCTTTGTTTTATGGAACTGGGGTGTTCTCCTGGCAGACTGAGGCAGGAAATTTGTCTGAAAATCTCTGCCTATGACAAGATACAGCACTTCCATTCCAGTTTCTTGAGTACTTGGGAAAGTACTTAAAAAATAGTACGGATCAGCTCTAGTTAGAAGAGCATTTTAAGAATGCTTCAAAATTTACAGTTCCCACTGAAGCCACTCTGAAAGCATTTATATTTAAATAAACAGATATATTTAAATGTTGTCCTCATTAGAGAATCTTCTCTGAGGTAGAGATAGCAGAAGCTGTTGTACAGCACAAAAGATTCTACATAAAAATGAGCACCTATCACCCAGTCATCCTGATGCTGTTTTAGCAATTAAGATTCAAAATTTAAGGCCATTTTACAAGGTACACAAATAATCAGCTATTCCAAATTCTTATGTCTGAGACAAGTCTATTACTTCCATAAATTGTTTGTTTATCACCTCAGGGAATACAGGTCATAAGACTGTTATCTGTTTGAGTCCCAAGCGCTATCAAAGTTCTCAATTTTCAGGAAGATGTAAAACAAAATCATGGATAAAGATTC
The DNA here is from genome assembly GCA_008694505.1 of Cyanoderma ruficeps. Lineage (NCBI taxonomy): Eukaryota > Metazoa > Chordata > Aves > Passeriformes > Timaliidae > Cyanoderma > Cyanoderma ruficeps. The sequence goes on along the minus strand of VZDJ01007755.1, from coordinate 17,186,247 downwards.
TACTCTCTAAGTGTACATTTTTACTTTTCTTCCTATACATAGACATAGAGTTTTTATTGTAGAAGTATTAATATACACAGACATGCTTGTCATTCTTGAAATAAATTTTGTCTAGTTTTGTAAACCATATATTGAGACATGTACTTCTAGGAAAACTTCCTTGCTTGCAGCTTGATTGTAAATTTTTACAACTTCTTTCCCTGAAAAAGGAGCTGGCGTCTAAAGTATTTGCACACTGCATTTATTTCAAAGACATGGGGTAATTCAGTGACATGTTCTTCTACTGGCACATCTACAGAAGTAAATCTTACACTCTAAAGCTCGTGCAACCTTTTGGATTTTATTTGGGTTATTATATTATGCTGATAAAATTTTCATGACTTGGAGCACTTTTGCTTCTTTCATGCCCACACATTTTTACACGCTGCTGGATGGATGCTCAATGAGATGCTCAAGATCATCAGCCCTCATTTAAGTGGACTTGCCATGGAGGAAGTTAGGAAATCTCTGGAGCAGTTTGAGTAGGGGACATGAAAGTAAGAGAAGTGCTGTAGGGCCAGCAGGATAAAAGCGTGTGGTGAATGGAAGACAGGCCTTCAGGGATTAGCTATATGTGGACCTGGCAGTTGTCAGAGCTGTGTGAGGAACACAGTATAATATGAGCTATACCCAAGAGGTAAACATAGAGTCAGAGTTGAGAATATCTGGGAGCGAGAGAAGTGGCGGGGAGAGGAACTGTGCTCAGGAAAATGTCCATCCGCAAAAGACTCCATAAACACTTCAGTCTGAAGTCTCACAAGCCATCATTTGACATTTGCCAACATGACTCATTCAATCACACCAGACAAAAGCACCATACACAGCTGTATTCACTGTAATTTATGAAAACCATACTACTCTCTCTTGGCATCATCTGAAATTATGGACTTCAGACTGTCTAATTCATAAATATAGCTACACTTAGATGAGGACAAAAATATATGGCCTGTGAGCAGGATAGTGAAGTGATTGAGGTCAAGCAAGGGAGTCTTTCCTGAAAGCAAGTGTTGACTGCTTATTTCCTTGGTTTCTATGCCCTGGATGATAGGCTGTGCAATCTCAAATGTTTTATCGTACTTGGACAAGCTTCCAGAAGTATTCCATAGGGCAATGTAAGCACAAGCAGAGATGTTCCTCAAAGATTAAAGGTTTTGCCTTCCTCAAACTCAGAACATGAGGAAACTATAATGGCAGCATAAATGTCATTAAAAGCAATAGTAATGTATTAGAGAGAAAACCAGAAATATATCTTGTCCTTACATGTCTGAAGTAGCCTGCTGGCAAAGCTTTTGTCTCTAACCCAGATTGCTTTAAAATAAATATGAGAACTTACTTAAAACTAAACCCAAGATTTTAAAAATTGGAACTATATGTACTAAATCACAATGAAGGTATTCCACTTGCAATGAAAAGAGAGAAAAAAAACATGAATAGATAAAATAAACTTCTGAGCATTCAGCAAAATCCAGTTGTAACTTCAAAACCTACGCTTGCTGATACCCCTTTAATGTTTTGAATTGTTTCCCATTCAGTTTTCATTCAGAACGCAGCATTCTTGACTGCATGTACTCATCAGTTTCTAACCATAGTTTTTCCCGTTTGTGATGAAAGAATCACTGTTTTGTTCTCCTTAGCAAGACACAGGGTCTCCATCAATTCCTCTTTGCTTTTTTTCCTCTGTCTAGAGGCAGAACTTTGCTTAGTTTCTCTTTACTGGAAAAGATAGCATAAAAATTCTACTGAGCTGTTTGACAACCTAACTGTTCTTAAAATACACTGTGCTGTTTTATAACGTGTTTAAAAAAAACCCCTAAAGCCTTTCCATTTTTTTTATTGCTGTATACAGATGACCAAGCTGGGCAAAAAGCCTTGAATACTAACACTGAACTGTCCAGCTTCAGATCTGACATTCTGGCTCTTCGACAGCAACTTCATGACATTGCAGAGAAAACTACCAGAAACAAAGAGACACTGGAGAAGCTGCAAGAGTCTGGAAATGTATTAGATGACAGACAGAACCAAATGAAAAGTGCCTTAGATAGTAACACTTTCATGATCACCAGTGTCAATAAGACTCTTCAGGCATATACTGGCTATATCAACAATCTTCAACAAGACACAAGTAATATACAAACAAACCTGCAAAGCCAAGAGCATTCTTATAATGTGGTCATCATGAGCCTGAACAACTTAAACCTGACTCAAATACAGCAAAGAGATCTTATCAGTGCCTTACAGAAGTCAGTGGAAGATACAAGCTCGGCTATTCTAAGAATCAAAAATGACTTTCAAAATCTGCAGCAGGTTGTCCTTCAGGCCCGGAAGGACACTGACTGGCTTAAGGAGAAAGTACACAATTTACAGGCTTTGGCTGCCAACAACTCAGCAATGGCAAAAGCCAACAACGATACACTTGAAGACATGAACAGTCAGCTCAGCTCTTTCAGTGGGCAGATGGAGAACATCACCACAATTGCCCAAGCCAATGAACAAAGTCTAAAGGATCTCCAGGAACAGCATAAAGGAGATGAAAACAGAACTGCTGCCAAATTCAGCCATCTGGAAGAAAGGTTCCAGGTCCTGGAAACCGATATAGTCAATATCATCAGCAACATCAGCTACACTGCTCATCACCTACGGACACTGACGAGCAATCTCAATGAGGTCAGGACAACGTGTACAGACACCTTGAGTAAACACTCAGATGAGCTGATTTTCATGAACAGCACGCTAGCCAATATTCGCATGGACTCTGCATCTCTCAAAGTGCAACAGGATTTGATGAGGTCAAGGTTAGATGTTGAAGTTGCCAATTTGTCAGTAATTATGGAAGAAATGAAGCTGGTGGATTCCAAACATGGCCAGCTCATCAAAAACTTCACTATCCTACAAGGTATGCAGCTTCCCTAATGGTGTGTGTGTGCTGAATTCCTGCTTGCATTACTTCTTTAGTTCTGTGGAAGTTAGTGCATGCTGGTACCAAGTCCTGGGGTTTTCCATTATCTAATCCTAAACTTTTGAAATGCACGTGTAGCTTGAATTTTCCATACTAATTTTTCTATGCCTTTTTTACATAGCTAAAATGGGAATGTTATGAAAGAAGGTTCTGACTTAGCAAAATTTTATTCTGTCTGTCTGACTGACTGGATCTGCTTTTGATTTAGTTTCTAAAATAAGTGAGTGAAGGTGTGGAACGTCAAGAAACCAATCCCCAGTAAGAAGGAAATGTCTAAAAAATATATGTTGGACTATTCCCAGAAAGGTCCACCCTTACTGAAAAACAAGCTGCTATTTCACTTTAAGCCAGTTGTTAGTCTGCCAGAAAACATCCTACTCTGCTTAGTTTTTAATCCAGGGATGCTGTATTTTCTCCAGAAATAAATAGCATCAGGTTTAGGAGGTTTCTCCCAGCCAAATATTATCCCAAATGAAAAGAACACTCATCTTTCCAATCAGATGTGAACCAGTATAAAACTCTAAGCACAAATATAAAATCCATTGCTCCAAATAAACTAAGGCTGCATTAGAGCCAAGATTACATGTCAGTAACCTTAACCATTCTCATTTCAACCAGACCTAAATGATTCCAGCTTGGTAATCTCTCTCTGGAGGAGTTTGAATTATGTAGATTGGTGCTGGGGGTGGGAAGGTATTGACAAGGGATTTGCTCATCCATGAACAGAATCCCAAATTGTTTTGTTGTTTATTGCTGTCACAGTATTGCCATTTCCTGTTGTGGGTTATTGTTCTCTGTCTTGTTAGAGCTGGCCAATTTGCAACTTCTGGTCTTTCCCAGAGTTGGCTTTTTGCTCACTATCCATCATTTTGTCTCTTTTTGGTACCCCATTATTGACAGAGCAACAAACAGGATAAGGAGAAAAAGTGCTGTGTTTAAGAGCAGAGAGATGAGACTAGAAGGAGAAGGGAGCGTGACAGAGTGAGGGAACATGACCACCAACACACAGGACTAGTGCATGAACTGGTATAGACTAGTGCACAGAGCTTTGGAGAGACCTTGGCTGGTCACCTGGGGCACAGTGTCACCATCCAGTTCACATGACTGGGCATGTCTACACATACACATACAAAATACAGAGTATTTTCTGTATCCTGTATTTTGTGGAGGTCAAGGAAAGAACAAGGAAAGTATATAGGACCTGGAAAGCAGCTGCACTATTACAAGCAGTGATGAAAGCAGCTGTTAGCCCAGTTTCTGTGTTATTAAATATCCAGTGGTGCTGGTCTGAGATATATTAAACAAGCCCACCCCACATGGGCATTTTGTTTAGTTTTCTGTGCATACCCCCACCTTGCATGCTTACATTGTTTCAGGTCCTCCTGGTCCAAGGGGACCGAAAGGTGATAGAGGCCCTCAAGGTCCTCTTGGCCCCACTGGCCTAAAAGGACAAAAAGGAGAGAAAGGAGAGCCCGGACCACCAGGGCCTGCAGGAGAGAAGGGCCCACCTGGGCCAGCCGGGCCACCAGGAGAAAAAGGAGGGAAAGGTTCAAGAGGATCGCCTGGTTCCAAAGGTCAGAGAGGTTCTCCTGGCAAGACGGGTCTGCCTGGACCAAATGGAGACCCAGGGCCACCAGGGCCACCAGGCAAGGATGGTCCACCAGGGCCTCAAGGTCCACCAGGATTTCAAGGCCTGCAAGGAACTGTGGGAAGCCCAGGACTACCAGGACCACGAGGACTAACTGGACTACCTGGAGTCCCTGGGCTGCCCGGTCCGAAGGGCCCACCTGGCCCACCAGGGCCGCCAGGTCCAGGGATGCCAATGGCACTAAAGAGTGAACCTACGTCCGTACCCGAGGCTAATGGTAAGCCATCAACACACTGCATGCTGTAGATGGGTATGGGTTCCTCCATTTGTTAGTGGCCCTATTACTGCTCCAATAAATTGAGTTACCAATAACAGGCTTAACACAAAAAAAATTCATGTCACAGGTTGTTCTCCCCATTGGAAGAACTATACAGAAAAGTGCTACTACTTTTCAATTGAAAGAGATTTTTTTGAAGATGCAAAGTTATTCTGTGAAAAGAAAGCATCGCACTTGGTTATCATCAACGACAAAGAGGAGCAGGTAATTGCCTCTTCATGCTGTTCTTCTAGGAGTGAGCTTGAAGTTGTTTAACCTGTAGAAACCACAAGATATTGGGAACCTGAGAGCACCATGAATTCATATAGTAGAAGTAAACACGTTGATCGACTCATTAGATTTTTGTCTACCCTCTGCCTGATCAGCAGCTTCTCCCTGTGCAGAAGGGTAGTGTGAGGAGAACTGATGCTGACCCTGAAGGTGGTGGGGACAGAGTAGTCAGAAAAGCTGCTGAGAATTGTAGATATTTTGAACCTTTAAAGATGGAATCCTTGTGTATTATCAAAGTATTTTTTGCAGCAGTGGATATAATTTAATTTTAAATTATCTGACTAGTATGACCCAAAAGTATCTTTAGTCTAACTATATTTTTTAATAATATTCAAAATGGCAGTGGGGATGTTAAGATACAATTCCTCACTCTTTGGGTTTTTTTCAATTTTTATATATAAAATATTAGCTGTGACTTTATGTCATCCTGATTTTCATGCCTAGCTCTCTCTACCTCATTGCAGACACTGAAATGTCTGGGCAAGGGGTCCCAAGGTCAACTCCTGCAACATATCTTCAGCTTAGAAAAATTTCTCTGGCCCTCCCTATTCTAATAACAAGAGGCTTATGAAACCAGTGTAGTTTATTGGCTCCAAAGACTGTTGCCCTTGTTATGGACTAAGATCTTTCTTTCACAGCAATGGTTAAAAAGGCAGATTTTTGGGAAAGGCAGCTTCTGGATTGGACTAACGGATTCAGAGAAGGAAAATGAATGGAGATGGGTGGATGGATCCTTACCAGTTTACACGTACGTAAATAAAAAAAACAATGCTGTCACTCTCGCTGACATTTCTAAAAGCAGCGTCTAGAAATTATCTAATGGATTTAGATGGTTGTAGATGCCAATAATTTAATTTGTTACTGAGGATGCTGGGGTTCTTTCTCTCTTCCTTCTCCATGCACAAGGATTCCTTTCCTTGCCAGGAAGAAAACTGAATGTTGAATGAAAGAATCACATAACTACGCAGTGCAGCGTTTCTTGCCAAAACTTTTGCTTCTGACTTTTATTTCAAAGTTGAGATGGAAAACACAGTTTTACTGTTTTGCTTTGACTTTTCCTTATTTGCGTTACAACTGGCTATAAATAGAGTACTCGTTTTGATAAAAAATGACCAGTCTTTAGATAAAGCCCAAATCCGAGTGGAAAGCATTCAACATAAAGAAAATGCATGAAATGAGGGCGTCTATACTTTGTCCAGCTGACAACTGAATTGGCAGCTTTCCAGGAATCCTAGGGCTACACCTAATTTGTCCTAAATGGAACAGATTGCAACCACCCAAATTTTTAATACTGAGGAGTAGACTAAAGAGTTTATACATCTGAACATGCTGTGCTTCAGAAAAACAGGCTACACAGTCAGTCAGATGTTATGAAATGATTAGCTGTGATCTCACTGGTGTTCATTTAGATGAAAAACATGGAAAAAGTCAGATTCATTTCAAATGAGCCGTAATATTTTCCCTTTTTTCTCCTTTCCCGTGTTCATCTTTCTTCCTCTTTATGGCAGCACTGTGACTGACCCTACTTAAGGTGCTGCTTTTAGTAGATTTCCACTACACCATGGTGTTAGGTGCTCTATCATAACCTCAGAGCTGTTGGTTACAGATTTTTGGAGTATTTCATTACTTCTGGAAAGCTGTGTGTCCTCTCAGGTGCCTGATTGGACGCCCTATGTCAGGCAGGGATGTTTTTTAGCTGAGCATGGACTGTGTCAGCCAGCAATCACAAGCTCCCTTCAACAACCTGTTTCTTCAGGAAAATGGAGTTTTTAAGTCCTGAGTTTGGAAACATTTCTCACTCGTTAAACAAAAACAGGATGAGGAAACACTTGCTGCAAGATTTTTTACTTGCTACATTCAATTTCACCATCAAAGCTAATGATCTCAAAAGATGTGTGTAAATATACTGTGTGCATTTCTTAAAAGTCGATACAATTCCCTTCCCATCTGAGCACGTGTCCCTAAAACCCATGGATCTTTGCTGTTCCTCCCAAGATGCCCACCTTTGGTGCAGTCAGAAGGCTGAGTGCCTCTGCAGTGAGCAAGGGCAAGCTGCTGCCATTTGGCAGTACCTCTGAGCCCGTGGGTTCTTCTCAGTCCCATCTGCCAGCGGGAGTGCGGTGTGCAGATTTTGCAGGCTTGGAGCAATGCACATGGAGCATGGAGCACTCCCAGTGTGTGTGCACGTACACTCAGAAACTAAAATAAAGTTCATTGGTCTAAATTTAGGTCTCTGAGTTTTGGCAGCCTGAGGCCAAATAGATTCCCTTCTCTGTAATACATCTGTTTTCCATTTTCAGCAAGAGTCATGTATTGTTTGTTTCTATGTGTATTTCCCGTTCAGAACAGATCTCATGATGTTTTTGTTAATTTCTTGTGGTGAAAACCTGCCATGTGTGCTGTGTTGTGCAATCATATCTCTTGCTTTTTTGTGGAAAGAAACTGGAAATTTGGGCAGCCTGATAACTGGAGTCATGGGCACGAGCTAGGGGAAGACTGCGCTGGGTTGATCTATGGTGGGCTCTGGAATGACTTCTACTGTGAAGATGTTCACAATTTCATTTGTGAAAAAGACATGGACAAAGGTAAGCAAGGCCCTTGATCTGATTATTTCATCTTGCCCATAGTAAATGTCCCACAGCTGGAGGTGAGATCTTGGCTAAATGCTACAGCAGTGCCTTGTTGAGCTACAGGGGGAGTCACACATGGAACACTTCTACTCAGATCCAGATGCAAGTGCTGGTTTTATTGCACTTGGAAAAAGCAGCCTCAAAACTGGCAACAGGCATGGCATGCTCAGCATCTTGACCATTTCCTGTAGTCTTTACGCATGCCTAAAATTTTGGGCACAAAATTTTGTTGATGATGATTTGGCACATGCTTCAGATCCTACCCACACTGGAAGCTGTCTTTATAGGGTCAGTGGCCACACAACAGGGAAAGCTGGCCTTAGGGTGGCTCAGGAACCAGTCTTCAAAAACTAAAAAGACTTTGTTTTGAAAGTCTCTGCAATAAGACACACTTGGTGACTGCTAAGGAAATCCTAAAATTCCCATCAGTGCCAGGATATGTTCCATGGGATTGAGAAGCTGGGTCCATAGGCCGTAAGCATCTCATCTTTTGCAGCTGGAGTGAAGGGCTCATAAGCTACCAGTGTGGCCCAGCAGTCAGCCAGGTGTTTGCCACAGGGCATCTCTTTCTGTTGACACAGGCATTTCTGCAGGAGCAGAGGGCAGGTGGTTCCCATGGCTGCTTAGAGCCCGGCCCCATCATCAGAGAACATGGTCAAAGCTGGTGTTTGTGTTTATGGTGGGGCTCTGCCTGAAATGTTATCTCCTCCATACAACCTGTTTAAACATTGCGTTGCCAAGGATGCCTGGCTCCTCCAGTTGGAAGCTTGTCAGTTGAATTTCAGTGAAGGCAGACATAAATGTCAGCTAGAGCCAAAATTACATCCCATCCATAGTCCCCCTAAGACAAAACTAAGTGCTGAACAAGCTTTGGGTGTATAATTCTGTTTGGATGTCCAGAAGGAAAGACCAGGTTTAAGTAACAATATGATTTACCCTGGTTTTCCTACATGCATTTCTTATTTTAAGAAAACTTCAAGGTTTACAAATATTTATCCTCCAGGACTTACAGCATGTGAATACGAGTCTGCTCGAATTTTTTATGTACCTTGATCCCTGTAAGTTTTCTTTTTGTAAATTTGTTTAATCTTCACAGGCTTTTTACAGTATTTTTTTTTCTCTTTGTTTTTCTTGTTTTCTCTTATACTATAGAGCAAGTTCTTGGAGTGTAATAGGCTGCGACTTTACAGATACCTTCATATTAAGGAAATTTACGTAAAGAAGAAGAAAATCCTGGGAAAGAGCAACACTGACTTCCAAAATTGGAAAAAAAAAAGAAAACAGAAAAAAGCAAGCACTGAAAACTGATTTAAAAGCATAAAGGAATTCAGCAGTAACTCTTCTCCAGCATCCTGTAATTATTTAAGGCCTTTCAACCCTCAGCATCAGGAAATACTGTTGGACTAATTCTGTTTTAGATTTTTTTCCCAACCAATAACCACATCCATAAGCAGCTTGTGTCTTCTGATAGAAAAGACATTCTATCAATCTGAGTAAGACTGTTGGTCACTCATATAGAAAAACATACCAAGCAACTGTGTAAACAGTTGCTTCATTTGCTAAAATCTCAAATGTAGGAAAATTATACAGATACACGAATATATAGATTTTATATAAATATATATATATAGTCCAACTCTTATCAATAATATGGAATATACTTTTAAGAGCTTTTAAAACTTTGTATTTTTGTACAAAATATTTGCTTTTTACAATTGTTCTCTTTTTTACTGACTTTTTTTACAAATATAGTGCACAGGGGCCAAAGAAAACAATAAAGGTACTAATAATTCGTTAAGGTTTGCTGTCAGGCCTAGCTCAGCTATAGAGAAATATTTTTCCAGTTAGAAATATTTTTACTTTCCCAGATGATTTGTTCTGGTTAAATAACTTTTAAAGCAGATTTTAGATAGCGTTTTCCTTACTGTATGCAGTCGAGTCTGCGTGTGTAACAATTAAATTGACTAAGGACTAGAGATACTCATTATAGCTCTGATCACAGCCAGTGTTTCATTGGGGTACTATGAAAAGACCATTTTCCATTTTAATAAAAGCCCATCCTTCCTTCCTTCCTTCCTTCCTTCCTTCCTTCCTTCCTTCCTTCTCTCCTTCTTCTGCCTGCCTGCATTCTTTCCACTCAGGAGAAAATTCCATGGAAGTAAATCTCCAATTTTTCATAATCATTTTGAAATGTTTTCAATCCTTCTCCCCTCTCATAAGGAATTCTACTCCAGTAGGTGCCACACATACTGCAGGTCAAGCCCAGGTGAGAGACTTTATGAAAAGAGAAACAAAGAAGCTGCACACACTGAAATATTTGTTTTTAAGACAGATTTCAAGATTTGGTGAGAAAAACATGCCATACTCAGAAAATGCTAATAAACTTGCACTTCTCCAAAGTGCTTTGTAAATTGATCTCTCTGTTTTCTTGGACCAGTACTTCTCTCCCAGACAAAGTAGAAAATAAAATACGCTGCAAAGCAGAAAGAGATTATATCATTACCCAGCCAGTTTCCTCCACAGTCCCATGAGCCATTGTCTAGGCAGCAATATTGCTCATCAGGAATTTAAAAAATTCGTGGGTTAATTCATTAGCAGAAGATCTGGTATTTGTTTCCAGTTTGTATACCCTTCTCATGGCCACATGCTCTACAATGAAGGAAGTTGTTTTGGCTTCTTGGGAAGGAGGGCTGTTTTTCCATTGCCTCCTGACCTGCTGTTTACCTTGGCTGAATGCAGATAAGTTTGTTGAAATACTCCAGCTCTGTTGGAAAGAGACAAGATTTTGTACTTCAGATTTTCAAATATTGCTAAGATCGACCAATTAAAGACTATTGTTTCCTTACATCTCACACTCCCTCCAGTGTTTTAAATTTCAATTATAATTTTTTTTCAAAATACACTAAGTGTTATATTTAGGAATCTGTCCTGTGGGTTCAAATTAGATATGAGACAGGAACAACATGAAAATTGCATCTACTTAATTTAAAGTGAAAGGTCTATGTATTACAGCTACAGAAACCCTGTATCACCATCATGGAGGCAGGGCTTGTCTTCAGACAGTCTGGATTTCGTGAGCCTTTTCTTCTGGCTTTTTCATAAGGTTTTGAATACAACTTGATTCTGCCATGCACTGTCATGCTGTACTGATGAGTTGTGTGTAGACACATGCTGTAATGTTTACATATATATTTACACATTGTCTGTGGAGATGATGTTAAACTGCTATTTTTGGATAATGAGGTACAAAATTAGTATTTTGTATGCCCAGAGAGCCTCACAAACTCTGGGGAGTGGAGCCTTGAAGAACCACACAGAAGTGGAAGCACTGCTACCTTTGTTTTGAATGCTGGCTTATCTAGGTGAAATAAGCCTGTTTTGAGCATCTATCACATTAAATTGCATTCTTCATGCTTTTTATTGATGTCACAGACTTCTGTCACCAAAAGAAGTGAAAGAGAAACCTTTGTTTCAGCTCAAGCTGTATTGCTTCCTTGCCCAGATTTCATCCTTCTCTTCCTTCAGCAACAGCAGTGATGTTGCATACACAAGATCAGATTATCCAAGAGTTATCTAGTGTCCTCCAGTCAGAGGAATGACAAGCTGAGGACACTGAGAAATGAGACGTGACTGGGCTCACACCCTCTCTTCACACACTTGAATCAAACACTGCAGTTGTTACACAAAACAGGATTAAGAGGGATGCTGCAGTTGCATGCCTGACATGTCCAGTCATCCTTAAAATATGGCCTGAGCAGCCAGGCGTGCTGAGACAGACCGTCCTTTTGACCTAGTATTCCTGCAGGAAGGAAACAGAAGTGTCCAATGGCAACGAGGATTGAAATCACTGAGAGGACCAAGAGAGTGTTAAGACAGCTCAGGAACATGTCACAGAAAGGACAGATTGGCAGGAGTGCAAGCAGGACACCAGAATGGGCCAAGAAATTGTCATGAAAGTCAGACCTGCCACTCCTTAATGGGAAAACATCCCCATCAAATCTTTCTGTATGGTTTGAGTAATAATCCAGGTTGTTTGGAAAGTTTTAAGTGATAGCAAATTATTTTGTCCCAGCTTGAGTTTTTGCTTTCCTTCTTATGCACGAGTATTGTAACTTGTCATATTGAGCACACATTCTCATCATCCTTCTTGTTTCACATAAAATTAAATGCAGGTCCATATACCCTGGCAAGCACTGGGAATGTTGGAAGAAAAAGAGGGAAAAGCAGAGAACATACAAAGTCATTGTGATTTACATTAAGTTCTGGATTTCTTAATGTCATTTCTGAGTTGTTTCATTAATTTATTTGGAAATGCCTTCAGCTGATTAGAGCTTATAAATCTCAACTGTAATTTCCTTTGTTGTCTATAATTAATACTTGCAAATGTTCCAATAAAGGAATCACTAAGCGGAGACATGGAAATGAATGTTGTTAACTCTTTGCATGTGTGTGTAACCAAGAGGGATATGGAGATCAGAGAGAGGTGGAGCCAGAACATTCATAGGTATTAAAAATCAAACTAATGAAGCTTTTTTCCATTAAAGCCTTCCTTTTCATTTATACCTTCCTGGTTCTGAGCATGACTGGGGTTATCTTATCCCATAACTGCAGGTTTAGTGCCTTGTTCTTGCAGCACATAGGGGCTAGGAACATGGTTTTGAAGGTCTGATCTGAACAAGACCTTTAAGGAGGGCTGAAGCTCTTTGCTGCTTACTGTCCTAGCACTCCAGACACCTCAGATGGGCTCCGGGTGAGGGATGTCCTGAACTAAGTCACATCAATCCCCACATTAGTCATTATGATGGCTTAAATTGTTGGTTTATAATGGCTGGTCTGGTCCTGCTGTTCCTCTCTCTCTCAGATGGCTGACCTCCTCTTTTAATTTTCTGTTCCTGGCAAGTAGCTACTCTGCTAGCAGAGTGTCTGATCACTGGCAAGGCAAGGAGCTGGTCAGAGGGCAGCCACTGGCTGTGGGGAGAAACTGATCTGCAAGGAGTAGGGGGGAAGGTGGCTCAGTCTATCCACGTGTGGGAAAACAAAACCACTTTTTCCCCCAGTGCAGGCTCCTTGCCTAAGAGCACAGCAGCTCACACATCTGTAGCATCCACAGGGAACAAGAAGTCTCCAGCCCCAGCCTCCAGACTTTCTTTGGTTTTCCTCTCTCAATTCTGTGGATGTCTGCGCACCCCGGAGATGTTGGCTCCTCCGTGAGTGCCCAGCTGTCCCCAGAGCAAGCTCTGTGCTGCCCTGTGCAAGTGTCAGGGCTCACCCAGGTGAAAGGCCAGCAGTGGGACAGCTGCCCATGCCTGGCACTCCCCTCAGCTGGGACACCATGGGCTCCCCAGGGATTGGGTAGGAGCTGGAAGAGGAAGTTCCCAGTGCTTACCCCACTCAGAAGTACCTTGGGCATCTATTAATGGGATAGCAAACTGCCTTATAGACAAAACCCTTGCTCCCCAGAAACCAGGCCTTCCTAAAACCAGAGCCTATTTGTTCATTCACGATCTCCACCTAATTTTTTCCATGCTGTTTAGTGGGGAAAAGAAAAAAAAATCTTGGCTAAAAAAACTTTTTGGAAGTTCTCATCTGTTTTCTTTCGTATGGTAGAATACGTTTGTTTTTCCTTCCCATCTGGCTCGGAGATGAAAAAAACATTCTTTGATTTCATTTTCAAAATAAACTCAGCGTAACACTACAAAGTTTGTGTGGAGATGTTTTGGGGGTTTTTTAGACCAAAACAATAAAAGCAAATTACTAGGCAAATAATGCCCTTTTTGGAGAAGATCTTGCATGCCGTGATGATTTTCTTACCCAGAGAACTTCCCAGAGGCATATAAGTACTGCCAGCCCCATTTTGTGACTGGAAGAAAAAGGAGATTTTCAAGAATGTGATTCATTTTGATGTTTTGTTTTAGAGATTTTGTTTTTGTTTATCAGGGAGGTGATTTTTAGAAGTGACTTTTTCCAGTGAAACCAACATTGGCATAGAGAAAATTATTTTTTATACACCTTAGTTAGGGGAGTGGGCTTTTCAATGCTAAATTAAGCAGAATGGTGTTCTTCCCCCATCACTCTGCATATGGGAGGCAGCCATTTCTGCTGCTGGTTTGGAGAGCAGAGCTCAGTGTGATCACAGCAGAGGAACACCAGCAGAGTGGAGCAGAATGTCCTGTGTGGGTAAGTGTTCATACCTGACACTAAATTACCAGGACACCCCTTGATCAGAACCAAGGTCAAAGGAGTGCTGAGACCTTTGACTCCTCTGCAGATCAACTTCAACAAATGTTCCCAAAACCATACCAACTAGGGGTTGCTTTGTCCCTTTAATCATTTTGGCTGCTCTTCAAAAACTTTATTAGGAATCTTCTTTTAATAACCAGTGTGAATGCAATTATGTCCAGTTTAGACCCATTTGTTCTGGTTCCAGTGCTGTCCTTTAACTTAAACAGTATCTCTCCTGGGACTGTCAAGTAATTATAGTGGTCAGTGTGGAGCCATTCATTTTGAGACACAGTAAGGAGTGGTTGGGAACAAACACGTCCCTTTGACCAGCTGGGGAGCCCTGATGACAGAGCCTGGCTCTGACCCCACCATCCAGCCCCACAAGGGATTATCTGAGGACACTCTGGGCATCTTGATGAATGGTGGAAATTTCCATACTCTTTTTTTGTTAGTCTTGCCAGAGAACAGAGAGCAACAAAACGGGTATAAAGGATGGATTCCCGCTGAATTAGAGTAGGTTACAAGTGCCTGGCTTTTTATAAGGCAGTAACACATTTTATAAGGCATTTGAAAAATCAGTCAGTATAACTGAGCTTAAGCACACTTATTCTTGGGTTTTCACCAGAGTAGAATCTAAATTCAGGTTATACTTATATCCTTCATCTGCAAGATACTAAAATCTCCAATTCAGAAATTAGCATGTGACTTCTACTTTTTCTGTCTGTCTTGCCAAGGCACAAATCCACAGCTCAGGCATCAGTGTGATTCCAGGCTCTTAAGTGTTGCTTCCAAACTCCCCATATTTGCACTCCTCCTCCTGCCAGCCCTGCCAGAGGTCCCACTGATGAAAGTTGCAAGTCCAAAATGTGACTGTGGAATAATTTTGTTTAGGAATCCCTCTCATTCAGAAGTCTGGACGTATCGCAAAGATGACATTTCTTTAATTCCATCTCAATTACTTCACTCATTTAAAACAGATGATGAACTATTTTTCTGAATGGCAACAATGTCTTTTTGTCCACTTTGGTTTTTTATGTCAAAATAAAAGCCTGAAAGTGGAAATCAGACAAAGCATCCTTGGCAGAAAGTATCCCACTGTAGCAGGCAAATAATGTTCCTGGATTATTGCCTGTGAGAACAGCACGAACTGATATGTGAACAACAGACAGCTTCATGCTATCTGCTTGTAGAAGCAAACTTACCTACAGGCACAGCCTTGTCACTGCTCCATCATCTGACAGACTGGGGCAACCCTGCTTTCCTGCTGTGTTTCAAAGAAACTGTAGGGAATAAGAAAAAGTAAAGCAAGAAGAGCTGATGACAGAAGGGGAACAGAGAAAAAGAGAAAGGGACAGTTCAGGGAGTAGAAGAAAAAAATACGGAGAATGATTGAGGAGCCTAATGAACCCTGATGTCCTCATGGTGGTTTCTAGTAAGATCAACCACAGATGAGCTCTCTTCTCAGAAACAACATAACAGGGGCAGCGTCGTGGTTCTCGTAATTCCCATTCTCAGCTGTGAAAAGAACACATCCCTGACTTGCAAGAAAGGCATGTCATTCAGTGGGTGCCCAAGGTCATGTAATACTTTCCCAGCACAAACAAAAATTCCTGGTGGCTCCAGGTCTTCTGGGAGCAGGGTTGAGGCTTTTGTTTTGGTGGTGGGTTGGTTTTTCCTACATATTTTTTCCCTCCTACACAAGTTTTGAAACGCAGAATATTTTCTAGTTTTTCATCTGTATTAGAAGCACAAAACTCCACTTTGGAAGAAAGAACAAAAGCAAAAACATACAGCAGGTCTCCAGGCAACGAAACACTGTGTGCAGTGGAAGATATGTCCACTGCAGTATTTGGACTCGCAGCTCCCCTCCCATTTCTATACTAAATTCTTATTGGTATCGACATTTGAACTTTACGAAGTCAAACATGGATCTTTCATAAACAAGTTTTAATTAAAAAAGAAGCTGCAGAAATGTATACATGCTAGAAAAGGGGATACAAAAAGGAGGTACCTTAATTTTTAAAAACACACAGTGGTTGAATTTGAACACTAGAGACACTTCGATTCCAAATATCCTTGAATTTGCTTTAACAGTGGCATTTTTAAATGACCAACCACTGATTTTCCCCAGTTTTTAACTTTAAGATGCAAAAGTTGGGGACTCTCAGCAGTCACCAACTGGTGATTTCATGGAAAAAAAACTAGTTTCAAAGGCAGACTGGATCTCTGCATACCGTTTTATCCAGATTAGCCATGTTAGGAGTGGGAAGATGGTCAAAAGTCCAGGTCAGGACTCTTCACTAGCTGAATTAACCCTCTTTGTGGAGAAGGAGAGCACTTCATCTATTTCAGACATCACCACGAGGTCTCCCAGTCTGCATCCATCTTGTGGCATCTTACATATGAGAAAATTCTAAAAATAAAATAAGGCAAGAAAAACCACAGGCAGAACAGCTGTTGTTCCACCCAGACAAAGCTTTGAATGAAAGCCATTATGACGGACCAGACTCTGCAATTGAAAAGCCATTTACATTTTCAAGTCTGATTCCAACTGTAAATCTTCAGTTATATATATGACAGATTAAAAGACTCTGGCCTCACTGCACTTCTCCCTGGCAAGAGAAAAACCATCTGTACAGAATCACTTGTGGTTGCTTCAACTCTGTAGGTACAAATTTTTAAAGGACACGGTGATATATTTTTTCATTTCCCTTCCCTTTATTTTAGCATGCAGAAAAATCACGTGCATGGCATTTTTTCCCAACCCTGTGGTTGTTGGGACTCTGGCTCAGAAGACTGATGTGTTTTGATTTGCTCTTTTCCCTTAATTTGAGGGGCTACTGCACTATTTCCTTTGTGATCATACCAGCCAGGGTAAAAACCTTGTATGAATATAAACTGCTGTGAAACCAGGAAAAAGAGCCAGGAATACTGCTCTCTTTCCAAGAACAGAGAGACAGTGAAAATGAGTGTACACCATGTAATAGGCTGCACAAACCCATCTGGAACTGATTCCCACAGCACTCTGGCCATGCTCTGGGCTACTCACTCCGTGGGTACAGGATGAGGAATGACAGTCCTTCCACGTGGAGCGCCAAGAACAAGCTTCCTGGAGCCCAGGCAAGCCTTATTTTGACAGTTTAATCACCATTTGAGAAGTACATGGCACTTGCACCACAGTTGTTGGAGGCAGCTTCTCCCCCTCCACTGCTGATGCTGCAGCCAGAAGTGTTCCCATGCCCAAAGACCCCAGATAAGACTGGGTCAGCTCTTTTCCAATGCGCACACAGCACCTTGCAAGGTTCAGCCCTAATTTTTGAACATTTTGAAAAAGAAGTTGAAGAAATCAGGTGAAGAATCTGAAGTCCTTCTGGGAAAATAAAAACAAAAAAATAGAAATAGAAACTACACCAAAGAACAGGTAAATTCTTTGATCATTAGTTGAAACATGTGATAAATGGAGCTAAGGGAAAATAAAAAATTTGTTGTAATTTATTGTCAGTGTGACCAGGGCTGTCAGGCGCTGGGAGGGAGTGCACACCACATGCTTCTCCTTCATGAGATGACACATCTGAGAGGACACAAAGTATAATACCTTTGGGAGGAGAGAATCAGACCCATTGCTTCTGTTCAAAAGAGATTGCTTCCTGAGAATGAAAAACCAAGAGGAATGGATTTATTCAGACATTTACTCCTTGGTGCTTTACTGCTCAGGGCTATCTTCTCCCACTGCCAAGGGTATGGTCACCGGCTGTGTGAACGTCTCAGCCACCCCACAGAATCCAGTACCTGTGGCACCATTCGGTGACAGCAAAGAGTGCTCACCAAACACACCACTAACGCCATCCAGCACCACATACAACCTGGACCTAATTTAGTCTGGTTCATATAATAACGACTATAATAGCATAAACATTAAAATCTAGAGCATGAAGTGTGTGCACTTGAAAAATATATTAATTGAAACATCATCTAAAGGTCTTTCGAGTTGCCTTCTAATCCTGTAACTAATACATCAGAGCAAATTATGTCTTTTATATGCCAACCAGAGAGAGAAGAAAAAAACTTAGAGAGCGTTGTGGTGAGTGTAACACTTAACTTCAGCATTTGAATTTAATGGAGCAGCAGTTTTTTTCTAGTAGTGCTCATACCATGGTTGTGAGTTTTAAAATAGACTATCCAATGCCCCTAATTGAATGCCATTGTAGTTTAGGCAACAGAAGTTAGAGGTATCTCAATGTTTTTCCAGGAAATCAGGTGAATTTTGCCTTGTGTTTTAAAAGCTCTACAGCCTGGCAACACAGGATTTACCAAGCAGATGTCCCTCCCTCTATTCACAGGTTCTCTGCAAACACACTCTATAGAGTCGTTTCTCCAGGGGAGTCAAACAGATTAAGTCCTGCCACTGTCACACAAGATTTCTATGTGTAGCAGTCTGTCACAAAACCAGCTCATTTTTTCTTCCAAGCTTTTCTTTCCAATATTTTTTTTTAAAGTAAATAAAACAGTAGTTTGCTATAATAATTAAAATCTGAGGCTGGCAGAGCTGTAGGAGATATGGGTACTACCATCGATTTTCTTGATGACATTTGGCAAAGATCTAAAGGCCTGGTGTGGTAAATCACTTAAATTTTTGTTTGGCTTTAAACAGATCATTGGTCCCATTGATCAATGTCTAAAAGACTCTTCACCCCAGTTTCTCTCACTATTCACTACAGATGCTGATGAATTTTTGTCAACCAAAGAACAGTTTTGTGAGTATTCCCACAGAAACACCTGCAAAATATTTTAAGAAAGTTGGCTGAAAGATGGAGTAGAAATATAAACACAGAAAAAAAGCACTAGTTCACAAGGTATTTGTAACTGACTAAGGAAAATCACCCTTTACCTCATTTACAAAACAGACGGCAGCTGACCAAAATAATTACTGCTTCTCCTTACTTGAAGCAATGAATAAAAGGCCTATGCTGAGTAGGTAGACAGAATTTAGGGAGCAGGATTTAAGAACAGGACTCTTAGAGGTTGACCCTACACCTCCTTTTGTAAAAGCAGCAAAAATGTTGTGCTATATCTTTAGAGAAAAATCTGCATTGTTGCCACATATACTGCAGAACTAAGGTCTTCCAGCTCCTACCTGTGAGAAGAGGGGCACAGTAGTAGTGAGATATGGCAACACTGACTGGCTGCAAACAGCACCACCACTACTCCAGGAAGATTGATCCCACCACCAGCACCTCCCAATTTCCGCTTTGCCGAATGCTCCCAGCTCAAAACGCTGGGATAAGATTCATGTGCTGTACTGCTTGCTCTACTTCAGATGGCCTTACTTGCAACACCTCTTCCTCTGATTTACACTTCTCTCATGTGAAGAAGCCACAGAGGTTTTAAAACATTTTTGGATCCAGAGCATCACCAGGAAAATGGCCCGGCTGCCTGCTGTTGAAACACAAATTACTCTTCCAGCCCTGGATTTTAAAGGAAGGATCCATGTGGCTATATGTAGTCACTCTAGAGTCTAAAAGATGCCTGAATAATCTTAGGAACCTTCAGGTGAATACTTTGGAAAATTATTACTGTTCCCTTGGGTAACCCAGGGAAGTCATTTATACGTGAAACTTAAGTAGGTGAGTTATATATAACAAGAAACTATGTGATTGATAGAAAGCTGTAGTCAGGTATTATATTTTGTCATTTGGGTATCTTATCTTCAGATTAGAAACCATACTGTTACCTGAGCATCTCTACTGCTGTGAAGTACTGGGGCACCTCAGATTACTAATCCTACTCTCAAAAAATCAGGGGGAAATGTGTTTTGTTTGGTGGACTGACTTTGTGTGTTAGGCAACTCTTTGCACATATTTTTCCATGCAATGAGTTCTCTTTATTTCCTCCCACCTGCTCTGAAGGAGTATAAAAGAACTTGAAAACAAGGAGAAAATCTACCACAATGTCACTTAAATTGGCACTTAGAGTCAAGGGAAAGTAAAGAAAGTGAAACTGCTTCCAGTGTGTCCTTCAACTTCTTCCCCAAGAGCCAGGAGGAACTTTCTTGTGTGGTGGCAAATGCTCTCCTTCAGCAGTTTGCCCAGATCCCAAGGTTCAGTAAAGCACAGGAACTTATCGAGGAATTTTTCTTTGGAGCTACCTACATGCTTCAAATATACGCTAGCAGACTGTATTATTAACAATGATCTAGTGAAACCTTGTTCCTGAATTGTTTTTACAAATCTGATGCTGTCACAGCTCTGAGCACAAGCTCCAACCGGTTTAAAATCCAAAATCATGGCTCAGGGGCTCAGAGTTTCTTGTGCTGCCATACAAACACTTTTTTTAATTACACAGTTGTGAAATTCCTCAACAATAAAAAGCCCAGTGGCCAGTAACTATGCCAAACTATTAGAATAGTTAGAGAATTTAAGTCATTATAAAGAATTCAATACCAAATGTTGTGAGGAAACTGAAACTGCTAATATTATGATTGTGAATATGCAAAGAATCCAGACTTATTAAAGTCTGAGGAACCAGCTAATTAAGGAGAGGAATCACAGTGACATTGCAGGTACTACAGTGTTAGATATATATCTGTATACATGCAATTTGCAATCAGGTTTCATGGTTCTCTGTCTGGGGACCATAACCAAGTCCCAGAAAAACCAAAAATATTGATCAAATTTTTCTCCAGTTTTGTAAGAAGCATCTAAGGTCAGCAGTCATCTGGAAAAGCAACAGATCTGAGATTATCTTGAGAAAATCAATTTAGCCATTACTCCTAGGCTGAAGGGTGGGAGTGTGCAAGCATCCTGCCAGTATGCCGGTCTGCTCCACTTGCCAGAACACAGCAAAAGAGAAGGAGGGGAGATCATTAAGTAATTTCTGTCATTGAGATCCATCCCACCTAATTTATGGTACTCAGCTGAGTGCCTGAGAGATAAGCGTACTTGTCCTACGCTCTCTGTAAGGACAACAGACCACTACAGTGTCACCTTCTCACTTAAATCCTGAATCACCCCTTTATTTGTTTATGAAGGCTGGGCTCCTCACTTAGTTTCACACAGGGCTAGAATCTGTGCCTTACTGAAGGAACAGAGCTATTTATGAGATCTAAAACTGAATACAAATTAGTAGGTCTTCGACCCCTCACCTTTCATCTCAATGCATCGGAGCCTGCCATTCCCACACCTTTTGTAGGAGTGATGTTCAAGAGCTCAGCTTCAAGGCTCTTCATCTAGGAGGGACCCAAGAGGAAAACAGCCTTACCACTCTGCCTAGCGATGACTAGGGACATCTTTTAAGCAGTCTCAGAGCCTAAGAGGGCTCTCCTATCAACTAATGCCATTTTGCCATTGTGGGTATTAGCGTTCTCTTTGTTTTCACTTAGGCTGATTCTCCTGCTGGGACACTAGAGGGGATTATCCATGACAGAGTCTCATCAACCTCCTACCATATTTTATAGTCACATAGGATATGAGGAGCCCTTGGAAAGGAGTTTGGTTGCATCATCATAGTGGGTTGCGCCGTGGCAATAACACTTGATCTTCTGGACCTGCACTGTCTGCTTTCACCTAGAGAAAAAGCTCACTTTGGCAAAGGTGTGGATGAATGTGCATGTGAGAGCGAGGGTAAACAGATTTAGGTTTGCTACAAATTGCAATGTTAAAGGACACTGGATTTCTTCACGAGCTTTCTCCAATAGTGTATGACAAGCAAGGCTGCCTGGAAAAAGACAGCTTCTAATAGCAGCGAGCACTTGGAGATAACTGACAAAAATGTAAACAGTCTGCTGATTCCAAGTCTGTTCAGATATTTTGATTGAACAAGCTATACTTCCAAATGCCTTTCCATACTTCAGTAGGTGAACTGTGTTTTAGTATTTAGATAGTTGCACTAAGGAAATGTTCAAAACAAGAAAACCTCTGGGGCATTTATATCATGGGGAGGCATATTGATGTTGCAGGGATTTTAAAGTGATTGGTTTCTCTAAAGCAATAAGAGTGACTAATTTCCCTTTCAATGAATCCACATATGCTCAGTTCTCAGGTTTTGAAAGGCAGCCAAAGCGACATTCTTTCAGGCTTTAAGTTGATATAAATAAAGTATAACAGAGAGCCCCAATAGCAAAGTTTATCAATACACATGCCTTAGTCAGAATTTACACACGAACATGGCTGGATTTTTCCACTTTGTCTTCAGATGGCTCTTAAAGAATGCCATCAGTTGCCATAAGCTGACAGTTTCCAGCCACAATCCGTCTGAGAGGGGGACAAAAAACCCCCATGCATGGACAATCTAGAATGACATTTGGAGAGCAGCAGGCCGAGGTGAAACACAGGTCCCCAAAGAGCAAGGTACTTTACAAACTTCCATTTAGGTATGGAGAACTTAGGGATTTTGAAGTGTTGAAAAAAAACCAACCCAAAACAAAACCCAAACACAGATTTAGTAGAAAGGAACATATTCATAAAGCGAGCTGGGAGATGTGACATGTACAGCTTGCTGCTGTGCTTTTTGGAGTTTTTGCCGCTGTGCTTTTTGGGGTTTTTTTCACATATCTTAACAAAATTGTTAGCTGTAGGCCTTACATATTTTAAGATGCTATACTGAGTCTCACTACAGTTTTTAAAATATTTTCCCGTTCTTTCTTCACTATTTGTTAAGCAAAACCAACATGTGAGAACAGCACATAGTGATCATGCAGCAACTGTACTAGAGGATTTCCTCTTGTAAATTATGCCCTGTGCTGAGGTACAGAAGAGATACAGCAGCAGACAGTGCAGCAACTTCAACTGATATAAAAACTTCACCCAGATAGTTTGCCTTGTTTGGGAAGATTTTTGGATTAATTCCTGCTATGCAGCCTCTGCAGGGCTTTTCCTGATTGCAGCCCTGTAGCTTGAACTATGAGAGTTGATTCCTTCTTTTCCTCTTGCCTATGCATGTCAGAGGTTATTTGGACTGGACTAAACACTGGTGGGGGACCATTTCCTCATTAACCAAACCATACACAGAGAACTACTGGGCATCCAGATGAAAACATTTGCAGCATGGTGAATTTTTTCCAAAGCAGGCTGAACATTTGAGTTAAGATGGGCTTCTTTTATTCCTCCAAGGGTTCCTTCTCTCCCCCTCCACTGATACCAACCTCATCCCTCAGCATTCATGACTCTGACCCCTTCTTACCCATTACTGCCACTTCCTTCCCCTTAAGGATGGGTCATCACACTCCCTCTATTCACCTATGTCTTTCTGAGATTCTCCCTCTCTTGTCTTCTTATTCTCACTTTCTTGACTTCTTACTTATTACCTCGAGTGTGGATTTCTGGGTATCTTTGCTCTCGCATTTCAAATTTATAGTCAAAGAAAAGCTTGTTTTCAAAAGCTTGTGATCAGAAATAGCTGCCTATCTCTTCCACTGGCTTTTGTATGGTTTTTTTTATGTTAGAATTTCTTTGGCACAGAGATGTATTTTTTCCTGAATATTGGCAAGGAAGGTCAAAAAGATGACAAGGAGGAAGGAATGAGCTTCAGCAGTGCAATCCACAGGAACCGAATTTGCAAAAATGGTACCATTTTTCAGTAGAATAATCAGAAAACAACAACATGCTTCAGAATTCATACCACTGGCAGATGTGAAAGTAACCCCAGGCACTTGTGGTATAGAACCACAGGTATCTGGTCCAAAAGATGCCTTTCTGCATTCTTTAATAACTAAGTTTGACATTATAATGCAGTCATGAATGAAAGGGGTTCCATGTCAGAGTATGCTCAAAATGAGAAGTATATTGTAAGGATTTCTAGCTAAAATGTGTGACACCTTGCTTCTGAAAAAAGCCAGATTTCCATAGTATTAGTAGCACATAGATACAGATTTTAGTAAATTCTTTTGGCAAAAAAACCCCCCACATTCTCTACACTGGGATAAGAAAAACAATATATGGTAAATAAACACTTCTGCAAGGTTTTGATTCTAAGGTCAAATCCCTGGTCTTGATCAATTAAATCCTTAGTGGGTCATTTGACAACCATGGCTGTTTGTGACCATATTTCCACCTATCTATATTTAGATATAAATTGACATCAATGAAATATAATACCTGGCAGAATTCCAGGTGGGCTATGCCAGTAAGTCTCGTGTCCCAGGTAAAAGATGAGGAGTAGAAAAATCAGTCACTCTCAGATTCACATGTGAAGCAGTCTTCTAGATGAATCCAGGTAAAAGAACCCTTCCTAGGCCAAAACCCTTCCACTCTTACCAAATTACTTGAAAAATGCCATCAAAATACAAAATATATCAGTAAAACGTTCCTGCTGTAACTAGTACGAGAGAATGGGATCATATGGTATATATTCCCCAGCAATTTATCCAATAAATTGAGAGGAAACCCTGAAAGTATTAAGTGCACCAGTACATCATCATGAGATTTAACAAACATAAAAGTTATATGTATATTCTGGTGAAAAGTGTAATACACTAATAAAATGCAGAAAGATTCTCTATTATTCACTTTATAAAAATGTTATTTAAGTTTTCCTGAGGGGCTATTTTTGTGTGTTAATCTAGCTTCTCCTTCATCAGTCCACACATTATTAATTGTATCTCACAGTCAGTAACAAGCTACAGCGGCTGGCAGGATGCCACCTTAAAATTAAGTGCCTAAGGGAGGACACCTTGCATTCATCAATGTTTAAAAGATAAAACTGCCTAGTGCAACTTCCCATGACTGGTTTGGAAATAACAGGTAAGCTATTTAAACCAGAGTCCTAAGGCAATTTATCCGCCTTTCCTGCCTGTTCTTCTACACTGGAGGGTGTGCAAGGTGGTGGGGAAGGAAGTGGGTGGAGAAGAAAAGCACTTCAGCACGAAAGTTGGCAACAAAGAAGGGAGAACAAAGCACTAAGCCCCAGTGCCATCAGAGATGGGAAGCTTCAGAGTCTCCAGACATGCCCTTCTGCAGGAATGGTAACAGAAATTAAAATGGAAATTCAAATTGGTCTTGGAACAGGATTTTACTCCACAAGACAGCATCTGGGTGAAGATTTTTGTAATTCCAGCTACATAGCCTCTCAACATAAGATGATAGAACATCTGTTCTATCAACTGACCTCTGAGTACAGAGGTGTCCTGAGATACTGTTGCTGTTGATTGCTTTCATCCATCTGAGCTTTCAGCTGGTGATAGCTTTAAATCTGGGCTGAAAAATTATTTTGCTTACAATATTTTACAGAAAGCAATTTTACAGAAGCTACAGAAAGCTTCTTTTTTCCCCCCTTAGCTTCCCACCTAGCACATACTAGAAGACACAGCTTTTTCTAAAATGCTGCTAATTTATAATTAGCTATATTAATAATATCACTGACTCCTCTTTATATCCAGGATAATTACGGCGTTTTAATTTACAGGTACACAGCACTACTCCTCTGAGTTTCTGATCTCCAAAACCAGATTTTTTTGTCCGCCAGCCCAGAGCACAGTTTGGCACCTGTTTTAAGGAGGCGATGAGGATGGCTTTAAGCGACGCTGTCAGATGTTGCACGGTGACACCACCGCGTGGCAAGCAGAAGTGCCAAACTGCTGACATTGCTGTCGAGGGGGCGGTCTCTGCCCGGGGTGCACAGCAGCTGCTGGGGTCAGAACCTTCAGAACCTCTTCAGGCACTGCAGCCTCCTTTGTCCACAACCCAACACGAGCACCGACAGCCCAGCGTTCGTCCCCCCTCTGCATGAGATCCGTGAGAAGGTAACAAACACCGTTCCAAACAGGAGAATTTTGGTATAGAACAAGAGGTGGCTATAAATCGCTATTAAATCACAGCGCTAACATTTTTCTTCCTCTTTATCTGTTCCTATCCCAAGAAAAGAAAACTCCTCAGTCATATTGTACTTATTAACAAATATACTGCACTGCTTTTTTCAGTATGTTGGCAGTTCTTCTCTCTGTTCACCTAAAACATTAGTCTTGGCTTAAGGAATATTTGTAGTCAAAAAAGACTCCATTTCTGCCCGAGTTCCTTCGCTCCTGAGGTTAGTGCAATACAACACATTTCCTTTAGCAGTGTCTCCTTAGAACACTTCTACTTCCACTTTCTACCATCTTTTTAAAGTTTAAATCTTTTTAAATAACCAGTTAGTACTCAGAGAGTTCTTTTTTTGGTTCTTGTTCTTATAGCAAGAGACAGGGGCTGGAATAATCTCAAATTATTCATTTAGAATGGCCCTTTATTCAGCCGATACTACAATTTAATTTATAAAAGTAAGAGATGAGAAATAGTCGGGGGGAGGAGGGGACGTCAGCTTTCTCCCAAGCCTGAATGAACAACATTCAGCAAGTCTCACAGCACATGCAGGTGACTCATTCAAAAAGATCGTGTGGAGCCTATTTTCAATGTTATGAAGCCCCTTTCCCCGTGGTTTGAAATGAATTGGCATGGCTCTGGCATAAACCTTATTTTTTCGGCAGTGTCCAACAACGGTTTCAGCAATAGATGAGGTGCCAAACTCTGGGCTGGCAGGGTGCCTCCGCCTCTCCATTAGCGGAGCGGCGCCTGGAAGCGCCACCCAAGCGCGGGTCAAGCCGCCCCTCCCGCTACATCTTCATTTTCTGGGCAAACACTTCCCTCTCCCGGTACAAAAGCTAACTACGGCCACACCACACCAGAAAAAAACCCTGACATATTCCCATCTACCCTATCATGCGTTATTTTAAATACTTGCATTTAATAATGACAATAAATATAATATTACTCACCTCTTCCCATATGAGCTGGATATTGGATGTTTGAGCTTTTTCCCACCTATGAACAAGAGTTTGGCGGTACCTGAGTTTTTGGCCAGACACCAAGGTCCCTTTTAACCCAAACAATTCCATGATTCTGATTCTATGATCGTGAGAAATGTAATTTCTGCTGGAAATATTTCTGTCGCCCAGAAAGTATCTGTAGGATATTGCTCAACGTGTAAATTGTCAGCACTGATGTGATTTTACTGATGATATAAAAGTCCCTAATCGTTTTTACTTCAGTGATACTTTGAAAATGGTGGCAGACTGTGGTCTAGGGGCATTTATCAGGAAAAAAAAATAACCAACAGCTACATCTGTAGAGCCATTTCCACTTTGGCAATAGTGAAACATGAAAGGTCTGGGCACGAGTCTGATGAGCAGAGGCTGAGGGAGCTGAGGTTGCTTAGCCTGGAGAAAAGGAGACTCAGGTTGTTGTTCAAAACAGGTTCTTTCACCCGATGTTCAAGAAGCCAATCCACAAATTGAGTCGAGGTATTTTATTTATTTACAGTCCTGAGCAGAGAGGGGTGCTGTGCAGCAAATCCACAAAGCCAGCACGCCAGAGTACCAAAATGTTTCACTATTTATACATTTTAGCAAACAAATGCATTAATGTCCACTGGCTACAAGTTACATAGTTCTCTTATTAATTTGTATTCTATCTTTTGTGGGTTAAATAATTCCCTCACTTCTCGTGTTAATTAGTCTGTATGGTCAGCACTTCTCCTGAGCCAGTGGTCACAATCTCCCCATTAGAATTACTTTTTACCCAGCTCCACCCGATTTCAGCACAGCCGCTGAGTTGGCTTTGTTAATTCCATCCTCATCTCGGGAGTTCTGCTAAACCTTCTGCTGGCCTGTAAATTCGGAATTCTTTTGTGTCCACTCTCAGTGGCATATCCTTCTCCCCAAGCTTTGTTATCCTCCGCGCGTCCGAGATCATTGAAACATGCCAAATACTAAACTTTAACGAGGCAATTCTACCGTCAAGTAATTTATCCTTCTAAAACTCGGACATCAGGGGAAGCCCTCATCACCCTCTTCAGGTGAGAGGAAAGGAAGCTGTGGGCAGCTGGGGGTCGGCCTCTTCTCCCAGGCAACAAGTGACAGGACAAGAGCAAATGGCCTCAAGTCGTGCCAGGGGAGGTTTGGGTTGGGTACCAGGAACAATCGCCTCACTGAAAGGGTTGCCAAGCACTGGAACGGGCTGTCCAGGGAAGCGGTGGAGGCACCATCCCTGGAAGCGTTCAAAAAGCGTGGGGATGTGGCCCTTTGGGGACGTGGTGTGGTGGTGGGGCTGGCAGGGCTGGGTGAACGGCTGGACTTCGCCATCCCGGAGGTCTTTCCCCACCCAAACCCGCTCGGCGACTCGAGGTTCCCGCGGTGCCAAAGCGGATGGCGCCCCCGCTCCGCCCTCTTCCCGCCGGGAGGGCGGGATCCATGGCGTCATCGGCCCGCGCCCGCAGTACCGCCCGCCCGGGAACATGTCGCCGCCGCTCTTCAGCCTGCCCGAGGCGCGGCTCCGGTTCACGGTGAGCCTCCCCCGCCTCCCTCCAGTCTTCTCTCCGTCCTTGCAGCCTTCCCTCCGGCCCTGCCGCTCGGACGGGGCCCGGGCGGGCGGGAAGCTGCGGGGCCGGGCTGCGCCTCCGGGCCCGCGGCCCGGCCGGGGCTGCAGCCGGGGGCGGCCCGGGCGCTCCTTTATGGAGCGCTGAGCGCGGCCGAGGTGCGGCGGTGTGGGAGTGAGAGTGGCTGCACGCCGGCTCGGCCAGGGGGAGGATCAGTCTTCAGCTTAGCGAAAATTAATGTAAAGACAATGAAAGTGTGGCGTGCCCCCCGCAGCAAAACGTCCGGACGTATTGCACTTGCTGCCTCTGCGCCTCTGCTGAAGGATGCTTTTCCTTTCCCAGAGCTGGGGGACTGCCTGTGTACCCAGGCCTCTGGATCCCGGCGTTTGCGACCCAAGTTGTCGGACAAGAGGATGGGATTTGCACAGAAGTGGTCGAGGCACAAGCACTTGATCCATTAGATCGATTTTGTAAAAGGAAATAGTAATTTTTAGACGATCTTAGCAGGAGTCATGTGCTTTTCAACGTCTTCATAAACGCAGGACTTGATTGTAGGTGATAGTTGGGAGGAGGTGTTGACTCCCCTGAAGACAGAGAGGCTCTCAGGTGCATGATGTGATTTTTGGGGCTCTCCCTGTAGGGCCGGGAGTTGGACTCAGTGATCCCTGTGGGTCCATTCTGACTCAGAACATTCTCTGATCAGTGTCCCAAACCACCATAACCACCTGAAGTTGTGAGTGTGGCATGTGAAACAAAGATAGATACAGTGTTGGTCACAAGAGCGGGATGATCTGTGTATCACTTAGAAATGCTGTTTTAACCATGCTGCTGGCCCGGGTTTGAAGTGTCATGCTCTACTAGCTCAGGTGCCTAATTCCCTGTGTGCTTGTTATTTGCCCTTGTTCTCTCAGTAAACTAGCACATGGTGTGTGGCAGAAAGATTCCTTAGTATTTCTGTCTGCTGTCAGAGGAAGGAGGAAGATCCTTTTAGTTTTGTACTGGTGCTGTAGCTTTTTTTTCTTTGTATTTTGGTAGACATCCACCAGGGAGGCTTTGATTAACAAAAGCATCAAGCCGTTGTTGAATGCATTTAACCAGGTTCCTGGAAGGTAAGTAAAGGCCACTTGATTTTTTAAAAAGTGCCTATTTAGATAACTTTTTAATAGTCTTGTGCCTGAGGGTTGTTACTAACTAAGGTGGAATGTTTACATTTGCAGTGAAAATGAAAAGAAGTGTACCTTGGATCAAGCTTTTAGAGTTGTTGTAGAAGAAGAAATAGTAAGTACTTCAGACTGCTGAAGCTTATCTCTTGTTGAACCTCAAATTTCTATTGCCAGGCTAGTATGTTAATGCAACAGCAACTTTAGTGTAAGAAAACACTTTATTAAAAACAGGAACTATGTAATGGTGAGGTAATTGTGATTAAATACAGATGATTCAAGGAGATTGGTAGACTCTTGTGTTTTACAGACATCACACTATGGTGAGAGCTGTTGTCTCAGCCTTTTCTGGCAGTTTTTTGTAATGCTTATGAAAGTCTGCTACATCCTAAAAATTCTGATTCATAAACATGCATTGTTCAATAACTGTACTTTAGGAGTAGGTGGAGAGGGTAGGTTTGGAGTAGATTTCAGAAAGAAATTCTCCACTCTGAGAGTGGTGAGGCACTGGAACAAGTTGTCCCGAGGTGTTGTGGATGCCCCATCCCTGGAAATGATCATGGTCAGGCTGGATGGGGCTTTCAGCAACCTGGTCTATTGAAAAGTGTCTCTGCCCATGGCAGGGGGGTTTGAGCAATGAGATCTTTTGGCCTCCTCAAATCAAAACTATTTTATGATTTGTTACTAATATGTAACAAAGCTGCCTTGTCAGCTGAAAAAATGATGAAAGGAGTCAAATAATGTATGATCAAATAATATTTGAATGAAGTCTGAATGTGGGGTATTAGTTTTCAGAGGTAAATGACTCTCCGTGCTTTTGGGTCTTTAGTGGCTGGAAGCAGTCAGGAAAGGTTTCACACTCAATAAAAATTTAATACAATGAACTGATAGATCAAATTTCATAGATTGTTTTGGAATGTTGAATGTCAATATTTGTTTTAAATATGCCTACTTGGAAACAAGAATTTTAGTTTTGTTAGATACATTATGGTCAGACTAGAGAATTTCAACACTGTTTTCTTTGTTTAGATAAACAAAGCTCCATGTGAGAATCTCCTGGCAATTATTTCTCTTGCTATTAATGGAGTCACAGAAGGTGAGCATCTCTTTCAAATCTATTGGCAGTTTTAGAGACCATTTAGGGAAATTCTAAAATCTTGATTTCTGTAAGTCATCTACTGCAGGTACCTTTGGTGATAATATGGTTCTTGTGATAGTGGTTAGTAAGCTTGGGTTTGTTTCAGAAGAGAGATTAAGTATAATGTAATTAAATTTGGTTATATGTATGACATTTGTGTTGGAATCGTCTTTGTTGTTGTTAATGAAGAAAGATTAATGGGTTTGGTTGCAACATGATTAGCAGGTTTTTTGTCCAGCACTCTTAAAATGATTAGAAGTTTCCCATCATAATTTCAGAGAATGGACCACTGAGGCAGAGAGGTCAAATGACTTTGCAGAGGCAGAAATAACATCTCCTGAATATCTGTGCTCATCTCCTGTCAGGATATGGCTGTTTTTTAGATCCTTGAATCTGTTTCACTAACAGATCGTGTCCAAAATCAGTGTGCTGTTCTCTTCTGAAGTGGCTTTCACTCTCTTCCTTTTGTTTATCTGTTCACATTCTTTATTTGTTCACATTATTCATCAAAATTTGTCTGTTATAGTAAGTATAGGTCAGCTATGTCTGTGTTTCATGAGCTGTAGAACAACAAGAACTGTGCTGTGAGGAATGCAGGCACTGCCTACAGAGGATGGGGGGGTGGACATGGAGCACTGTTTCAGTGGTGCTTGAAAAGGCCCTCAGGCCTCAGGATGTGTGTAGTGGGACTAACTGTGGATTTAGAAGTCTGAAAGAGTTCACCTGCACTCTGCAAAAAAATGTGACATTGTATTGAGACTCTGAGGTCATTACAAGAGTGATTTTTAAAATATTTATGTTAGTGCTAAGCTTTTGCAAATCTCATTTGAGTATGTGTAGAAATAGTTTTAATGAAAGTTTATAATTTAGCCCAAGTTTTCTGTTAGGATTTGTAGGAACTCAGAAGAACTTCTTACTTCTGCTGTTTTAAATAAAATGTCCCTCACGTGTAATGAATCTCTTTGTTTTGTATTTCAGTTCAAATTTGTTGAATAAAACATTCCCTGTTCCTCATAGGTATCTGCACTGCATCAACTCCTTTTGTGCTTCTGGGGGATGTTCTGGATTGCCTCCCTTTAGATCAGTGTGACAAAATTTTCACTTTTGTGGAGAAAAATGTTGCTACGTGGAAATCAGTAAGTATTTTTGCAAAATGTTACATAGTTTGGCCAAAGCTTTTATCCACAAGAACCATTTTAATGAACAGAACTTAACTGACTTTGCAGCTGACATGTAAGTGTCAGGAGCTCCAGAGACAGCACCTGAAAAGCATTCTACTGTCTCAGTGTTTTCCTAACCTGGATTTTCTAACTAGAACCTCCTCCCATAATCCTGTTCAGGCTGGTTTATTTCAGATAACATCGTGGCCCCTGATACATACACAAACTGTTGTTATTTAATTCAAGCATCTACCAATTTCTCCTTCCAGATCACCAGTATTCTGAACACTATAACCCTTTTGTGTGTGCCCTTTGCTTATTTGTTTAAATCATTGTCCTGCTTTAGGGCAAATTTGGGAGGAAACTTCCAAAGGGGTCCTTCTATAAGGCAGATTCAAGCGGCCCCTCCACCTACTGGTTTGGGAAAAGATTTTCTTCTAAGTTTGTCCTCAATCACACATGGAGTAATAAAAGAAATGAGTGTAAAAATTAGTGCATTCCAAGAATAAAAAAGTGAATGGTATTTTTACAATTCATTGTCACACATGTTTTTTGTTAATGAAGCTTGGATGTAAATGTGTTTTATGCTTTCTTGGAATTTGTGGGACTTGCCTTTTTGTGAAACCTGCCTGTTACATAAGGGAAGACTCAAATTCGGAGTTTTCTGTAGGAGTGACTCATACTTACTCATATCTTGGGATTGGATTAAATATACTCAAGAAGGTTTTATGATCTCTTAATGTTCTAAATACCTTTGCTCTGTTTCAGAACACGTTTTACTCTGCAGGGAAAAATTACTTGCTGCGCATGTGCAACGGTGAGTGGAAGTTTTTCAGGGAGGGAGGAGCAGTGTTAAGGAACTTCCTATCTCAGGAAATGGAAATTAGTTTAATAATTTGATTTGATTTAAATTCAGATG
Source organism: Cyanoderma ruficeps (assembly GCA_008694505.1). Taxonomy (NCBI): domain Eukaryota; kingdom Metazoa; phylum Chordata; class Aves; order Passeriformes; family Timaliidae; genus Cyanoderma; species Cyanoderma ruficeps. The sequence goes on along the minus strand of VZDJ01007755.1, from coordinate 17,153,488 downwards.
CATTCAATAAGTAATAAAGTTAAAAGATGCATCACTCAACAGATACACATTCTTGCTTATTAATGTAAAGGTCGTTCAGACCTCAGGAAATTTTCTTCATCAGTGGAGATCATTATAGAAGAATATCATTCCTCAGCAATGACAAGGCCTGTATCCAAGGCTATATTTGAGTAGGATTCATTCAAACTTATTTTTTATTGGTGTTGAAGGTGTTAGGAGAATTGGCAGAATGCGTTTGGAAGAAATAATATGTCTGGTCAGAGGGAGTCACTGGCATTTGAATTGACAGCTACGAGCTTCCTTTCATTAGCTGTGTAGGTCATGTAATTAGCAAGTCTTGAAATCTGTTACATGAGACATGAAAAGAGGGATAAATACTAACGTTCTTTACTTTTTACAATACTTAGACCTCCTAAGAAGATTATCTAAGTCACAAAACACAGTCTTTTGTGGAAGAATTCAGCTGTTCTTGGCTAGGTTATTTCCACTTTCAGAAAAGTCAGGTGAGATTTTTTGCATTTCATCACACTTAACGTCGCGACTCAATAAGCTGAACTTTTTAAGTTTATGATGGTTGCAGACCAAATCCAGTTGGACCAAATCACTTTGCACTTGTATTCTAGTTCTTGTATCTGTCCTTGATATTGTGACTTTTATTTGCTTTGTTTTCAAATGTAAGTTTTGAATGCTCTGAGAATTGATTATCAACATTTCATAAACAGATTTAGGGACTTCACAGCTTTTAAGACTTACTCTTTGTTTTCCACAGGGCTTAACCTACAGAGTCAGTTTAACCTGGAAAACGTCACTGTTTTCAATACCAATGAACATGAGAGCACTCTGGGACAGAAGGTGAAAATTCCTATGTCATTTTTCGCTGATTCTGCAGTAAACTTGTAATATTGCTTGCACAGAAAGTGTTTGGGACTGTAGGTTTGTCATTTGGTTGTCCCTCTGCCAGGCCAAGCTGTTGTTTTGGGAATAGGCATGTTACCTGGAACATTGAACTGTGTGCTCTGAGGGGAAAAAGATGGGTTTGATTGTGAGGAATGAGCTGTGTCACTTACTGTGCAAAGTTTTCCCCACAGTATGCAGGGGACAGAGCTGTCTCTTCAGCTTTTTTCAGAAGTGAGGTTACAATTGCATTAAGACAGGAATTTGTTGCACATATTGCAGTAATAATACTTCAGAGATTTTTTCAATTACCAGCTTAAGCTTTCTGATCTAATATGTAATTGAATGTTTACAGTAAACAATGCTCTGAGAGCTTTGTGCAAGCTGTAGTGGCCTTTGTATAAATTTTAAATATTTTTTTCCTATTTAGCACACTGAGGAGAGAGAAGAAGGAATGGATGTGGAAGAGGGTGAAATGGGAGATGATGAAGTACCAACAAGTTGGTGAGCTGACGGAAATTTAAAAGCTGAAGCAAAGCTTTATAAAGTGAAAGGAAAAAAGCTGTTCAGAAAATATCTTTAAATGTTGTGTGGTCCAAATCCTCCTCATCTCTTGCCCTCTAAACATTAGATGTATCTAATCAGTGAGGACTCCTGGTAATGTCTTAAATTGTTGAAGTTACCTGGAAGACAGAAATGTACAGATTTGAAAGAGTTGTGTACCCTAGCTGAGAACCACTCTGGTTTCAACAGTTTTCCAAATTCCCTTCACAGAACTTGTTGTGATAAGATGTATTCAGGGATTTTGAATATGTACTTAAAGTGAAAAAGCTATGTTCTCCTTCATGCCACAGATAGTGAAGAAGTCCTAAGTTCCCTTTTGTGTACAATTTCTGCTTTTATGGTGAGAAAGTAACAATAGACTGAATGGAAAACTCTTACAAGGACAAATTCTGAGTTACAGATTTCTCTGTGACAGTCCACTACTGACTCACTAATTGACTTCCAAAATGAATGATACTTTCTGGGGTTGTACATCCCTGAGTGAAATTGAATATAATATATTGCTTTTCAGTATGGTGTTTTTTCATTATTTTTTTCCGCAGTTCCATTCCAATAGATTATAACCTGTATAGGAAATTCTGGTCGCTTCAAGATTATTTTAGAAATCCTGTGCAGTGCTATGAGAAGGTGTCGTGGAAAACGTTTCTTAAGGTAATCTGAGTTCATGCTTTCAACCATTCAGCCTAAGTAAAGGTCATTGTTTACATGACTAGCAGTCACTGCATAAGCATGGAACAGTTCAAAGGTTCAGGCCACTGGAAAATGATAGTGCATGAGGAAATGTATATTGCTGTTCTTCAAAGTGAGCCTTTTTCAGTAAATGAATGTGTTGTGTTAAAATGTACGGTAAATGCCCTAATGTATGTCAGTATCTGAGATACTTCACATGTTGCAACAGTGCCAGAAGTACCTTTTTTGTGGTTTATCAGCTGCAAAAAGCAGAACTTAGGGGTTTGGGTTTTTTTACCCCGAGAAGACAGATAGCTCTATCTAGTCCTAGCTCTTATTTTTGAATAGTCGTATTGATGCCAGTGGAATCCTAAAGATTACTGGTTTCTAACGAAGCAAATCTCTTTGTAGAAGCAATGACTTGAATGTCCCCTTCAGCCAGCTGTTTCAGTTTTGGTTAGTATGAATACTGATGAGGATTTATTGCTAAGGTACTGTTTCTTCACAATTTGTCACTCAGTATTTATTTAATTCAAAGAAGCTTAGGGTTTTTTTCAATCTTCATTCTCTGTGTTCTGGTAATAAGAGGTGACATCTGTTCAGACATCCTAATATAAATCTAATTAATGACATCTACTAATGGGGTCAAAAAAAAGAAAAATACCCACAAAAAACCACCACAGGTGCAGTTCAGAAACTGATCAATGCCAGTCTTAAGTCTTTCAGATGAAATTTTTTAATGTAGCATTGTCATCATGTGAAGCTTTTTTCTTCATGATGTCTAAACAACAAAGCACTGTTCATCACCCAAAATGTTGTTTTTCTTAGCATACTTTAAAAATTCTGTACGATTAAATGTTCTGACATGATAACGCTTTCACTTCATTTGTGGTGTTCAGACAGGTCCTACACATCAGTGACAAGTGGGTTGTTTCAATGGGCTGATAGCAAATTTACAAAATATTTTACTTGCTTGGCTTTAAGGCTAGTGTAGTTCTCTAACTACCAAGGTTCAGTATTTTTTTCATGTGGTGAATAACTCTGTTTTATAGTACTCAGAAGAAGTTCTGGCTGTTTTCAAAAGTTACAAACTGGACGACACTCAGGCTTCCCGAAAAAAGTTGGAAGAACTAAAAACAGGAGGAGAACATGTATATTTTGCAAAGTTCCTAACTAGTGAAAAGGTACGTGGTTTCCCTTCCAGAATCCCAGGATAACTGAGGTTGGAGGGAACTTATGTCTGGATCAGCCTCCCTGCTCAAAGCTCTCAGCTTGAGCAGTTGATCAGCGCTATGTCCAGTCGAGACTCCACAGTTTCTCTGGGTATCCCATTACACTGTTTGGCTACTTTATTTAGATAGACTTACTTTATTCATTTTTCTATTTTAGTCTTTCTGGGTTGCCTCTGCTAATTAATTACTTGGGGGGCTTCTATTTCTGGAATAAGAGTCTTCAGTAAAGCTGCCATTTGTTTATTGGATTTAATTTCAAATATTGCCTTTACAAAGAGAAGTTAAAAGAGAGTAAATATTTAAAGATCTGTTGCTTTTTGTTGTTGTTTAGCTGATGGATTTACAGCTGAGTGACAGTAACTTCCGTCGTCACATCTTGTTGCAGTACCTAATACTGTTTCAGTATCTAAAGGGACAAGTCAAATTTAAAAGGTAAGGTGAAAATATTTTGTGTTTGGGGATGGGGAACTAGGAACTTGGAGATAAACCAAAATATTTTAAGATAGTTTGCCTACTTAGTCTGAGGTTGTGGAACTTGGGGCCTTGGATTGGTAAATACACAGTGTGTGGCTGAAGTTACTTTACAGCAGGAAAGCAGAGCGTCATCTCATTCATTTCTCTGTTCCTCTGCCTGATTCTTCACCTTCCCATGCTCTAGTGTTCACTGGCCTTACTCAAACTTGTTCCATTTACTATACAGGCAAAACCCCAATCTGCCCATTTTTGCAGAGTTAATTTTCTGCCAGGTTGGTGAGTTGTGGTGTCTCAGGGAAGTAGAGGCCATTAAAACTTGCTTACAGTGAGTGCCAGCCGTGAGAGAGAAGGAGATTCTCCTTGGCAGCACCAAGTTGTTAGACCAGTCCAAGGTACTCGTGTGTGGCATCATTTTGAATCTACACTGACTCTACAATGTGGCATTGGTTGCTGGTCTTTTTTTTTTTCTTAGTGTACTGCAGAACTCTGTCTAAAATGGCAAGAAATAACAATGGTGATTGTTGCTTTTATAAATCAGTGGGATAGAACCAAACCCCATCTGTTCCTAGTCTCTAACGTTATTCTGAAGAAAATCCCCTCTCTGTTCATTTCCTGTGCCCTGGGCCATATGTGCACATGATAATTAACATCCTTAGCAGGGCAGCTGTCTCCCACCTGCTATATATTGCTTTTTATAAACAGCTCTCAAAGAACTTTGTAAACTAGGTTAGGATCATTATCCTACAAATTATTTATCAAGGCAGTCTAGTGGCTGAGAAGGAATGGAATTCAGGTCTTCTGAATTCCAGTTCAGTCCTTTTGAGGTGACAGTCATTTCAATGTCAATGCATTAAAATGCTCATTATAAACAGTCACTTACTGGTGGTCAAGGATGGCATGAGATACAAGTGGTGCAGTATAACACTTGGTGAATGTTTTTGAGGTAAATCTTTTCATTGTGCCCATTTACTGTGTTTTGGGTCAAACATCAGGGTGTGATCTTGAATCACTCAAATGGGCTTCCTGTTGGGTGAATCTACACCTTGAAAGCATAGTCCCCGAGCACAGCTAATTAATGCCACAAACTAATAAATGGTCAGTCCCTGGGACCAGAGCAGATCACATTCAAAGCACTTTGCTCAGATCCCCTCTAACACCCCTAGAAGGTCTGTGGTGTAAATTATGTGTCCTCAGCACGCTTTCTGATGTGTTGTTTTGTTTTTCAATTCCAGTTCAAACTACGTTCTAACAGATGAACAGTCTCTTTGGATTGAAGATACTACAAAAGCAGTCTACCAGGTTGGTACAGTATCTGCTTTCATATTACATGGAAGAATATTAAGCATGTAATATTGTATCAACCACCTTTGAAGCAGTAACCACCATTTTCTCTGGAGTTTTTTTCCTACATATTCTGCTACAGATATAATGTGAAAAGTTCACCTTCTCTCCCATTCATAGCTTCTTTCAGAAAATCCTCCAGATGGGGAAAGATTCTCAAAAATGGTAGAGGTGAGTATTTTCATGCCTGCCTGAACAAAGTCTGTATAGCACATAAAAAAGTAGTTTCAGCTTAAACTAGCTTTTGGAACACAGCTATTATATCTGAGAGAACTTTTACCTCATCCCTGTAAAAAAGGTCTTATAATGTCTTATTATTTTGTAGTCACATTTTATCCCATGTTTTCGTTAATACTCTTTTCTTCCTTCTTCTGGGGAGAAATGGAAATAAGCCCGTATGTGCATGTGTATATACAGGGCAATAGATTATAGGCAAGAAAAACATATTTAAAAGTTTTTGCAGATAGGAGATCCGTGCCCAAGGACATAGAAGTAAAATATAAGTGAAAATTATAAAAAGCCCAAGAAGTTGTCTTTTTGCTTTCCTTTTTTCCTTTACTTTGACTGCATCTATTTTCTCATTTAGACCGGGGGAAATAAAGCCTTTCCCACAATTTTTGAAGAGAGGAGTTACACTATTTTTGAGTAAATTAAACCAGTTGCCTAAGATTATACCGATGATCTTCAAGATAGTGACTGAAACACACAACCTAAAACAAAGTTTTCCTCTTAATTTTAGTAGCTCAGTTTAAAACTTTAGGGTCAACTCTGAAAGTGCTTTTGACCTTCATAATGTGCAATACTTTCTGTGTTTCTACAGCATATATTAAATACTGAAGAAAACTGGAACTCATGGAAAAATGAGGGCTGCCCAAGCTTTGTGAAAGAAAGGTAACGGTATTATGAAACAGAAGCTTTCTGCTGCTTGTTTGAAATTGTGGTTGCACTTCAGACTGTGGTACTACCCATGGCACATAGGAGCATTAACCACTCACACAACTTGGAGATCTGTACAGTTACCTGTCCCTTCAGTGAGTGCAGAAGGCTCTTAGATTTCTGCCAAAAGTCTTAAGGCTTGCAGTGTGTCAGGGAAGAGGTGGTTATGGGTGTGTAGGATCTCAGGAGAGCATTCCTCATTGTCTCAGGGCAACATTTTGTGGTACTGGGAATCCAGTGGCCCAGGAGACTGGTCCCCTCCTGCTTTCAGCAGACCCTAGGCTGAAGTGGTCAGTGCCTGATTTCCCTATATATCCCTTTGGATTGCCTCTAATGAAGCCTTTGGCATTAGGGCTTTGACAGGGCAGCATACCTGGAGTTTGTTTAACAGTTCTCTTGCACAATTTATTTATTAGTTTGCCACTTGGTGCTGATCACTTACCTTAAGGGCAATGGCAATTATATAGCTTTCACCACTGAAAGTTTCCTGTGTTATTAGTAACTAACTAGTGGCAAAATTGGAACTTTCATTCCATGTGTCTACTTGACTATCTTGAGGGGATGGCCAAACATTTGTCTTCCACCCTTCTTCACTGTACACACAGACTGTGGCCTCTTTGTGGTGAGGAACATCTGGGTCATTGTCTCTTTGGAGATTTCATTTTACTGGAGAGATGAGGTGCAGCCATCTCTTCATGACTTAAGCGTTTTGCAAAATAAAGGGAATGGGGTTGTTAGAAGAGGGAAATTGCTGTGGCAGGAGGATTGTGGGCAAGTAAAATTATGAAATTTGACTTTTACAAATATTCTGTCTCCTTTAGATCTCATCCAGAGTTTCAGCTTGGGTAGGTCTTGCCGTAACCTCAGTGCTTTGGGATCTCCATTCTCTGATCCCTTGAAAGCAGGTGCAGCTGGGGAAAGAGACCTTACAATCATAGAGCAGATGATCCCAGCAGCAGGGTAGATAATGTGCTGCTGGCACAAATGTGATTTGCTTCCTTCTCCTTATTGGGACTCTGGTAGACCTTTACATTTTTGAGTGAACTAATTTTGGTGTCTGGCAGTATCCTTTCCTTATCTCTGCTTTGCCTTCTCTCTCCTCTTCCTCACTGCCCTTTTCCACTCTTAGACTCCCTGTCCTTCAGTCCTTTCATTATGATTTAACTTGGCATTATCTCAAGGTGGAAGGTGAAGGTGAAATAGCTTTTTTTTGTTCTTGAGCTATTACTGGTTTGATACTAAAGAGCATCTTTTTTTCTTTTTTTTTCTTTAGACCTCCTGATTCTAAGCCAATGAGGCCTGTGAGGAAGAGGCCAGCTCCAGAGGACTTCTTAGGAAAAGGATCACACAAAAAAATCCTTATGGGAAAGTACGTTGGGTTCTCTTCCTTTTACAGAATTTCTGGGTTTGGGTTGGTTATTTGGTTTGGGGGGTTTTGTGTTTGGGGTTTTTTTCCCCCACTGTTTTTTGTATACAACAGTTTTCAAACATCCTTGCTTTGGAACTTTGCCAAGGGATACATCATTCTTTTGCAACTTGCTTTTTTTCCTCATGGCCACCTTTTACAGGTCCCTATAAAACAGTCGATAAGTGTGGAATGGTAGAATGATGAACATAAACAATGTGTGTTTATGCTTTGCTTTTCAGTGAGGAACTGACCCGCCTGTGGAATTTATGTCCTGATAACATGGAAGCCTGTAAATCTGAGAGTAGGTAGGTAAAAAACGGGTGTGTCACTGTCTAAAGCTAACTAATTAGCACTCTAATTAGGGAGTTACAAAATTGGCATAAGGCAGATGTACAAGATTATCTTAGGAGCTGTGCATTTCACACCTTCTTGAGAGAAGGTGGTTGTATGAATCTTTGCCTTGAAATCTCCTTACAGTTTTCCTCACTTCTTCGAGTGTTTATGCTGCCAGTAATTTTCATTGCTTAATAAAGTAAAATCTAAGCTGAAAACCAGATGAAAACTCCCCTTTTGTAGAGTATGATTGTATAGTTAATTACCTTATGTAATGAAGGAAGATTGCCAAGTCTGGCTCTGATGAAGTTAGCATGCTACTTGGCCATGATTTTCGAGCAGGCCTGTGCTTTAAACAAAGCTAGATAAGAGGAAATTGGCTACCAGGCATTGTTCCAGCACATACCAGGTCTACTCGTGGGGCAGATACAGAAAAATGCAATTAGGGGTTGTCCCTTATGTTTGCACAATTGTAGGAAATACTTAAAATGTACTCTGCTGCACAACTTTCTTTGTTACAGAGACCAAAGTCTCTTCTACTGTGCAGACATGATACGGAGTAAGGACATTTGGAGAAGGAATGGGACAGTTCCCAAAGAGAACTCTGCCAGTAGTGGCTGTAAAGTCTGGTTGCCTGGGGAGAGGTGCTAGCTGTGCAGGTATCCTGAGTGGAGGGATGGCTTTTCTAGAGGTTCAGAGCTTTGCAGAGGAAGTGCCCTCCTTTCTTGTGAGGCTGGGATGTACAGGGAGGCTTTTGACAGGATACTTGCCTTTACTAGGCCAAGGGATGAAGGTGGAGTTGTGTTTGGTACCAAAGCTTTTGGTTCCCTGTGTGGTTACATTGTGCTGCAATGGCTTTAAATAAAAATAAACAAATAAAGCCCTTAACAAATGGAGATAAACAAAGAAACTCCATGCCATGGTAAACAGGAAACAGGAGCCCAAACAGTAAATGGATCCCATGGCATCCAGATTCAGTTCCAAGTTTTTATTATGTCCTTTGTGACTGTGCATGGTCAAGTGAGTGCAGCTTTTTGCTTCCGTTCTTCACATCTCCATTCAAATGGGGTCATTCTTGCTTAGCCGTCCCCTTTTTTTAGATGATTGTTCTGGGGATAATATGGCAGGACTCAGATGGGTTTTCAAGGCTCTGGCTTTGGTTCCAGTAGTCAGTGATGATGCATGGAGCACTGCTGCCCTGGGCAAGATGCCTTTTTCAAAACAGAATTGAAGCAAATTTATAGACCAGTGTGCTTCACCCCTGCTCCAGCCCTTTACTAGACTCCCTTGAAGAAGCAGGTGTGTGTCTGCCAACATTAGGTAGGAGAAATACAGATCATTATGAGCTGGGAGTCTTGGCTCTCAGTAACCTACAGCTCCTGTGCCATCTATGTTTCTTGTTAGAGTCTTCTCAGCAGCAAACCATCTGATGGTGTGAAATTTCATTTCTGTTCTGTTTTTAGGTCAGGGTTCCTTTTGTGCTGCTTTGAGTACCTGTCAGAACCAACCACAAGCAGTTCTGGGAGCAGATGGAACTGAGCTGGGGGGTGGCAGGGACAGCCACGTTTTACTGATGCTGCCAAGTGGCACAAAACTGGCAACCATCTTAGACTGCTGAGCACTTGTGAGCTGTGCAAATGCTGTTGACAGATGTTGATGTCATCTCTTGGTATGGCAGGAGGTTTCAATGTATATAATAGGCAGTGCTGGCAACTGCTGGCACGCTCTAGTGGTTATGCAGTAAATAATTCTATAGCAACATGTATCAAACACTTTCTTTGCTTATTTAAAATTGTTAAATTTGATTGGGTTGGTTTGGGGTTTGTTTTTTTTCTCTTCAGTGGATGAGCCTGAGATGTGTCGGAAGGAACAAAGACTGTCTATTTTAGAGAAGTTTGTGAAGTATATTAAGCTCCTTATTTGATTTTTTTTTTAGGGAATATATGCCAACACTGGAGGAATTTTTTGAGGAAGCTATTGAACAAGCAGACCCTGAAAATATGGTTGAAAATAAGTATAAGTATGTCCGCCTTCTCTGTGTTTCACTTGATTTTGATTTCTTTCATGTTTGGATTGTTAAAGAAAACAGACTGTTCTCAGCATTACTAATATCTGTGTAGGACTCCAGAAATGTACAAAAACTGTTTAAATTTTGACAGAATTATGTTACTGAATGTCTCAAATCTTTCTCTGTGCTTTTATAGATGCCAGACTTTACTAATCAAGCTTGTGTTTTATTGTAGGGCTGTGAACAATTCTAACTATGGCTGGAGAGCACTGAGACTCCTGGCACGCAGAAGTCCCCACTTCTTCCAGCCAACAAACCAACAATTCAAGAGTTTACCTGAATATCTAGAAAACATGGTAATCAAATTAGCCAAGGAGCTGCCTGTAAGTAATACTATCCTATAATAATAAATGCTGAATTCATTCACTTTCTGCTTGTTCCTCTACAATCCATTTGGTACATGGGGAGAGAGAGGAAAAAAAAAAGCCAGGAAAACAGTTTGTACACTAAGTAAAAATTACAAATAAAATTAGTCAAATCTCTGAAGATCCCAGTAACAATAAACTAAACAACATTGATTAACCTAGTAACTGTTGAACCCTGCCTTGTACTCTGAAAGAAAAACCGAAACAGCTGTGGCAATCCTGTTGGTTGGCAGGAGTTTATATGTGTGTATATATATATATGTGTGTGTGTGTGTGTGTATCTGTGTATGAATATATACACATATATTAATCCAGCTGCTTGGGTTCCATGTTGCAGGGCAAACCAGTATTATGGAGGGTATAAGCCAGAATCGTGGCTTGTGAATTTCCTGGGATGGAAGGAAAAGAGGCAGTGTGTGCAGCTGAAGGTGCTGTGCTAAGTGTTACCAGAGCTTTGCAGCAAGGTTAGGTTTGCCCGAGTTCTTCTATCAGCTCCCTGACTTCTAAAATACGCAAAGCAAGAACAAACCTTGTGGAGCTGTAAAATTAAGGCATTAACCTTTATTTGGTTAGTGGTTAACCTTAATTTGGTTAACCTTAATTTGGTCAACAGTACAAATTTGAGTCCAGGGAGGGGCCTTTAAGATGGTTTTATGCACAGTGATGAGGGAGGCTGCCAGTGAGGGAGGGGCACTTTCTCCATCTCTGAATTAGCACACAACCCAGCAACATCTTGCAGATACAAACCCCTGCTTCTCTACTGAGACCTTCCTTCTGTGTAATGGGAGGTCTAAAGGTTGGATTTTAATATATGGCCGTTTTGTTTGTCCAGCCATCAGAGTTAAATAGCAAGTTAAAAAAAACTTGTATGAGGATTTTAATTTGTTGAATACACTAAGGTATGGCTGTGTACAGTATTCCTGACTACTACTGTCATGTGCCAAATGCAAGAAACATGACATGTGCAAGGAGCAACTATGTACCATGGGCCTATGGCTGAAATGTACAAAAAGATGAAACCTTTTGGCTGATCAGTAGCTGAAAGAGGGAGTGAAAAGTTTGTTCTTTGTGTATTTGTTTGTCACCTTCCAGAAGTCTGAAAGTACATAAACTTTGGGGAATTCTCAGGTGTGGAATAAAATTAGTGAATAACAATAATATTTTTTTTAAAAAATGTTCATCAGTAGTGATCTTAAATTTGGTTGGCTGGTTTGTTTTTTTTTAAAGCAAGTGATAAAGCTCACTATGGAGTGCTTAGTTGTTGTTACTATGAAAAGGAGGAATCCTGTGAAGTCAGTGGATGCTTTTATGAGTTTTTTTTTAGTTAGTAACATTAGAACTTACCGGTGTTTAGGGGACTCTGGGGGATTTTTAATTCTCATATGGGATCGTCTCAGGCTTTCCATTCTAACACTCATTCCAGAGACAAGCACAGGGCTGCAGAATTTCTCTTTGAACACAAAATTCATCCAGTGATGTTTAGTTCTTTCATTGTAGCCTCCCTCTGAAGAAATAAAAACAGGTGAAGATGAAGATGAGGAAGATAATGATGCTTTATTAAAGGAAAACAATGAAAGTAAGATTTGCATATTCTCAGTCTTTTCAGTTTTTCTCTTGATGTGTATTGCAGAATCGATGTTTTAACGTAGTTTCCACTGTGGCCCACCAGTCGTGCTTACCCCAGTGCATTCACAGCCTTTTTGGGACATGGGGTGCCAGGAACAGCCTCCCAGTGTCCTGGCCTGCAATGCTGAAAGCATCCAACCTTAATTATTAGGAAGCCTCTTTCACCTTTTCTGCCGTGTGGTGTGTGTTGCCAGTGTCACTGGGTGTTCAGGGCTGAGATGTCAGCTGTGCAAAAGCCTCTGTGAGTGCTTCTCACCTGCTTCTCTGTTCTCTCTGCCCTTTAAGCACTGGGGTAAGCACTTTCCCCTACCCTCCCTGGGGTGGTAGTTGTGGGACTTTCAAAAATGGATATATTCCAACTCTGAGGTCTTTACTTCCTCTTCATTTAAAATACCTTGAAGGCAAAAGGATCTGGGAGAAGAGCCACCTTCCTGACAAACATCATCTCACCTGTTTTTCTCCACAATCCACTCCTGTTTGTCTCTTGGCTTTAATCCTGGCATGTCCTGCTCCTGTGTATCCTTCCCCATCTCCCCATCTGTGAATCTGCCCTCTTCCTTCCTCATTCATGCCTGGATCTCACAGCACCTTCTCCCTTGTGTGTTGTAACCCTGTGTGCCAGCTCCTGGGTCCAGCATGGGCGGGTGGGATATGCAGGGCATGGGAGCCAAACACAGGGTGCCTCTGGCAGCTCGGTTGCAAGCTTTTTTCTGCCAGTGGAAAGCCACCTGTGGGCCTCTGTGAATTTCTCTCATGTTGCCCTTTTCCATCCAGCATGTCACCTTTTCACAGTCTCTTTTCCAATAGTAGAGAAGTTCTTTTCAGCTTAATGCTAATTCACACAGCCTTTGTGGTGTCACTGTGTGAGATTTACATCTTTCTTTAAATCTTGTCTTAAGGCAACATGGCAGTGTTCTGTTGGCTGAGATGTAAGGGAAATGATCTGAGGGCTTTTATTGTTTTCTTGTTCTGCATCTTTTGTCCTTTCCCCTCAACATGAATTTAGTTCAGGTAAATGACTGTGACTGATAAGCACTGGAGAGACTTGAAACTTCCACTCCATGCCAGCTGTCTCTTCAGGTGGCATGGGAAGAGATTAATTTTTAATAAGAGATAATATTTAATAAAATATCTGTATTTTATTAAAAAATAGGAATATTATAAATTTCTATACATAATTTAATCTTTGGTGTTTCTTTCGTTAAGGTTGTGAAATAAACATGGGTGGTAAGCCATAGATTGTAGACCATGTTAAGCTATAAATGTGCAAATCCATCTGTAATCACTACAGCACTTGGCGTTTCAGCAGAGCCTAGTGTTCCATGGTTTTTATGTCAATGCCAGAATGACAGAAAATTCCTTAAAGTACTGATTGCACAGGAAATTTACTGTCACAGCCCTGTAGCCAATAGGAACATGAGAAAAAAAAGGGAATGAAGCTGCATTTTTGGTTGATTGGGTTTTTTTTACCTGGGTTGACTTTGAGTAAGGTGACTGAAAAACTCCAAAAAATTCCAAATTCCTAAATGTTAAAGATCACTTTGTATTTTAAAGTTATAATTGACTTGTGTTGAAAACTGTAGTCTGCCTCCCAAACTCCTTGTTTTCATTTGGAGGAGGCACTTCTGATGTATTTAAGGCTTTAGCACTTCTCTCTCAATACAATAAGAGGTAACATAAAAAGCAAGATTTTCCTTATTATGGGCATTAAGAGACATTGCTTTTGCAACCCAGGTAAACACATGTAAAAATCTGCCCTCATAGCTTGAGTAGGTTTGAAACTCTACAGGAAAGGTGTGAGTGTGTCAGTAAATAAACAGAAGATTGATTAGCAGTGTCTGGAGATGTTCCCAGTGTCTCACTGATTCCTTCTCCGTTTTCCCCAGGCCCAGAGGTGCAGCGGGACAAAGCCATGACGGGCGAGCAGATCGAGTCCTTCGCCACCAGGCTGGGGGAGCAGTGGAAGGCCTTGGCCCCCTACCTGGAGATGAAGGAATCTGACATCCGGCAGATCGAGCTGGACAGCGAGGACGTGAAGATGAGGGCGAAGCAGCTGCTGGTGGCCTGGCAGGACCAGGAGGGCGCCCACGCCACCCCTGAGAACCTGATCCTGGCTCTGACCAAGGCTGGGCTCGGGGACCTGGCCGAGAGCCTCACCAACGACACCGAGGGCAGCAGCTAACTCCCCTCACCTGCCAGCTGACTGACTTGGGGTGTTGGGAATTGTGACTCTCTGGTGCTTGCCATTGATAATTGTTACTTTTGTCACTAGGTAATGAATTTTTGATAGGAATTTTATGTTCAGTAAATGACATAAAGCTTTTTAAGAATGCTGTTGGATTGTCTAAATTATCTGAGGAAAGGATTAGTCACCCTGGCCTGGCACTAGGAAGCTTCATCTTTGGTGGTAGAACGTAAAGGGGAGGATGGAGAGTCCTGGCAGCTTTTGGGGCAGGCTGTGGGACAGTTTGGCACCAGCAGAACTCGGGCTGCTCCTGCTGGACAGAGAATTGGCAAGGTCGTTCCTCACAGCAGTGAAGGACTTCAGAGTCAACCTTTGTGGTGATGGGAGCTGGGGACTGTCAAAATCTACCTGGTAGAGGTAGAATAAGAGGGTTGTGATGGTGCTCCAAGGCACGGCACTGACTTCCAGGGAAGAAGTGCTGTCCTGCACTCCCACTGAAGCACTGGTTCAGTCGATGATCGTGGGATTTCCATGCTGGTTTTTATTAGTGATTATTTTTAGCTTCTCTTTCTTTGGCTATGTAGGGATGCCCCTGAGTCCTGGTAAACAATTTTTTTTTGTCACAGGCTAATGTGAAGGTTTTGTTTTAATGCCATGGTTGTCTGTAGATGGGTGCAAACTGTTTTCTGTCAAAATGTGAGATTTTTGCAGTATTAAGTGGCAGCTGGCTACAATTTGTGCTGTGGCTGGTTTGTGTAGTGTTTCTGTCATTCAGCAAGATCTCTCTGATGGGTCAGTGTTTGGAAAATAACTTCCTCTGAACTCCTCTGTATTTCTTCAGCTATTCACTCATAGCTGTGAATTTCCAGCATGATTAGCCACCACCTCAAAGGAGAGTTCCTGCCTGCAGAGCCATTGGTAAGAGTTTTGTGCCTGCTGCCCCACTTTGGACTTAAATGTGATTATGAATTTGATTAGGGTGCTTCACAGAAGGTTGGTAGGGGCAGAGATACAGGAAAATTATTGGAAATAACAGCCCAGGTCTTAGCTCCTGCTGCAGATAGGGGTTTGGTAGAAGGTCTGAACCTCAACAGTTTCAACTGATTAAGGCACTTGAGCATATTGTGAGTGGAGGTGTGCAGGTGTGACTGACAGCTTCAGTGCTGGGAAAGCTGAGGATGACAGTGGGAGGATGTAGTTCCACAAAGCAGCAACCAGGCACAGGCACCATCCCTCCTTCCCCTGTAACAGAATGCAGAACAAGAATTTAACCCTGGAGGAGGCTGTAGTGTTTCTATGGGGCCCACAGGAACAGAGCCAGTACTGCTGGGGAGGGCTTTCTTAAAGAGCTGAACTTGCCTTTAAGCATTGTGCCACTTAAAATACAGCCCCGGGCCCTTGGTGTGCTCCCAGGGGAAGCTGTGCTGGGAGGGTGGCACTGGAGTAACGATTGCAAGGCAGAGCCGAGTGTGACAGCCACAGCTGATGCCAGTGTCCCCAGGGAAGGGTAAAAGGACCCTTCCCAGTCAGTGAGGCACAGGGAAACTCCCCACCCTGCCACAGCAGTGAAAGTATTTCATATGAATACGGACCAGCTCTTCCAGAAGGCACTGGGACACAGCACTGGGAACCTGAGGGAGTTGATGACCTTGACAGAGCTTTTTAGGCCGTAGCCAGCACTGAAAGGTTTTTACTGCAGTCACACACATCCAGTTACTGCAGAAGGTCCTGTAAGTAAGCAAAGCCCAGTTCTGCAGCCACCACACTGGACTTAGCTACTGAGCAAAGAGTAACAGGACAGGAGACACATCCCTACGGCTTAAAAAAAAAAGTGACTTTATTCCATGACTGCTTTGAGACATTCATCAGTGGTGGCCCAAGAAGTGAAAACAAACACGTACTGACTAGAGTACCAGGACAGGAGCTGTTTTTAATGGAGAGACATTGTTGATCACAATTTATTTTGAAATCATGAGATGCCAGCAACAGAAGAGACTGAATCAGCAGGTCAGGCTGGACAAATACTTGATTGTAGCCACAGCTGTTGTCTACGGGCAGCAGCACTGAGTTACACAACAAGGCAACAGTTTCTCTTCTACCTTCCTAACAGAACTGCCAGGTAAGGCAAAGGATGGACAGCTACTGAACTGTGGTATAAACCATGCAAGAGTAACAAATGTGAGAGTAGGTGTGTAATAAATACTTGATGACATTAGAGAAGGAGGAGGAGGAGAGGCTCATTTAAAAAAAAATTATCTTCTGCAAGACATTAAAGCTATTTTAAGTATTGTCACCACCACAGTGGCAGTCCAGTCCAATAGTGACTAATTGGTACATGGATCAGTTTTAAAACAATATCCCTCTGCACATGAGAAGGTTTGAACAAATTATTTATCCTCTTGCTAAAGCTCTGGGGTTAAAGAAGTGATCAGTAATCAACATTTATTTCACACCTAGGCAGAATGGCTAAAACGGAAGACTATTGTTCAGCTTCTTCTTCAACGACTTCGATTCTGCGAGGCCCATAGAGTAGAACATAAGCTATATGCCAGTCTCCACCCCCAGATAACCTCAGAATGTCTTCAGGTGTAACAATGCTGACTTTGTCGTCATCGAATTTGATCCATTCATCTGCAAGGAAAACAAGAGGATCCTTTGTAAATCTAAGCTTGCTTAACAGCCCCTTTGCTGAAAGGAGCTGTGAAGAGTGGTTAACAGGGCTGCAATCTGGTTTGTTTTTTTTTTTACCTTGTTTCCTCTTAACCCAAGAGACATAATGGCCAGAGGAACTTGATCTGCCTTGATGAGTTAGGACTGCCTGCAGGTCGTAATAGCCGCAATTGTTAGAACCAATATCTGAGGGGGAAAGAAAAGGTAACGTTGAGTCCTACTTGAACAGCTGCAGCATTTTTAACGCTTGCACACCAAAGAGGCAGCAGCCAGACCACAGCTGTGTGTCTGTGTGTCTGTGTGTGTCAAACCCCAGCTACAGCACGGTACAAACCCACTGGGAACTAAAAGCAGCAGCTCTCAGCCACAAGAGTCTCAGGAAACTGAAGATGTTGTGCATTCTCATGAAATAAATATGTACCCATAAATATTACTGAAGTAATGCACAGGGTGAGTGCTTTGGGTCTGCAGGCTCCAAGCCCCCCCCAAAACTGAGGCAACACCAGCACCACCACAGCACTTCTAAAAGTCCAGTTTAAGTTTTTGTTTTGATTTCAGCCTTCTACCACCCACTGACAAAGCAGCCTGCAAAACAAGTGCACATTACATGCAAATGTCTTTTGATGTGCCCGTCTTCTATTATCACTAGCTTGTCAGATGGATGGCAATTATGCCTTTCACTATTTCAACAGTTTTGGTTTACCTAAATCTTTCCATTCCTGTCAGTCTTGAAGATTAATTTTCAAAAGCATTAAAGAGACAGGGTTCTCAAAATATTCCTACCATCAGGTACAGTTACACAGAAGTAAACAGAAAGTTACTTTAAAGTAGATTTGCTTCCCTGTACTCACCATCAGGAAAAGAGAATGGTTCATATTTAACTTCTTTCTGTGCACCATCACTTTTACTAGACTAAAAAAGAGAGTAAGTTGAATTAATGTAGAACAGTTTAATAAAACCTCTAGCACAACCACATCAAATCCCAAGTCTCCATTCATTTAAATACATTTCTAAGTCTAAACATTTTTGTTCAACTTGAAAGAAGATCATTACTGTATTTTTTAGGTGGACATACAAAAGCCTTATCTGAAGAAGACCAGTTTTAAAGCAAATATATAACCATTTTAGCAGATACTGCCTGCAGTGTTCACCCACTGATTTATGGGTTTGTTTATGAAACAATTCTGCAACAGAAGATTTATTCCTTAGTGGAGGCTTGCTAGCAGCAGAAGTGGCAATAAGAAAATACCAGAGACAGACTCTCAGTGCCAATACATTCTGTTCAAAAATAGCACTCTTTCCTTGCTCCCATCTGTGTAAGAGGGGATGCAAGCCTTATCTGAATGTTTAAAAGAATTTCCCAGGAGTCAGGCCAGGAAAAACACCAGCAAACTTTAAAAAAAATGGCTAAAACACTGTAGTTTTAGCTGATTTACTTTTGTCTTAAAGACAGGGAAGTCAGTGTTAGAACCGTGTACATGGGATAAGACACGAAACCATCTTCCAGGTTTTTACAGATCTGATTTCAAGCTCACTAGTACATGTACTCTGATTTTTACCAGTCAGGCACATAGCACTGCCTTGTACAACCCTTTCCAACTGCTGAGCAGGGAACAGCTTCCTACACTCCACTGCAGAAGGGAGCAGCCAGCAAACAGTAATATTTGAAGAGAATAATTTTGTATAACTTACAGAAAATCTGTAACCATAGCACTGGTAAACAGTAGCACCACATTTTAATATATTTAACACATCCTGTCTCACTAAAGCATTTAATGTTTCTTGTCAAGCAAACACACCCAAGCAGATTGTGTATTTTCATGAAAATACAGAGTAAAATGATCTAAAGCTCAATACCAGAAGTTTGCTATATAAGAAAATGATATATTTAAGGACATCGAGTTTTCTCTGGTCCCTATTAGTACCCCAATTGCAGATGTATGAATCACTGAAAGTGTCAGGAGACTTACATTCTTTGGCTGTTGATTTACTTTTTTGTCTTCTAGATCTTTGAATTTTGATCGATAAAAAACCATTTTTTCCTGCAGGTCTGGCGTGCACAGCTCATACACATCCAACATAAGAGGAAATTTGACATCCTAGGATGTAAAAACCATAAAGATTTATTAGCATGATATGGTACTCCATGTTAAAGCATTCTCCCATGGGAAGACAACACAATCAAAATAAATGTAACCTTCTTCAAACTGATGGCAACCTGAGCCACTGGGATTCTGGTGACAGTATTTACCAAAAGGGCTACGATGCTTTCACAGAAGGATGTCTAATTCAGTATAAACAAACCACTATAAATTATTACATTCAGCATAGATTAATAATTAATAAATCTGATTCTTTATTGTTAGCTGTCATACTTTTACACTACAGAAATACCTATACAGGCCTAAGGGAAAAGCAAAAGGAGCCAGGCATGTAAGATCAACTACCCATGCAAAAATGTCAATTGGTGCTATCCAAACTATCTTCTGAAATAGTTAACATGTACCTTCAATCTTTATTTCTTTTCTTCCTCTTGTAAGGAAGGAGCATCTATCATGATGCTCCTTGGGCAGCCTATGAAGTCTGCTGGCCACAGCCAACAGAAAGCAAAACCAGAACATTCAGCTGTTTGCAGCTGGTTCCTGCATTTGTCCATCCGAAAGCCAGACAATTTAAATAACTAATACAGGAAGTGTTTGACAGCACAAACATCTCCCTTCAACATTAGGACACTGTTCAGAGCTTGAAAGCATGGCTCTCTCCTCAGTTAAACATTCTTCTCAGAACCACTAGTGAGAAAAGACCAAAAACATCTTGTTTATTGTTATCCTGTAATATTAGCAGTACTGGGGCACATTCACTTCTGCCCCTCACCTCCTTCCTCAGTCTATTTTGTGCAGTGTAGTTTGCCACACACCATCACAACTGTGAACAAAACGACTTTGTACTGGAGCAAAGAAACTGCACTGTTAATGTTTTTCAATGCAATTTAAAAACAAACAATTTCCTAAGTAGTCTTCAAGTCCTCACTGTCTACCTTTAATAAAAACTCACAGAAAACATAAGGAGGAATTAAACTTCAATATGCAGAAAACTTACCTTAAGAACTTTTGCATTCACAGATTCTTTCTCTTTGTAAAAAAATCTAACCATCTGAATGGTCAGGTACGCTGGCAAGCGACTAATTTTGGACTATAAAAAAACAAATTAGAGAAAGCTATTACTTTAAATATTCACAGATTTTTTTTTACCTTAAACACTGATCATCCTAAATTACATCCTATTCTGGGAATGTGTTTGTACACAAACCCACAGAAATAAATACTGGTCTCCTTTTCTGAAGCTCTGTCTTAAATTTCTTAGTAGTGGATACTCTGATGCTTTATAAACATAAACCACATGGTGTTGCAGCAATAACTTTGTGGTTTGGAACAAAAACCTGGCAAATAAAAGAATCATAAAGAGCAACAAAAGTACCACTCACAGATTTGATATAGAGTGCATTTCTTTGCAGTGTTGGAGAGAGTTTGGTGATTTCCTCCTGAAGACGCTGTTACAAGAAAAAGAAGCAACACATGTTCATCATAAAACACAGCTTAGAGAAAAGCACAACAGGGGTAAACAAACCATAAACTAAATCTTGTTCTGCCAGTCTCTTCTGTTGCTGTCAGCCATTACAACACACAAGATTTTGAAATTCCTTGGCAGAAAGGACCATGCCCATTCATTCCTTCAGCTCCACGCTCATTCCTGAGCCCTGACAACACTGAGCCTCTCTCTGCAGAAAATTTTGCTCCACAGGAGTAGAACTCACAATTGGATTTTATTACGGATTTTATCTGGACTTAGTTGCAAATGCATCATATCATGCTTGGAACACAACTGAAGAAAATCTGAAGTTTCCTGTGAGACGAGTATTTGCACATTTCTCAGCTCTCAGTGTCAAGCAGCCAGAGCTGCATCTAAAGTGACTGCTGGTGTCTCCGAACAAAATTCCAGGAAAGACCAGCTTGGTTCTTAGTGTTGCAATTCTCCTGCTCCAGGCAATCCAGCATAAGAATTGTAGATTTTTTTTGGCCTGAAAGTGAAGTTTCTTATTTTATAGTTTTTTCATTTGTGGGCATTAGCAATTTTATCCTACTTTTCCTTCTAAATTCTGTTGGGGGGGGAAAAAAAGAAGACAAAGAGATACAAAGATCATCTGAGAATCAACTTGGTTTTAGTCCTGTACAAACCAGATCACTGCCCTAGTCTTACACAGTTACTACAAAAGTTTTGCAGTAGCTCCTCTTCTCATATCCTTTCTACTTCAGACTCTCCAAAAAGCCCTTACAATTTCAAAATATATACATATATAAAAACATGCATATATAAATATAAATATAAAGCACAGACTACCTTAAGGAGTTCTACTTAAAAAAGGCTTAAGAATGATGTTGTCTAACAGAAAATCCCCTTCAAAATCTGAAAAATCAAATTTAGTTGCTACATCATAGGGGAGGGGGTGCAATTAGCAACTAAAATGCCACCCTACTTTTAAGCTGAATTTTGGACCTTTTGGGAACTGATTCCTGCATAAATCATGATACTGCTCAGTCTGGAGTGAAACCCAGCTGCACAAACAAGCAGCAAACTGCCTTGCACTTGGTTACCTGCATGGGGAAGACCATGTCAGGGTCAGGAAAACGCTCTGCTGAAGTCTGTTTGACATTAACATGCCATCTTCCCAATGATCACCAAAAAGATTCATGAAACTTTGTAAAGTTTGGACAGCACATGTCAATTTCAAGTCACAGATTAAATACACTTCAAATTAAGTGTATTTAGGTCACTTAGAATTTCAACTGAACAATATGCAGACCATTTAGAACTTCAATAAAAGTTGCAATAGCTTACCAATTTTAGTCCTGTAAACAGGTATTTCACCTCTTGATTGATAAAGCAGCTAAGCTGAAGAAGATTCTCCTTTCCTTTAGTTACTTCTTCTTCTTCGGCTTCTGTACATTTCATGCTTCACAAAATTAAGGAAAACCATCACGCAGCAAGAGCTGAACTACTGTTCTAGTGAAAAGAACATGCCAAGCAGCACAGTAATTTAGGTTTCTGTGCTTGTGCAGATAGTACTTTTACTTCTTGTAATACAAAAAAAATTTAAAGAAGCCCTTCCTTCTGACCAATCTGTTCCTTCATGGCTAAGGACAAGGGGCAGCGGGGGCAGACAGAACACCAAAAAAGGTCTCTGATCACCATTTAAGCTGAGACCTGCTCTTTCTTTCTTCTCTCCCATCACCTCCCAACACCCAGGACACAGAACACATTAACTGGCTGCTAATGCCCAGTTATAAAGCCCTCCTGCAACATTGCACTCCACTGTTGTTTATGGTTAATAAAGTTCTTCTATTGCTGCTGCTGGCCAAACTTCCTGTTTCTTTCACAGAGCCTCCTTTCTGTGCCTTGTATTTGTGCTCTTCTTCAAAATGAAATTAATTCCTTCATTATTTTCTACATATCCCTTTTAATTATTCTGTCTGTCCTCTCCTCTTTTCATAGTTCTACCCCAATGCTTTTTTCTCATCCATCTCCTTCCAACCAGGTACTTTTCTGACTGCAGCCATTCTACAAATGCTGCTGTAATCACACTTTGAAAGTCTGCAACTCCTCTAACAAGTCTTCTTGCTGATGCTGGTCTATGCATCATTCCTCTTAGCTACACATTCCAAGATTCCCAACTATTTTAAGGATAACAAACGTCACAGCAGAGGGAGAGAGATGCATGATTCTAACCTTAAAACAGGCCTTTATTCCTCATTACTACCAAGCTATGAGATATAGTACCTCCTCTAAGGGGATGATTCCTTATTTCAGACAAGCAAAATGCATGGTGTAAAATCCTTTTTAAAAGTGGTGCTCAGTTTGATGACAGCCAGGATTTTGGCGTGGAGAAATGGGAAAAGAGTAATACTTGCCATGAGATGTGTGCCCCATGGGGTCATATCCTCTTTTTCTTGCTATAAAGAACCTATTAGAAAGTGGTCAGCAGCATTTGTTTCTTACTCATACAACAGTGGACACCTAATTTATTTCTTAAGAAACCAATCAAGCTGCCTTTTCTGCATCTTCTCTAGGGAGGAAATCTGCTATTGAAATTAAACAAGGGTTTTCTTCTGTAAATTTCCATTACCATTCTTTCTCCCTACATCATCCTCTCTCTCAAAGCACATCCCATCTTAACTTTAAGTTCTGTGTACTCCTGCACAACATCTGACCCTCTTCCCCAACCTACAACCTTCGTTTTCCACACTATTCTGAACAATGCTTTTCATCCTCCCTGAACTCAACTGCTAAAGTGTGAAATCATCGTTCTTTATGTCTTGCCTTAGTGTTTAGGATACGCTGTTTCAAATTCAATGCTGAAGAATTGATCAATTAAACTCTTCTTTTTAGAGGATGCTGCTGTAGCTCCCGAGTCTGTCTGTAAAACAAAATCTCGTGATGTAACTTTAAACAGAATGTAAATACAGTCTTGTCTACAGACAAACTAACCCCATTTATTTAAAATCTTTAAAGGCTATTCTTTCATCTTTCTAGAGGTGCACTTTCTCCTAGTCAGTCAATTTTTTTACAGATGCATAGAAGCTTCAAAACAAATGCACTTATAACGTGCTGTTAAAACTAATCTGACGCACATTAACAAGCAGGATCAAAACCCCACAAATCCCTGGCCCCCCAAGTTAAATCTAACTTAAGTTTCAGGATAGACTCTGCCAAGACTCTCCAGAAAAGAGTTTACAGAGAAAAGAGAAAGCTGTTCTGGGAAAATCTCGGAAAAAACTTTCAGCAATTTCTTGTATCAGGTTGATTTGGTTAGTTGTCTGTTTGAAACAGTTCAAGTTAAAACTGTAGCACACTTTTTTCAGAAAAAAAGTTCTTAAGTGCTGAATTCACAGGGCATCAGGGCCAGCTGCCACAAATGTGAGTGGGTGTCACTACCAGCTTGGTCCAACTTTGTCTCACAAAGCCCAAGGGAAGGGCTTCCTTTTGCACACTCCACAGCATCACTGACAGGAGCATGGCAGCATTATGCTGATCAGACACATCACAAAGCAGTTTCACATACTGGACTCCAGACAGAAACAGACAATATTTAACAAAACATATGTGAAGTACTACAAATCCTTATTCTGGTTAGAGTAAGACTAAATTACCTCCATAACTGTATCGCCTTCTATGCCTTCCAGCTTCTGCTGTAGTACCCTCATCATCTGCACCCAGCACTCATTGGCATCCTAGGAAGGGGACACAACATTAAATCTGACTACTAGCATTATGTTTCAGTAACATTAAACCCATCAACTATAAAGCCAAATGTGAGGATTCCTTAACTAAGAATTCCTCCCAACTCCACCATGCATTATCAAAACTAGCACTCAATGTTGCATTCAACTTCTACACAACTTTCCTACAGAAAAACCACCCCACTTTACAGAGAGTAATTATTTTTCCAAGAGAAGGAAAGTCTTAAAATGTTCTTGTTCTCAACTTCCAACATACTGTAGAATTTTAAACAATAAGCTAATAATTGGTGTTTACCTGTTGAAGGTACTGGCCTTGGTCACCTTTCTCTGCAAACTGTGGGAAGGCCATATGTAAAAACTGCAGGAGAATGATAGGTGGGATACTGGAGGAAGTTTTATCCATGGAATCAAACAAGTCTCTAAGAGCTTGAAGAAAAAGTAAGTGAATGCTTTGAGAAGTGCGAAAACAATTCAAACATGGCAGGAAGTGTAAAAAGAATTGTAAAACAGCAGCAACATTTAAAGACTGATCATTTAACAGTGTCCAGTTTGACCCTTCCAAAGCAGGACCAAATTTTCCAAGTGACATAACAGGTGCACCGAGGATCTCCTTTGTGAACACGACTTTGAAAGCATAAAGATGAAAATTCTGAGAATTTGGCACATAATGCCTTGTCTTTCCTGGCTGCTAACAGGAAAAAAAAATTTGAGCAATTAAGATTTCATTTGAAACACATCTAAGGAACAACGTTTTCACAAGAGAAACCAGAAGGTATTCACACTCTATCTTCTAGAGCAATTTAAGTTTCACCAGCTACTAGGGAAAAAAAATTATAAAATATCTAGGCAATACCCATGCTTAAGACCCAGGAAAACAAGAATGTGTATGCATATGTGCAGAGAGCTCATAACTATGTGCAGCCCAATGACACTGACTGCATGACAACACACATGGCTTTCTTTTTTGTTCCACACTCTAGCATACACCTTATCTACCCCAAGTTACAGCATTTTAAATCCAGGGATCACTTCAAAGGCACCTATTAATCCTCACAACAACCCTGTGAGGTAGGCAACAATCTGCATGGTCACTAATTTACAAGTGAAGAGACTAATGAATTGTTCTCTGGAGTAAGTGAATATAGGCAAGATTACAGGGAATCAAGGTCAGTTGCTTCCTCTTTCAGAAATATCTTCTCTGACCTTGATAAGAGGTGCAACTGATATGACACAGCAACTGAAAAAAAAATGCCATAAGTGTCATGCAGGAGTTCCTGAACAGCTCAGCACCCAAGAATTAACTACAAATTACTTAAACTATTAAAATTCCTAAGAAGCAGAGCTGTCACCTTCAAAAGAAAACAAGGGACACGAAGTAAAGGCAGTGAAAAGGGGAGGGGCAGGCATGGCTGTATAGAGTAACCATTGAACTTACCACCCCAAAATTCGATCAGCAGGCATACCCACAAACTGGACCTTTCCTTCCTTATATTGTTTTGTTTTTCCTTAAATGGACTGGTAGAAATCCCAGTGTCCTGGCCCAGCATCTTAGTGGGGCAATGAAATAGAGTAAAAAAAGAAAAAGCGGACAAGTAGTACCCTTGTTCAAGTGTAAGGGGTCTAACTA
Source organism: Cyanoderma ruficeps (assembly GCA_008694505.1). Taxonomy (NCBI): domain Eukaryota; kingdom Metazoa; phylum Chordata; class Aves; order Passeriformes; family Timaliidae; genus Cyanoderma; species Cyanoderma ruficeps. Next base: position 17,127,801 of record VZDJ01007755.1, on the reverse strand, counting down.
GAACTCTAGTTAGAGCTTGAAGACACGGGGCCACCATCAGCTCCCACAGTGTGAGCACCCAAACCACCACAATTTTGGAGACCCTCCTTTCCACTCCAGTTATGAAATCTGGATCTTTAGGGCAAAGGCTAAGACCACTGATAAAGCATCAGTTTCCATCATAACAATAACGCTCAGCCAATAAATCATATTAAAAAACACCAACTAAATGCATATCCCAGGAGTATGGTGTTAGCCTACCACTACGTGAAACACAGAACTAAAATACTTCTACACAAAGTGATCAAACCAACAGATGGATGGATGGAATCTGCTTTAGGAAGTTCCAATTACTTCATGCCTACATGTAAAACATTTAAGAGATACAAATTGTTTCTATCTAAGCCTAGATCACACTTAAGTATCTTTTCCCTAGCCTGCAGCTCGATAATGTGCAGAAATAAAAGCTTTGCAGGCAGGGGCAGAATAACCTTTAAAGAAAAGATGAATCCTCTAGTGCCAGCAGATCTGACATTCCTAAGGCATATGCACTAAAGAACAATACACAGAGTTTTAACTGCAAATTCCATCTGCAGTTAGCAGGAAATCACACACTTGTCTAAACCCCTGTTTTCTACTCTAAACACCAACCTGCAGTAATGTATTGAGCAGAGGCCATTTCTCCTGAAGCTCTTAAGGCACCACCATACCTAAAAGGGAAGAAAAATAATTTGCATGCAATTAAACACAAACAGGAAGGACAGTCAGGTCTTTGAAGCAGGCAGCAGACAGATTCATTTAAAGGAAATCTATCACCAAGCCAGAAGTAACGAAAGGCAGGATTCACTCTCATTTACCTCAAAGTTTCAGCTATTTTGCAAGCATGGAAGCAAAGGAAAACTGGCACCTTTCAGACAGTAAGTAAAGGCAGACCAAGAAGTCTGGCTACATCACTGCTGCTTCCTTAATCCTTTTGCCTCAAAGACTCGTTTTATTTTTAAAGAAACTCAGGAAGTCTGAATAAAAGCTACCCCACTTCTGAAACATTTGCCATGGTTTCTTCAGATACATGGAAAAATAACCACCTTCAAGGATAGGTGGCAGATAAAATGCACAGAGATGGAGAGCAGGCTTGCTTCCTCCCTCCACGGCAGAAGCACAACAGTGAGAGGTGAGATGTTTTCTTGGGGAAGTATTTCCTACACTGAAAAGGTGTGGGAGTCCACCCATATGACAAGAACTTAGCACTCTTCTTTGAATTCTTAATTTAGCAGCCGGATGAGGAACAGATGGACTCACCAGAGCCTTCAAGCAAAAGGAGGGTCTCACACATTCTCCAATCTCAGACTGAACTTTTGAAATTCTGACCATTGGTAGATGATGAGCAGGAGACTTTCCCCTGACAGGCTACAGAATGGGGAGGAGTTCCTTGGGAAGATCAGGGGAGCAGGCCATGAGGAGAGAAGCTGTAACAGCTTCCCCAAGTGAGTCCTTTCACACCTCTCCCTATAGGGTGCCATGCACCCTAGAGACTTCCATGCTGTCATCAAGCAGGGAAGACCAAAAAAAGGCTAAATCTCCATGGAAAAACAGAGCTTGAATCCGAGTGTGAATCTGACTTCCCACAGACAATACGGCCACATCTTGTATTGCAGTCTGCCAGTTTCACAGGCTACATTTTGCCTTTTGGTAGGTTAAATTTGTCAAATATTCTGATTCAGCGCAGTAACTCAAGAGTCTTTCACAAGGAAATAAACAGACTTTCCAAAAATGACAACACAGAGTCAGTAAAAACCCTGAAACCAAATTTCTGTACTTCACCAATAGTTCTCTATGCTTAATAATTAAGGTTCACCTGCTAACAGAATGAAAAACTATAACTACCTAAGTAACAGGTGATTACAGTAATACAGAATATCCAGCTGGGTACCCCAGAATCAAGAAAGCAGTGTATTTTCAAAGAATTAAATTAACACTAAGATGGCAATAATGCTCTACCTAATTCTCACTTTTTAAAAATACTCATTGTTTTCTCATTACAAGTCATCTGGAGGACAAATTCAGGCCACATTGGCAGGTATTCTCTTTTCCTTCAATATTCATAATTTTCAGGTTTCTTGTATATTCCTTACCAAAAAAA
>VZDJ01007755.1:17030032-17125626 GCA_008694505.1 Cyanoderma ruficeps | reverse complement strand
CAAAACAAACAAACAAAAAAAATCAGAAAAGTTATCCTACAATCAGAACAAATTAGCAAACAAAACAAAATTCCATGAAGGCATGTCTGAGAACTTCCTGCCATACCTCCAAGTAGCATATGTCAGAATTTCACAGCTGAAAATACTGGGCAATAGAGCCATTGAAAGAAATATTCCTCAAAGGAAAAGGTCTCCCATATGATTCTTTTATGCAGAACAGGACCATAAAAACTAACAGCAAAAAAACAGGGTTAAGAGTTCAGTAGCTTGTTTTAGAATTTTAAACTGATCTTGATAGGAACTACTTTCTAGCTAAGCAAAACACATTTGCTCTATTAAAAGCCAATTCCAAGAAACACAAAGCCTTAACTTCTTTATTAAAGTACAGACTGACAGAGCCATAGGATAAACTTTAATCGATCGTTATGTTGATCTTGAATAGACCTAAAGAGTAGCAGATTGTTATGAGAATCCATTCCAGAATTAAGATGACCATTCTGCAAAATATCTACTTCATAAGCTAAAGAAAACATTTTAGTCACGGTATTTTTGTCCTGAATCCTACCTTTTAAGGGCCTCTTTCACTTCTGGCACTGAGCGGATACACTGAACCGTAGCATTCATGTAGCAAGTGTTGCCAAGGTTTGTTAATCCACATGGCAATTCCATCTACCAAAAAAATTCACAAGGTTGCTTGAAGGTCAGAGAGATGTGGCAACCATTTTTGTAAAAGTGCTATAATGTGACATCAACTTCTAAGCAAATGAATTATGCATAAAACCTGGAATACTCCATCTAACTTTATGAGGTTTTCCAAATCCACTTTATGATTATATTTATCATTACACCATTTGATACTTTTAGGGAACATTCAGGAATTGGGGTTTTTTCTGTGCATGTTTAGTTTAATGAACATATTCTTCAAGTATGCAGTCATTCAGAAAGTTCAATTATAATCCCATTCAAGTTTTGACCTTAAAATTCTATTTCCATGAAATTTCCACATCAATTCATTTGTACAAAACACTGATGTTTTAATTAAAATCAGTTTTCAGTAAAACTCTGAAAATTATGGAGTTCAGAGTTGGAAACAAAAGCACTGTTTAAACTCCTCTCCAGAAATTTGCAACAGATGATTAACTTGATCTTTTCAGACAACTTATGAGTTACTGAAGTTTTGACCAATATGACGGCCAACCAACAGTCAGCTAACCAGGTTCAGAAATAACTATAAATCACCATATAATAGAATTTTTCTTTCTTTTTCTTTTTTTAAATCCTGAATACATAGGTATTTGTCAGGGAAAAACACACAGTTTAATGAAACTGAAGTTGTACTACATACCAATACGAATAGATTATTTTAGGAAGAGAGAACTCCTTTAGAATATCTCACAAGTGAATACATGCACTGCAGACAATTGAATTTTGATGCATAACAAAATTTCCATGTGACCAACCTTTTGGAAATGTTATCTGACAGTGAATCACCTCCTTGTTTGCCTCTCAGTTACCTCAATGTCTGTGTATGGAGTTACCCAAACATACGTAAATATCCTTCACCTGCAGCTGGCCTGGAAAGCACTAAATCCTGAAGCACAGACTCAGTGCTAAGCTACAGATCCTTTGTCTTACAGACATGCATTAAAGTATTCCTGTTCTGCATGGACAGTTGATAACAATCGTGCAACTCTAAGTATGACAAAGCTTTCAAGTGAGAAATGACTGCTGAGAAAATGAAGCCTTTCAAGTTGTAAAAAAAGGAAACTCAGGAGTTATTTCATGAAGAAAATCATAGATTAAATTATGCTCTTTCAGACTTTACTTCCACAAAACATGTGTGTCAAACTTACTTTCATTTATCAAAAAGTGGACCTAATACTAGTAACGTGGATTAAAAAAACCCCAAATATACCCCACCCAAAAACAAGCCCTACTCTCTCTTCACAGATATCAAAGAGGCAGGAAATAATTTTTCATATCTAACATGCCTTGCTTAGACCAAGTACAAGACACTGATGCAGCAAGGGCAATACAACTTCATCTTTAAAAACATCAGCCATGCTGTTTCTAGAAAATCTACTAAGCTGCCTGTTGAAAGGAAAAACAGCACTAATTGTATGACTTTTAAATTAAATCCCAGACTTCTTTTCACTGCTCCCAGTTTGGTCATCACTGTAAATTTGTGATTCTTGATGAAGATGCTAAACAGACATTACAGTTTCAAAACCCACTTTTAAGCAACTGCAAGTATTTAAACTTGCCATTACTTGAAGATTTACAAGAAACCAAAGCTGGAAACATGCTTACAGCTGAAGCCAACTGCTCCTCTGTCATGTCCTCCACGAAGACGGGTCGAGCAATCGGCTCTTCTGGAAGAGCATCTGCAGAACCCATCATTAGCAAGGTCATCCCCTTGAAACACAGCAAAAACAGCAATGAATACCTAAGGACAGTTATTTCCACTCAAACCCTTAAGCTCTTCACATACTTCAGCTATTTTCCCAACAATAAACACAGTCTTTCTCTTAGTTTAACAGAACCAATACTGCACTACTGTGACATTAGGGCACACCTCGATCCCTCATATCTAGCAAGTACCCATTGAGAACAACTCCACAGAATTATCCATGCTAGATGTTTCCACTGAAACATCTGATGAGGCTGGCGAGCTTGCCTGGTAAGTTCTGGGTTATACTAGTTGAAAAGTGAAAAATAACCTAAGCTACCACATCACTTTAGACATGAGAACTAACATTTAAGGGGTTTAAAAAAAAAAAAAGCCAATCAGGTTTCCACGCTTGCTGAACTAGCATAATTTGAAAAGGAGTCTTTCAGCATTCAACAGGAACACATCTACACAATAAGATCTGTCAGAGGAGAAAATTACTATCTGGAGCCTTGAAACATCCAGTGCTAAGGAAAAGGATGAGGAGAAACTGCTTTGACAGTGTCAATAAAGCCCCAGAACTTGTATATAACATTATTAAAATGAATAAAGGCAGCTATTAGCACTGCGTTTTTTGCTGAGTAACTTTGCTACAATAGCTGCAGCTACAGGCTGCTAACAGATGCTTGCACACTAGTTACAGGGGTAAGAGCAATGCCACCTAACCCAATCTGCCCAGTGAAGAACTGCAGCAAAACCTCTAACAGCTGTTACAAGATGTTACAATTACAGCAATGAAAATGACACAAAAAAAAAAAAACCCACCCCAAAAATACCCAACAACAACAAACAAAAAAACAAACCAACAAAAAGGTGTGGGATACCCTGATGCAACATTATATAGGCAAGCAACACAAACACATTCACCTTCTGTTTTCTTTTTAAACTAGCCAAAGGTATGAATTACCATTATTAATGACTTTGTTTAAAAACAACAGCTATTTAACACAGGAGAACAGATTTCAGCAGGTTGGTAAAAAAAGACATAAGCAGAGGTGTGCAACTTCAGCATCACCAACATTTGTCCATGCTGGGGATGTGCAAGGACAAAGGTCTGCAGATAGTGCTCAGGTTCACAAGCTCTAAATACCATCACTTATTTTTATGGCCACAGATAAGACAACAGTGCTCTGACTGAGAACATTTCTTATACAAAAGAAATAAATATAGGCACCCAAGTACTCAAGAGAAGATGCCATGATTGCCCTACTGATGCAAAACAAAAGGGTTTTTATAAATGAATGGTGAGACCTTTCTAAGCATGCTTATACAAGACATCATAAAATTCTTTTTCATCAAGATATGACTTTTTAAGAAAGCACTGCTCATTCAAACAAACAGCAAGCACTTTCAAGTCTTTCTTTAAATGCCAAAATAAAAAATCAGAATAGTAAAATTCAATTACTGCTCAGAACTTACGTTCTTTATTTTTAGGTTCCCCCAGTCATCATCCTGTGAAATAAAATAAAAGACGAGTTAATTATCTTGTAGCGAGATACTTGTAGCAAGTATTTTTATTAATATTAACTACATTTCTCAGTACATAATTGTGTTTCATCCAAGATTACACAATATTAACTATTTACATGTTATCAAGTCTTATCTGACTAAAATGAAAAGCAGTCAAGTTGTGTTTTCAATAAGGTTCCTCGTGTTGTACAACACTGCTTAAATGTAAACAACTTTTTGCAGCAAAATTGCCTGTATCTCATTACACCAGTAAGGTTCCAGCAAAGAAGCACCAGAGAAACTTCTCTTGAGCAAGCTACAAAGAAAAAATTTGCATTTAGATTCTGAACATAAAAAAGTAACAAAAAAACCTCCCACCAAGCTGTGTTTTGTATAAATGAGTAAAGAAGTGCAGTCAGTTTAACACATACAACCGAAGATCTTCTGGAGGAACACCCAGAAGCATGGTCATTGTTCATGTTAACATGTAACAAAGTTTAAAAATAATATAAATAAAATAATAATANTAAATAAAATAATAATAAATAAAATAATATAATATAAAAAATTGATTTGTACCTTCAGAGTTCCTCCTTTAACCATAACCTTCTGTCTAGCTGGCTGAACTCCAGTCAGTGCAAATAACTGGGCTTTGAAGACCATTGGAGGTTCGTCAGTGTTCAGCTCCACGCCATCGAATTTCTCTTTTCCCCATTTCACATTAACTGCAAACAAAATGTTTTGAAACTTGATTATTTCCTAATAACCAGGAATGCAATTACCAAGATTACCAAGACTTCATACTGTCTCAAAACATTCCGGTTTTGACTCTTAAAATTGTCACTAATGAAGCCAGGGAACACCTTTACTATTGGGCACTTCATCCATCAGAACATAACACTTCCAACAGGCCTAAAAATATCCTACAAAACCACTGAAGTAACATATATACTGAGAAACTCTGCAAGCAATAAGTGTGTCCAACAGCATCAGAAACCCTTTAGCAGATCTTCACAAAACACAGTTTGGAACTAACTCTCCCATTCTCTTGGCACTGCTTGTTGCAAACAACTGAACTTTCTGAAGGAAGTTCAGAGGTGCAATTCCAGCTCAGTTATCCGCAGCATTTCCGTTCTCCTTCAGAGGAAAACAATACAGTGCTCTTTAAAAGCAAGGCTATTGACCCCAGTAAAGGTGCAGGACTGGAATTAGGAAGCAAAGAGAAATTTGGTAACAAAAAATGTAAAACTTAGATGCTGGCAATGGGCTCACCAGCAGAAATGGGAGGCAGAATGGCACAATGCAATGTTAACTTCACTTTGGTGAGGTTAATGACCAAGAGCAGATAAAAAACGTCCAGGATAAGTTGTGTGCCTCTACAGAACAGCAACACACCTTTGGCCACTTCCTAAAACTACGGTAAGTACACAAGGCTTCCTTGGCAAGTTGAGATTTCACTGAAAATCTGTAAAATACAGCATGCAGCAATATCCTACATGCACAGTAAGCGGCTGAAACATCAGACTTTAGAAAAGCCAAATCCGCCTCCCTGTGCTTTGGTTTTACATAAATATATCACAGCAACCATACCTCTTCAAAACACAAAACTCTTAGAAGTCATAATTTTGAAAACCTTTCCAAAAAGGTTCAGATTTCAGACGTATACAATGCTTGTGATGCATAATATCACAGAATAATCAAAAGCAAGTCTAAATGAGTTAGACTAAATTAGTCTACAAATGAACTCAAGTGACTGACTTTTCAGTATTTCTAATAGAAACCATCTTCTATTTTGCCCAGCATTCCGATTTTTTAAAAAAACCTCCATTATTATTTTGCATATTTAAGACCTATGAAGCACATGGCTTTTTTCATTTTACAGGAAGACAACCCACTCAGCCACTGAACAAGTCAGCTGCACAGACTTTTGGGTTTCGAATTTTTGAACAGTCATGCATCTACTGCTAAATATGCAAAGGAGGTAGCAATTATTAATCTGTGGTGTCACCAGTTTTGACAACGTAGCACTCAAGAGGAAGAATGGAAGAGCATGAGTGTCTTCTGTTCAGAGATTGTAACCAAGACTTCGTGCAAAACAAAAGAGAAACTCGTTAATTTGAAAACAATGGAAAGTAAGAAAAAGGAAGTACGTATTTTCCCTGCTGATCAGAAAACACAGCACATACACTTCACAGAACAGGTCAGGTTGGAAGGGACCCACAGAGGGTCATCTTGTCCAACCTCACTGCCTGAGCAGGGCCATCCCAGAGCACAAGCAGCAGGATTGTGTCCAGACCATTCCTGAATATCTCCAGTGAGGGAGACACCACGAGATTAGGATGAGTTCGGGAAAAATCCTGTTGTACTGTTGACACAGGATCCCAGTTTGCTAACCACAGACAAAATAAAGGATTAGCTGCGGACTGAGGCTGCATACAACCTAAAAAAATGAAGAGCCCAAATAGGCCAGGTCTGTGATATATCATCAAAGCAGTAACTGGTCCTAGAAGTGTCACTGGAGGTTTTGTTCTTGAGGTCTTCCACGGAAACCTTTCCTCACAGCAAGAAGGGCCAGCAGGAAGAGATATAACTTAAGAAAGCTTTAACTTTACGTTTAGGCTAGACATTAGAAAGAATTTCTTCACAGAAAAGGTGATGAGACACGGAAATGGCCTGCCCAGGTTGGTGGTAGTCACCATGCCGGGCGGTGTTTAAGAAAGGACTGGATGAGGCACTCAGTGCCCTGGTCTGGTTGACATGGTGGTGACTGGTCAAAGGTTGGACTTGAGGTTTTCCAACCAACGGAGCCTGTAGGATATAATGGATCTCAAAGAACGGAGGCTTCACTGGAAAGTGCAGATGCAGAGCTCTGGCTCACCAGAGGGACAGCACCACTTCTCTTTCAGCAGAAAGCCAGAGCAAACCGAGGCAGCGCAGTGCCGAGGCTCGGCGGCCCGCGATTGACACCCGCCATCCCACCGGCAGGGCCAGGCCAACTCTGCCTCCCCGCTTCCCTTCCCTCCCTCCCTCCTCCGCCGCCCGGGCCGCGCCTCCCGGGGCGCTGCCGCCGCCGGCCCGGCCGGGATGGGCGCGCACGTGCGAGGCGCCTCCCGCTCCCGTTCCCGCCGGGGCACCGCCCGCCCGCTCCCGGCCAGGGCCCGGCGGGAGGGGCGCGGGGCCGCGCTCACCTGAGAAGAGCGGCATGGCGGAGCGGCGTGTCCCGGGCGCAGGGCGGCGGGCGTGGCGCTGGCGGGGCGGGCGGGCGCGGGCGGGCGGCGGCGGCGGCGGCGGCGGGTCCCGGCCCCGCTCGGGGTCTCATTCAAACCAGCCCCCGGGATGACGCTGCAAGCGCGGCCGCTCGGCGGAAGCGGGGCGGGAGCGCTGCGCGCGCACCGCCGGAACGGGCGGGGCCGGCGGCGGGAGCGGGCCGCGGCCCGGATCCCGACTCCCAAAAATCCTGCCAGCTGTGGGGAGAGCCGCCGTGGGAGTCTGGGTTGCTGTCCGGAACGAGTCCGACCCGCAGAATGAGGTGCAGGCGGTGCTGGTGCCGCCGGCTGGGAATGTCGGTGTGGAGGGCGCAGGGCTGGAGCGAGAGTGTGTCCGGTTCTGGGATCATCAGTGCAACAGAGACAGGGAGCTCCTGGAGCAGGTCTAGAGAAGGGCAGCAGATATGATGAAGGGGCTGGATCATCTCTGTCACGATGATACGCTGAGAGCTGGGCCTGTTCAACCCCGAGAAGAGAGGACTGAGGGGGGGCTCATCAGTGTGTATAAATATCCAAAGGGAGCGTGTCAAGAGGATGGAGCCAGGCTCTCCTCGGCGGTAACAAGCAGTAGGACAAGAGGCAACGGGCAGAAACTGATGCACAGGAAGTTCCACCTGAACATGAGAAAGAACTTCTTTACTGTGCAGGTTACTGTGCACTGTAACAGATTGTCCAGAGAGGGTGTGGATTCCTCCTGACCAGAGATATTCAAAAACATCTGGATGCAATTTAAGCCGTGTGCCCTAGGACAGCCCTGCTTGAGCAGGGAGGTTGGACCGGATGACCCACTGTGCTCCCTCCCAAGCTGACCCATCCTGTGACTGTGTGAGTCTGTGAGAGCTGAGCTGGGCTTTTGCACAGGGGTCTGCCCAAAAGCTGTGATTGCACAAGGCAAGGGAAGGGAGGCAGAAAAAATAATAAGGCTCTTGTGGATGAGATGGGTTTGGTTTATAGGAAAGGGTGAAGTAGGAGCTAAAATTATCAACAGAAGGACTTCATTGGGAAGAGAGGAGATGAGTAATCAGCCAGCAATGATTTTTAGGCTGCGATAGATAACTGAAGGATGCACTGAAGGATGTGTGTGATGGCAACAGCCAGGAGCCTTCAGTGTGATAAACCCCAAGTTGTAAACATTAAAACCAGTAGACGTGGAGACCTGAATCTCAACTGCTTCTACAAGAACTCTTGGTATTAGGACGTGGTTAAAGAAACCAAAGCAGTACTTTAACATGCAAGGGAGGGAATGAGATAAGAGAGAAACATCCTTTCCTTGGACCCCTCCTAGCTTCCCACCTCTAGAAACCCAACACTCCTCTGCTGCTTACAGGTGCAGCTGTGAAGAGCTTCTGCCACAGCTTATACCACTGTCTGGCTGTTGGCATGTGCACTTCTGGCCATGCTTTTGCCAAAGAGCTGATATCCTAAACAAGAAGGATCTTTTCCTTGCTGTTCCCCAAATGTGATTTTTCAGTTCCAAACAGTAGAAGAATGAAATATAAAAGGGCCATAAAAATAATCCAGGGTTTGAACATAAGCCTTAAGGTGAAAGACTTAGAAATTTCGGTCTTTTCAGTTCGTCATGGAGAAGAGGAAAAGTTGATTTTATTGTTCAGTGTAAGCTCCTAGATGGGACAAGGAGGTTTGGGGGAGCAAGGATTACAGAGAAGTTTCAGAGGGTGTTATGCTGAAATTTTCCTGGATTATGCTGGATCTTGAATTAAGATGGAGTTTACAATTACTAAAGTGATTTAAGTGTTAAAATTGACCAGCAAAAGTGATGAATCTTTTGTTACTTGGACTTGCTGAAAGAAGCTTTCTAGAAAAGCTTTGATCCAGTTCTAGGGTGAGATCCTGCAGACCATCAAGAGAGAGCAGATCCCAGCTACATTCCTGTGAGTTTCCGTGTGGGATATCTCTCGCTGAACATTTTGCTCTTCAAACCAAAGTGACATAAGTAGAGTCACGTTTTCTCATCCCAGCTAGATGGAAGTGGAACGCTCTACGGTCTGAAGCTGCACTGCTTCCCTTTAGAGAAACCCTTAGCTGATCAGGGCTCAGGCAGTCCCAGACCATGCATTTCCAGGATTTGGGAAAGGCACTAGAGGGTGCTGTGCTGAAAGAGAAGAAACTGGATTTATATTTGCAGGAAAAACCATCCCGACCTCTGCAAAGTGAAGAACCACTATCTCCCTCTTCTTTTCTCTGAGACCATGTAGGCCTCTTCCTTCAGTAACAGTTGTGTGCCTTTTTCCTAAAGGAGGGGATCAATAGATGCTGTTTTTCCTGAACCTTACACAAACTGACATAAGGAATGTTGATATCAGGAGACAAAGAGTGCAACCTGATGTATAAATATGAACTTGAGGATATTAAAATTGTAAGATTGGTTGAACGTTATTAAATGCGTCTTTTTTTCTTAGTAAAGACAGGCCCCAGGGGAACCGTGGGTGGGGGCATGGAGACACTGGAAGTGCCCTGGCTGTGTCTCTGTGGCCTATGACAGGGCCATCTGAGCAGGGCTCCTTCCCACCCTGAGCTGGCTGGATACAGGTCAGCCTGGATCCAAAAGTTGGCGTGTGTCATCCACACCGTGGTGCACGTAGGCCAACAGGCCTGGCAGGATTTATGAGTGCTGGAAGATGGCTCAGATCAAGTCCAGATCTGTTTGGAAAAGGTGTTTAATGCTGTAAAAGCTCCTGTTGCCCTATTCTGAGGAGCACAAGTGGGAGGTGAACCCTCAGTACAAGCAGGTGCTGCGATACAGCAGAAGGTGGGGGGAAGGAAACCAAACCCCTTTGCAAGGCATGCTTTAGGCACCTGTGTGATGCCTGCGGTAGAACAAAGATTCACTTAGAGACTCAGGACTTAAAATACTGCATTTACATTTCTTGTTTCTTTATAGGTGAAGATGAGTTACCGTCATACAGTATATTAGCAGGTGCATTTATTATCGCGTATTTTATTTTCTGTGGGGAACATAATGTTCTTGGGAACTTGTCTGTCACAGAATGGTTTGGGGTGGCAGAGACCGTGGGCAGGGATGCCATTTACTAGATCAGGTTGCCCAGGGCCCCATCCCACCTGGCCTTGAACACTTTCTGGGATGAGAAATCCACACTCCAGTGTTATCTTCTATGTATCTTCAGTAAAGAATATGTAGCAATCCAGGAGATGTTTAAAGTACCAACACCCCTGGTTTTGTGTTACCTCTTCCATTTGAGCAGTTTTCAAACATTTTACATTCTAGGTCACTAATGTACGTCCAGGGGAAGGAACAGGAACAAAACTCTACCTGCATTTTTTTGTATTTGTAATTAGTATATTTGAAAAAATCCCAGAGTTCACCAGCTCAAAGGGAAGTTCAGCTGCTGCCCCCTCTCACGATGCAATTCCCAATTTCCTTCTGACTACTGCCTCAGTGGGTACTGTAGGAAAATCCCACCTGCAGAGGAGGCCGTATTGTTTTCTTATCGGGCTGTTTTGCCACAGTTGACTACTCTTTCCATTTTCTTTCCTGTTGCCTTCAGCAGGAATAGGGAAGCTTGAAGAGAGAATCAGATTTTTCTGATTCTACCAATTCTACCAATGTCAGTGAACCTAATACAGTCATAAAAAATGAAAAGATGGAGGAAAATCAACAACAACAACAAAAAAGATCATGTAAGAATCTGAACTTGATTTCTCAAGCAGCTTGTAAAATTACAACTTCACCAGCATAAAGGCAGCCAGGGTAATTTATGCTGGCTCTTCACAGCTTAAACGTTTCATATCTCTTGATGACTTTCAGTTGAGATAGTAAGCATTACTTTTCCTAACAGTAGAAACGTTTGGCTGCTTTTTTTATTCAAAGTGTAGCTATTCCTGTAGATAGGCACCTTGCTTAGAGTAAACAAGTGCCAACACCAGTGTACCAGAACACACAAACTGTAATTTGCATGTCTAGACTTTATTATTACAGCATTTTAGTTGCAATTTATCCCAGACACACAAGTCAATGTAATTTTACACTTCATTATGTTCACTGCAGCTTTCTCAAGCAAAATCAGCATTTAAAAAAAACTGAAGAACTTCAGCATTAGTAAAAAACTCCAGAAATGACAGTAGGTGCCAATCTGTAGAGCAAAAACCATTTTTCCACAATCTCTCTTCCCACTAGTCATATTAGCTATTCATAACAGGGCTTATACTATTTTTCAGATTCATGAAATATGAAATTACAAGATTTTTTTTTTTTAATAAATTACCCAAACAAAAGGTTTTGAGCCTGCAGAGGTAGTTACACATAAAGGAAAGCAGAAAAGCAATTCACAACCTAATCTGAGTCTGGAGAGACCACAGGCCTTTCCAACCGCTCTGAATTTCCTATTATAATGTACATATTTAAGTAAGATATGTTTAATCATCTTACTGTATTTTTCCCTTCCCAGTATGTGACAGGAGATTAAAGCAGGTCATAATTATCCCTTATATTGCTTGACAAGCTCACAGCCAAAGTGGCTGGTGATCTGGAAGGTTGTCTTCAGTGTGCTCTAGCCACAGCTTTGATACTGCTGCCATTTCAGATACAGCAAGCTCAACACAGAGGAACTTGCTGAAGTTACATCAATGGCTTCTATTTATCTGTACTTCCCAGCTCTGTGACCTTCAAAGGACGTATAGTCATTCACATGTAATTTGGCCTTACTGCTCTATTGTTCTGCAGGCCTTGGTAAATTACCCAGAGAGATTTATGGACAGCTAGCTTCATGGGATGTACAGGCTGTTCCAGAAAAGCCCAAACAAGCCCCTAAAACCCCCCACCAACAAAACTGTCTTGTCTTTTGAACAGTGTTCCCTCCCACAAATAAGTGGAATTTCTGAAACTCCAAACCTGCATCATGAAGCATGAAGCAATCACACGGCCAGCTCAGGGTGCTGCTTGAATAGTAAATATAAATTAGGCTACTACATCAGGCCATGAGAATAAGGAAATGAAAACATTATTTAATATGATAGTTATTTATTCACATGGAATAGTAAAAAACAAAAGTTCAGACTACCCTGGGGCATTATGTTGCAAATGCACCTTGTGCTCAGAAACTGTCTGAATGCTTAGAAAGATGTACAAGCTGCAGTCAGGAGAAAACACCATGCCAGTCATTTTCAAAAGGGTCTTTCCATAAATTAATTTATTTCTCATTAAATGAGCAGGGAGTCATTACCATATTAATAACAGATATGTTTATTATTACATATCCATCAGTGCGGCTTTCAATATCACTTGAAACATGCAAATCGTCCTAAGGACGTATAAGTATTCCAGTGCTTATTTAATACACAACTGCAAAGCCTTTATAAATTACTGAGGAGGTATTCAGTTAAGAAATAAAATAAAATAAAACCATACTGTCCATACCATGAATGTATGAATGTATTCCTGCGACAAAGCAGGAGTCTGATAGCATTTAATGAAATTCCTGAATTACCCACAGCTTTTGCATCTTTTTTTTTTCTTTTTTCATTGCCTACACATCTTTTGGCTTATGAACAAGAGAACAAAAATCAGTCTGTCTTTGTAAGAGGAATTCTCACTCTAAGATTGTACTTAATTTAGAAATGCATCTAGCATCTACAATATTTCAACCAGTTAAAATTCAGTAAAAACTACTGATACGCAATAGAGGTTTCTTTTGTTTCATTTTACGTTTCTACATTTATCGACATGGCAATAATACAATTACCTCAAATTAAGGCACTAAAAGAACAAAGTAAAACCAAGTAAAAGTGTTCTAAGAATAATTTACAGTTTAAAGAGTGCATATATTTCTTAAATGTTTGTTAACCTAATGTATGTTATCACTTAAAATCGTAAGGCAATACATTATTCAGTAATAGAAATGATGTACCCCAAAATATGCTTCCAAACTCAGTGGTTCTTTTTACTGTTAGTTTCTAGTGCCTCTAACAATAAAATAATTCAGTATGGCTTGGCAACAATGCATAGATTAAAGGCAATTACTTGTTTTCCCCCCTTTACAAACCTGCTGCAGAAGTATTTTGCAACGCGTAATGCAAAATATTTAACACTTTGATCCATTCCATAGTGGGTGGTTAGCATTAAGGTTGTAAAGAACTCTGCAGTGAAGGCACTGATGTTCAAGTGATAAGGCTTCATTTTAAGCTAGTTCTGCAGTCTTCAAGAACACAAGAGTCTTGAAAGCAATTGCTCACTGAGAAACCTTCTCACTGAGAAACCTTCCTCTTCTGCTCCGTTTCATATGCTCATCTTGACATAAATACCCCTTTCACAGGGTTAACAGTCCTTTTCTTTCACTGGTATGAAGAAAGTTGGCTTTTTAAAAAAAATCCAAAAAGGCAGCACCTTTTTTATACACCTAGCTAAGCTTTATTTGCTTTAACTTGCATTACATAGTAATAATTAATCTAATCTACCTTGAGGCAAACCCGCAATTAAACACCCTCAGCGTGCTTTTGTGCCAAAGCAAGGAGGAGACAGTAACAGCGATCATAACCCTGAAGCCTGTGATAATTATGTTCAGAGGAACAACAGCCCATCTGCACTGCTCTGTGTGGTTAAAAAAAGCCCTGTGTCTCTGACTGCATCCCATGAGGTTCCATTAAGCACTGTACATGTGGTTAGCTGGAACAAAGAAGAAAACAGACAATTAATAACAAATATAAAAATTAGCTTTGTAACACTAGTGCATGTTTGCCAAGAGCCTCAGTGAAGAAAATACTTTATTTTAACAGAATTTTTTTTCAACTGACAAGTTACAATACTAAAATCATACCTACATGATCTTCCACAAAGTGTTCTAAGTTTCTAACAACATTAAGCACACACAGAGATCCGACAGATGAAAATATTACTGCAGCTTTACAAGTAAGCAATTAAGAATCAACAATCATGGGTGTATTCATGGCAAATGCAGGGTGACCCTCTTTCACTTGCAGGACAAGAAAAGGCTCTCTAGGCTAAGAGCACGCACATGCAGTTGCAGAGCTCATCTGATGCACAGGAATTTTGGCTGGTTGGTTGTTTTCCTCTTCAAACATGCATTAACTTGACCAAGTGCCCAAGACCAACTCTATTAAAATAAAAGACCTCAGCTGTGCTAATACAATGTGAATAAATCAGCAGACTGTAAGCCATGAAGTGTAGGTTGCAGTACTGCAAATGCCAGCAAGTTCATCATGAAGTTCTGATTCACAGACATTAGTGATAAGTTATTAAAATGAGGAATAGAACTTAGGATGAACTTTTACATGTGAAGCTCCTTTCAATGGGTCTGAGACACCTCTCCATGAAGTGAAGGAAGCACTGTCTACCAACTGCAAAGAAAGGTGGGTCAGACCCTGAATGAAATGTACTGAAATGTCTTCAAGCACGTGTTCAAGTCTGTATCCATTCAACAAAACAGTGAATGCCTGCTTACATGGTAGGACTCCATCACCGAGAGCAAGTTCTGCTATACTGTCTGACAAGAGAACAATTTTCAGATACTTAATAACAGCTAGACATGTATATCCCATCAAAATCTGTGCTGCTTGTCTTATTCCCACATCTAGGTAAAGTGGTGAGGGAGAACTGCAGGATGCAGCATCTTGAGTTCACAGAGGCTGATCCAACAATTGACTACCTCCTGAGAGGGTAAGAGCCTGCTGTTCCTCTGCTTTACCACCTTCCTGACCCCACGAAAGCATCCTCTTACTTACCTGTCCTCAGCTTTGGCAATCACTGCACTTCTCAGTGCACAGACTCACTCACTAACTTGGCACAGTTAGTCTACATTCTTTTTGACAGTCAGGAAACTAAACTGTGTACCTTCATGGAAGGCTCCAAAATGGATCATTTCAAGTGCTTATCTAGCATCCAAGGACAGAGAAGGAAACGAAGACGGAGAGGGCAAATCCTCCCTTTTAAGTAGCAACAAGCTGTCAAATGAGCTCAGCTACTGTGCTGAGCTACCAGTTAAGTGTTCAGTACATAAGCTACACTGTGAATTTATTTAATAAGCTGAACTTAAACTCTGGAACATTAGGAGTGATTTTCCTAAAATAAATCCATCACCTCTTCTTTTTAAACACACAGGACAGAATATATAGTGGTATCAGGGCACTGTCTGGGCGTAGTACATCACAGAAGTACTTGTCTAGTTCATAGATAAAACTCACAAAAAATTTGTCTGAGAAAGCCACAAAAACGTCCACAGTATAACTGCCAGAATGAAGAGTTCCAGCCTGGCCTTTTTCTAATGCTTTGTTCAGTGAACTCTGAATTTTTTCATTGTTTGCTCACATTGCTCTGCAGGTGCCATGCAGGCCCCACTACACTCCAGCCCAGTGTCAGCTGTCTGATGGGGACAGAGTGTGTCACAAAGACACCCAAGGAGCTCCTTGAGCATCAGGGAGGTGCAAGGGCCCCCACCTGCCTCTTGCAGACACTTTCAGGCAGCATAACAGGCAGGAGCACACACATACCCAGCACTCCTGCTGCTCTCTAAATGCCTTATGCTCAGTAGGACTCTTTCTCCACAATCAGTGACTACAGTATGCAGCATTAAAACAGAGTTTCTTATAATTAATTACATGCTCTAAGCTCTGTCAGTATTTGACATCATCAAGAAGCAAGATACCAGTTATGTCATGGAGTTCACTGATGGATTTGGGGTCATTCTAGAAGAGTAACGTAAATGTTAACTCTTTGATCCATGTCACAACTTGTCAGAAAAATTCAAGAAGTTAAAGAGATAAGATATCATGCAGGTATCAGCTTCTGAATCGACAGAAAACCTAAGAGCTTTATTTCTTCCCAAAAACTTGGAGAATCTCCTTGTGTGAGGGAGGAAGGTGTGAGCAGAGGTTGTACACCAGGGCAGATGGAGAAAATGCAAGGCTGCAGTATTTGGAACACCTGATCTGACCTGACATTCAGTCATGTAAAACCATCGCCATCACCCTTCCTCCTTTCGCTCTTCAGGCTCTCCCTCAAACCACTGCAACTTCCGAACCAACAGACAAAACCACCCAATTCCAAAAATCACAAGCTTTTCTTCTATGGAGTTAGGGTTGGATTGTTTTTGTTGTCCTGCTTTGGACTTTTTTTTTTTGCTTTCCTTTAGGCAAAATATTCCTGGATTAATTTTCTGCTGAAAAAAAGATCAGTTCACTCTGGTAATCTGTGAAGCATAAACCGACACAAGATAAAGCTCAGGAATGTGCAGCTGTCCTCCTTCTGGTGCTGGTGGGCTATTAGACTCATTGCATCTTTAGGATCTTAAAAACAGAGCTTTAATAATGGTGTTTCTCATTTTCTAAGAAAAGTTCAATTCCCTACTTGTGTATTTCTGTGATTCTGTAACACTCTGAACAGGACAATGCCAATAGGATTAATAACAGCAATAGTCTGGGTAACTGATGTTCCCAAACATACCCATTCCTTTAAGAGTTACTGTAAACTTTCAAATACCCAAATCTGTTCCTTTTCTATAACAGATTAGCTGCACAATTGTCCTTGCTAAAGGCCACTCCAAACCAGCACTTCTATTAAGACAGAGTGACAAAGAATCAATTAATTGATTTAAGAAAATTGATTATTCTCCTGTAAGAGTATGCATGAAAGCTGGTTATTACAGCTACCGGAGGACCTTGCAAGGATAAATGGAGAGCACACTCAGAATGCAATTCAAAGAGTCTTTTAGAAGAGAAAGTCTACAACTTCAAACATCTAAATGTGAAATTATGAAGTATGCACAATCTTTATCAAGGGGGGAGGAAAGAATCTGTACACTCAAGAACAGAGGATGATTTTTTTAAATGTTGTATCAGTATCTTTCAAGTACTGTTTTAGATTATCCAATTAACATATCTTAAAAATGCAAGTAAATGACACATTAAAATAATTATTTCCAACCTCACTGGCTAGTTGGTTGGTAGGTTGGTTTAGGAGGAATTAGTTGTTCTGTTTGGTTTTTTTACTGTCCAAGAGCACCTCCTCTTCAAAAGATTCTTAATTTAACACCTTTTTTGGTGAGTACATTGACTAACATTATGCAGTGTCGCATTTTTAAAATTCTTTTTAAATGGTATTAATGATTTTTACATCATCACTTCTGGAGGTTTTTCTACCTAATCCTTTTAAGTAGCAGCACGATGGGCTTTTTCTTTCAGTCTTAAATGGTCCAAGATTCACTGAAAAATCTTACTAATCAGTCTCAGGTCTCTTTAACCAGTTCTGGTATCCTTGTTTGCCTTTAATAACTAGTTTTTAAAATCCAGATTATCACTGAAATAAATGTATTGTACAAAACATACAGCACTTTCTATTTTTTTCAGCCACAAAACAGAAATAGTTCTTCAACAGTCCTACTGTAAATAAAGATTATGTTAAACAATAAATTTTAATTATGTATATTTTAAATTTAGCAGGTGTCATTTATTCCTAAGAGTCTTATAGAATCTGGGTAAGCCTATGGAGGGGTCTAAAGTTTTTCAGTCGATCTTGAAAAATATCCTTGGACTGAAGGAAAAATTAAGTTTGGAAACACCATGAAGCTTTTTAAATCTTCTGGAAGTTGGGAGAAATGGGCATTTTTTAGACAAGACAAATAATCTGACAAGATTTTGTTGTACAAGTATACACCATGTAAGTACATAAAAAACATGGCTGAAGTCTCCCTGAAAGTAACAATTACCAATCTGTCTTTATTTGGTACAATGCTGAAGATGCTACTATTTAGTAAGCAATCCCTGATTTTATAGTCTTTTTAACTCAGGTTTATCACTGTGTGCTTTTCCACTGCACTCAGCCTGGTTTTTTTGAAGACTGTACCAATCAACTGCCCACTTCCCAGGAAATCTCCCCACAAATCAGAAGTGTTTCTGTATTTCAGAAGTTCAGCTCAATTAAGTGCTGATGTTGAAAAATGAAAAATTACACCACAATTCTGTTGCATTCCTAACATTTGAACTGTAACTGGAAAACTGAGACTTTGCTCAGTGTTTGTGACTAAGGCTTCTCTCCCAAAGACTCGGGCTCAGTTACATGTTCTTAACTGCTGGTCACAAGTTTTCTCTTTATGTCCTTCTCCTCATGCTGTTGCATGACCTCTAACACCAAACTGCCCACAACACCACTGATTTTTATACTGACAGCTTTTTGTTTGAGCCCAAAAGTAATTTTCCTGTATGGGATTATCTTGAAGGCCTTCACTAAATACATTACTGTCTCAAAACTATGGTCCCTGGGAATGTTCAAGGCCAGGCTGGATAGGGCCCTGAGCAATCTGACCCACCCTGGCAGAGTGGGTTGGAAGTAGATGATCTTTAAGGTCCCTTCCAACCCAAACCATTCTATGATCATTTATGTTTTAGGATGGAAGTCCTGGGGACAAGAATACTAGTGCCCTTTTTGTCTTTCATGTTTTTTCTCTTCTGTTCCCTTCAAGGAGAATGTTTCATGATACACCTCATGTCTTCTTATATGCAAAAGTCTGCTTTTATTGCATTTCATGCCAGGAATGTTTGGTAGCCTTGCCAATCTGGGAAAGACTCTTTCCTTACTGAGACACTGGTTTTCACTCCATACTGTCAATTCAATCGGTTACTTGGGGACAAAACAACACACATACTGTATCAGGAAGCTAATAAAGGTTAAAATCAGATTACAGTAACCTAAGCATTAAAAAAGTGTATTTTACATCATGTCTTGGTTAGTGCATAGGGTCACAAATAGTTTACAAAAACAACTGCTGGGATAGAAGACAACTGGGAATGAGTAAGCAGGGAGGAAGAACAGAATTAATACTCAACTGGCCTCACAACAAAAGAACTGGTCTAACAACAGATAGAATCTGTAAATTTCTCATTCCAGCCCCATTTACAGAAGAATTCTAGAGTACACAAGCTCTGAGTCAATCCGTGGATGGGATGACTGTGGACTACCCTTGCTGCTAAATGCCATTACTGACATATCCACTGAGCCTTGCCTTTAAACAGGAAAAAAAAAATGCAACCAGCTCCCTCCCAAGCACTGGAAGGCCAGGTACCACCTCCATGGTACCTTTTCAAATGTGAAGAACTAATAAATTTACCATAATAACAGGAGAATTCTGCTCCTTCCTTTGGGATTTGAGCAAAGATTTAGAGGAGCAGTTCAACAGCCATAACTATGGAATTATTTCACAATTTCACATGAAATAGGACTTGCAAATGGAGGGGTTTTTTTTTAGCCAAGAAGATCTGTAGTTTTTGTAGCTTCTTTCTCACCTAGTTTTTCCAGAAGTATTTTTGACAACTTTTCGGAATGACTGGTTTGCTGAGGATCTTGTAGACAAAGTTCTAGGAGAAGCACGAACAAAAGTGGATGGTGGAGTCTTAGGGATCTTCTTTACTAAATGTGTCACCCACTTCTTCTGTTCATCTTGACAGGATGCCAACAAGAGCATATCTCTTGCTGAAGTTACATCATAACTCACTACAAGGAAAAAGGAGGAAGATGAGTCAGTGAAAACCAGGGCTCCTTATCAAAGTAAGAGTTCCTTCCAACCCTGCCACTGGAAGAACAACGGCACCTATTCTTGTATGGGAATTTGTTTTTAAGTTTTTTGAAGACAACAAACAGCAGAGAAGATTATGAATATAATTAATGTTTTTCACAATATGCCATTTTGCATTAGGATTCTTGAGTCTAACACGAATATTCAAGAATTGAGAAACTATTTACAATTTTAATAAGCTGGCAAGTTGTGTGGGTGCCTTATGGCCAAGTTCCAGAGTACATACCCTGAATGCTCCACTCCACAGCAGCACAGGGAAGAAACTTCTCCTCCAGTCTGTGAGGTGGGTGAAGAACCACTCTGCAAGGTCTCAGCAGAGCTTGCTGATACAGCCACTGCAATTGTCCCTAGCATGGGTCAGGTATAAGTGCAGAGGGAATGGTGTGGGCACCAAGGAGCTGCCCTGTCTGTGCACTTGGGGACAAACCTCTAGGGAACCCTGTGCTCTCAGGGCCCTCAGCAGAGCTCCATCAGTTACACCACCACAGGCCTCCCTACAGAGGTTTGCCACAGCTGCTGTTCATAAGCAGTGTAACAGCCTATTGCTTTAATAGCAACTTCCACATCTAAAATCGTGGAACTTTAGTTTTAGGTTTAATTTTATACTGAAGTGATTTTATTCACCTCCAGGTTTGGCTTAACCACATGGAGAATATAGAACAGATGAAAACATGAGTATACCTTTGCATGGTGCAATTAATTCCTCCTTTTTATCCAAGTGGTCTCTGTGGCACTTCACATGGCATCTTCGACATTCTAGGGCAGCAGGGGGTTTAAAGACATGCCAGAGAGGTTTGGCACAGGCCTCACAGTTGGCTGGAAAGTGGTATAACGTGGGAATAAATTCATGGCCTTTGTGATTTAGAAAATTTGTCTTCTCTGCCGGCTGTACTGGTTCTACCTCCAAATCCTTCCTGCATTCTCCCTCATTAGCATAGAGAATCTGAAAAAGAACACTGCTGTGTTATTGTTGAAGCACTAAGTACTTTTACACCCTCTTCACAGAAGCCACCACTTTTTCAAGAGAGTTAGACAGGAGAATATACTTCTTTTTACCTGGAATATTTTAGGTATTTCTTCAGTTTCAGCTCTATATACATCTCCTTGAGTTACAGGTCGGACATGAAACAGCTTACTAGATTAGAAGAAACATAAATCAGAAAATGCTAAAAGGTTATGTATGGTGCAGAACTATTATCAAGCTGCTTTGAAGTTCTTAGGAATTATGCAAGCAACACAACCTACTTCAACACTGCCATATGATTTTATGAACTAATTCGTAAACCACATAGATTTTGTCTACCCAAGTAAGACCAAAGTATTTCACAGCATGGAAAGAGGATTATCTTACAATGGATTCAAGATCCATCATGGTAGATTTACTTAAGATAAAGGCTTTCAAATACTTCCTCAAAACACTAGGAAGTCTAACATTATTGCTAGAAAAGCTTAGTGAAAACCTGGATGAAAGTAACCACATTAAGTAGAATACTATCCAGTAGTTTTTTTACTAAATTATGTTGTGGCTTGATGAACAATCTATGCCAAAACATCACGAAAGGAAATCTGGGGCACATGCTATTGAAAATACTATTTAAACTGAACAAACATCATCTTATATTGGGTCAAGATTCTAAGTCCATCTCTCCCAACATCCTGTTTTCAACAGTAGCTGTAGCAGATGTTTATGAAAAGAGAGTACAAAACGGTTCAAAGAGAAAATAACTCTTTTCCTGGTTATGAACAATTGGCAGCTTAAGCACTTCCTGAGTTTGAGATTCCTTCCAGACCACTGTATTTGTTAGTCCCTGATACAGCTATTCAGGAATTCTAAAACCTTTTTTCAATAACTATTCTGTAAGATCCCATAATGTCAATCAGCTGTTCAAACATCACAGTCATGTAGCAGAGAGGGGCTTCAGTAATATTTGACAACAATTTTCCTCATGTATAACCAATGTAAAGGAATCACAATTCATGTATTTTATCACTTTAAACAGAAAACAGCTGGAAAAGTTAGAAATGCTTTGGATTAGAGCAGCAGTGATCCTTTCTCTTTTTCACTTTTAGCAATCATAGGACAAAGAAAAAGTACCGTCAAAGTTCTGTGAATGGTATGCTGAAATACAGATGGACAGACATTTGCCAACTAGTATGGGAAATTAATAATTATTTATGGAATTTTTATTTCAGGCTTCTGGATTTGCTATCTGCTATTTCACAACAACACTCTTTTGTCAATTTGTATCCAAAACTAGCAATAACTTTACTTACTCTATATCTAGTACCATAGATGGATTAGACTGATCCTTGTCTTTTTCATCATTGTAGAACAGTATCTTCTTACTGCTCACCACAACATACTGTGGAAAGAAAGGGTAAAACAGTTGAAATTGAATTTTAAAAAGCAATTATTTATCCTAATATACTCCCACGTGCACATAAAAAGCCAGAGTAAATGAAAGGTTTCAAATTAACATCAGGAGATATTTAAATCATCCTGAAGGCAGCTACACTAGGGACAGCTCTGCAATACTACAGTTGCAGTGACTGCACTGTCACTGGATCACTCAAATGCTTGTGATGATTCTGCAAGTCCATTTGTACACAAACTCACAAACTTCAGTTGCTACTGGCAGGTTACTATGAAATTTACTGTATCACTGCAAGTGACACAATGCTAAAGTTATCACTTACTGATAATGTTGTAAAAAACTTCTCTAATTCTACAGGCCTGCAAGATTCACTGGTACTTCACATCAAACTGCTGGCAGGCTAAAAACAGAGTCCCATGGCTCCTGCTATTTCCTACACTTCCAATGTAATGGACAGGTAAAATAAAGAGCCAAAATGAATCAGCAGAAACAGAGATCTGGTACCTATGAACACTGAGATAGTTAAGATCAAACACCTCTAACCTAAGCACTTCCCAGTAAGTTCATGACTGGAATTCACTGCCTGCTGCTCTTTGCTTGGAACTGTCCCGAAACATAAGCTCAGTGACAGCTGTGGTTGTTCCCTCCCCTGCAGTTTCAAATCTTTTAGAAGGAACTGAAAGATATGAGACACTAACGAGAATTAAAAGGAGGTAAACTGGCAGCTCTGTCTATACTGATCTCCAGATTCACATATAATATAACCCAGAAAAAGGGGAAAGGACAGAAAAGCATGGGAGTGAATGCACAATAGTTTATCTTGAATTCCAAGTACTGGCAGGTAACTGGATGGGTTTCTGCATAATGCAGATACTAATAATCTGAATAAATGTCTACTCCTTCCACAAGGGGAGGTTTCAACCTCATTTTACATAGGACTTGAAGCTGACCTCAAAACCTGAGTATGAAAGTCACCTTAAGTTTATACAACAGCTTTTTTAAAATGTGCTGTGCGAAGTGTGAGCTACAGTTGTAAATCTCAATTACTGAAATGCATCTTTAAAAAGCCATGAAAGGGCATTTTGTCACAATTCCTTAATAGAAAGCCTGATCAGCCTGAACAAGCCTTGGTGAAAGAACAACTTAACCTCACAAAAAAAAGCTACGTACAACAGTATCAATATCCTGTTGTGAATATAAAAAATCTTCTGACAGTAGTTCTGTTCTACAGTGATTTTTGAAGGATATTTTATCATCTTCATTTGGGATGAAATGAAGCACCAGATAAAAATAACACCATTTCAGTGTTGGCTTTAGGTATAACTGAAGTGTTCATTCTCAATTAAGTTTTCCACACTCACCTCTTTCTAAATTATGCTAAATAACTCAGAGGGCATGGGGCTAAAACATCAGTGCTACTGACATTTGAGTCAGAAATGCAGCAGCTCAAGTTGTAACAACTCAGGCACCAATCCAGTAACACTCCTAATGTAATTTTGCTTTTCTTTTAAATTAATCTGGCCATGCCTTTAGTTGAGGTTGCATATACCTCCCACCTTCACAAAACTGAAACTGCAGGAGAATCTGGAAGAGAAACACCTGAGGAGGCTGATTACCTGCCAGCTTGTTTCAGCTACAGTACATTTCAGCCAACAGAATGCACACACATGTGAGTGAACACAGTCCCTCACTGCTGCGTCTCACTGATATGAACCTCAGCTAGTTAATGAACCTTATCAGTCCAATTTATTTCATGACAGAGCCATCCATCTGCAGCTCAAATTCCTCCCAAGTGTGAGTGCATTCAAACTAGGAAAGTGGGAATAGGTTAACTGCCTAAAATATCTCGAAGCAAATAAATATGCCTATAACTGGGCATGCCTGAAGAAATTTTGATAGTCTTTCACTGGAGAAGCTGCATTTATCAGGAGTTTTAAATTTCAGTTGCCAGAGAACACAAAGAAGAATTTCCATTTTCACAAAACAACCATAAAAGGGTGCTAGAAGCATTCTGACAGAAAAATGACACAGTATTTTATATAATCCAGAACAGAACAAAACTACCTGATCTGTGCCAGGCACAATCGATTCTACAACAAGAGGATTCAAGCAGCCTTAGCAATCAAACAGATCAACAGGAAGCATTTGCCATTTGGTTTTGTTCCTGGTGGTGAACACCTTTTTCGTGGGTAAAGCACCTTCTCTTTCTGTATACTTTTGCTATGAATATTGCTGGTTTTATTGTGCTTGTCTTAGTCTTGCTTTGTGCTTTCAGTAAATTGTTAACCCATAAATTCTGCTTTTGTTCCTCCCCTACCCGAAGGCGCAGGGGGAAGGTGACAGGCCATTAGCTGAAATAGGGCAGAACTTATCACTCACTCCCAGCAAGCCAGCATAGGTGGTGGATTTAACTTACAGACAAATCACCAAGGTCTGACATTGATGTAAAAATAGGTCTGGAACTCAAACACTTGGAGCATTTGAAGAAGGCCATGGAAGCCCACTGAAAACAGCACGACTTCAAAGGAGAAGTAGAGCAGCTAAAGGCCCAATACAAACACTCAAATGCTTCTTTGACAGGAACGAATCCTTTCTCCTTTAAATGTTATAGGAATCACTTCCAGCTGTTGCAGAATGTGAATGTAAATAGGAGCATTTGAGAAATACCTTTCAACAGGAATCAGAAAGTTGCTTCTGAAAGGTCATGAATAACTCAGTACAGTAGCAGTCTTTGAATTTAAGGAAGATGAAGGAAAATAACCTGTTTCATACAATTAGCTTTTAAAATTTAGAATCAGTTTCTGATTATCTTTTCTGGCTTTTCAGTTCTCCCCTTTGAACGTCTTTTAGTACAACTAAATACAAAAGTGAACATGGTCTCTACAAAATTCTAAGTATCTCAATTTGAACATTGGATGTGTCAAAGAACCAGATCATAACCTTCGCAGAGACAAAACAAGACTGCTTTGTTTGGAGTCGAAATTCCAGCACAGAGATCCTGTTCCTGAGAGTAAATCAGGTCTTTTCAAGAGAAACCGATCATTTTAAAGGTAAGGGAGACAGAAACATCCTTGGAAATCATGTGTGGCAAGTTACAGTGTGATGCACTCTTCCATGACCTTCAGAACATTTAAGTGTGCTATTCCCCACTCTGTGCTGCCAAGTTGGACAAAGAGGTTCTTTTTCAGTAACAGAATTATGAACATGCTTACTCAAAAAAGAAATTGATTTTTAATGGTCCCAAGATGCTCATTGTAAAGCATTTCTTCCCCTGTTGTAAATTTGCACAATGGCATTACTAAAGATTTCATACTGAACTTGAATTTTCTTGGGTTTTTTTCTTCAATAATGTATATACGCTAAATTACTCTTAATTATTTTGCTTGTTTCTTAAATATGTGTTGCAAAACCAACTCACCACATGCCTAGAAAGCTTTCCAAGGAAATTGAGGAAGAAAGAAAAAAGACATTTGTACCTGTTTCTTCCAGCCGTGTCGCCTTATATTTCCTTTGTTTGGTACTGAAAGCCAACCTTCAAGTCTTGATTCTGGTTTAAAAAAACGCATATTTAATAATTTTGTGTATTTATAATAGTAAAGCAGAATAGCATAAAAGCAAACTGCTACTAGAAAGGAAGATGTACTACATGCAGTAATGGGCAATCACCTATTCAGCAAAGCAGAATAAAAAGCACAGCTAAATAAAATTAAGATATAAGCATTTAATTCATGCTTCATCACAAGCCAACATCTGATTACACAGTTACTGCACAGTAAAAGTAAAGCTGTTTTCCCTGATCCAGCATCTAAACACTGTATGTAAATAGTTTGCAAAGAGCCAGGCAGGAAAGACTTTGCTTTGAAAATACATTACAGTTTAAATGAAGAGATTTTCAATGTAAACATAATTTAACATTCAGAGGGGCTGTATGAAAATACTCAGCAGGAAGATGCAGGAAGTAAAACAAATCAGATCCACATTTTCCACAGGAAACAAAAAAAAGAGAGAGAGCACAAGAGCAAGCAAAGCTACATGGGTGTCCCATTACTCACAGAAGATAAGCATAGGAGATAATTAAATAAGGAATGCAGGAAGAATCAACTAGATATAAAGAATAAGAGACAAGTGTTTCACTCAAATTTTCAGTGAAAAATTGTCCAAAGAGAAATGTAGTATCATATCTCCCCACCATTAAACTACTGAAATAATTTAGCATGATACAAAAAAGGGCCAGAAGAAAATTAGCATTCTGCCTAACGTGGACTGTTGATTTAAAAAGCCCTTCCAGCTAACTGAGAGTGGTTTCTAAAATTAAAAATTATGAAGCCAGGTAATAGTAGCACTGAAAACTTCAAAAGCATTAAGTTAAAATTTTCTGAAACATTCTCCACAACTATTTATGTCTTGAGGACCTGGTTCCTTTTGTCCTTCAGAAATAACTCTATGTCAGGTATATCCCAGCAAGCTCTGAAATGCATGCAAATTGTATAGAAGTTATTGCACATATGCTTTGCTATGTAGAATTACAATGGGACTGACAGCCTAGCAAGGCATTATAATCAGGCATTCCCACATTAGCCTTACAGCAGACAATATTTAGAAATGGACTACACTCAGGAATATGGAATCATTTCCTACCATTTCTCCACACAGAATAGCTTCAAAATACTGGAGGAGCACCGAACTACTGATATCAACTGGAAGAAAAGCATATTAGCAGAACTCATTCCAGTAGGAAAACTTCCCAGAAAAATGAAGATAATTTGTACCTCCCTGCCTTCTCACATCTGCCTAAGAACTGTGGGGACTGGGGGGTAGGGTTCCCCCCACCCCCCAACCCTACCCCCTGTGCTATCCAAGACTCTCCCCAGTTATCGATACTCAGTACCTTTGGAAAAGAAAACCTATTTCCTCCATGTCTACAGGCCTCACACATAATTCTTACCTTGTTTTGAATACTTTGATTAATTTCTACATTAAGAGAAGATTCTTCCATTTTTAGAAATTACAGAAACATCCTAAAACTCAGGTTTCCATAGCAAAACAAAGTGATGCATTGCCAATAAAGAACAAAGCACGGGCGACTGCCATTCAAAAGGAATACAGGAAGGATGACTTGTTTAAAAAAAAAAAAAGCATCTCTTGAAACTGTGGCTTAAGAAAATCTGGAAAGATCCAGTGATGATGAATTTTAAAAGATGCTTATAGGGACAGTGGACGTTTTTCTACATTCCCTTCTATTTCAGCATGTTCTGAAAACAATTTCTAAATAAGTAGGAAGTAAATGAGGTATTTCAAATGAATCCATTGACATTCTTTTCTCCCTACTACAAATCTATTTTAGGGGGCAAATTCTATTTGAGTGAGACATGATTTCTGAGCTGTGAATAACATCTTGCAGTTGAAAGTAACAGTTTCCGAACGTACTTCTTTTCAACAAAGCTAAAATTCATCTGGAACCAAATGTACTCCTGAAAGGGGAGATGAGCTCTTTCATTCCAACCTTGCCACAAAGGTTCCTCTCAAGTGATATTTATAGTGCATTTTCATCTCTCTTGACGGACTTAGCACAACTGCAAATGCTCATCTGGACATTTCACAAATATTTGATCCAGAAGACTAATATTTATGAGTGTTCTGATAAGTAATTAAGAAAATATGGGCTATGCAGACAACGAAAAAGAATCTTCCATTCCAGTCTTTAAAAATAGGCTCACAACTATTGCCTGACAACCTCCCTGTATTTTGGAAAGAATACCAGAATTGGTATCTCATATTTACAATCAGAAAGTCCAAGATAGGCCTCAAAAATATCTAATGGCTAGCTGGATCTGAATAGGATATGAAGAAAGAATTCCAGAAAGGCTACAGATTTTATAGTTGTCTCTGAATATATTTTAAATGTAGATTTGGATTCTAAACATCTTCATGGCTAGTATCCAGACTACCAGGATTCATAGGAATTCAGTATGGTAAGAGTTCTAACAGTAAGACTTCAATAAAATCATGCAAGACAACCATGACTGTATTGCTTTATGAGATTTTTTGTTGTTCTGGAGCTAAATAATGCAGGTGCTTTCATGAACAGCAGAGCATCTCCAATGTTCAAGAATTTCTACTCCCAAGAGTCTTCCTCAGCAACCAAAAACCTGGAGATACTATCTTGCTAATTCTTTCCATTCTTCCAATTTGGGTTTTTCCTTCTGCAGACAGTCTTACTATAATTTCACATGGATTTCACCAAGGATTTCTGACTGGATCTTGCTTTGGCATTTATTGAGGTTTATTCAGACTGTTGTACTGCTGGCTTAAATGCTCTGCATTTATTATTCCATCCTATCTTTGAGCAAAACATAATTTACAACACATGCTGTAAAATATTATGTGCTGCAGTTAAACCTGTAGGATAAGCTCAATTGCTTAAGTGATCTTGCCAATCAGATGAAAAGCAATTCACAACAGGTTAAGTGCCCTGTAACAATCAGGAGAAAAAAACCCCTCACATTACTGATTATGTTCCATCTTGGCAAAGAGGAATTCAGTTTACAGTCATGCAAGTATAAAGACTCCCTAAGTCCAGCCAGGAGGAAGAGGCATTCAAAGGCATCATTTAAAAGCAAATACCTCAGCCGTTTCAGCAAGGACTCTGTTAACACTGGGGAAACCAACTGAGATATGAGCTGCCATCTGAATCAATAATCAGGAGTGAGAGATACAAAACATGCCTAGAATTGAATACGAGGAAAAACCTTCATCCACATCATCATCTTTCCCATGTAAGTAAGCAAAAGTCTGAGAATAGCCTGGACTGTCTAAAGGGGCCAATCCCCACCTTGGGAGAGTGTAAGTTGTCGTAGGAGCCACCAGAATTTGAGGGAGTATTTAGGCCAGTGGCAGATAGAAAACACGTCCAAGTGAAATGTAGTTGTAAAGTGTGCTACTATGCGATTTCTCCATATCTGTATCTAAATAGAGAAATCTTTTCCTTAAAACTTTATGAGTATAAAATTTTTTCTCAATTAAACCAAAGACGGCCCATTGCCAGAATCATGACCATGGAATCTTTTAAACATGCTTGTATTAATTTGTATCTTTATTTTTTTCCCTGGTGATGTTTTTATTGTGACAGGAAAATGAATAAATCATACTATAATTATTTACTATAAAATTCAACCATTTATTTGGTTACAATTTTTTTAAGAAGCGTCTTTGCCTTAAGAGCTAGTGGACCGGCTAGAGAATCCTATTGACTTCTCATCACATCCAGCTCTTAAACAAGATGCTATTCAAGGTGCTCTGAAGGAATGGCCATGTTTGGGCTATGGAAGCGATGGGAACTTGGCTCACAGTTGAAGACAATCAACATCATACAACAAAACTGTAGCAAATGAGCTGCTGTAATATGTCACCTTCTGTTTTCTAGACTAATTACTTGGTTTGCAGGAAGATAACTATGTGCTGGATAATTTCCTCTTTCTGTGGCATGGGTTATTTTTACTCTGAAATCTTTTTTTTTTCATCTTTATAATGCTACTGCACTCCTTTTTTGCCCTCCACCTGGCTCTTT
The DNA here is from genome assembly GCA_008694505.1 of Cyanoderma ruficeps. Lineage (NCBI taxonomy): Eukaryota > Metazoa > Chordata > Aves > Passeriformes > Timaliidae > Cyanoderma > Cyanoderma ruficeps. Next base: position 17,095,963 of record VZDJ01007755.1, on the reverse strand, counting down.
GACAAGTGTGCGAAATTTGATTACACTAATGTCACTTACTCTCTTTTGATTACCAAACTGCTTCTTATTCAGATCCTGATCAACCCAGAAACTCACAAAAAAGGCAGCAAGTAGGGACATGATCTAAATCTAGAGAAGTCCTAATAACATCTTTTAGAGATCCTACCTGTATCACACAGTAAAACCAGCAGGACAACTGCAGTAAAAATCAGAGGCATGTGTAGAAAAAGGGGCAAAAAAAAGAAGAGAAATGAAAGGCTAGCAAAAAAAAAAAGTTGAGCGCTAACAAGTAGACACCTCACCCAAGATAACAAGAACTTCCAGTAACTGTGATGTTCTAATTAACAATGGAAATTAACAGCTGACTTGAAAAGATCTTGCAGAGACTGAAATTTCTGCCTCAAAATGGAAGTGACAGGTTATGCAGCCAAAAGCCTGACTACACACATCTCCAGAGGTAAAACTGAAAATAACCCTCCTTAATGAGGCAGACAAAGAAAGAGCCTTTTCCTAGAGTCCATCCAAGATCTGAGACACAATGGGGTCATACTGACACACTGATGCCCTTAAGAAAAAAATAGGGAAGGTGTCTATGGCCAGATGGAAGCATTCATGTTTTCCATGTAATACAAAAGAGCCATCAAATGAAAATGGCTGAGAAGGGAAGTGAGGAAGTTCAAAACTACTCTTCTGGGTAGAATAAATCTGGTCTGTTTTGTTGTAGAAAAAAAACCTAAAGACCCCAATTTAAAAGAGTTCAGAAATTTTCTACTAAAATTACAAACTACAGACACTTAAAAACAGTAAGGGCTTGACTCCCATTTGTAATTTGAGGGGAGGAAAAAAACACTTTAATAAGCAAAGCCCTTCTGATTTCTTTTTTATCCCTGTTAAATGGAATACCCTGAAAATGAGTATCTAAGAGAAAAATGCTTGAGAAGTACTGATACTTCTAAAATACCAGAAAGAATTCCAAATAGGTGACAGCTAAGAAAACAAATGTTCCTTAACCAAACCAGTAATTCTAAGAATTTCCAATGGGAGTTGGCCTTGAAGATGTTGTCAAAAGACAGAATCTTTACAAGATGGCAATTTACAGATCAAACCCAGAGTGCAAAAGGCCTCTTGAACAAACTGCAAGTTCTGAAGGAAAAGACTATACCATTATCCGAACAAAAATCTATTCTAAAATGAAATTCATTACAGTATTAACTAAAAATAAAGAGCTAAAAATACACTAGGGGAAGACAGGAAACAAAAACAGACACAGAAAGGAGTAACTACATCAAAACACTACTAAGACTGATAACCTACCTGAAATTTCAATCACTCTAAGACTCCTGGAAAAACTCTATAATGTGGCAATTTGAGCAGCACGAAGTGCATTAACAGGAAAAGACAGAAATCTAAAATTATTCTATTTACTTTTATCTGACTACTCATCCACTGAAGTCATAAAATACCCAAAATAGTATTCTGGTTTTGTATATCTAAAACACTTCTACAATGAAATTCAGACTTATCAAAACTATATTACAAATTTCACAAGGAATTCTAAAAATTACTTAACCATATTGACAAAAGATATACCTGCTATGATGTATGGAAATTGTCAAGCACACCTGATTACACTAAACATTTTTTTCCTGTATTAAGAGATTCAGAAGTGGATCATGTGAAAGTATTAACTGATTACACTTTTCCAACACTGGAGAAGGGGAGAGGTAAATAACTAACCAGTTAACAGTGGGTTTTAAAGTACAGTGTCTAGTACTGATACATGGAAATGGCTGGCTACACTGTATTATATATTCTTATTTTAATCTGCTAAATCACAGTACCATAAAGCCATAAATTTATTATGGAAATTGCTCCAATTATTTTTCACATCAGCAATTAGAGGTGCTACATGACTGAGTAAGAAGAGATAAGATCAAGACAATTTTGCATGCAAGATATAAAACACAATCATGATGTTGTAGAAGTGTTGGCCCTGTCTTCTATTCACCAAATACTGCACACTGTAATCACTGTACTTGAAAAACAAGAGACGTAAAGGTACTTTTTACTCAAAAGTGCATGTAAACAAACCTAATGCCAAGCCATACAGTGGGAAGTGTGATGTGAGAAAAAATTAAGACTTAAATATAAGCAACTGAGGTATGAAATAAAAAAAAAAACAAAACAAAGAAAGGAAGGAAGTGGAGATGTGATACAGAATTAGACAGCCAGAAGACTTTAAGAAGCAGTAACTTCTTTGAAACAATACTTTCCAAAACTGTGTGTAGGCAACACGGCCAAGTAGTTCAAATCTGCTTTTCTCATACCTGAAAGATTTCCATCCGTTTCATCTGTTGGAAGACTGGCAACACTGGTAGAATCCATTCCTTGCTGGAGGTCCATGATTTTCCTTCGTAGCTGTTCTATGTCACTCTCTTTACTATCCAGCTGCATCTGGAGCTCATTCCTGTATGTAGATTCTTCTGCTAGTTGCTGTATTTATACATACATGCATAGTTACTGTGTTATGAAAAGCATGGCAGCCAAGTATTTTGAAAACAGAACTCATCTATATCTATATCTATATCTATATCTATATCTATATCTATATCTATATCTATATCTATATCTATTCCACAATGTGATAAAAAATTAAATTATTTTACCGCTTGCATTTCATTAAGCTCCTTTTGGTATTTCACGACCATCTGATTGAATTTCTCTTTTTCTTGATTAAGTTCTAATTGGAGCTTTCGGTTTTCCTTCTCCTTCTTCCTCAAATCTTGCATGTTAGCTTTCTTTCTGTCTATTTTAAAATCTTTCCGATTCATTATCTCAGCCAGTTTGTTGACAGCCTGTTAAGACAAAGGAGAACCAGTAAGAAAAATGATATATGCAATACATTTCATAAAAAACTTCTCAGTTCCCCTAGTTACAGGATATGATAAAAAAATCCTTTCAACAACATAAATGGCCCTTACTGACAACTGAAGTAATACTGAAAAGTACACAGCATCAAAACTTATTCTTTCAAATGTAAATTTAACAATGCATACTGTATATCATGGTTAACAGAAACTTAATTTCAAAGAAAGTAAGAGTTAGCTCAAAAAAAAAAAATACCACCTGAAATACTTCTGTAATGCAAATTAATTATCGCTATTAAATTGCATAAAAAGTTGTACCTGTGTCTTCAGAGTTCTTTCAGTGTTTATGCTCTTCTCATAATACATTTTGATATTATTGATTTCCTCTTCTTTTTTCATTTTGTAATCTGTTAAAATAATATTCAACTTTAAGGTATTTTAGTACAAGGTAATTATTTTAAACTTAATTACTTTGGTAAGTACATCTTTTTTTCCATTCTGTTTTCCTGTTGCTTCCCTTTTTGAGAAAAATACAATTTACAAAGACTACCAGTTTAACACTACTGCAATGACAGAAAATTACCAAAAGGATTTATCAGAAAGGCACAAAGATGAAATACTAAATCCCAAAATAATATGGAAGATACACAGCAATGTTTTCTACCACTTCCCATGTCTCCACGTAGGCTTCAAATTCAACCAAGCTTCAGAACAGAACAATTAAAACTCCATACATGACATACCTTCCTCTTGTTTCTTAAATTTTTCACTGATCTCTGTGTTTTCCTTCGTTATTAAATCAACATCTTTGGTTAAAGTGTTATTAGTTTCTTCCAGCTACATGAAAAGAAACACATTTTATAATAAAGAACTTGACATAAATTCTAAAAATATCTATAATACTATTATTTAAAATACCCTTAACTCTATAACAACCATTTACTTAGAACACCTTCTGCCTATGTGAACTTTAAAAAAATGCTACTATTCCTCTGTGCTGTTTTGATTTAACAGAAAGCTCAAAATACACCTGTTCCAGAAAAAGAAAATTAACACTGCAGAACTGACAACACTGTAGTATGGAATCAAAACTCAATTTAAGCAAAGTTAGATTGTCAATTATGCAATGTGGCAGTGTTCCATTAGATGCTGTGCTTTGAAGAAACTAATATGTAGAGGCCTGAGACCTTGAATCCGGACAGAAAAGTAGTTGACAGATACTAGAACTCCAGCATTAAAGTCTAGAGTAGATACAAGGCATTTACTACTAGATAACTGTCATAAATCATGAAAATCAGGATAAAAACAAAACCAAATTTGCTCTAAGACAAAGCAGACATAGGTAAATATGTACAGAGCTTGCAAAAAAAAAAGAAAAAAGTTAGAAAGGAAAACCACAACAACTTTGAATACATATGTTCACTGCCACAGCCAGGATAACATAACAAATATATATGAGAAAACAAACATAATTGTATTCCTAAATAAAGATTTTGTTTGGAGCACATAAAAACAATTGTGTATCAAGCTGACAAATTATCAGAATATTTGAAACCAAAAATATATTGGCAAGAAGGTATTCCTTTGATGCCAGAGAGATAGTCTTCTAAATGCTGCTTAAGAAATAGTGGTATTCTGGAGATCTCAAGCTTAAAAAAGCTAATTCATGAAACGAACACTATCTTTTCACATAGATGGAATATCCATAGAAGCATTAACAGAAAGTTTTCAGCAAGTAAGCCATGTTCAGTTACACCTGGAATTTTACACCCCCAGAATTTTTAAGAAATCATGCTAAACAGGAAAAAACAATGATAAAATAACTATACTACATATGGCTTGCTGTTTAAGACTTCTCAGTTAAATGTTCATACTAACATCCAAAAGCTATGCTATAAAGTGACTTCAAATACTATATTTTGGGATTTGGGTTGTGAAACTCAAGATTCTCAAGTGGATTTTCTTTTTCAAGACTAAGTTACTTTGCAGTAAGAGTCGCTAATACACAGCTCCACAAATTTAAGAGATTTAAATAATACACTTGGCAATGACAAGAAGTAAATATAAAAGGCTTAATAAATGAATTATAGACATTCACTTGATTTTCATTCTGGTTTCATCTCAGATTAATGAATTATTTTTTTTTAGGGAGGTCACATGATGAAATCTAAATATTTAAGGTTTCAAGTGAGCCCCAAACTTAAGATACTTAACAATAACAGTAAGACTTCATTAATTAAAACCATCAACTTTGGTTTCCAGCTGGAAGAGATTTATACAGGTATTGATAACAGTTAAATTACCCGTCTTATGATGATGTCCTTATCAGTCAATTCTTGTCTGTGCCTTGATGCAGCTTTTTTGCTTTCCTGATTCAGTTCATAATACTGTTCTTCAGCGAGTGCCCGTGCCAACCGTTCCGACTCAGCTTTGGTTTCAGCTAAATCCAGCTGGGTAGCGAGTGTTTCTCTGTAAAAAGGACATTAACACTTCCTTTTCCTATGCAGAACATTCCAAATTTTCAGGAAGACTATCAAACCTCAGCTAATGGTCATTATCTTAGTTTCTTAAGAAAAGCCAGAGCTACAAAACTGCCTTCTGTACGCTTGTATCTTTTGATGGTCCACAGATGCTACAGCAAAGCAAGCTTACTGTGATTTCATTAACATTTCAATCATCCATGAAACATCAAGACATATTTTCCTGCCTTTGAGGAACAGAAAATAAAATTAAATTAAATTATAGGCACAGAGTGGTCCATCAAAAGATACTTAACCCACATTTGCCCACAATTCCCATAGTTATATCCCACAGTTGCATCCAAGTGAGAACCATTTATGATGAACATAAGATTGCAGAGAATAGTGAGAGAGTACAATACAAAGAATCCATAAAAAGAAGAAAGAAAAGAAATAAATAACCCCAAGAAAAATAAGGGAAGTCTTGCCTACCTTCTCCTCCCTCCCCATTTCTTTATGTTGGTTACCACTCATGAACAACTTTGCAGAGACACATGTATTTTCCTCCTACACCATATTTATTAGCACAATACCTGTTCTTTTTCCCCTTCTTAGCCCACCAAAATGCTGTACCAAAATGAACACTGCACACAACCTCTGCCCTTCAGACTGTTTTCCAATGCTGATGGCTCAAGCAGAACAAGAGACACAGACTTCAGAAGAAACTGTAATTCATGCCTAAGGCTACAGTCTCCTTCTTCAGAACATGAAATAAATGAAGACATTGGAAAAACAAGTTTCAATTTTTTTTCTTGTTTGACAGCTTAGAAAATAGTACATCACAATTAATCGTTGTTAATAATAACTAGTTTTGTTGTAATCAGAAGTATACTAAATTTCAAAGACTTTTCATTACCTTTTTCTCAAATTATTTTACTGACTATAGAAATATATTAAGTAATTATCAGGATAATAGAATCAAATTTTAAAAGTCGGTAAGTGAGACAATTACCACAAATTGGAATGTTTTTCAAAATTTTTGAATCCTACTAAATTCTTAGAGAAGTCATTATTCTTCTTACAGACATGATAATGTCCAAAGCAAATATGAATAACCATACTTGGCTTTGTGAGTCAGTATAGCTAACATCCTATGTATTTGCCACTTACAAGGTGTTAGGGAACACTTTTGGGGCCTTTTTCTAAAGGAATTAAAACATCTTAGATCTGATTCAAAGTATTCATGAGTGAGACAGTATTACATGGAAAAAACTTAGGTGTATGTGAGAAACATAATGGGCATACTTTTCATTTTGCAACTCCTGCATTTTTCTTTGTGTTTCTTTATTTCTCTCATCAATTTCCTCTTTCAGTTCCTTAACCTGAGTTTTGTAAAGTGTCTGTAAAAGAAAGCATAAAAAAAATCATTATTCAAATTCCATGCTGAAATTCTTCTCTGTTTTCAGACTACTTAGTTTGAATATGTCAAACCCCAACACATGCCAATACTGTCATTAATGAAATTTCCTCTTTCCTTCCTCTCCCAGATGTTTCTTTCCAATTTCTGTTGGGTAGGGAACTGATAAGACCAAATTAGTTTTCAATTTTCTAATGTGTTTTCCTACATAGCTGCACAAACACACATGCTGCAAAAAGAGAAGGAAGGCACTATGGCACAGCAGAACAGGTCTCCTGGACACAACAGGACAAAACTGCATCCTCTTGAAGCATCACTTGTCTCAAAATGTTCATCCAACAAGCCTAACACCATTCTGTGCTTTCACCTGTTGCATTCTCTGTGTCCATGTACCTTTTCTCTTAGAATCTTAAGTTTTTTCTGTACAAACTTAATAAGTGATTCAACTGAGGTCTGATTTATGCAAATGACTTCTGTGAAATAATTCTGGGTTTTATTACTAGATTGTTACTATTAACATCAGCTGTAATTCTGAAAGTTAAAATTTGATCTTCTACAGTAAACTCTTTTGCTAAATATTCAGGCTGAATTATCAATGTCTTATTCAAGTTAGTGAAAAAAGAAGAAACTGAGAAACACAATGCTCTGCATCTTCATATTAGCAGTATGCCATGGAGAAATGCACAATAAGCCCCTGTAACAGATAATGAAATGATAATCATATGCCATTTAGTAAACACAATTTTTTTTATTGCCTCTCCCAGGAAAAACCAAATTTAAAAGTATTTCCCAAAGTGAAATGAGCCTGTTCATATTCACAAATGCATCTGAAGTTCAGGTGTTACAGAGAATCTTATGCTATTGTTTCTTTTCACAGAGACTAAACAGATCAAACTACATCTATGAAGTACACATTTTGGCTACCTGGAGTACCCAGGTTCTTCAGAGATTCAGGTACAGAGAATGCAGCCTTTTAGAATAAGGAATACTTGCAGAATGCTACTGAGTCTATGGTTCTTAAATGTATGTATGGTAGATCAATGGCATGGAATATTTTCCAGTAAGTTTGGAGATTTTGAACTCTCTACAAAGTTTGAAGTTGTATCAGAAAAGTATCTCCTTTCCAACCTCAGGATAGGAACAACTCTGATGAATAATTCAGGTAACAGTTCTCAATGTAATGTCAGTTTTGACAAACATTTTTAGAGAGACCATCTAATGTTCTCCAATATTTTGTTCCTTGTTTGTACTTCAAGCAGGATTTTCTGAATAGCTGATTTATGCCAGGCTGTTACTTACATTAAAACAATTTTAGTTTCAACTATTCATTGTTAAATGATTTTATGTCAAAATGTAGCGCACACACTTCCTTACAAGTCTTACCGAAAAATACTGCTCAGCTTCAAGCTGATCCTGAAGCTCACGCATCTGACCTTCATTTCCTCTGTACTGTCTTTGAGGGAATAAAACAAAACATTTAAAAAGTCAGCTACTAACAAAAGACAAAGACAAGTTCTAGCCAGAACAGCATCCTACAATGATCTACCATTTGCATACATATTACTTCACAAAGAGCAACAGTTTGCTGTATCCTAGAGTTCTGATTTAATACAGTCTTTATTCTAAAACAATGATTGTTTCAGTATGTAATTTAGAAGTCAAGAAGTACACTAAATGGAGAAACATTAAGCCAGCTGAAAGAATATATAATAAAAGTCTAATTAATGAAAAATGTCTTCATTTTAAGTTGGTTTAAGAAACATAAAGAAAATGGATCAGCCAATTAAAGGGAACTACTGACTCCCTGGTACTAAAAGTCCCATATGATTTAGTAAGTAGCATCAGAGTCAATCCATAAAGTAGTCATTCAAATAGAAGAGGAACATATACATATATATATATGTGTGTGTGTGTCTTAACATAGAATGGTGAGCCAAGAACTGTTCTGAATCATAGCTCATAACAAAAATATTCCAACACTGAAGGCTACATAGAAATCATAACATGCAGCTACATAGGAATCATAACATACAGCTAAAAATACTCTTTTAGTTTAGGAAAAAATGCCTATGCACTAGAGAAATTTGTTCACTAGCAGAAACAGGCAAAATAGTACATGTATAATTAAGCAATTTTTTCCATTTTACTTCAGGTTTTTACTTACTTTGCAAGTTGAGCCAACTCAAATTCCAGTAATCTCTTTGCTTCCAATAAGGTATTGATTTCCTGTTTCAGCTGCTTCTCAGAACCCTTCAAGTTATCAGCTTCAAAAGCTTGTGCCTTTAATTCATTCTGTGCCATTATTCGCTTATTCGTTTCTTGTTCTAGCTTAAGTGTCAGATTCCTTACCTAAATGAGAAATATTTCCATTTAGGAGCCTTTGCTAAATAACCTATTGCATGTGGCTGAAGAGGTTTCACATATTGATTATTCTATGTTAAACACCACTGATTAGATGCTACACCATGTACCAGATGTCAAAAGATTCCTGAATCTCCAAACACTTCAATGCAATAATCACACAAATCACACAAATCTGCTGCCCTTAGAAACCTATGGCTATGATGCTGCAGGATGATAAAGGTTTCCCATTTTCAGCTTATTTCAAAGTCTCCGATTTAACTTATCTGAGAGACAACAATTAAAGAAACCCAAATTGTCTGCAAAACTCTCCATGGATTTCAGATCTTAAAAACCTCTCACCCTAGAAAAAAAATGGATCTTACCGACTACATAAAAACTAATTTACATCAGTTGTGACCCCTAAGAAAGGTATTATAAACTTCATTCCCACTGTCCTGTAAAGAAAATGTAAGGATGAAGCTATTATTCTTAGTACCTAGTTTCCACACTCAAAATTCTAATTGCATTTCCTTGAACAAAAGGAAAGAATGCAAACTAGACAACACAAACGCAGACCAGTAAATCATCCACATCAATCAGACTGCACAGTCAAATTCACAAGCATATCTTTTCTTTAGAAAAAGAGAAAACACAGAAAGTTGTGTTATATTGAATTCAGGTTCAAATATGCAAGACATGCTTGAGTTAAGAAACAAACAGAAATTACCTAAACCTACTGATGACAACAACTATCCTCAGCTCCACTGAGAGTGGTACTATATAAGGAGCTCAGTATAATTTCATTTTCTATTTTTCAGTTCCACTGTAATTTCTTATTCATATAGAAAATTATTAGTGAGGAACCTTTTACTTACTTCATCTTCCAGTCTCTCCTTTTGCTGAAGAAGATGTTCCAGTTTCTGCTGAGATTGCTTCAGGTCGAAGTCCAACATGGAACACTGTTTTTCAGCTTGAACTATTCGATTTTCTGCTTTTTCTCTCGCTGCCCGTTCTTCCCTTATCTTTTTTTCCATTTCTAAAAAAGATTAAGGAAAGAAAAACAACAAAAATGAGTGAGTAGCATCTACAAGCATGCTTTTGTAAAAACAGTCATAAATATCCTAATATTTTTCAGACCCTTTTGTTCAGCTATCTAAGCTTTTCTGCTGTTTGATGGACTGATTACTAAGCAAAAAGATCCTGGCATCATTACAAGGAACACTAAAAAAGGAATATAATTCCAATCTGCATTCAAAGCACTGGAATATTACCATGACAACGGAAAGATAAATAGTGAAAGAAATAAAAAACGCACATTCTTGAAGTAGTCATTTTGAAGTAAGGCAAAGTTTCATTTCCACGAATGGATAGTAGCAAAAGAAAAAAATGCTGCCATTATTGTTAACTCTAAAAACCACATATAGGTACTTATGACCTTCACAGTGAAATCAAGACACACCTTTGATTCATGGGTATGCATCTATAAAAGAAACTTTCATACTTCTGACAAGCCTAATACAACACTGGTATTCTTAATGTAGTTACACAGGAATGAATGCTCTAAGACATCTCTCTTGATAATGCATTCTTTCAATTCTGTTTAGTATTAGACAGAATTTCAAGATTCAATAACATTTTAGAAGTCAAGGAAGGCTTTGAAGTAAGGTATGCAAAACATTAAGAAACAGTACAATTTTTATGAAACAGCACGTTAGGGAAAATAATTTAAAATATGTAGTTTTCATGTTTTAAGATGTCAATACGCATTTTCCTTATACAAGGGATCAAACACTTGTGCAAGAGTACTATGTTGTGAGACAATGTGTATTAAAATATCATAATCAGAACACGTTTCATTATGTATTTCCCTGAAGCTTGCAGGGAACACTTACCACACATGGCAACTGATCTTGCCTCCTCTATTGACTGGTGTTTGTCAGTCAACCGTGCTTTGGTCACCTTGTGCTCATTGACTTCCTGCTCTAACCGGTCTTGTAAGGATTTCAGCTTGTAGTTCAAATCTATCTCTAAATTATTCTTTTCCTAAAGATAAGGAAAGAGTAATCAGATTTCTGTAACACCTGAGGGAATCGCATTTTTATTCCCTTTTTTAGTATTAAATTTCTGTTATCAAGAGATTATCAATATTATTTTCCACGCTTAGTAAAGAATAGTAACAGACCAAAACTGTACTCAGTGCTCTGGAAAAAATTTCATCAACTTTTTTTCCAGTAGTCTATAAATTTGTAAGAAAATGGAAACTTCTCCATTCGTATAATCAGTAGTCACCTAAATTGGAAACATACAACTAATGAACTGAAATCCTAGAACACAGAGGAATCTGAATTATTGTTACCTGGATGGAATTGGGTTATTTCATTGCTAGGATTGCCAGGCATTAACAGTAATTCACCAAACAAGCACTGGAGATGTGCTTTGAGGGACGAGGATTTGCCTTTGAATGGCTGCTTCACGTAACAGCCATTTAGAATTGCTCGCCCCTTCCCTGACAGGCTGTCATATCTCTGATTTATTTGCATAGACCACCCAGCACAGCAAGTTTTACTTGACTTCACTAGACAGAGTTAACTCTGCAGTCTGTCTGGAGAAAGGCTGGAAAATTTCCTTTTAACTTGTTTTTCCAGCATATGGAGGGGATCAGAGATTTTAGGGGAATATTCTGCTACCATTCAGAAGGAATGACAGAAAAAAAAAATTCTGCACCAAAGTCGATGAAAAGGCCTGCCTGACAGTGATCCAGTCAAATTAACATTCAGTAAAGGAAAAAAAAAATCCGATTTTTAAAAAGTTCCTAGATTTTCAGAGGCAAGTCTTTGCAGTCATACTTAGATAGGCAGAAAAAATTTTGTTACTACTGACAGTAGGATCCTTGAATCAGTGATAATGAATGAGAAACACAATTTTTATGCCCAATGTTCCAAGTGAGAACTACCTGAGGACTTGGGAGACCATCCTGATGAGATTGTAGACTAGCAGTACTTAGCTAATAATTTAAACACAAGACTGATTTACAGCAGTAACACTGGACTTGGAAACAACAATAATATTTGAAAATATAGTCATAAGCTGACAAAGAGCACCAGCCTCAACACCATTTCACCATACCTTTTCTGAATGGTTAAGCATATCCTGTGCTTGTTTTCTTTCTGCTTCCACTCTTTCAAGATTGTTTTTAATGTTTTTTACTTCTTCTTGTAAAGTTGTAATCCGAACTGCCACAAAAAATTAAACACCACTCAATATTAGTTATTTTACTTAGATCAATTGGCTTTGCAAATTTTACTGATTTCTGGGCCCATAAAACATTTCAAATACTTCAAATTTTTCAGGCATGCAAAGGCTGTATATTGTAGAGGAAACTGAGCTCTTTAGACACTCTTTACGCATATCATCAGTAACAATTCACAAAAACTAATCATGCAGAAATGGTTCCTGCCTTCCATCACTTCCATTATCTAATATTCAAAATTTCTTTCATTAACCCAAGTTTCTGCTGTATTACGGAACAAGCATCCCAGAAGTGATGCTAACTTCATTAATATCTAATGGGTAGATAAGGCACATTACACAGAACATCAGTCTCAAACAGATTTTTGGGTACTACCACAACATGTATTCACCTAAGTATGACTCAAACCACAGGAAAGTCCGGTACAGAAACAGGCTTCCCATGGAAGGTGTGAAACCATCACCCCTGAAAATGTTCGAAAGATGTGTAAATGTGGCACTTAAGGATGCGGTTTAGTGGTGGATTTGGCAGTTCCAGGTTAATAGTTGGCCTCAATGATCTTAGAGGTCTTTTCCAACTACAACCACCTTATGACTTCAAGTGCTATGACATGGACAAAGGAACTATTCCTCAAACTCCACAGCATCTACCCCTGTGTGGTGTAAGAGTTTATATGAAACACTAAATAGTACCACGTGGTTTGGAAGGGACCTCTGAAAACCATCTAGTCTAACCTCCCTGTCACATGCAGGGACACCTGTCACTAGACCATCCAACACAAAGCCCCATCCAACCTAACCTGAAACACTTCCAGGAGCAAGGCAACAATAGTTTCTCTGGGCAACCTATCCCAGGGTCTCACCACCCTTACTGTAAAAGTATTTCTTCCTATATCTATTCTCTTTCAATTTAAAACCATTGCCCCTTGTCCTGTCACTACAGACCCTGGTAAGAAGTGTCCATCATATCAGCTCCCTTTTAGGAGGGAAAGCAGAGTCCTCATCAAAAGCCTGCACCTCATGGAAACTCAATACGGCAGACAGATGGTTCAAAATGCCAAGTTAAGAGTCAAGGTCCATTAGCACGGGCACATTAAAGAATGAATGCATCTGAATGGTTTCTAGTATGAAGAATCAATACAAATAGCAGAAAGTTTCAAGCATCCTGAAAAAGGGGATTTCACATCTGCACCCCTTATTGTGCTCTTAACCTTGCTTATAAAAGTAATGTAGAACCATCATAAAAGAAAAAATATGCAATTTAAAAAAATATAGCCTTCCTCACTAATGAAAGAAGAGCAAGTGCAGGATATACTAACTTGGCAACTGCACAAGGCAGTAAGACAGCATTGCATCTTCTCTAGCACTGTATCAGCTCTTCATATTTTGGCACCACTGGACTCAGACCTTCAGTCAGTGCAGACCCAGATTCACAATCAATGTTTGACACTCTCTGATTTTGATATTCTCCCTCCCTCCCAAGAGCTGCTCAACATGATCAAGAAGCTAGATCCAATCTTCAGAAATTGTTCAGTCACGCTTTGTTTGCAGGCTGCCTTTCCTTCATTATCAAACTCCACTTAAGTAGGGTTAATACAGCTTTTTTTAGTGAAGTATAAATTCAGAATAATTACCCTGTAGTTCTCCAATCATTTCAGATCCATGACTCCTGTCTCTTCGTTCTGACTCCAAAGCTGCTTGTAGTTGGTAATAATCTTTCTCCACCTGCAGTTTTGTGCTCTCCAGAACTCTGCACCTTTCCTGCAGTTCTCTATTCAGTGATTCTACCTGACTTAATGACTTGCTCATTTCCGTGTTACCCTTTCTCAGTCTTGCAGCTGTGTCAGATTCTGTCCTCAGCAAATCATTTGCTTCTTCTAGCTGTTAAAATAAACCAGAGAATGTTCTCAAATATAAAGATTATGGAACCAGTTTTGCTACATTTGAGTGATTAAATCTAGGAAATAATGAAGAAAAGGAATGCAAACAACATACTTGTTTTTGTAACTGTGTTATCTTCTCATTTGAAATTTGTGAATGCTGGCTGATTTTTTTCAAGTCTTCCATCTGATCTTTTAGTGTGGACACTAAAGAGAAATTGCACCATTAATACAGCATACTGAAAAACCCTTAGGGTTTTATTCTTGTTTTTTTACACAAATATGCTCCAAACAAATGCAAATTTGCAAACAATATTGTTTTGCATTGACAGGTCTTTTGTTGGCTCTTTGCTTCTTATATGTATTTTTATGTCAAATTTTGTGCTTGCAGACTAACAACACAGCACAGTGTTTCAGATAATCTGAAAATAAGAACAAAAAATTGTGTTCAAATAACAATGGATTCAACATCTGTGTTCATTATTTGAACACAGATTTTCAAACTTTGAAGTTGCATAGCACTTAAGATACTATGGTATGAAATTATTCCCCACAACATATCATATACCTCCTCAGTGTCAACGTTTGGACAATATTGCATACCTTCATTTTCCACATTACGTCGTTTTTCATTCTCTTGTTCAAATTTCCTTTGGTACTCATTTATCTTATGTTGTAACACCATCTTTTCCTTCTCAATCTGAGACATTGCTGTTTCCAAGTTCTTCCTTTGATTTCCCTAAAATTCAAAGAGTTGGTATTTTATACTTACATTTTAAGGAATGATCACTAAACCAGTATCTCTGCAACTACTTAAACAAGGAAACTGATGCATTGTTTCAAATTAATGAATTTCTGGCTTCCTCAGAAAGGTTTACAGAAAATAGAGCTTGTTTTAACTTCTGCGTGACAAATTTATACAATTACTAGAAAAATTGTTGTTACTACTATTATATCTAAGTAACTACTAAAATTATTATCAAGAGACAAGACAAGGACTCAATAGAAAATCATCTGTATTTTTGTAGTAATTGACTTTGATAAACTCCAGCAAACTTCCAATGAGCTAGACTAAGTAAAATATTTACCAGAGTAAACAGAAATCAGCATGACTTACAGAAAGAAAAGTTTTTAAAATGTGTACAAATAAAAATGTAATCTCCCAATGCTACGTATTGAAACATGATTGTTAGGTCTCAAACTTGAACGCAGCACAATTTTTTAGTCACAGAAAAAATATCTTAGAATTATGAAAGTATTATTCCTGACTCCACTCTTTACCTAATTAAGGCATCTTTAATGAGGAAAAAAATTACCTCTTCATCCAGTTCTTTCATTATCTTGTCTAGCTTTATGTTTGAAGATCTAGAAATAAAATAAGATTATTTAACAGATACATTATACACACTGTTTTTCTAATTAAATGATGTGTGACCATTACTAAAGTGAACATTTATATTTTGACTAATTTTATTTTGTAACGAACATTCAAAGCTGAAGAAGACAATCAATCATTGCAAATAATTAGTAATATATATCACTAAGTATTTATCAGCTGTGTTGCAGAATTAAATATGCAAAACTTTAAGTGCCAGATTTTATCTCTTAATCTGCAAAGAACAGTGTATGTACACAACAGGTTTTCCTTAAGATTAAAACACCCTGATAAGCTGCTAAAACTTCCCCTAGTTGTTACCTCCAAATATATAAAGTAGTTCTTTAATTCCACAGTAGACAGCTCCTTAGTACAGATAAAGGTATATGAATAATGCTATTTGAAAGCCTCTCTGTTGAAGCAATGTATTAGAAGACTGGACTACAGAGAGTGCAGCAAAACCCACAGGAAAACCTCATTTAACTAACAATAACATTGACACATCCGTGCATTTCTGTAGACAGCTATCCCTCTTCAAAGAGGCAACAAAGAAGACCCGGACAAAGCTTCCTAGCAGGTACAAAAAGAGGCAGTTACAATAGCTAGCAATACCTCCTATGCACTAACTCTGCCATGAATGGCATGACATACCAGAAGACACAGTTGTGTTCTGACAACTTCAGTAGTACTGCAGGAAGACAGCTACTGAAAATCCTTCAACAATATATGTCCTGCTTGTGGAGAGCAACCAGAACGTGCCAACAGTGAGCTTGTGTTTAAGTAAGCAACAGTGTCACACAGCCTAAATTCTCACCAGACCATTTCAGTTAACAGTTTACACCTAAGGAGCTTGTACAGCTACACACTATGGTTCTAATTCACAAGTCTAAATCCTCCCTGTACCATAGACCTAGTGCTGCCTCCTGGGATTATTTATTCCTTCAGGAAAAGACTTCAAAAGGAGAAGTTAACTGAAGGGGAATTTAGCTTGCATGACTCTGAGTAAAAATGTCTGATTATTAGAAAAGAAGAATCTCAACTGTTTGTCCATATGCGTGACTGCAAGAAAAATGCCAATTCTCACACAGCTGCTACTTCAGCACAGTAAAAACAGAACTTTAGAAAGCAAATGGCTGTTCTTATATGTCAGTCATAGAAAAAAACATGGTTTTCCAACAAGTACCCTGTACTTAGAAAACAGCTAATTAATTTTAATAATCCAATCTATGCCATATGCATGGAATCTCACATTTTCAAAAAAATCAGCATGGTGAGTATATACCTAAGTGCAATAAAACATCTCAACACAGAAATATCAGGTAAACTCAAACACTTAAGTGTTCAAAAAGAACATGTGTTACATGGTTGTCAGTGAAAAAAAAAATGTTTCCTTATACCACACTCAAGAAAATTTTAGAATTACTTAACCCTGTGCCTGGAACTCCCTTGGAGAACTACAGCACCATTCTTAGTACTATCCCTGTAATTCCTAAAGCAGTAACACAGAATTGAAATGTTAGATATATTTAAATTATGTAAACAATTGAAGTTCAAAGTCTCACCTGCACTTCTGCTCCATTTCATCTTTCAACTGCATTTCATTATGTAGCTGTTCTTCTAACTCATAGATCATCTTCTGCATATTTTCCAGCTTTAAGTATATATTTGCACATGAAAGAACATGCATTAAATTTAGAAACTTTTAAAAAGTGTTTAATAATATTCAGTTCTGCTTACATTGTATCACAGCTTACTTTCTTCTACCAAAATAAGACATTTGACCTTATTAAAAAACGATGTGTGTCCCTTCCTCCCTGCCTCCCACCACAATTTAATTATAAGAAGTAAGACAGTTTTTTTCATTTGCATGCACATGAAATTTTAGGGTATCTTCAAAATTCACAGGGCTGAGCTAAAGCAAACCCTCCTTGCTTTACATATCTTCAGTATCTGACTAAAGATATTACTGCCACGATATAAGACTTTAGTTATTCTCAAAATTTCCTCCAGCATGAACCACCACATGTCTTTTGCAATGTATCTTCAAGCTCCTAACAAGTTCAGGAAGCAGAACCAGGCCAGCCAGTTACTGGCAATGGGGGAGAAAGTGCTCTCACCATCTCTTTAGCCAAAGATCATTTTTACAGCTAGAACTGTAGCAAGGTTTGAAAGATAGTAACACTTCAGATGTTAATATGGCACATTACTGCACAGCATGTACTGTCTGCCGGCAGGAGAAACTCAGAAATTCATTCTTTTCATGTAGTCTCAAAATACCTACTTTCTACCAAATATCTAGGCAGAATAATCCCATTCCAACACCAAAATTCTCAGTCAACATGATTGTGTCAGGTTTGAGGGAACTCATCAAGTCAATTTTATGTTGATTTATTATAAACCTTTCCACTGATACTGTAAGGATCTCAGCCTATATCATTTTTGCACGTCCCTCAACACTGTTGGAACTGCATAGAGAAGCACTAGATTCCTAATCTAGACTCTCTTCAAAGCAGCATATTCAAGTGGTTCTGATGCTTTACTTTCTTGTTTTAACTCTAAAATCTCAAAAAACTTCCAAAAATTAGACATTTCAGCACTTAACAGAGCAGCTCTGGAAAACAAATTACTGGTGTGACATAGAACATAACCCTATGAGGATCAGACAATGCTTGCTTGTAGTTCAAAACAAGGGATGGCTTCTAAATCAAAACTTTGAGGAAAAAGGAAGGACCAGCAAACAATGCATTTATCTCCTTGGTATGAGACACCGAGAAATAAATCAAGAAGCAAGACTGTTTAAAGGCTTTCACTTTCTTAATAAAGAACCACAGTAAACGCCCCAAAACAGAGGATAACAAAGGTTCAGTGTGATGGCTCTCCCATTTCTTTTTACTCATGTTATAGCCCTTCCAGACAGGCTACACAGAGGAACTAAATGCTAAATGGGATAGATGAGAAACAGGTCTAAAAAGACATCTGGCAACTGAGGCATTTCTGTACTGACTCCTACTAGCTTGGACTGCTATCGCATCCTCTTGCGCCTCTGTGTCTCTGCATGTTCTCACATCAGGCTGTACCCCAGGGGACCCATCTGAGCTTGCTGAGCAGTCTAATTATATCAGTAGAGACAACAGGCTTCCGGACTAAGTTCTGCACAATCTGCTATCAATAGACTAAAGAATACCTCAAGAAAATCCTGAGTTACAATTAACTCAGTATAAAAGTACTCCTTTAAGTTTTAGTTTGCTCTCGGTTTCCATTTTGAGTAGGAAGCAGGGAAGGAAAGAACTACAGAAAAGCCTGTCTGCAACAGAGAAGTAAAGAAAAATCCCTCTGGAAGTGTCATACTTTTTTCTTTTTTCTCACTCACTACAGCATAGTGAATCTGGTTCTGTACCCTGAGCAATGAAGAAAACTTAAGATCCATTGCAAAAGAATCTTTTAATCTCCTTTTTCTTAAGTTCTAGACAGTTTACAGGTGGTTATGGCAGCACTAAATCAAAGTGAGCAATCAGATCTTCAAAGAGGTTGAATTCTATTTCTGCACAACATCATGACCTAAGTTTGCTAAGTTTTACACACTTGCAAAACAATTAATTTCTTGGAAATTTGTGGCACTTATGTCTCTCCCCACAGACATTCAAAAGGCAGACGTCAAAATGCAGATAGATCAGGTAACATCTTGTGTTATATTTTCAGAACTAATTAATTTGCTAACCATGTTTCAACATTACCGTTTTCATTGCAGCATGTAATGAAAGAAAAACAGCTGAGAAAGAACTGTGGGGGGGGAAATACCTTGTAGTAAAGACTTAACATTGATTTAAATCTTCCTATATCACTCAAATTCTTCCAGACCTTTATCTCCCAAAAGTGCTAAAATCACAACGCATTCAAATATGTCTGACAATATGGACAGGATTATTGAGGATTCTTTAACTACCCACTGAGTAGGATTCCACTGAGTAGGCCAAGTCCATTCAGTAATTCTCTTCAAAGTCAACCAAAAGCCAGCACACAGTTTTAAGTACTTTCAAATATTGGAAAGTCTGGCTCTGTTTTTAAATTTTACTGCATCAACAGTCAAATGCTTATAAGGAAAAGAAAGTATATCAAACACATCAATATACATAAAAAATCAAGACATTTCAATGATTAAATTCAGTTGCTCAATAAAGGACATAATCGGTTCCCCTGCCCTGTACAAATTTTCTCTGGGTAGTGCCATGTGTCACTAAACCTTTTTATTGCTAGTTTAAGAGAAAAGCAAAATAGATCAATAGATCACAGATCAATATCTTTTCTACTCTCAACAGAAAATAAAACAAAATACTAACAAACTAAATCATAGTCAAAGTCAAGATTTCTTTCAGAGTTAATTATCAATTTTTGACGATGTTTCCTTCTGGAAAGAATGTGATTTGTAAAATATCAAACCATTCTCAGGAAACAGCTCGATTTGTATCAGAACTTACATAGAATCCAAGCACTCAACCAAGTCTCAAACACCTCAGCATATCTTCCTGGAAACCTGACTGCCAAGATGCTTGGGAATAAGTAACTGAAGGAATTCCTGAGTACTTCTTGCTAGGTGAACTGCTCTAGAAATGCAGATCATCAGTGCCCCAACTCCCAACAGGTTGTGGGAAAAGCCTGTGCAGGAGCAGAATGCCCAAGCTTGATACATTATCTTCCACTTCGCACTGAGTTCACTGGAAGTCCAGACTCCAGGGCTGCCACAAAGCTACCCAGGATCGATAAAGCACTCTAAAAACACTGCACAAGGACTTCAATATTTCTAAAGATAAAAACTGTGAATCCTTTTCCACAAAAACTTTTGGCTATTTTTTTCAATTCAGAAAAACCAAAGTTATATTAAGAAGTGCACTTCTGCTTTTCCAATAACTTTATTAGGGAGGCCATACTAAAGAGCTAAAAATTATGTGTTGATTTCTCATATTCCAAACACTAAGACAATGTGAGACATTTCTAACTCAAACAGTTTATGCCTATATATGCAGTAGACTCTTTATTAGTATACAATAAAGATGAAGACATACCACACTTTTGTCCACACTGGAGCCTGTTCTGTTGTCATTGGAATTTTCTGCAGGGACACCTAAATAACTGCAAAAACATTTTTTAAGTCATATTTGCCTTGTTTAAAGGCAAGATCATGAAAAAAAGATTAGGATAATACAGACATCCTAAAATATAACTCCCAGATTTATTGCTTCACAATGTGGATAATCAAATAATAACATAATCAGATTTAAACACATTTAATTGGAAAATTCAATTTATTGTAAAGGTTAAAGTAGAAAGCTGCAACAGAAGGCCTCCAGAAAAAAAGGATTTCTGCCAAATAGTAAAACAACCACTTTTCTTTTTTTAATAACCATTAAAAAAAATCTTTGCTTTCCTTAGTTACAACACTCTCATTGGCTTCCATCCCATAAATATTTACTCAGGCACTTATGCAGCAAGTAGCAGTAATGAAGCAAAGTCTGCAGAGATTGTGTAACTTTCAACAAAGTTACTAAGAGTTCCACACACAAGAAGTTTGCCCTGAAGCCAGTGTTCTAATTTTATGTAAATGTTTTCTAAAAATAGCATAGATTTCTAGTTATGATGATTCTAAAGAGTCAGGTAAATAAATACAAATTATTGTTTTCAAATTCCTTTGGTATTTGATGGGATATTCTTGGTCTGCTAACTGATCTAAAGAGACATAAAGCATCTATTAAGTGCATCAGATTACGAGAGAAATAACTCTCCAGCACATGAACTGAGAAAGAGGGACACGTCCTTTTTGCTTCACATGGATATTTTCAGATATAAAAAAACTCTCCAAAAGATCAAGGAGGGTAAAATCAAAGGCATCTCCAAACCATGGTCAAATTAAACATCAAGCTGGCTTTCAGACAATCAAATAAGTGGAACTGAAACAGTTTCCTATGAAAACAAGCTTGCTGTTTGGAGTACAAGAAGCCACCATGTTTTACACACCAGGGCTGTTGAACAGTAAGAATGTGATACTTGGACAGGCACTGCACCAGCTCCATCAACTCTAGAAGAGAACTCACAAAGCCAGATAGGGATACAAAGCGTTCTCAGCTGGTATTCCAAAATCTGTGTTAAAATGTCCTAATACAGATTTATTTTTCTTTTAGTGCTTGAACTATTTTCAGTACAAAAAGAAAACAAAAGTTAGGATTACAGGTTTAGCAAGCATGAATAGCCATCTCAGATTTTTCAAGAAAATCACACCAGCAGAATATTACAAGACAAAATTCAATTCTAGGCCAGCATCATAGTTCTAGCAAGCCCACAAAGTTATGATAGTAGCAGAAAGCAGCAGAGCTCTTCAATGACAGCAAGAACACAGCCACTTAGTTCTCTAAATTCCTGATACTGTCCCCCCCAAAAAGGAAGACAGGGAACGAGGAAATTCCGTTACTAACAAGGTCTTAATATGCTGCTTCTTGACAATATATTCCAAAATATTCCTGCAAAGCAAAAATGAAAACTTTTCAAAGTTACAGACTAAAGTGAGAACAATAGGTGATCTTGAGCTGCTGAACTCACCCAAAGTGCATGGAAAGCCTGCAAGTCCTTCTATGCCTTAGCATGGCAAAAAGTAACAACGAATCCATCTCTTTGCAAAGATGGAAAGAATTTCACCACAGGCTTGGAAAATCGTTTCCTCTTTTATGCAAGGATGAAAACCAGATTTATTTCCTTTAAGATTTTCCTATCCAGAAATGCTATTAAAACTAGCAGTCTCTATCTGACAGTTCTACTAGAAGTTTTAGCCCATTTTAAGCCTGATTGACACCACAATTAAAAGCAGCTTTCCAAGTATTAAAAAGTTATTGAGATTTTTGAATATAGCTATCTATAGAGCCTACAATAATAAAGACTGTTGAAAGTATGAATTAATACAGTTTCAACTGATGTAATTTAAAAGTCTTTTAAACAATAGTGAAAGCTGTAAAGCATCACGATCTCCCTCTGTCAGTGGATGTGTACTTAAATAAAAGAAAAATTATGAAGCAGAAAGCAGGTAAGTAGGAAATATTTCTAGTAAGCCAAGGTTTAACTTACCACACACTAAAGCACTGAGGTAAGGTATGGAAACTTCATATTCAGCTCAGGGACAATAATATGCAGTAAAACAAATGGACTTTCAAACCCTGATTCATGACTCTACACACAGTTCAGTGCTCTGCAGGCAGCTCTGCCTGGTAGTAGCAACAGTGGATTTTTCTTGCTTAGCTTCTGCAGCATCACTTCAAATTCTTCTTGATGCAGAACAGGACACTCAGGAACACAATCTGATATTTTAAGGTAATGATGCCTAGCAGTACTGATTATCATTGTTGAAATACTAAAAGAGTGTATTTTTTAGTATTCTGAATGATTAATAAGTATCTGAATAGACTTAAACCTAAATACTGGTTGGTAAGAGTCCAATAATAAAGGTTGGTAAGAGAAACAGTGCCAACAAAGAATGCACCATTAATTTGCTTTCTGCATACATACCGACGGTTGCTGTAGTATGTAAATCCTACAAAAGGAAGTTGGTTGCCCACAAATGCTTTTGGTATGGGAAATGTTTCTTCTTCTCCTTTGTCTTCTTCCAGATCATCAAAATTACTAGTGTCAATGTCACTACTTAAGTCAGGCACAACTGGTGCTACAGCTAGAAAAAATGCAAAATAGTATGATAATAATCAGTATATTACTCAAGTCACTAAGAAAATTTTGCTTGGTACAGAGTAAATGAAACTTTAAACTCCTTTAAACCAAATCCACCAGTCCTTTTGCTAATATGATGCACAGGTAAGCCAGACCACCACCTCTGAGAAAAGCACTATACTTACTGTCTCTGAGTGTTTCCCAAGCCCACTGATCATTTTTGAAGAAAAGGTGCCGTTTAATTTCCTCTACGCCATTTCGTCCTAGCCTCACTTCCCTGTTAAAGAATGTTTTGGTTAAAGACGTGAGATTCCATAAATTATTCTGAAGAAAAATCTTGTTTTAAAGCATAATCTAACAACAAAGACAACAAAATACCTCTCAAGCTACAATAAAATGTAGACATAACTCTGAAGTTTTTATAAGAAGAACTCTATAAGAGTACAGCAGATTTCTATATGAGCACAGCAACATTTCAGAACACAGCCTGGTTTTAACTTTTGCCTATGAGAAGCTCTGCTGCTTCTGTTTCCACCATCATGGACAGCTCAGGCAACTGCCACGTTGTTACACTGCACTCATGCCCAGGCACTAAGAATTTCACTTCTCTTACTTAAGCCGTTTAAAAATGCACACAAAACAAATACTTTTTTTTTCAACATGACAAGAAATACTCTTAATGAAGGCTTATTTTCATTACGAATAAAATATAAACCTTACCTATCAGTTAAAAAGGCACAAATGAGGTTTTTTGCCTCTTTAGAAATGTCACTGTCATCAGGAAAAGTAAGGGAGTTCTTATGGTTCATAATCTTACTGTACGTTCCAACTAATGAATCTGCATAAAAAGGTGTATCTCCTGCAAAAGCAAACCCACAGACATTAAAAAGCACATCAAAATTATTGTAGGCTTGATTTGCAACATTTGAATTACACAGGCAACAATGTATGCAACCAAGTGAAAGAAAGGCAAGGACAAAAATGTTTGAGGACTCTGCTAGAATATTTCTAAAATACATATTCTGTAAATGCCAGGCTCTGTAAACCACAGGTCATGCCAGAAGAGCAATAATGTTAAAAACAAGAGTGATTTTCACGTAGGAGTCTAGTTAAGTAGTGCCATCAATTCCGATGAGCCTACTACTCACCTACAAGCATCTCATACAAGAAGACTCCAACTGACCACCAGTCACACTCCCGCCCATAGTAACCATCCCCTCCCTGGGACTTCAATACTTCAGGAGAGATGTAGTCTGGCGTTCCCACAGCCGTGTCACATCGTACCATTCCTTCCTACAAGGGAGAGGAAAACAGCCAGGCTCAAATACAAGATCCAAAATTGCCAGTAAGTTCCTCAAGCTTATGCAGCCTAAGCAACATCAACAGATCCACATCAAATGTTGTCAACATACATTCTTTTTAAAATGTTGTCTTTTATATTTCTGACATCTAAGCTGCTAAAGCCAGAACAAAGCACTAGATCTGTCAAACACAATGGAAGTTACTTTAGAAACCTCAGTTAGTATCCAAGAAGTAATCAGGATTGCATCAAGGCCCTGCACACACCACACAGCCACTCCTGCCAGTATAAATGTGTCATTTGCTGACAGGATGTACTGTAAACAGTGAAAGCTCCTCTGTTAGCATAAATGGATCAACATCAGGGATTCTGATAACAGGAACAGCTGAACTGTCAGTTTTTGGCCTCTGACCCAATATACTGAATGCTAGGAAGACTAAAGGTAGATAAGGCTTCGAAAACCTGTGTAGAGAGACTTCAAAACAGGTAACAGGTGAGAAGAACGTCTGATGTTCCTCACACCCCTGAGGAAGTGCTGGCAGAACTGAGATCAGTCACAGTGGAGCTGCCATTCAGAATGCTGAAGGTGTAACCCCACACCCCTTGCCAGTGCCATTCAGGCACTTGTGAAATAATCCTATGCCATTCCTAGAAACGGATCAGTGGAAAAACTTAAATAAAAATATATGACTAAGCAAACCAAATAAATATTAATCTAGTGCTGCATATGCAACAAATCCTAAATTAAGTTCCTACGCTGAGCAGTTTTTCTTCTAGAGAGTAACCTTTCTCTTTCAAAAGACTAGAGGAACCAAGACTAGGCTCAAGACTACAACGATTTTTGCACATAACCTGCACTTGTTTTTCATTGGTGCCTTTATTCAGCAGCTAAGTACAGTAATTCATTAAAATCTCCTGGAATGTGATGAGAACATACTGTACGTATTACACGAACTCTACTAAGTACCATGTATTTCAGATTTCCATGTGTTTTCCTCAAATATATGGACAGGCTGACACAAACCAGTCAGTTTTGTTCAGGGAACAACAGTGCTACACAGTACATGAATACTGTTGCAAAGCATTTCTTTTTAATGACCTCAGAATACATTCTTAAAAAGTAAATAATTCTATGACACCTGTTCCCTTCAGGTTTGTCCTCATGCTATGTCAGCAATGGCTAGTAAGTACAACTGGTATTCAGCAACTGGCGTGTCAGTTTTGATTCTTTCATTTCTGGCACACTATGTAAAATTCCTCTCACTTCTTTGCATTAACTTTTCATACCAAAAGACTTAAAGAAATAACCCTGAGCATCTAGAGACAATCAAAGGCTTGACTTCAGAACTAGCAAACTAGCAAACAGTACCTGAAGAACCATTTCTGCACTTTATATTGTCACTGAATAAGACGCATGCATCACAGAATCATAGAATGATTTGGGTTGGAAGGGACCTCAAAGATCATCTAGTTCCTTTCACTAGGCCATGAAGAACAGTGAGGGAACAGTGGAACTTTACACTCTTCTCATCTACCTTAAAACTTTTCAGTGTCTTTTCATTTCACTTTTAAGGATGTTTTCCTTTCACAAACAGAAAACTGAAATTACAAACATATGTTTACCTTGTTCATCTTCATACAAGTACCAAAATCTGCTAATTTTAAATGACCAGCTTTATCTAGCAGCATATTATCAGGCTTCACATCTCTGAAAGAAGAAAAATACATATTTTAAAAATTAAAAATTCCATTTAATCAATTTAACTTATGAAAACAATGGAAGTCAACCACTTTTCAGATGCAATACTGCATGGAAAAACAGCAACATTAAAGCACCACTATTGCCTCAATTGTTTTCTGCTTTCTCTAAGTATCACAACCAACACAGACTGCTGAACTACAATATTTTTAAAAAGCAGAACACATGTGAGAATATAGCCTTAAGTGACCAAATGCAATAGATCTAGACACTAATCTTGAACCTCAAGCTCCTAAAAAACACTCACTGGGTATGTCAAATTGGCACTGAAAACATAGCTTCTTTTCTGTACCACTTCTATTTCAAGGGAACAATTGGATGTCATTTTCAAAATTCTACTATTGTGAACATTTTCCCATGACTCAAGAGGAGTGTTACCTTATACCACCCTACACCAAGTACTTTCACTACAGAAGTTTTCATGAAGTAACTGGTGAAGTGCAGTGTGTTGATGTCATTGAACATACAGAAGCAGAATAGCAGTAAAGAAACAATTATCAAGATGGCATAACACAAATTTCAGGAGAAAGTATGTTTCAGAGACCTCAAAGGAGAACTCTGGCCATAACTGTCAGATGAAATGTAGTGCAAATGTACCGGTACATTGACAAAATAATTTTGGTTGGGAGGGATTTTGGTAAGACTCTCGGTTAGCTGCCTGATCAAAGTATAGTTACAAAGTCAGATTCAACTTCCAAGTCACATTAGGTTACTCAGGGTCAAATCCAGGCAAGATTTCTTTTTTTGAGGATGGAGAATCCACAACCTTTCTCTTGCACTGTTTGACCTCCCTCATAGTGGAAAAAACAACTCCTAATGAATAGCTAGATATTCCCCTGCTGCAACTTGTGTCATCCATTGCCTTTCATGTTTTCACCAGGCAAATTCCAAATCTGGTCCACCTTTTTTATTAAATCCTGCTGGGCAGCTGGTGACTACTGCTTTCTGTCTTGCCTGAACACTGTTTATGTTGTGAACAGAGGCAGTGCTGACCCCTGGTATCAAACCTCTGGGGAACCTCTGGTAGCCGACTGCTGCTGGACAGCACAATTTACTCAAAGAGTGTCTAGACAGTTCTACCTGTTCAAAGTGTATCTTTATAACCCGGATATATCTACAACCTTGCTAAATTCAAGACAAACATACTCTTGTCAGTGAAGCCCATCATCTCAACAGAGAAGGTAATTGGTTTGGGAAGGCATGCATTACCCTCCATAAATCCATGCAGGCTGTTCACAATCATCCTCCCATTCACATGCTCAGAAACAGTTTCCTGACAATTTAAGCCAACTGCCCGTAGGCCGGCCAGCCTTCAGCTCCTCTGAATATCTCCTCCCAGCCCTTCCCAGAGCAAGGCAGGTGTGCCATTTGTTTCCTTCCAGTCATCAGGAATCTCCTAATTCCCACACACCTTCCAAGGTGACAGAGAACAGTATCATAAGGCTACTTGGCAGCTCCCATGGGGTGTCCCACCGTGTGCCCTGGATATGTGCATATCCAGTTTGCACAACTGGGACTCAGCTTGATCTTCCTCTACCAGAGCAATGCTTTCCTCTCCCAAGCTCTGACACTGGGCACAGGATCTGAGAGGCTTAAAAGCAAACCCCATCAATGAAGGTGGGGCAAAGGCAGCAGCCTCAGCCATTCCCATGTCCTTTGTCACTTGGACCCTGACCCATTAAGCAGTAGGCCCATATTTCCTAAGTTCCTTTTCATTCATCAGAGTTGAATAGATTAACTACAGGGGAAAACAAATTCCAGAAAATCTTCTGGTGTCAAAACAATCTAAATTTTCTCAAAAAAAACCCCTCTCAGTGCTGCTGGCATCTTCCAATGCCTGCTTTTTAAAGCTTGCAATACCCACGTACAAATGGTTCATTCAGCCAGATAATTTACCCATTAGATGCAGCATAGCTACATAATTAATGATGCTCTAGATCCTACTCAAGCAATGGATTAGTAGTTTATTTTACTTTGTGTACGCAGTTTTTGCAAAAGCTTACATGTTAACACTGATCTTGTGACTAAATTACAAACTTACACTACACACTACCCAAATTTTTCCTGTATTTTCTGTTGACAAAATTATTATTCTGCTCCTAGTTAATATAATTAAAATCTGGAAACAGATACAAGTTCAAATATCAAAAAGAAAACCTCAACCTATCCTATAAGTTACTACATTTCACTTTAGGGCAAGTACATAATATAAAACAAATCCAAGTCCCTTTGCTCTGCATCTCAATTTTCCATCTCGCCCCTCAGAAGAAAACATATGGCTGGGAGATTTTCCTCACATTGTTCACAGATTCTTGTTTAATGGGTCACTGAGGCTTCAAATGCCTAGCAGAGAATTAACTCCTAACAGTGGATACTACTGTGATCGAATTCCCTAAACAGCTTTTTCAAATCAAAAGAAAAGAACCATTTTGGGGCCAACATGCTCATACCATTTGTTATTGTCTTTGTTATCTCTTGGTAAAGTGGGACAATTTTATTGCTCCCCAAACTGAGGAACATTCGCCCGCTGAAAACCTTTACTTTGACTGTATCACCTCAGAATTACAGTTTCTGATGGCAAAAAACTTCTCAATTTTGTAAGACAGAGTAATTATGGAATAGCAATAAGAAGTAATATCTTGAATTTTAAAACTGCCTAAAATGAAGTCATTCTGGCACCATCAGGAAATAAACAACCCTATATAACATCTTTTTCTTTCTCACCTATGTATAAAACCCATTGAGTGAATTGCATCTAATGCAAGTACAACTTCAGCAGTATAAAATCTTGCCCATTTCTCTGGAACATCGTAGTTACTCATTAAATTCACAAGGTCCCCACCAGGCATGTATTCCATCACCATGTACAGGTAACGGTCATCTTGGAATGCGTAAAATAACTGCAAAAAAAGCAAAAACAAAAAATAAGCCACTTAATATCCCCGTTGTCTTTAATAGCTTGTTGGCAAAACAAAGGCATTTCTGTGCAAGCTGACTTCCAAAGTAAGAGAATTGCTACAATAACTGCAGCAACTCTGCATCATTTAGTAAATCTCCTAAAAAGAAGTTAACCCCTAGAGCAAATTTTAGCTAGATCCTCCATCCCTTTATATTACTCTGGAAGAAGTAGAGTGCTGGTTACAAATTAAGATTAGTGAATTTGGTGCAACAGATTTTGAGATAATTTCAAAGAATGCTCATTACATTTAGACAAAATGTTTTTCTCACTGGGATGTCAGTTGACCCATATGCAAAGATAAAACTACTCTGTTGCAAATATCTGCCTGATTCTCCAGTATTATCACTAAATGCTTATTTTTCTATTGTCAACATTTATTTATTATATAGAAAATAAGCCTAAACTTTAAACAATAAAAATATTTCCCTTAAAGTTGTTGGCCCTCTGTTCACCATGAATAGTGAGCAGATTTTTCTTTACTTAAAATTTTATGAAATTCTTAAGTTTTATTCTGAACAATCACACCCAGACAGACATTAAAAGAGCTACCCATTTGACTTGGGTAAATCTTGAATGAGTTTGTGTAATTCCAACCTAATAGAAGAATGTATATGCTTAAGGGTAGGAAGAGTTTAAATTAACAAGCTGACATGTGCACACACAATGCTCAATGATTGGTTCAGGCATGCTCCTTAGAACTTCAAAGGCAGCAGTGCCCCCCAAAAAACTCAGCGACAACACTGAAATGGGGAAAAAATAACCAGAGCAGGCATAATTTGCAGAGATACACACAGAAATTAGAATATATGGAAGCTCTGTCTTAAGTAGGTCTTTCTGATATGCTGGATGATTCAAAGAACTACTACAGAGCAGATGCACCAACATACATCTGGCAAGGAGCTTTAAAAATAAACAGAAGAGTTTATCTTGTAAATGTGACAAAATACAGAGTGAAGCAAGTGTGATACCTGCTCTTTTGTATAGCATTCCTTATCTTAGTCATGTATTCCCTAGCAGACCAAAAAACCAAAAAATAGAGTTTGAAACACGTAATTCCAAGTCCCACAGTGTTGCAACCAAACTATTCTATAATGCCAATATTTTGAAAGCAGTATCACTTTACCTGAACAACCCAGGGACTGTTAGCAAAAGCCATAATATCTCTTTCTTCCCAGAAGAATGCAGAATCAGATCTTTTTATCATCTCAAATTTGCTCAGAAGTTTCATGGCATACACTCTCCTTGAGGATTTATGCCTTACCTATCAAGACAAATGTGACATATGGAACATATTAGTCTGCCATATTAACACATGAAGAACATCACAAAAAACATTACTTTTCCTACTTTACCATTTAACACCTTTTGTAAGACTCTTCACATTACTATAAAGGATTATATACGGTACGTCCACAAAATAATTACATCTGACAACGCACTACTTTTGAAATACTTGCTAGAACTTTTTAACACGCCAGTCCATAGGCATAGAAGTCACATAATTTGCATGTGCCTTTAAAAGGGCAAATATTAGCAGTTAGTGTTGTTAAATGCCATGAAGTTAAAACTACAAGCGTTTTCCAGAGTTCATTAGCAGACGTGTGTACTTGCTGCTGTATTTCCAGTTTCTCCCACCAGCACTCGATTAAATAAAGCAGGATTAACAAGCCTGGCTGCTAACCTATCACAAACAACACACATCTCTCATCTGGGAGAACTATGTCCACAAAAATCTGGTGTAGTCCTTGAACTGGCAGAAACTCTTCTAGCCCTTAAGACTTCTTCCAGTGTCCATGTAAACAGTGGTAAAGGCTAATTTTCTTAATTATGAGGAAAACACATTCCATTTTAAGAGAGAAGACTGCAATGCAAAACAAGTACTTGTGCACTCGGACAGGACTGAAATAGGACATTTTCAAAAACATTTCCATAAAACGTAAAGAAATAAAATTTCACTGAGCCAAAGGTTTTAATATTTAAGACTGCAGCTTCTGAACACTGCACTAAGAAACAGACACATGAGGAAATATTACAGAATACACTCAAATGTACAAGGAGAAACTTAACTTACCAACTGAACCTCCCCAAATGCCCCTCTACCGATGACCTTCACCACTTCATAATCTTCAGCTTTCATGCGCAGATCTCTCATTTTATTTACTGTGTCTTTATCTACATAGAACAAAATTCACATTTCATATATTGTCAACTTAATTAAACCCATTTGTCTAACTTTGATTTTTCATAGCTTTTAGAAGAAGTGCTGCTCAAAGAACCTACCTTCCCCAGTGAAAAATTCTCTGCAAGAATGCATGACCTTATTCTCATGACCACAGTTACCAAAACCTGATACAACCTAATGCAATGACTCTACTGTACAATCCTATTACAGGAGATCTTAATTTAGGAATTTTGCTAAAAATAATTACCTGCAAAAATATAGCTATGCAAAAATTTCATATCCAGCATGATTCTTCTTGCAAGCTGATCAGTATAAAAAATATTATTTCTGAATAAATATCCAACACAGCTGGGAAAGTGTATAAGAAAATACACGATAAGACACTTGAAAAAATGAAATATTTTTTAAAAATGTTTCATTTTTCTGCACTTTCATGATTCCTAATACTGAAAAAAGCAGATTTTAATTTAAAACATGCAGTGGGAATCATTGCAATTATTTATATAAACCTGTCATTCTATAAACTAGAATAATTTACAAACTCCCAGTGGGCAGATATTCTAATTCCAAATTTGGTAAAAGATTAAAACAGTCTATTTTAATCCATGTGGGTCAACACTGGCATGAGACTACGTAGAAAAGCTTCATGCTTCAGTATTTCTACAAGCCAGGAAGTTTTACTAAAACAGATATGTTTCTAATAAAAAAAAATTATGCAAAGGTACTTTATTTTCAAAAATAATATTCTAAAAGCCTAAAGGCCTAAAAGCAAAGTTTAGACAGAAGTAAGGACAGGAGAAGAAAAAGGAAGAGAAAAAAAGTATTTTAAGTTCATACATTAAAAACTGACAAAGCAGCTGACAGAAAATTGTCATTAGATTTCCACCAACACAGGCCACAATGTAAAACAAAAGCAGCCTATCTACAATAAAAATTCAGTAAGGTTTTATTACCTCAAGAAGAACAAACACAGTTCTGTTTGAACAAATACTCTGCGGCATTACTATCCAATGTAAAGCAACCATTTACAAAGCAGCATAACACAGGCTGTTTCTGGTAAATTATAGCAAAATTCTAAATTCTGACAAATTCTTTCACGTAGGGATCAAAATGTTCAGTGGTTACAACAAATAATGCATTGCCTTGTTTGCCCTGGTGACAACTGGCTTACAGAAGAGGAGGAGCAAGACTGCACAGAATTGAAATGCAGCAATTTTCATGACAGCAATTTTCTAGCTATTGTTAACTTCCTGCTTAGTAATCTCACAACAGGAGGTTCACCCCTTCTGAATGAAAAAGCCTAAGCACAATCACAAGCCTTGCCTATGAACAAAGCAGAATTAAGGAAAATACTTCTGAAGAGCAACCTAAGCTAAGGATTTTAAATAATGCGAGCCAAGCTTATGATCAGTTGCAAATTGAAATTTATTCTTGAGATGCACACAAACACTCAGCTATCATCAGACAACATGTTACAGTAACAACAGTATTGGAAATTCGGCTTCATATTCTAGGATCTGTTAAACAAGGTTTTTCAGGCTGCAATATACTTCAGTAGGCAGTTCCTTATCTCCCAGGACCAGTGGAGGACGTGGCCAGCTTATGCTGTGAGAACAGCTGGGGTGGCTCCCATGGCAAAAATCACCCTCCCCAGCTTGCTCTGAACTTTGGTTATAGGCTCAGATGCTGCTTTGAAATAAACTAAGGCACCACTGCAAAGAGGGCTCTCAGATACCTCTAATACTCACTTCTTTATTCTTTTAACTCTATATGGTAGAGACACAATAAGGTTCTACATTCCCAAAAACCATCCTCATAGCCCCAGCTGGTAAAGGCAGATTTTGGCGGCTCCACAAATATACAATGTAAATTAGGGAGTAGAAAAGAGGGGATAAGATAGGGCAATCAGTCTAGAAAATAAAGGAAGCAAACTCCCATTTTATTTGCCATCTAGAAATTTATTTTAAATTTCTGCAAAAGCGTTGCAAACTAGACAGCTAATACTGCAAAAAGACATTTTAAACAGTCTTCTAAAAATTAAGCATGAAAATGTCTTTTTAAATTTTTTTAATAGAAACTCAAGGCAAACTAGACTTCACAGTTCCCTCTAAGGCCACTACTCACACATCCACAGCTTGCTTTCATATTTCAGCAAACACTGCAAGTTAATGTTTTAAAGGTGGTTTGGAGGTAACTAACGTGTTCTATTCTCCACCTTCAGATTACTTCAGGTTACATCTTACACAGTTTGCAATTTATGCCTAAAAGATATTCATTATCAGACTGTAAATGTGAAAGTTTTCTTCCACTCAGCCCCAATTGCAGAAGTGAGACTCACTAATGATTTCACTACTCATAAAAATTACATTCAAATTATCTGTTGCAATGAGTATTTCCTTTGCCTGATACAACTTCTCTTTTCTCCAAGAGTTTCACCACACCTTCTCAGTAAATAACTGAGTATACAAAATGTGCATGTAACTCAGCATATGGTATCAACACAGTTTGAACTGTGAAAAGTTAAACAGAACATTTGAGCAAATGTAACCAGGTTTCAGTAACCAGCTTACGTGGAAGTGAGCCATTAACTAGATCTAGTGGACTCAAATATTCACACAAATGGAGACTAATGTTAAAAAAACCACCACAAATTCACTATCATAGGTTACAGTTGCACCAAATAAACCATTTGAAAATACTGTGGAAACAGAAAAAAAAAACCCCACATAAATTTCAAAGCAAAGACAAAAATTATTTTAGTCAAATTCCTTTATATTTCCCACAAAAGCCATTTATTATAGAATTCAATTGAATTGCTCAAGCTTGTAAAAATCTAATAGTATTAGCTTAATTTCAAGTTTTGCCCATTTAGTCTGCAGGCAGAAGCAGGTCTTCAATCGGCAAACATTTCTGCCACGATCTTCAGAATTTGTCAGCTTGGCAGCCTTCAGAAAAGTTTTGATTCATAAATGCTTCTTTGAGATTTTCTTTGTTTGTATTTTGGTTTTTTTAATTATGAAAATTATGGAACTATTAAAAAATCAACTTGATTACTTTAAAATGTTATAATAGAGTATAATGTGCAGGAAATCTGGTTGTGGAAAAATACAGAGCAAATGCAGAGGATTCCACAGACACATCAGCTGCATACACAAATAAATGCATCAGCTATGCAGTGTAAGACTCATGAAAAGAGACTTTTTATACCAAAAAACCCAAAAGCTTACGAAATACATGCTCCAGTCTGTTAGTGAACAAATATTTAATACGATTTCGTGGCATTATATACATCACTATGTCATTTTACTGTTAAATGCTTACGATGTCTCAGTACATGAAATTAGAAAACAAGTTATGAGAATCCAGGGAGTTGCCCTAACAAAGACAAGAGGCCTTTCTCTTAAAAGGCTTTGTGCCACTGCAGACAAGGCCATTTACAGGGGCAACAGATTGGACACTCAGTTACTGGGGATGAGATCTGCATAGACAGCTGTCACTTCTCAGTGGGAAATAAATAAATAAATAAGACTCTTGCACCCAAAACAACTTGCATCCGTAAACTCAATGCACCCCAACCCCCTAGGTGCCTTTCAAAGAGCTAGTACAGGTATTTTCTTTTTGATATTGAAGACTGCTGTTATTTAGTAAACTAAACATTAAATACTTACACCTGTTTAAGAAGTTATCAATGTTCTTGTTTTTTCTTAAGGCAGGAAAATCCAAGTCATATACCAAAGCATCTAATCCGTCCTGAAAAAAAACCAAACAAAACAATAACCAAAATTAAGTATTTGGAAAAATAATTACACATGCTGCTAACTGAAGAACCAAGATAAAAAAACAGTTGTCTCTATCCATCTTCCATGCGAAAGAAATCATTCACATTTATTTAATGACTGTTAGCAGTTACGTGAAACAGCTGTTACTCCTTCACTTCCATGGGACTCATCAAATTTTAATTCCATATGCTTCTATGTATTATTAATTACCTTAATGAGCTCCATACTCATACGAAAATAATTGCTTTTTCCAAAAGCAACAAAAAAACCCCAAATAGTAGTTCTAATGAAGTTCAGTAATATTAAAAAGTCACAGTGCATCACACAGTAGGCACCTGAACGTGAAACGGCAACTGGCAAATAGGACAATGATGGTAATTTAATTCTCAGAATCAAACCCCTGCATTTCATCCATTGAATTCAGTGTGAATTCTCATGAACAAGATGTTGGCTTTATACATTCCAACTTCAATCTAGAAACAAACTGCCACAAGCCCATCTGGCACTACTATCACAGCATACACCCCTATAACTAAAGCAAACCGAACAGCATCAGAAAAGCCCAACAGAAAAATACAACAAAGAAGGAGACAGCTCTAAGGTCTTGTTAAGGGCTGTGAACTTTGTGACTTAACTTTAAGTCTAGGTTTGACACTAGGTATAAATGACTCCTCAGTGGGTAGCATCTTCTTGGAGAAAAACTAAACCCAGGTTTTTGGCTGAAAACCACAGACATGGCTTCCACTGAAAAATGATCAAGTATTCTCGGGAATTACGTAACAAAGAATCAAAGCATGTAAGGGATTCCTCTCTCTGGTAAGAACTGTGTAAGTGACAACTGCAAAAACAGAGACACAAGTCTGAAAATACAAATTGACGGATGTTACCAAAGCATGCCAGAGATGTGCTGCTATTTACTTGTCCATTCATAGCCAGGTGTTTATGTTACCTATCTTTAACCTGTTTGGAGTGAGATATTAGACCAGACATATCTTTGATCTGATCAGTTCAGATCTGACTAGACCTAATTTGATTGCTTTCAGCTTTTAAAAGGACTTTTCCATCCTTTTTCAGGATTGAAAACTGAGCCATCAATCTTTGCTAAATATATCAAGTAACTATGCCTGAACAAAAGCTAGAGCATAAGCTTTTTGAAAACTTATTTCCCAGGGATGCATAGTTGAGAACACATTTGATTTAGACTGGAATATTAGTCTTTGATCTTTCACTTCAAATTCAAACCTGTTTTTTACCTCACTCTTCAGGACTGACTTTTTACTATAAAAAATCCCAAGTGCTATGAAAATCAAAATTATTTCTTGGCTTGTAGTCCTCACTTTCAAAGTATGTGAGATAGAAATT
The DNA here is from genome assembly GCA_008694505.1 of Cyanoderma ruficeps. Taxonomy (NCBI): domain Eukaryota; kingdom Metazoa; phylum Chordata; class Aves; order Passeriformes; family Timaliidae; genus Cyanoderma; species Cyanoderma ruficeps. The sequence continues at coordinate 17,059,331 of VZDJ01007755.1, read as the reverse complement.
ATTTACTTCAGATATAATAAGAATAAACATTAAAATCATGCTAGAATTTGAAAATGGGTAGTTGCCAAGGACAATCATAATTACTTTAAAGGCTGGATATTATAAAATTGTCAATTTCATTAAAAAATTCCTTTTTTAAGCTGCCTCTGCACACAGTGGCTCATTTTAAACTAAGAAATGTTAAAAATAAAATTATACAAATCAAGAAAAGCATTACAGTATTTCACTTCTCCAAAATAGCCAGGTTTTGCATCTTGTGTATTAAAGGATCTTTTTTTTTGGACTGACTGATGCTGAAAATGGAAAGCAATAGCAAGAAAACAACATTTAATGAGACAGTAGTAGAAATAAGAGTTAGAGGCCAACAACAGTTTGGACTTAAGACAGATGCAGAAATAAAACTATGCAGGAAAGGCAACTGAAACTTACTGAAAAATACTTTGCAAACTACTAAAAGATGTATTTTCCAAAGATACGTGGTAAATATCCAGGAAATCCAGGGAAAAAAAAATCCATCCTTTGGCTCTTCAACGGACAACCATGATAACTGCTGCCACAGCAGTACAAAGTCCACCAGAATCTTCTGTGCATTTACCTCCATGCTGTGTGAAGCAGAAGGAGAACACCAGCTAAGAGGCTGCTGGGTCCCATCCAGTGAGTTTTAAAAGCAAATTAAAGATGGCAATGAACTGTCAAAATCGGGAGTTCAATCTGCCATGAAGCCTTCAAATCTGTAGAGTCAATTGATTTGTCCAGGTTCACAACTAACACAAAACTTCCACATGCCAAGCAGAAGCACAAAATTCTCAAATCCTGGTTGGTTTTCGGGTTGTGCAATTATCTGTTTCAATTCAGGGCTTGCTTTAAAAGCCAAATTTCAGGTTTTTTCTTTATAGGAAGTGACACTTTAAACATTGAATGCAAAACTATACAAAAAATGGGAATATGTTTAAATTCATAACATGAATCTTACTTTTGCATCATGCTTCTTTCAAAATGCTAAAAATACAAGCCCATCCCAAAAGAAGTATAAAGTACAGAAAATGTCATGGTTTCCTTGGTGTCCCAGGCATGTTAGATATCTTGCTGTGCTATTTTTAAAAATTTTAAAGATGGGGACAAAGTATATAAGTTCACTTTTAACAGGCAAAAGCAAATTTCAATACTGTTTAATTCAGAATTCACCATGTACAATGTTTCCTGCTCTGTTTTTTGCCTTCCAGTTCTTAGATATGAACTCTACCAATTAAAATACTTAACTAAAAAACTCTGAAATACAGACTCAAGTTATTGATCTCCCATTCATTTCAAATCATATCTCAAGATCATGCAAACAATATCTAAGGAAGCTACATGTCAAGAATTGCTTATTTAAAAGCCTCTTCAAGAATCAGTTCCCCTTCACTACAACATCCAGACAATAAAATATCCTGGTTCAAAACTTCCATTAAAAAAAGGTAAGGATGGGTGATATTTTATAATAAAGAGACTTGTATATCCTTACTCTCAAAATAATCATTTTCTTCAACTGAAGTAAGTTTCTGAAGGAAAAAACCCAGCTTGGTATTATTTTAGTGTCAGACTGCAAATGCAAGACTAAGCTTGAAGTAATTTTATGGAATCATAATCAATGGAAGTAAAATATTTGGGATACATTGTGTATAACATAAAACATGAAACAGCTTATTCACTTACATTAGGTAAAGCAGAACTTGCAAACCCTACAAGCTGTTCCAGCACAAAGGGAAGCACAGAAGCAAAGCTATTTTTAAGTGGTATCACTAGTGGACAAACAGGGAGAAGTAAACGAGCTCCAAGTGAGGGCTGGTTCAAAGTGGTGCGGGTCAGAGAGATGGGAATACACTATGGAGTTGTAGAAATAATGGCTTGCAGAAAAAGGGGAAAGGCCAAATGAGACATGATCATCACTGCCAGTGGCTGCAGAGAGCTCATCTCTCAGCTTCCTCCACTTCATCTTGCTCAATCTTTCAATATGTCATCTGACTTTTTTGCCAATGCAGAAAGGAAGGGACATCATCTTTCCATCAAGATTCTAGTAGCCACACTCTCCTCCTCTTAAAGGACAACAAGATGTCATTATAATAGGCAACCATACCTCCAGTAGTTTCATGCACTGTATAACAAGGCAGCCTCATTTTTATGATGGATTTTTCCTCCACTTGGATGGGTTCCATGTATTTTCAGTATGTATCTCCTTTAAATACAGCACATTCCATACTTCTTGGAAACATATATTGGGGCTTAGAGGTATTTTCAACTAACACTAAGTTCTACCTTATTTTGTCATTACAAAGCAATCCTCCTGTTTAGCTTTCAGGTCTACACAGACATTTTCCTTTTAATAGTTAAATTATATTACTAAAATAAAACCTGGTTTATACCTCCACTTACATGGTAACAGTATTTCAGAGGTGATTTTAAAAAAAGGGGGAAAAACTTCATTTCTAATGCTCTTCAGTCAGTTTCATGGTCTGATACAGCCTTTTCCATATCACATTCACTCAATGTTATCTACTTAAAAGACATCATTTTATCCTCAGGTTTTTAAAAAGGGCACACTAGGGAGTCATTGCAACATGCAGAGTTCTTCTTTACGAAACCAACAATTCCACAAAACCAGGCATTACAAATCAAAGCTAGTTCAGTATAACATAAGCACATGAAGATGAGAGGCTTTTCTCCCATACGCTCACCCGACACTCTATGATGAATTTTACCTACCACTTTTAATCAGCCAGGCACCACAAAGTATTAATGTCTTCTTTGATTTGCTAGATCTTTAATTTTTACTGTTCTGCCACCATTAATTGATCATTATTCACCATTTTAGATCCCTTATGATTGTGAAATTCCATACATCTGTTAAACTCCATTACCAATCCCTTGAATAGACGGATCACCAGCCTTCCATTCATTCATCTACTCATAGAACTAGCCAGGCCCAACAGCCTTTGCCATTACTTTCCCTTCAGTTTTTGTAAAAACACACAGTGCTGTAACATGAAACTTATCACTAACACATACATTAACTACACAATCTATTAACACTGAATTTCTCAGGTTGTTACACTAACTTCTTTTCATTAGATTCCTCTAAAATGGACTGGTTTTCTTCAGTTTGTCTTAAGCAGTCTCAGATTAACTGGATTTTTTCCCACATTTTGGTCTATACCTACTTCCAAAGTTTTAATGCATCAAACTGGCAGTACTACTATAACTACACTAGACTTCTTCTCTCTGTAACTACATTCCCTAATCTCAAAACTCACTACAATTATGCAATGCAGTTTTTATTCAGATGTATGAATTAATATTAATATAACTTTATAGGGATATTTGAAAATATACGCCATCAACCAATTCCAATTTAGCAAAACACATCTCATGATTCATAACTGATATAAAGTAGAAAATGCAGTATATGATCTACATTATCAGGGTTCAATTATAGATTTTTATATTTTGAAATTTCATTTCATACACATTTCATTATGATCCAGTATCATCTAGCATAATAAATAAAAATACATGAAATTCAGCTGAAACTTTGTTATTGAGACACTTGATTATTTTACTATTTATTTAGCATTCAAAACACTAAAACAATACTTAATGGGTATTACCAGCATACAAAATTTACATTCCTTGGACAGACTGGAGGTTGTCCAAGTTTAAACTCTTTGCCACTTTTCCTTTTTTCAAGAGACAAAAGTAAGTCTTAGGATCTCCAACCCTTAACTATCTGTATTTTAGTTCCCGTATTGTAAGCATTTTCCTATCTCTACAGTATTATGAGCTTCCCCCGTACTCTCACATTAACAAACCTGACTGACCTTGATTTGCACGTGTTCATCATAATTCATAATAACGTCCTGTCACACATAAGTGAATTCTCTGCTCAACTATGCCAATAGTGCCACATTTATCTCTCTCCAATCAAGTACACAAAAGATCCCATTAAGTTTTAAGTTAACCACGCTCATTAATTTTGCTGTCCAAATAAGAGAAAACTGCAATTTAACACTTCATCTTTAAAGTGGACAAGACAATGTAGACACAGTTAAGGCACTTCACTTAAGAATTTTCATTAAATTGTTAGAGCAGGCAAAGTACACAAACTGACACATGAGCCCGACTAAAAGGCCCTTGATTCATCACCCAGCATGACACAACTCTACAGAGCTCCTTGCTTCCTAGTATCCTGCAACATTCATAGGAGTTCTGGCAAATTTAGTTGAACAGATATTTCCAAAAGAAATACTGGGGGGCTGGGGTGCTAACTCAATAAAGAGCTAAGAGTTTGACTGAGTGAAGATTTAACAACTGAATAAGGAAATCTTGAAAATTCAAGGAGGTATTATTGAAAGCAGTACAGATTACTGGTTTCATTTTGACCTTTTTAAAGGATTATTCCAAATGTAGTTGCAAACTTCACCCACATTCTGTGTCATTCCATGTATAAGTACATGTACTTGCCTTCTGATCAAATAGTAGCTGTTCCACACTTGCACTAACAAATTCTTAGAATATGTATTTCCTACATGACTCACCAGATTATAAATCAATACAGATATCTCAATTTATACTGATATACATAAACACATATATCAAAATGTCCACTGAAACTAACACCAGAGCCGGAAGGCTTCTCAACATTGTTATATCCATATTAGCACTTTAGGAAACTTCAGGTGCAAGTCTACAGACACTAGACACATATAAGTATTAATGCTTTTTCACGTGCACTCCTGCGTGTTGCTGTTTCTTCATTCCATCAATTGATATTACCACCTGAAGCATCTCCTAAAATAAACTAAAACAAAATGTAGTGCCAATGTGTGAAATCAACTAATACAGAGTAAGATTGCAGGAGTACTGCCAGCACCCACTACACACCTCAGTCTTTCACTAAAACAGAGGGCAAGTCATAGCTCCTTCACACCAGAGCCCCTCTCTGTCCACTGACTAGATGGAGAAACCTTGAATAACTAGATCTGTTCTGAATGACACCTATTTGTGGGACCATTTTATGCCTAAAGTTATGGAAAACTGACAGTTTGAAGAAACGTTCCAGAAAATGTATTTCAGTGGGTGTTTCTTTCCCCTCCAAATTCTATCAGTATTTTACATTAATTTTACTACACTTGCATAATTTCTTGCGCTCAATAGTCTCTACATCCAAACTTCAATTTATTACATTACTGCTTTATTATTTCAATTTGTCATCAGAATTCATTTCATTGAGTATTGCATCTTTAGATGAGAGTGCAGTGTCTTCAAGGATGATGAAGAACATAGACCAACATAGCACCAAGAACGTATTTCAGTAAAATCTAGGCAGAAAACAGGTACCACATAATGTGAAAATAGTTCAGGAAGATGTGAAACAGGAGTAAAAGCTGACTGCCATTAAGTCAAATGATACTGATTCCTTTTACAGCAAGTGAGATTGCTGGATCCTTGCAGCTTCATTTCCTTAAAAATGGTTCACTTGCATTGGTTAATATGCTCTGTGGGCAAGTTCTACAAACTTCAAAGGTCCTATATCAAATGTGGCACATTCTACCATGAAAAGAATACTCTACATAAAACTACTAAAGCAGTTGTAGAACTATCTGAAAGGCTACAGAGATTCTTTATATTTTAATGTGTAGAAAATTAAAAAATAGCCTCCTTTAAGTTTAAATGATTTATCCAACCACGTTTGACTAACACTAGAATAAATAAAGTCTAAGCACAACTTGGTAAAACCGCCCTTCTCAAGAAAACTACTAAATGTGATTAACACAAGTGCACCTAAAACATATATATTTAAATAGTGTTAGAAGAAGTAGGAGTACTGGTAGTTAAAGAACCGACTGATGTTTATCACCATGGAAGCAGCATTCCACAGCCACTGCAGCACTTGGCATCAGGAAATGCCTCACAGGTCTAGAGTTCCCAGCTACTGTAACAACTGCAACTAGAGATGAGCAGACAACCTGACACACTATCCACAGGAATACCTCGTGGTGGAAAAAAGTGACTTCACATCCTTTCCACTTCTCAAAGTTATGGTATTAACCAAAAATACAAGGCAAGCCCTGTTCCCTCAACTAAGACATAAAATAACTACTACTTACTTTTTTTTTAAAGCCAAACCTCACTTATAAATGTCATCAGCAAATGCTCTTTGAGGTCCCCGGAGCTTCCTCGGTTATCCTGTGAGGGCAGACTCTTCCACAGGCAGCACAGAGATCTGCCGCTGCGATTTGGGAGTCCCAACATTTTCATTTGAAACACAAATACTTGAAACTACCAATTTAGATCAATGGGAGTCAACACTTTAAGGAACGCTCATTAGAAAGCAAAAGTAACATGGATAAAAATTAACACTGTGGATGCAAATACTGGTACATAACTTCCCTTCGACAAAATGGCATAAAGACAGATCAGAGATAGGAAAGAATGAAGACAAACTGGTCCAGTCCCAGCTCAAAAGTCTAAAGCTTCTTTTGCAGCAACCTGCAAGGAATCGAGTAAAGACTTCAACACAAGAAAAGAAACTGCACCACTCTATTAAGAATTAGTGGTATTTACCAAAGGAAACAGAACCCCCTCTACATCTGTTGCCTAGGAAATTGCTGTCTGCCTCCCAGATTTTTTTCCAGGCAGGTATCCATGAAACCTGACTTCAGAAAGTAAGCCTTCGTCACTTGGACAAGACATGAATTAGCAAGACACCAACATGTTCATAGGAGTTACTGCAGACAACATAAATAAAAGTGCTCTAGCTCTTGTAAAAGCTGACAAATATGTAAAGCAACTTTAGATCTCTTAGCTTTACATTATAGTAAAACCAGGGTAAGTTCTCCCATCAATAGTTGAAATTGCTGCTTCTAGCTCTCCAACCATGCTTTTGTCTGAAGAGTGATACCTCTGGTATGAAAAAAAAAAAAAATATATCACCATCAAAGTAGGCAATATAATAAGTCTCTGGAAAGCATACTAATTCTTCTGTAAAGCAACAACACCTTGGCCATACTGAACCTGTTGTCACCTGACTTGGATTATGTTTGCTGCAAACATAAGTAAGTGCTAACTACAGATAAAAACAATAAACTATATAACAATAAAGAGGCAAGTTCTCTCTTTAGCTTTGACAACTTGGTCTCTGGAGATTATATTAGTTCAATAATTATGCTTTAGAAAAGACTCGGAAAGGTGTCTCAAGGAAAAAAAAAAAAAAAAAACTCTGCTAGTAATAATATCCACCCCACAGAAATATAAGCCAGGGACTGGAAACAGAGGCTGAGAACAAAAGTACTTAATTTTTTAAACAGGAGCACCGACAATTCATTGAATAACTTTTCAAGAGTGCGAACATCATCATTTTTCCACCAGTCTGGAAACACTGCACAAAATCTCCCCTTTTTCACCACCAAAAAGGAAATTCTTCCCTAAAACTCTACAAGTCAAAACACTTCCATAGTCAGTGAGAGAAGTCCAGAAATGAAGATTATGAAAGAATTATACTAAAAAAAACTCCGTAAAAACTGAAATAGCGATTCGTAAAGCAATGTGCCTTTCCTTAGTGTCACATGCCAAACAGTCTGCAAAACGAAAAATATGGGAAGTTGAGCACAACTGAAGCAAGGAATCAACTCTGAGAAACTTCTCTGATTGCGCAATCTCTTGTCAGAGCTCTCGCTACATTTCTGCAATAAACATTCCAGCACAAGCAATCACACGTCAAGCAGATATTTGAAATATGCAACTAAACAAGAACTTCACACTATTTAAGAATTTGTGCATCATTAGACAGCTTTGTGTCACAAACCCTAGTGAAGCCCACAGACTTTTTTGTGCATTGATTAAAAGAAAACCTTCACTTTCAATAAAAAACATGTCTGTATGCATAAACCCAATGTTTTTCTATATTTGTTCTTTTTTCCATGATGGATACACCCACAAAAATTACTTTCAAGTAATGTTATTTTTTAAAAAGGTTATAAAAATTCCATGAGAATTATTTTAGATATAGGCAAGTTATTTCTACTCCCAACCGCTAAGATTAACAGGATTTTGTAACTAACAGGAACAAAACACCAGGTTTTTCACATTTTTGGGAGATTTTCACTGCTAATGTATAACAAAACAGTTCTGCTAACAGATTGTTTCCAGAGTCTAAAACCCAAAGAATTAAATTTACAAATTTATAAATACAAAGAAAAATGCTTTTACCCACTACCTTTAAGCATTTTTTTAGAAAAGTATGAAGAGACAAGTTCTCTTTCAAAACCCACCTGAAGAAAAAAATGTTAACTTATACAGACAATGCCATTAGTAACACCGTTTCAATTAATACTGGATGTTTAAGTATATATTCAAGTCACTAACAGTGACTACTTTCAGGTCAAAAAATACTCCCCCAATAGATGCTTTCAGAGAAGTAGTGGATGTCCCATTCCCAAAAGTCTTCATGGCCGAGTTAGACAGGGCTCTGAGCAACCTGGTCCAGCGGAAAGTGTCTGCCCATAGCAGTGGGGCTGGAACTGGGTGATCTTTAAGGTCCCTTCCAACCCAAACCATTCTACAGTTCTCTGATTTAAACCAAATCTCCTCTAAGCACTCTTCTTACCCTTTTTGACACTGTAGTAGAATCACGACAAAAATCCTGAATGCTTTGGACTGCAAGTGAAAAAAGAAAGGTGTAACTACAAAATCAAAAACCTACATGAAAGCATGGTTCCACATTCCAGTACCGAAATGACAGAACAGAACCAAAGCTGTCCATGAGAACTTAAGGGTGGCTTTCTACAAGCTGCAAGCCTCTCTCATTACAATCAGTAAGGATTTCATCATATGTAATACTGCAACAATATAAGCCGGTTTAGCTGGGATTTTCAAGCACAGTATTTCAAGACTAGAGGAGGAGAGGAAGTATTAGAAATCCATGAGAGAATCCAACACTTTTAATTTCAAGAAAGTCCAAAGATGATGTGATTTATCATGCTTGCAAGCTTGTTAGAGACATGAAAGCAAGTTTTTCTTTGCTCCTTTTCAAGCTTTGAGACCAAAGTTTGAGGAAAACTAAAGTCACTGACTCCATATGCCAAGAAAGAAGTTTTCCCCCAATATTTCCATTGCCCAAGCATGAGACATGCATTTCTAATACACTTGCTCAAACATGAGATACAGAGAGCAGAACTTCATAAAACAGTGGTATTCAACTTCTTTGACACTGGGTATTTTCACCAACCTCATATACTGCGATCATAGGGATGAAAAATACTAAAATGCTATGAAATAATTGTAAAAGCAACTCTTCTACCAACTTCTCCAGCTACATCAAAAGAGTAAGTCAACTCCTCCCTCAAACCATTCTTCCTCCATAGCACCCCAGAACCTGAGAAAACCATTCCCCCCACCCAAAGAGGATACAAGTAGACTGATACACGTACTCCAAAGGCGTGATTTTCTTTTGGCTTTAGAACATGGAAGAAAACAAATCTTAACCCAAGAGGAAAAAGAGCCAGGGCTGTCTGGACCATTGCCACAACCATGGAATCTTGTCAAAGTCTCTCTTGCCTGTCCTTACAAGGGAGCAAGACTGAGCTTGGGCTGATTAACTTAATCTCTACAGGAGATGAGGGCAGGCAATATTTTTGTCACACCATAAAAGCCTGCCATGAGACAAATCAGAGCACACTAACATGACATTTTCTGTTCCTCCATCCCACAGACCATTTTGAGCAGCTGTCATTTGATTTCTCATTAAGCAGCGAGCAAAACTGATAAAAATGTGTTTCCTACAAAATAAACTAAAAGGGAATGTAAGGCTACTTTTTACTTGCATCCAACTTCTATATGGTTTTTACTCCAGCACTTACTTTACGAAAACATTCTTCCAGTATCTAACTTTTTTAAAAAGTCATTTAAAAAGCACTGCATTCGTGGAAATCTACATGAACTAAGAGACTAGAGATACATTGTATGTGTGTATAAAAATGTTAAAAAAACAAGTAATTCAAAAGCCATGTCAAACGAGGTCAGGCAGTATCTGCTACTTCCCATTTATATAAATCCTGTGTTTGTAAAACACTGAGGAAAGCAGGTTTCTAAATACTACAAAATATCAACATGAGATATTCTGGAATGTAATTAAAGAGCAGCAATATCAGTTCAAGAATTTAGAGTCACACTTTCGTCAGACATTCTGAACTTCAAGTTCCAGAAGTCTGCTGGACCACAGAGCCAGTTTCTGAAGAACTACATAAAACATGGATAGAAACAGTAATTTTGGAAACAGATGTTTGATACCAATCATGGTCATTTTATAAATGAGAATTCAAAAGGAAATGACAAAGGTACTTATGTATTTTTTGATATTCAAACAAAATGCACTGGCATTGAGGTAAACTATCATTAAATTTAACTAAACTGAACTACTAAATTGAACTACAGATAAACAATTTGACTTGGAAAATGAAAAACCTAACCATCTGACATGAGGAAAGGTATAACACCAGGATGTGTGTGCACACATCCTCTATGCACAGATTTACACAAACGACCAAGCATTTTAAATATTATTTTTTTTAAAGTGACCTACCACATCCATTCAGATTCACATTTTACAAACTGTTTGCTTGGCAAGGGAAATAAGAAGTAGCAAAAACTTCAACAGAGACACAAACTCCTTTGCACCTGCAAAATAACAAGCAGTTCATAATGCAAAGCTCTATATGCTTAAGGCAGTCTTCAGAGAAGACCAGCAATGCAGCATTTCATCTAATTCTGTCGTGTACAGCACATTCAAAGTCCCTCTTACTTGCCTCACTCAAGATAACACATTGTGTAACTTGCAGCAAACAGAAAACAACGCAATTTCCTCTTTTCTGAACTGCTGTAGATCAACTCTAAGATCGTGTCACATTCACACGTTCAGAGCTCTCCTTCTTTCCTTCCAATACAGAATTAAAGGACAAGTACGAACTGGTAATTTCTTATAATTTTGTCCCTTTACCTACTGAACTCTGACATGACAGATTTCCAATTTATTTAACCTTACCTCATTGAAAAAACCCTTAATCTGCTTATTCTCTGAAGATAAGATGACAATACACTTCAACAGATTCAGTTAAAAGCCAATTTTTATAAATAAGAACAGGGGTAGAAATAATACCTCTTTTTGTACATGTTGCTAAGAAAACAGCACAAATCCAGTCTATAAATAAATAAGCTATTTCTTCTGAAAACCAATATAAAAGTCCATGGCTGTCCAGAAGGCAAGAACAAGAAATTTCAAAAAAAAGCTGAGTGGAATAGTTCTAAATTCTCACATACTATTTCTACACAAAAGTCAATCTTAACAGCAGAGAATCTTCTGAATATCCTACAGCCTGACTGGCTCTGTTTCCAAAGGCTGTTCAATGTCATGAGCATGCCAAAAACATATTTTGAATTTCACTACTAAGTTTTTAAAAAAATTTAATTACTAGCAGTATGCTCTTAAAAATTACAAAACCGAATTAGGATAATATAGCTTCCTACATTCCTGATCAACCCTCAATATGCTAAGTACTGTAAAAAGGGAGAAGTATACCCCTGAGTGTCTTAAAAGGCCAGTGTGGCTTAGATCTTCTATCAAGAGTCAGCTACCAACACACTGAATTATTCTGAACTAGCAGAAACACAACAAGAACCTGATGGCAAAGGGATGACTAAAAGATGTCCTGATTTAACCTCTTTTCCTTGCAACACCACAGTGACAGTGACTGAATTTGCCTGTTTGGCACCACAGATGTTGGAGCATCCCATTTCTTCAAAAGCACATGGGGAATGCCAACAGCCTCACCTAACTGCAGCTGAGAAAAGGCCTTAAGCAATAGCTGGAAATTGATTTGCTCTTTCCACTGAGTTCTTCCAATGCATTCTTATTTCATCTAACACACCTTCTGCTATGGATCATGGTAGCTGGCCTCCTGCCCCACACCCCAAAACACAAGAAGGAGGTCAATTCTAAAAGGCCTGTGGCTAAACACTACAGCCACAGAATGCAGCACGAGGGCAGTAGCTGTATTAGATGCTGGCTTACAAAATTGAGACAAGAGGCTGTTGTAGAAAGACTGTGGCCTCACTCTTGATGGACTGGCCTGAGAATTGTTGCCACAGAGCCCTCTAACACCACTCTCGCTTACAAGTGGAATTCTAAAACGAATCCCTGGCACTTCTAAGTTTTATTACAGAAAAATAATCTGCTGAGAAATAAAATACACTTGAAATTAGAAGATAATTAACATAATTTTTTTCTTTATAATTCTTCACGCTCCATCAGAAATACAGATGCAACCAATTACTTCAGTTGGTTTTTTTAAGTCTACCTGAAACCTTGATTTTATGCCCAAATAAACTACATATCTTCATCTAGTAAGTTAAATGTTGCTCAGCTGTATCTGATTGTATATGGTAACAGCCTTTCATATCCAAATTACCGGTATTACTTCCATAATCACAAAGAACAATTACATTCTATTTACTGAAAGCTTCATTCTATGCTAATTCTTAATTTGGAGACATATACTAATCAAGCAACTTCTCACCTCAAACAGCCATAAGACAAAACTACTAGCTCCTGATCATTTTGCAAGTTTCCCTTAGCTTAGCAGAGGTATATTTCCAATCTAAATGGATAATTTGAACTTGCTGGTTTAAATCCTCAGAGTATTCTTTCCCTCCTTCCAGAGAGAGAGTTCATCTTAACTTCTAGACTATTACATGTCAACTCTGTGGGAGCTGCTTTTCTGTTGCTTTTTTAAATCCAGATACTACTGCTATTTAGAACTACCATTTAGAACAAAAAATATTTAAGAAAAAATAGCGGTTTATATTTTTGTCCACTTAAAAACTAGATTTGTTATGCATGCATTCTGTGGTTGATTTTGTTCCATGTGTTCAGCCACTACCTTTTCTCTCTTTAAGTCTCATTCTCATGAGACCAGACCTGCTATTAAAAGAGAAATCAACATTTTAGTGCTCAGCACAGATACCATATCCTGTACAGTGCCACCTGAGAAAATGGGACCTTGATAGCTGAGAAATCAATTTGTACATATAGCACATACCATTACTTTGTGCTTAACTTGCACTGCTGCAAACATGTTATTGCACTGATTTAAGGGCTTCTCTGAGGCTCTGAAACAAAGCAAGGAAAAGGCAAAGAGAAAACCAACCAGTGAAACAATGCAGAGGTTTTTCTCCAAAGACGGAGCATCACAGAACCACAGAACAGTCCAGATTTGGTGGTACCTCACAAGTTCACCTGGTCCAACTCTTCACGCAAAATGGAGCTTTGATGAGATTGCCCAGCACCCTGCTGAGTCTTGAAAACCACCACCAATGGGGACTCTACCACATCTCTGAGGACATTGTTCCAATGACTGACTACTGTCACAGTAAAAAATTTCTTTTGTACGTAAACCTCTCCCCATGCAACACGTACATGTTGGCCCTTGTTTTCTCCTCCTGAAAAGACAGCTTTCATCTTCTCTGTAGCTGTCCTTTCAGTACTAGAACACTGTGATGAGGTCTCCAAAGCCTTCTCTGGGGAAACACCTTCACTTTTCCCTCACAAACCTAGTTCTCCAGTCCTTTGATCACCTTTGTGACACTCCTTTAGAACTCTCCTTGAACTTCAGGAAAAAGAACTGGACACCTCCCTACAGATGTGGCCTTACCAGCACTGAGTGGACCGATTACATCACAAGCTCTGCTACAGACCCCTCTGCAGATGCAGCCCAGGATCCAGTTTGCCTTTGCTGCTGCAGCCGTGCTCTGACTCATGTCCACCTTGCTGCCCAACAGGCCCCCCAGGTGAGCAAGGCTGCTCCCAAGCTCAGAGATCCCAGCCTGCACCAGGCTCTTTGGCTGTGTCATGCCAGATGTAGGACACTGCACTTGACTTTGTTAAATTTTGTACAGTTTTCACTTGCCCACTCTTCGAGCCTGTCCAGGTCTCTCTGTAAGATGTCTCTTCCTTCCAAAGGGCATCCTCACTACTCAGTTCAGTGTCATCAGCAAATTTACTGAGGGTATTTTCAATGCCACCATCTAGGGCATGCAGGAAGACATTGGACAGCACTAGGCCCAGCATCCACCCCTGAAGAGCTCGCCTGTGACAGGCTACAAGCCTGAGTAAAACCCACCGACCACCACAAGTTCTATTTTTTAAATAGTACATATTTGATGTCTCACCAAAATTAATTCAACGCTATATTAGCAAACTTTAGGTAATTATTCCTCATGCAATTTTAGTGTCATCATTCAGTATACAAAAATACTCTCATCACAGTTTCCTTCTAACAAAATCTGGTGTAGAAAATTATAATTGCACAGTATTGAAAACAAAAACTATCAACTTTTCTGAAGCTTAGAGTACTTCAACTGAATTTGCAGACTTTTTTTTTAATTTAAAGGAAAAGGAACGTCATGGTTTCACATTTTTCATTACATATAGTGTGTATACATGTATATAAAAGTTTGTAAAGGTACTGAGCATAAATTTCTTTTTATTCAATTCATTTATTTAATGATGACCTTGAGTGACTAATGAAGCTTCTCACAGAAAGGCTTTCCTGGAAATCTGTTAAGCATGCCTTCAGATTTAAAAAGCAAGCAATAGCTGCATATGAATTCATTAAGGTACAAAACCACTACCTAATCAGTATGTAAGGCTAACAAGAAAAAGAATTATTTCAGAGAACTTATAAACATAATTTATTACAACCCTCAAACTGCTTAGGTCAATGGAACATTTTGGTGATCTTCCTCCTTTCCTCCAGTGATTACACCACTGGAAGCTACGGCAAACAGGAACAGTCTACTACTGGGCATTATCAGCTGAGCATTGGACACCACAGCTAAAGTGCAACTTAGAACACATGTACCTTCATTTTAAGAGCTTCATATAAATGCACAGCACAGTCCAAACAGTCAGTACTGACATTTTACCATTGAAAGCACCAAATTTCATTAAGCTCCTCTTAGTGTATAATTTTCCCCCTAAAAATACAGTAATTCTCTACCACACATTCAATGCAAAGAGAGTGATGAACATTATGAACATGCTACTAAAAATGCTAATGTATTGTAAAAATGTACTTATTATATTGAAGCATAGTAATTTTTAGGTTCATGTACTAATATGCATTAGCATGCAGAGAAACTGATCTTCTTTACTTAAAAAGAGTATTTTGCAGTCATAAGCCCATACCCATGTAAATCAGTTTTCCCTACTTGCCTGTGGGAACATCTGGAACTTAAGAAAAATACAGTTCTAATTCAAAAAGATAACCCTCTCAATGATTTTTGAATGATTTTGGGAATCTAGAGAGGTTCCAGCTGATTGGAAGCTGGTAAACATTGTCCCAGTTTAAGAAGGGCAAAAAGGGTGATGAACCTGGAAACTACAGGCCTGTCAATGTCACTCCAATGACTATTATAGAAAAGCTTATCATTGAAAAACACCTGAAGGACAATGCAGTCACCATTCCCTTTTCTTGAAGGGAAAGTCCTGCTCAACAAACTTAATTCCCTCTTCTGACAAGGTAACCCACCTAGGTATCAAAGGATACCAGCTGATCTAATCTTTTGGGATTTCAGTAAAGCTTTCAGTACTGTCTCACAGTGTCCTACTGAACCAAATGTCTAGCATTCAGCTGGATAAACACACCATGGGACAGGTGGGAAACAGGCTCACAGGTCAGGCGCAAAGGGTTGTAGCAAACAGGGTGACATCAGACTGTGACCTGCCACTAGCAGGGCTCTGCAGGGCTCTATCCCTCCACAGGGCCTTGTGGTCATCAACATCTTCATAAATTACTTGGATGCAGGACTGGAAGGAATACTAAGTAAGTTTGCCAGTGATACTAAACTGGGAGGAGCTGTTGACTCCATCAAAGGCAGGGAGGCCCTGCAGAGAGACATCAACAAATGTGAGGGCTGGGCAACCACCACCCAAATGAAGTTTAACAAAAGACAAGTGCTGGATTCTGCACCTGAGATGGGGCAACCACAGATGTACACACAGCTCGGAATGAGAGGCTGGAAAGCAGTGCTGTGGGAAGGGACCTGGGGGTCCTGGTCAATGGCAGGTTGAAGCTGAGCCAGCAGTGCCCTGGCAGCCAGGAGGAGCAGCTGTGTCCTGGGGTCATCAGGCACAGCATCACCAGCCAGGCAAGGGAGGGGATTGTCCTGCTCTGCTCTGCACTGCGGCAGCCTCACCCCTAGTGCTGGGAGCAGTTTTGGGTGCCACCAAAATTAGAAAGATACAAAGCCTTTAGAGAGTGGCCAAAGGAGGGCCACAAAGGTGGTTCAGGGCTTTATGAGGAGCAACTGAGACCACTTGGCTTGTTCAGCCTGGAGGAGACTGAGGGGAGACCTCACTGCAGCCTACAACATCCTCGTGAGGGGAAGCGGAGGGGCAGACACTGATCTCTTCTCTCTGGTGATCAGTGACAGGACCCAAGAGAACGGCATGAAGCTGTGTCAGGGGAAGTTTAAGTTAGGTATCAGGAAAAGGTTTTTCACCCAGAGGGTGGTTAGGCACTGGAACAGGCTCCCCAGGGAACTGGCCACACCACCAACCCCGACAGGGTTCAAGAAGCATTCCAACAACGCCCTGAGGCACATGGTGTGACCCTTGAGGACTGTAAAATGTGCAAGGTCAGGATGATCCTTGTGAGTCCATTCCAACTCTATTTCTGTGATTCTATGAAAAATAATTAAAAATTTGAAAGTAAAGTATTATATTAAAATTTGTAACGTTTGTAACATACCTACGAAGCGGTTTATAACGTGCCAATGAGGATGCAATGTTAAACCCTCTCACACCTGCCTCTGACCTTAAGTCTTGCTGTGGAGGTTTATGTTGGCTATTCACGTTTGACACATGTCCTTGTAGCTTGATGTCTGCTTTTTGAATACCTAATAGTATTACCAGTGAAATTTCTCTACCCCTTAAAACGAGTACAAAAAGTTATTTGCCTCCACATCATCAAACCCATGAATTGTGGGGGTTGGGGGAAGTACTTCCTTATTTTAGATGCAGAAAACAGAAATACAAAACAGCCTCACAAAAAGACTGAAGAAATCAGGAAACCCTAACTTAAGGCACATTAGGCCAAACAAACAATTCCGACACCAAAACCATCTTTAATTATCATGTTAGTAATTTCTCTACCTGTTTTCCAAACCTCATATTTGCATAATTATTTTTTTAAACAGACAACACTTCCTGCTCCACAAAGGGCATTTTTTTGTTCTTGTACCCTACCCCCTGCCACACCACAAATCTGTTGTGTTTTGCTGTTAAAAATACTCAAAAGTAAAGAAGGATGTATCACAGTTTCAAGGATACTGCGCTGATGCTTCCTATTTGTTGACATTTTATTTACTAAGGTAAGAGGGTAACATGGCACACCAATTTTCATTTCACCTCCTGTCTTTTCAAGAGATATTTGACTGGTACTCAAACAAGAGGAAGTATTTAAATTGAATGACTGACTTTCCACAAAGTCAACATCAAAAGGATAAAGTTATAAAAAATAACTGTCAAGAATTAAGTAAATCATGGGAGGCAAATACCCATTGCACGAGTTTAAGAATTAACTCAAGATTATAAATTGACAGGTCTGGCATTACTGACAAAATAATTTTTGTCAGCTGCCCCAGTAGTTATTTCTTCTTTTCAGATCAGAACATGATTATTGGTTTTACTTCTACTGCAAAAGTGAAACAGAAATTATCTGAAGAATGAAGAACATAAAATCATGACAACAGACACCACCCTTCTGGATTTAAAAATTAGGTGATTCTTGTATTTCGCGGAGATGAGGACACAGCTATCTTGCCCAACTTAATCAGATGCTCTGGTGGGTAACACTACTTCCACCTTCTTCTGGACATAGAAAGGAAGCTTAAAAATAAATCAGCTCATTTCTGTGAGCTGCACTTCATTATACCTGAAATACATTTGTTTATCATGATGAAATTCAAGGGAAGCAAGATCTACAGAAAATGATCTAATCTTAAGCATAAGCTTTTGCTCTAAGTTGCAAGTTACTTGTTAAAGATTGTGTCTTTTTCCACTGTTATGAAAGAGGTTGTGTTGACTCCAACTCCTCTGGAAAAACATCCCTTTTTTTTGTAAAAACATATTATTTTTTAAAGTAATTCTTCAAAAACTCATGACACTATTTTCTTTTTTATTCCCACTTTTGCTAACCCATCAGCTCAGAAGACTTGTTCTTAAATTACATGTAAGGGCCGATAAGAGGAATTATCAGCCAGAAGAAAGCTTAGGATTTCAATTTGTTTCTACAATACACCTTTGCAGAACAGTTATTTCTTCCCACAAAATATGAGTAATGCAGCATCGCTGTAAGGTAAGTTTTTTGATGCTGAACCATACAAAAAAGAAAGCAAAAGATGTCCTGCTTTGGTAGAGTTAGTCAACCTCTCACAAGATAGCCAGATTCAAACAAAAACCTTCAGCTGCCTATTCTGGTTGAATCTTACACTGAAAATCTAGGCTTCTACCTACAGGGCATCAGAAACTTTCAAAGAAACTTCCCAACCTGCAAAAAAATGGTTTTGATCAACCTTTTCTTTTATTCCTGACTATAACTATGAGTCTGTCAAACGGCAATGAAATAGAGTATATAAGAAAAAAAAAATCCCTTTTTCTCTCCCCTAGAATTTATGGTTCTCAGACCCTTCTTTCCCACAAACTTACCAAGACCTATGACAGAAACTATTCTTTATATGAAGGTGAAGTTAATCTGACTCCTTTCTTTGCCAGGAGCTCAAAAAGGAGATGACCAAAGAAAATAACAGTGCAGCCATCCCAGCTGTATCCAGCCAAAATCAACTGTACAGAAGGCAGAAAATCACAGAGGAGTTGTCTACAGTCACTGCAGTCCCAGACCCAAAGCAGCTCCTGCAGCACCAGTGTCTCAACACACCAATTTTACCTCTAAATGGTATCTGCTTAAATACCAAGTCCAAACTACTAATGATAATAGTGCTATGCATACACTGCATTCAGAAGGACAAAAGCTTTCTTATCCAAGCTGGAAGGCATATGAGGACAGAAAAGAAACAAAAGGAAAACACTTCAAAGATTCCTCTGACCTTACACTCACCAAGAATTAGAGCAAGAGAGACTTTTAGTCCTTTCCTTACTCTGATCCAATCTGCCACACAGAATCAATGAACAGCCCTGAGCTTGCAAGTTACACGATACAAGAAGTTCTTTGTGTTACAACTGTATTCTTTAGACAAACAACACAGAATTCTCCTAAATATGGTTTTCCTAACAAGAGTCTTCACACCTTGATTCCGAATCACATTGTGACTAGCTCAGATGATTTCTCTGACCACCTGATTTTGCAAGTCAAAAAACTATTTCCAAACACTTTAAGGTCATGCTACTTCCAAAAACCATACCCACAAAACAGTTTGTAGAGTATGAAAAAGGCTAAAAATAGCCATGGGCATTTTAGTAAGAGCCAGAAGACAAAAGCTCTTCCAGGAAACCTACTGATTTATTCGCTACAGAAAAAGCCCAGCTCTTTAATGACATGCCCAATTATAAATTCAGTGTATTGAAAAAGAAACCCAAAACAACCAACAAACGCACCGCCCAAACAAAAAGCAACCCAGTAAAATACACAATTGCATCAATAGTTCAGCTTTCACTCACAGGTCTTCATGGGCATATTTTATTTACGTCACCATCTGTGCTCCACAAATGTGGGCAACCACAGTCCCTCTTTGAAAAGCCTGGTGATTGTTGCCAATACTAGCAGAGCAAAAACCTCAATTCTTATTGAGTCTACCACTTGGCTGGCACCACTTTTGGCCCTGAATTTCCACAAAAGAGGATATATAGCATATAACAGCAGGTTTGAATGGTCCCAAGATCACCAAAAATTGTATCATTGTTATGCTGGCAATTGTTTAATTGCCAGTGAACTTAGTAGTAAATTAATTTGAAGGAGGAGGACAGCTACCCACAGAAGATGTATTACAGCAATAAACAAACCATCACTGAAGCAGCAGAACCACCTTCCCTCTTTGAAAGGGGAGAATAAATTCTCTCAGCTCAATACTGACAGGATTCTTTGCATGCCTACAATCAAAGCTACTTTCGAAGAAGGGATTAGTATAAAAACACATTTGTATAATCAGATTTCATAACAAAGAAGGGAATTCTACAATTCCACCTCCAACACTGACAGCAGTGCAGAGTATTAACACGAAGTTGATCAACACTGTGAGACATCAGTGTATTATCTCTATTTTGAACCACAGCTTCATGTCCTACCTGGTATTATCCGCACAACCTAGCATCTGCAAAAGCACAAGCCAAGTAAAACTAGTGCTCACTCACTGATTGTCCTACCCTCACCTCACTTCTCCCTGAAGAGTCTTCCCCTTCCACTCCTACTTGGTTACCCCCTCGACCAGAGAGGTTTCCTCCCCTGTTAGGTACTTAACAGAGTCACTGCACACTTGTACCCAAACAAGCTCCCAGATCTAAATGGTGGAATTAACGTGCTGGACTGTCATCCATACTCTAGGATGATGATGCTTGTTGTACTGGCACCTTACACTTCAGCTTCTCTGAAGCCAAAGTTCAAAGCTGAAGTCCCTCCTCTGGAGACTGCCTGAAAACTCCACAGGCAGTCTCTCTCCTCTTCACCAGTCTCTCGGGGACAGGTTCCAGTCACATCAGTATCAAAAAGTCTTCCACATTTCCAGGTCAATAAGGAAGTCCCACCCAGCATCCTTCACTGCCTGTCAGGAGGAAAATGATCTGTGTACACAGATACAGAAAACACAAGGCTACATAATCATGAAAACCTGAAGTGGCACTCGTGGAGTGCAAACCGGAGATCACAGCAAGGCATTCCCCCTCTTTTTAGCTCCAACAGAAAAATCCTACATCTGTTTCAACCACAGTCACAAATTAAATATGAGTTTATGAATTCACAGCAACTGACCCCTCAGATACAAATCTTTACGCTTGAAATATCCAAATCTACAAATGTCTCCACACAGAAAGTTCCTCTGGTCTTCTGCAGCAGACACCTTTCAAAAAATTATTTGTGGCAGAAATAGATTTACTGAACAAATAAATGCCAAATCAGTATTGATGACTTTTCTATTTGGTTTTGATGAATTTTATTTTCTGCTGTGCAAAGCATCAAGAGAGAAAGTATTCTTCTGAGAGGTGGAAAATTACAGGTTGCCCAGAGAAGTTGTAGACTTGTCAAAGGTCTTCCAGAGCAACCTGGTCTAGGCCACTTTATCAGAACAGGGGGATGAAGGACCCCCAGAGGTTCCTTCCAGCCTCAATCATTCTGTGAAAAAAACATCATTTGTACTCAACAACATACTACTTTCCCACAACACATGGTAATAAAAATTAAGAAGGCAGACTTTCAAATCATCATCCAAAGAAACTGCTTTAGACAAAGGAAACAAATGATCAAACAGTAACCAGTTGGAGATGAATGCCCAAACCATTGTTCCTTCACACTTTCCCACTGGAAATAACCATTATGGCTGTAATACAAGTTTCACTAACCATCTGCTGAAAAATGTAACATCTCCAACCACAAAACAGGAAAAAAATTTCCTAGCTGAAATCTCCAGATGTCAAGAGAAGCTTCTGGCTTCCTCTTCTTCAAAAAGCACATTCCAGATGACATATTTAGTTTTGTGTAGTCAGGAGTTTTTTTGGCCGTTATTTATTTGCTAAAAATTAAGCTCAGCCTCCACAGAAACAGTATTTTCACAGCAGTGACTACACAGTAAAACAGCCAACTTCCATAAATGCATTTTCTGTGCAGATATCTCACATCAAGTTTTCCTCTGAATATATTCATACCTTAGCATTAAATACATCTGAATATAGTGCAGCATTGAGTATTATGCTGCTATTAAGAGAACTACAAAGACACAATTAGTCAATATTTACATAACTATTAGAATTCGAGGATTTTTTTCTAAGTGAATATTATACTCATGAAGATCTGTAAGAAAAAACAAGGATGTGTTCCACTTGTGTTTCCAGTTCAATTATAAGCTCCACAGCCCAGGCACACTCAAGCTAGAAACACTTTTTGGTAGCTCCAATCTAGAGTCCAAAATAAAGCCTTAGTGTGTGCAGTGTTTCCTACAGAGGTTTCCAAGCATTAGGCCTTTGCATCATCTCAGACCATGCAACTGACAAAAAACAAGAAAACCTTCACATATTTTTGTGATCTAGAAAAGAAAACAGAAGAAATGAATGCACATAAGAACCATAAGAGAAGCTAAAATAAAGAAATCTGCAGTTGGATTTCAATTAGGATCTACTGATAAAGAGATCTTACATACTGTCCCCATGACAGTTTCTACTGAATAAATATTGACAGGGAGTGGCAACCTTTCAGTTAGTGAAAGCCAATCCTTTACAAGATTTTGAGTATCAGAACAGACTTTGACCCGGGCTCCAGCCAGAAGCAGGTGCTGATCCTGTGCCACTTCTCCCTTAGCAAGGTGGGCAGCCAACCCAGACAAGAGCTCCTGCTCATCTGGACAGTCTCCAGACAGCTGGAACTGAAGATGCACCACAGCACCTTACACCCTCCTGATCTGAGCACAGCACAGAGACATTTCTACCCTGCTGACTGCAGACTTCAGCACAGGGAATCCAATCATCTCAGCACAGCAAAACAACGTGGACAAGAGAACCTACAAACCACTTTTCTTCTCCAAGATCCTGTTTCAGCACTTGTTCAATCACTCTTCCCAGAATCATTTAGGCTGGAAAAGACCTATCAGATCATTGACTCCAACCACTGCCAAGAACAATCACTAAACCGTGTCTCCATGTGCCACATCTACACGTCCCTTCCAGGGATAGGGACTCCATCACTGCCCAGGGCAGCCTGCTCCAATGCCAATGTTCCAGTGTCACAGTTTTCCTGCTGCACATGGCTCCCTGCTCCTCCTGTTTGCTGTCCATGCTGTGTGCCTTGGCCTGAGAGTGTTAATTTCAGCAGACTGCTGAGGAAGCCAAAAGACGGTGTTATTTGCATCTACTTTAACTGAGCTATAACTGGGTGTTGCCTGCATAGTGCCCACAGTTTTACCAATATTGTCTCATCATCCTTCTGCCTTTATTGCTGCTGGAATGACTGGACAAATTAAGGCAAAGACGGAAAAGTTTTCACCCAGTCTCTAATTTTGTCCTCAGAGAAGTTAAGTTTTTCAGTATTTCCATTTGGAACTGCAATTTCTTGCCGACAAAGTAGTTTTGATAAATAAAATCAAGCAACATCCACCAAAAAAAGATTTTAATTACAAGGTTTGGGACCTCTTAAATTCAAGATAAACATCCTGTACCAAGACAAACATCTCAGTGTTCTCTGGTAAGAGAACTTAAAAGCGTTTTATTTCTATATAATACTAAAGTATGACCTAGGGAATTCTGCTAACAGCAACTATGAGGCTCACAGGGCTTCTCAGCATTTATTAAGTTCTCTGTGAGTGGGTCCTAAAGCTATCACTGTCCTCAAAGATTTACAGACCAACAGGTTGATTTTCAATTTGACCAACAAACAAATTCCAGGTGTTTCCCTCTTCCTTCCCTCAAGCAACAAAAAAAACCACTCTAGAGTTGCCAGGGAAAAGGACGTTGTTTACAAATATTTTTACTTTGTAAGAGCATTTATAGCTTAGTTGGGTGTTTTATTCCTCTTGTTGAAACGTGTCTTAACATCAACTTCCTATTATCATGCCTCATTAAAACTTTTAATAGGAAAAATAAATAATTACATTCCTACACAGCCTCTAGTTTTATAAGCAGAAGAATTGGCTTAGTTAACTATTAATTCCTCTATAAAACCTACCATACACCATGAAACAAATGCTAACATTTTGACAGTTCCACATCTATACTGTTAAATTTCTAAAGGCTAACGTGATACTAAAAAATTCTTAAGCGATGCAACCTGAAATAAAAACCCATCAAGTTACTGTATTCTCAAAGCCAACTTGAGTTCCATTTTACCTTTGACTAACATACCAAGATATATATTCTATCATTAACTTAACATCAATCTTTATATTTCATAATTCGTAGTGATGAGAAATACTAACATTAATGTCAAATAGCATTATTATTATTGTTAATAATAATAATGTTATTAATATTAATTAACACTAAGAATTTTTGCATATAAAGTTCCAACATGGTAACTTGAAGACAAGGAATTGTATTTCTAGGTCAGCCAGAAGTCTTATTCTGAATCTAACTGCCTAATCACAGAATGGTTTGGGTTAGAAAGGACCTTTAAAGATCATCTAGTACCAACCCTCTGCCATGGGCAGGGACACCTTCCCATAGACCAGGTCACACAAAGCCCCATCCAATCGGGCCTTGAACACTTCCATGGATGGTGTATCCACAGCTTCTCCAGGCAAGCAGTTCCAGGGCCTCACCATCCTCCCAGTAAAAAACTTCTTCCTCATGTCCAATCTAAACCTACACTTGTTTCAATTTAAAGCCCTTGCCCTGACAGTAACAGCCCCAGCCAAAAAGGCCATTCTTTGACAGATGAGCCAGAAATTCAGACAAAACCCCCAAGTCCTTCTCCACAGGGCTCCTCTCAAAGCATTCAACACCCAGTCTGTAGTGATACTTACTGCTGATTGTCCAACACAACTGCAGACCTTCCACTTGGATCCGAAGAATGGTAGAAACATGTCCAAGGAGATTTTGTCAGTCACAACACTTTCCCCTACTCTGAACTACAACAACTTACAGAATTCTGAAGCTGACAATCAGCAAATGTTCATGAAGTTCTGCTTCTTGAATATATATACATACACATATACAAGAAGCTGCATCAGCAATCAAGGAAGCTTCTCAAATACCACATTTTTCTAGCACTTAATCACTCAAACTTTAAGAGCAGAGTTAGTGTGCTTTCAGTCAACAGTGATTTCAACAGCTATTCTGACAGATACCTCTAAAGTAAAGGTACTTTCAGTTATTTACTTTTTATTTATTGCTTTTTAAAAAACTATTATCCAAATCCCTAATCACAAAGTGTTCAGAAGTGCTTTCTAACACATCTAAGCGAAGTATGTCTAGTAGGAGATATATAGAACGCCAAATCCCAAAGATGAGGAGATCTTGTCATTTCCTATGCAAGACAGATGAACATGAATTAATCTAGCTGATGAAACAGGCCTAAGAAAAACAGGTGAATCAACCTCAGTAGCTATGTAATTTTGGTGCAACAAAAAAATGGAAACTTCTTCAGAGTAGATAAAACAAGTTTGTGATATGCAGTGTTTACTTACTGCTGTCAGTTAATATGAAAACAAACTGCTCAACAAATGAAATATTTGACATCTTTGAAGATTAAGACCACCAAAAGTGTGAAGTTTTTAAAATCAACTACAGAAGTAACTAAGTACCTGAATAATTATAATATTATATTGTTATATATATAAAGAGAATATATGTAATAACTCAAGTGCCTGTATAAACCATGAAAACACTCTTCATGAGTTCTTACCTGAACAGAGAGAGCACCAAAATACATTTTTATGAAAAGTTACCAATTATTTTAGAAGCAGAAACATTGGCAATTTCAGGTCCAAATGTCCCACATCTACACACTTACCACAACCCTTACCTCTCCACTCTCCAAAAACTGAAAGCCCATAAACCCCACGAATTTACTAAAACACAGTTCATTCCAAAAACCACTGTAGAACAATGCTCACTGAATACTGCTTTTCGGTGCTCATGAGACACTTAGCTCAAGTCAGTAGTTAGTCACTTACACTACCTTTGGGCCTACTCAGCACCCCTATGGAATTCAGCAGGATCTGACCACTGCACACCCCACAGTGTGACCACCTCTCTTAACACAGCCCTCACAGTGTTATTAGATCTTCTGGAAACCGTAGGACTCCTAGTATCAAATATTTTGAGAAAACGCACATGATGCTGTGACACATTGTCTATGCTTACCTCAGGCTTGAGTTTCCTCATGCCTCATCAAAAAAACCCCAGTTTATCTATGATTCCCCTGCCTAGTACTAAACCACGTGCATGGAAACCCCAGAGAAACAAACTTAGTTGCAACTTAAATTCATTTTCTTACTCTGTTTTTTATTACAGTTGCATAAGAGAAAACAGGAAAAATAAACACCTCTCCCTTGTGCACTTTGCCTTCACGAATTTCCTTCCTGCAGCACACAAATCAAAGTTACAAGGCCCTCGTGTGTCTTTTCCGCCTGCTCTGCTCCGTTGTCAGCACTCTTCTCCCACACCTTCCTGACAGGGTAACACATCTTCCTTTGTAGCAGACTTCACCCCCACCTTCTTTTCTTAGAGTCCTCATACTACTTCACATATAAATTTAGAACCTTTCTAGCATACACAGCTTATGACATTTACAAAACCCAAAATGGTTACAAAGCCGATTTGAAGGTTATTCCATGTCTTGCCTGTTAGTCTACAAATGGTACAAACTGATGGGGAAGAAAAATAAGAACAGAAGAAAAACGAAGCAAAGTTAGAGGATAAAACCACGCTAAGAGAAGCCAAGAGCTTTGCTGAGACTTTTCATCATACAGCCAAAAAAAAAAGCTTCCTGAACCTAAACGAACCCCGGCATTTTAAACCTATACATATAGAATATCAGACACTGAAGTTTCTGTGTATCAACTATTCATCTATTTCCACTCAGATAAGCACAGTTAGCTTTCACCTTTGCTTAGGAAAAGTCAAAGCAGTTACAAGAAACATCAATGCACAACCTTAATCAAAGGTAAAAAATGATTTAGAATTTTGAAGTTTTATTAGAAAGAATTTTTGTACGTAGTCTGATCAGAAAAATATGATTTTACTTTCATTTTCAGTGTACCACATCTAAAGTTCCTCAAATTTCCCTCTTTAAGTGTTGCAGGGAGGGGAATGGGGAGTTAATTTCAGAAAGTATTTAAATGCAGATCAATACACCTACACCTAAGTATTTCTTCCTTAAAAGCATATCCATGCAGATTTTAATGGATTTGATATATAAGTGGTATTTTGGGCCAAGAATGACACTTGTAGTGTGTATCATCCCATTAAGAAGGGGTGTAAAATATTTAAGCTGTTTAGAAAATGCTAGGATACTTAAATTCTTCTATAGAAAAGACTCCAAGAACGAGTGAAACGAAGTGTAAGTCCAGCCAGCAGGAAGACTGATATATTGACCAAACACATATAAAGTCAGCTTATCAAGTGATTTCCTCAGAAGCAGCATTATTTTCAATTGGTAACAGTTTTAAAAGAAATTTCCTAAAAAACTGTCATTTCAAAGGACCTTAAAATCTGTGATGCAAGCACATGTTCTAAAACTTTCAACAGGCATGACAGGAAGCATCCCAGCAAGTTCATTCCCAAACTGACTACAGCTTAGCTCCTAATCACAATTAAGATAACTGAAATGGGGCAAATCCTTAAACTGATTATAAGATTAAGGAATACGGTTAAAGATACTGCCAACTGCATGTCTGATACCTGCCAATTCCTTCCTATCACTGTAGGAAGGCCCCCATAGAATGGCCGGCACTTAAGCACAAACTAGCAGACTGAGCCACGGTTAATGCAAACTTTGGACTCTTATCTGACTCTATTCTCGACACCTATCAATAGAACTGGCTGTAAAAATGTCTGATTAGTCTCGAGGTACCAAAATTGACACACTATATCCTCAGATCCAGACATCTCCCCACTAGCTGTGGTTCTAAGATAACAGATAAGTAAAGGAGATCAAGAGAAGCAAGTTAACTAGAAGATGCAGTGCTATTTTCCTTTGTGACAGCGGCATCCACAAGGCTCTGCTTTTATCTAGGGATGTAGGTTTGACCTGCCAACGCTTCAGCAGCTCACAAACCTGTAATAAGCTGAAGAGAGTAAACAATATTGTGAACTTGTACAGATTCTTGCATTATTCTTTTAATCTCTCCACTGCCTTATGCTCAAGCAAGCTTTCTGCCAAGAACCATGCAGCAGAAAATGAAGAATGACTATTAAGAGCTATCTCCACCCCCACACCTCCCTTCCCTTCCAACCCCAAATGTCAGAGTTCATACGAGGAACAAATTCATTTGTTCCTCTCTCTGACAACAGAAAGCCAGGAAAAAAAAAAAAAAAACACACTAAAGAACTTTCATCACTTGCTCCAAAGAAAATAAGCCCTCTACTTCAGTGTGAAAGCACAAATTACACTTTGGTACTATTTAAGGACATCTCTAGGCATATCTAAGGACCCAGATGCATCCCAAACAAATTGGGTGGATTTGGCAGGCAGTTTACTGAGGTACTAAGTGAACTAAAGGAGAACTTAAAAGATCATCCAATTCTGTCAATCAGCTACTAAATGACGTTGGTTGGTTTTTTTATCAGGATGTGTTATAGTTTGCTTTCTTATGATGCAATTATAATACTGACAGCGCTGGTGAGATCCAGGTACGATCAATTAGGGAAACAAGCGAGCAGCCCTTTATCCCAGGCCTAGCACAATCACCAGTTTAAAATGCATTTAAACCCCTGCGCCACCTGTAAGGGCTTATTAATCGTGTTGTATGCGACTGTCAGCGCTGCAGTGCTTAACCACTGCATAAGAGGAGCTCAGCCTTTAAAAAAGTTGTTGGAGACAGAACTGGCACTGAAGCTATTCGAAGTCCTGCGCTCACACGGAGGAGCGGCACTCACGAATTCCGCCTTTGTGGAAAGGCTCCACCGCCCTTGTGACAGCCGTCGAGGCACAGAGCCGTGCGCGGAGCGAGAGATGACAGGCGTGAGGCAGGGCCGGGCATGAGCCGCTCTCCCGGCACCCGGGCACATTCCCGCACGCTCAGCCCAGCGCCGAGTAAACAAAACACCAGCGCGGAGCCGAGCAGGGCGGTGACTCAGCCAGGAGAGCGAGATTCGGTCCCACAGGGTAAGGAATTCGGGGAGACGTGACCGGGGGCCCATCGGAGCTCCCTACTCACCAGCAAACAGTCCACGTTCACTTCGGACTTGGGGTCCTTCAAAGTCACGTCGATTTTCTCAAACCGAGACTCAAAACTTTCTCCCGTCGACATGTTTCCGGAGATAAAAAGTTTCCCTTATTCCAGAGTAAAGTAAGGTTTAAAAAAAATAATGAAAATGTAAAAAAAAAAAAAAAAA
>VZDJ01007755.1:16809541-17026896 GCA_008694505.1 Cyanoderma ruficeps | reverse complement strand
TTTTTTTGGGTGCTGGCTACTACCACAGCCCTTTGATTCTGAGGGTTTGGTTG
Source organism: Cyanoderma ruficeps (assembly GCA_008694505.1). Classification (NCBI taxonomy): domain Eukaryota; kingdom Metazoa; phylum Chordata; class Aves; order Passeriformes; family Timaliidae; genus Cyanoderma; species Cyanoderma ruficeps. The sequence continues at coordinate 17,026,843 of VZDJ01007755.1, read as the reverse complement.
CCCTTGCAAATGCAGATGTTCCATTTCAGCAACCACAGTCCAAAGAGAACATTTCTGCAAGCTACGGGGTGTAGGCTTGGGATCATTTCATATGTGATGCAGTAAGTAATTTCTAAAATACACAGAAAAATGTTTCTTGCAGTCTTCATCTAAAGCAAGATGAAAATCATTATTAGAGATACAGAGCCTAATTCGCAGTGTTCTTGGGCACCTGATTTAGGCATTAGGGATGATGTCAGGCCGCAGCAGGGTGATTTGAGGCAGCTAGCTGGAAACAATGCAAAGTTCATGAGCCTGTAATAGAGCACGGAAGAGGAAGCAGCTCAGTGGGCAGGATCACTGCTGTGATCAGCAGGTGCCATTTATGTGTTTTATTCAATGTCTATGGGAAAACTTACAGGTACTCTTGGAAATGGAAAACACCTTGCATCCTCTCCATGTCTCCCTGCAACAAAGCTACATGGGTCTTGCTCCCTCTTGCTCTTGCATCTTTGCATTTTATTTTTTTTCCACAGTGGCCCAGATTTAACACGGAAAGTAGACAGAAGCACCATCCCATTGTTTGGTAACTTGGAGAATTTACAGACACAAGAGCTGGACATCGGACAGGCGCAGCCTTCCGTGTTTATTTGCTAGTGAAGGAGCTTGCCTCTGGAGCAGTACACCTGAGAACTTCTACCAGTGTTTGTGGTAAGCAAAGCTGCTGTGTTGGTGTTCATCTGCCTGCAAACTCTGTGTGTTTCAAACATGTCTGTCAGACTGGGCTTTTCTCATGACTGTGGTGGACTAAAAGTGCTTGTCTGTCTGTCTCAAATAGAATAGAATTTGTGTGGGAGGTACTCATGCAGCTGTCTAGGAAACTCTGAGCACTGCTTCAAAACTGTAAAAGGGAGGTTTTGGTTACCAGCATAAGAAAGGATAATAGATTCTAATTTTTAAAAGCAGGTGTGGGTTAAGTGTCTGGTGTGATAAAGTACTCATGTTGTAACTTGGCAGTGTAATGTAATAGTTTTTAATCCAGAGAACACTCATTTACATGCTGGGATCTTAAAGCCCATTTTCACAAACTTCAGTCAGACTATTTGTGTCGATGTGGTTAGGAACTTGCATATTTCTAGCACTGGCCCCTTAGAAATTGTATGAATCCCCATCCTACACAACCAACTGGTACATTGAACTATTGAACATTGAATTGTTTTGTTTTATCTTCTCGATAAATAAACTAAAAATGAGTAATTTCTTCTTGTTGCATTTGTTGTGTCACATATTTTGGAATCAAACTAGGTTTTGTTGAGAGAGATAGGAATTACTGAACATATACATGACCTGATAACACTGAGCTGATAAAGCATGCAAACCTGAAAGATCATTTTTTCTCTCTTTAGAAGCATATACTCTCTAATCCTTAAAGTGTCTCTAAGTAAGTTGATGTCCATACAAAGTAAACGAACAAACTGATAATCCTAATAAAACCAAAACCATGGTCCACATATCCATATTTTCTTGCCTCTTTCATAAGACATTTAAATGTTTCTGCTTTTTGTGTGATACAAATTGACACTGACTTAAGAGCTGATTGTTTGACAGAGATTGAAATTTTTTATTAAATACAGAATATCAGTAAATTGTGGAAGGACTACATTGGCTTCCTCTAAACCATAATAAAATACTTATAAAAAGTACAAGTAATACTGTTGACTGTGCAAATAACATTCTTGTACATGAGAGTGATAAAACTGCACGTAAGAGGTTTCAGTAGTGCTCATTTCAGAAACATTTAGCAAACAGCAAGAACACAAGAGCAGTGGAATACTCAAAGTATTGGCTCAGCCCTCTCTGAGCAGGTGCTCTTACTCCCATCCTCTTGTGAAAAAACGAAGAAAAAATTAAGCCAAAGAGCTTGTAACAAAGTCAAAGGCCATTTACATTTTTCAGGTAAAAGAAAAAAGAGTGTGCATTTTAAAAGGCATACACTCACAGAATGAGAATGCTGGGACATCCGTGTTCCCAAAGTAGCTACTGACTTCAGAAGAGTTGCACAAGACAGAAATGAGACCATATCCTGTTCACCATATTAGGCCAAGTTAGTAATGCATGAGGTCTCCTCACATTCAGCTTCCTATTTAGTCACCCTGAAACCTTCAGCAGTTAAAGCATATTATGTTAAGCCTGCCTTTGGTCCATCACCCTCTCTCCTTTGCCCTGCAACACTGGCTCAGTTTAGCCTCTGCTCTAGTCCTAGGGACAGTTAATAACACGGGCCAGTGTGACTTGAAGCCGTGGGATGAAAACTGGTCAACAAATCCAGTCCTTAGGCAAAATATTTTATCATTGCTAAAGCACATCTGTGCAATAGGCTATGTGCAAGAGCTTCCTGCTTCAGGCAAGGTGTGATGGATGCTCAAGCAGACATATCTGAACTGACTTTGGGTAATGATAAAGTCACACTACTAGCATTGATCTCATTGTGCTTGCAAAACCTGAATAATAAAGGCTGTGTTAGGTAATGAATGCTGGTGGCTGCAAGTCGCTCTCACAGTGGTGGCCACACTGCAGTGTGTGCAGTGTGAGGAGATCCCCTCACCTCCCTTGGGGACTCACCTATGCACTGAAAAGACTTCTCAAGGAATTACAGACTGAAAGCTTGAAGTGCAAAGTGCTCTGGGCAGTGAACATGTTATAATGCTCCATGAATAGGGGAGAGAAAGGAAAGAAATGAGAGAGGTATTAGCCATAATTTAGCACACTGAGAAAAGTCATCTTGGCTCTTGATGAGGCAAAACATANAGAGAAGAGAAGAGAAGAGAAGAGAAGAGAAGAGAAGAGAAGAGAAGAGAAGAGAAGAGAAGAGAAGAGAAGCCCAGGCAATAAGAACTGCTAGCATGAGAAGACACTTTTGCATATAATAGATCAGAAGATAATTTCCTATGGGTAGACTCAAAAAAAGTAGTATCTTTCCAACATCAGTTAGGCAAACATAAGTTTGATGTTGAAACACTGCAACATACACCTATGTGTACCTAAATATGGTTTTCCTGCATGTCACCATATTTAATAAAGGTGTGAGGCTCCAGGCATATGACCTTGCCTGTTCCAATGTATCCCAGCTTTTCAACAGAGGGTAGTTGCTACTGTTCCCATTTTCAAACACCGTAGTACTTGTGCTGGAATCCTGAGGACAACCTGCTCCCACTGCCTGTGAGTGGTGAGTGATGAGTAAGAAATGGGACACCTGAATCTGAATCTTTGTTGTATGTTCTTGAACAAGCTAGAAATAGGGGGTGGAAATCACCTTTTGGAACTTAAAGGCTCAGTTTGATGGGGAGGATCCGGTCTGAAAACAAACTGCTGCAAGGGAGGAAGTAAACTGGATGGCATTGTCTGTTCCAGTGCAAACACAGATGCATTTGCTGCCAGCAGACAAGGGCATCATTGTATAAACAGCATAGACACACCCACAGTAACTTCTGTTGTATCTGGAAAGGAGGGGAGCTGTAAGTGCAGAGATAGCTAGCAGCTCCCATACCTGGTCACCATATGGCTCAGGCCAACATCAGCCAGAAATGCATGTACAGCACAGGCTTCCTCTGCTTTTATGCTTTTAAAAGTGCAGGAAAAAAAAAATCCTTTAACCAAGGTATGTCAAAAGCTCACAAACTGATTTGAAGTCAAATCAAAATTCCACTGGAATGCTGAAAGCTTCATACCTCAGTAAGGACCATTTCCGTGACAAATACTATTTTCCCGTTAAAGCCACTTGATAGGTACAGAAAATGTTAAGATGCCAGAAATTCTTCTTTTACCTTGGGAAAAAGCTTTTTTATTTTCACTAAACCGGAGCTTAAAAATGGTCTGAGTGCTTCTTGTTGGAAATCTTTGAAAAGCCAAACAAATTCAACTCTTAAGTCAAAGAAAAACTGTGGAAAAAAAATTTGCCTGAAAAAATGAAGGTTTCGGAAATGTAGGCGTATATTAAAGCAGGAGCTAAAAAGTAATCTCCTGATGGTCTCATCCACCAGATATAAACAGAAATAATATATCTTTTGTGCCTATATATTTATATTGTATAAATGGAAGTATAAATAAATATGTATTTCCATTAAAAGTTGAGTGTTTTTCATCATTTTAGACCTCTTAAAAGCTATCATGAATCCAATTTTCTACATTGCTATTATCCTGTTAACTTGAATCACATATGAGATTAAGAAGTTTTCTTCTTATTTTTCCAGTTCATAACCTTAAGTGCTCTCTCCTGGAGCAAATTTCTCCCACCCCACCTTACTCCTACTTCCCTGACATATACATATCACATTTCCTGTGGTTGGATTAGTTTTGCAGTCCTTGCTCAAATAGTTCTTCTGAAGACAAAAGTTAAAAGTAAACTGGGCTGAGTTGAAAAGTAAACTAGCTTTGATTGCCCTGGCTTTGTTTTTATGTATGCTGTCCTAAATATCTACAGTCATTGTAAGTGCTTTGCTCTGATGAAGACTATGACAAATCCATAAAAAGCTATGTTTTTTATCTTGGGCCTGAGAAATATTTAACAATTTCAGCCCTTAACAGATAATTAACTTCTAAATCACACATCTCATAACGTTGCTGGTATAAACAGAGGGCTCAATATGAATCTTTTCAGGACAGAATGGCAGACGTTGCTGTTCCTGACACTCACAGTGTGAAGATTCACAACACAAGCTATAGACAATTGCTTTTATACCATGAAGCTTCACGAGATTCTATGTGTCTTGTCTTAAATTAAATGCACTCCAAGGCCATTAAATATGCAGTTTTAAAAAATGCTGGTGTTTCATATGAGTATCTTCCAGATTTTTTTTTTAATTAAAGTTTAGTCACTGAATAAGAATTTAAATTCACTGCAACTGCAGGAATTATAAATGAGTCAAGTTAGTAATTTTTTGATGAATTTTCATAACTAGATCCCAGAAGGTGATTTTGTTCACAATTGGGATATTTTCAAATTCTTTTTGTAATCTCATGCCACTAAATGATTGGTAAACTGTTATTTTAACCCAATAAAATAAACAACTGTTATTTTGTACTACTGTTGTTTTCTTTGTAGAGCTCTGCTACTCTTAGAACACATCTATAAGGTTTGAGAGAGTCTAGTCTTAGACAAATGAGATGATTTATATATTGACTTTTATTATAATTCTGTTTTCATTTGGCCATAACAACCCAAACCCCAGAAATGAAAATTTTATAGGTGTGATCATAGACAGAAAAGTGTGAGCAAGCTCTTCCTCATCAAAGAGTTAATCTTTTTTTCTTATTCTTCTTTTCCTCCCCTCTTGAAGATAAAAGGCACCGAACTTCCTACTTCCTGTGTAAAATGCTGTGCAAGTCTGTTGGGTAATTCAACTCTTGATACTCAGAAGGTGACAATTTTATATCAGTTTTACCTCATTATTTTGCTTCTTCATTATTATAATTATTATTTATTATAATTATGGTTACTTCAAATCCCCAGAAGTGCCTTGTTTGAAATGGAGAAGGGAGATGGGACAAATGGCATCAAGTTGCAGGAAGGAGGATTTAGATTGGATATTAGGAAAAAGTTCTTCCTGACAAACCAAAAAGATTGTCAAGTATTGAAACAGGCTGCCCAGGGAGGTGGTTGAGTCACCAGCCTTGGAGGTATTTAAAAGATGTACAGATGTGGCACTAGGGGACATGGTTTAGTGGTGGGCTTGGCAGTGCTGGCTTAATGGTTGGACTTAATGATCATACAGGTCTTTTCTGACAGAAACCATTCTATGGCTCTATAGACTCCTAATTTGATGATAACAAAAATAATCTGACAAAGGGACAAACTAACGGTCAGTTCAAAAGTGTAGTAGATGCAGGGCAATACCTTCTAGATGGAGAGATTTCAGGCAGAGGGGAAAAAGAGAGCCAACTCAATTTGCTTTTTCCAGAGTCAAATAAAGCCCATCCACCAGGACTGGAGAATGTCATCATTGTCCTAAGCTGACTCCACACCACAGGAATAGATGAGGCTGCTCTATAAAGCACTGGATTAAAAAAAAGTACAAGGTGATTGACTCATTCATGGCCCATAGCCATACTAATACTTGCAAAATTGCCTCCAGCTGATGTTCTAGAACCTTTACCATAGAAACAAAAGGTACTGTGGCAAACAAAGCTGTCCCTCATACAATGAAAACAAAGCTGGGAACATGCATATGCAAAGCAATATTTGTAAAGAGTTACATCATTACACCTTTGCAGTCACTCCTCTTTTTGTGCCAAACTTTGCTGAAATTATGGAATAACTCAGAACTAGAGTGAGTTCTTTTAAACAGATTATTGAAACTATAAGTATTATATCCAAATTATTATGGAGTTTGAGTTTGTTTGAATGACTTAGACCACATCCACAATGTGTTGACAGACATGATTGTCTAATCCAGCTGGCTGAAATCAAAGCAGATAAAATGAGTTACCTGCTAGCCCCAGGTCATATGATCAGAAGTTTATCCCTTTGCTTGTCAATGTGCATGTAGAAAAGGCACATACAACTCCAAAGCTCCAGACTTACTTGAGCTAGTTTCTAGCCAGCTAGCTGAGGCACCTGCAGTGACACAATCAGCCTCCACAGAACTTCATGTTTCTTGCCTAGGCCCAAACCCCGTGTTGCTGCAGCTTCGTGTAGCTGTTCCTTAGTCAGCTGGATTACACCATCACATCTGCTGAGCATGGTGTGGACTTGGTCTGAATTCCTATGGGTATTTCATGGTGCTGGGAGCATAATGCTGCTGTCTTCACATGTGTAGAAAATGATGGCACCATCACCACAGGGGCCTGCTGGGAACCACTTCAAGTTGGATAAACACAAGACCTTTTCACAGAAGGAAGCCTGAACTCTGCTATAGTTTGAATATGGTACTTGTAGTTTCAGTAGTTTGAATATAAGAATCTGTCCAATTATAAAAAAATCATGCAGTTATAACAGTCAGTGGTCAGTGATGTTATCTGCACTGTGGGTAACTATGGCAAGAATTTATTGTGGCCAGCATTTCTATTATTTGATGACCACATGATTTTTTTTTTTTTTGTTAGTAGTTACTATTTCCTTCTTGAGTCACTCCTAAAAGGCATTGAAGCATCACAGACTGATCAGTCACACAGCAATAACTGCAACTCTCCTTAAATCAGTTTTGCAAACCTGCATCTAGAGTATCCTCTACCAGAAGGGTGCGTTCTCTGTATCTTGTTAGGTTGAAGTCCCCCACTTTGTTTTGATATGAGCCACAAGATCCAGCCTTTCATTTGGGCTTCTTTAGATGGGACTGAATCTGAGGGGAAGTGCCTGCAAAGCAGTGGAGATAATGCCACACCATGGGAAAGTGAGGAAAGAAATGTATGTCTCCTGGAGTGTGGGAGACAATCTGCTATTAGCCACCATTCTTCTCAGCTGGGTGGAGGTTTTAATCCCTCCACCTCACTCCGAGCAGCCAACAGATCATTTCACAGCAGTCATCTTTATAGCATCTATGTGAGCATGGTGGGGTGCCTTGTACTTCTGAACACACATTGCGTTAATGTCTCTTTTCATGTCCTGATCAGACTATTGCAAAACCCCACACACTGTCTCCCCAAAATGAGTCACGTCTGCCAGCAGGGATGCCTGCAGGATGTCTCTGCACAGAGGTGCAGAGCTGTGCAGGAAGCGTGGGAGAAGACCACCTTGGCACAGCATAAAAGCTTGTTTATTAGAGAGAATGCCTTAGTGGAGCAGAGAGGGCCTAGCAGGTCTACCCCAGGGGCCAATCCATTAGCTTCCAGGTAAAATGTTGTCGGTTCATTGTGACCTCCGAAGTCTGACTGCCATGGGGGCTGCCCCTATATGAAATAGTCCCCCCCTTGCATCTGCAGAGAATTGAAGATTTGGTCTGGAAGGGTAATCCCCCAGTGGGACTAAGGACACTGGAACATGATCTGCTCTGCACCTCCAGGTCCCCAATTTTTCCTTTCTTGTGGCATGTTCTGATCTGTCTGGTTTTACACCCACTGTCCATGAGCTTTTTTCTGTTCATTATATCTGACACTGGGAGAAGGAGCTATATTACTCATACATAATTTCAAAATTGTGGGCAAACTGGATGGTTTCTTGTTCCCATAGACATATGACTTCATCTTGTCTATCTTGCCAATTTCATGCACTAATACTCTTTGCTTCAGAGGCCTTATCACCAGCTGAAAAATAATTCCTTCCTCATCACCTGTTAAGTTGAAGGATCAGTTGGGGCAGCCATGTGGCATCTCTTGGTTTCTGTCTGCCAGTAAGTTAGCTGCATTCAATTTCAATAACATGGCTTGTCTTAATATGTTAATTCTTTTTTTGTTACTTAAATGTGAAAAGAATAGGTTGGCATGGCAAAATTCAGACCCTCTAAAGCATAGCAGACTAATACAATAATGCCTTGATATTGAACAAGTGGCAAATATTTTCCCCTTTGGCTCCAGAGCTTTCCACAGCACAGTTACCTGAGCAATTTACTCAGGTATTAATGAATAAGCTGTGATTAGCAGTATGCTGTTATTTGCTGAAACCCTCTGGTTTGCTGCTATTGTCCATAAAGGATAAAAAAACCGCTTAGACAGCCCAGTCCATTTCCAGTCCTACAATTTAAACTGACTAAATTACTAGGCCAAATCTATATTCAGAAATTGTTCCATCCTACTCTATAAGCTTTCTCACTCTGTTACATCTCATCTTTTTTCAAGCATATATTGGACAACTTACATGCAGAAAATAACATCTGTAAGACTTGCCTTCATTTTTAAAGTATTTATTCTCCTGTCGATCAAAACAAATTAAAAAAACCCTCCCAACCAAAATTAAAAAAATAAACAAATTACAAAGCTATGTGCAAACTGATACAGAGAAGTGGTAATGCAAATTCACCCATCTTTCACACTCAATAGCTGATTCTAGTACTCTGCCTTTGTCCTTAGGATTTAATTAAATCTCTCACAGAAAACAGAATTTGCTAGTACTTGACCTTTGTTTTCAGAGCCCCGAAACAAAAAAGGCATTTAGAATCAATGACAAGGCACAAAACACAACGCACTCCATTTAGCGCTCAGGGCAACACAATGCTCATCCTCTGTATGGAGAGACCCTGGCTTAAAAAAGGATTAAAATTAAGCCACAGTATTCTTTACTAGCTTGTCTCCTGAAGAATCATGACTGCTGCTTCAAGCTGGTTATATGTTATGCAGTCCACCAGCATATGATGCCCAATGCTATCCCGAATCTTTTTTTCACTACATAAACTATAGCTCCACTCTTTATTTGCCTTCACTGGCTTCCTTCCTGTCTTAATTCCTCACTGCAAGCTCCTCACCCTCCGCTTGAAGACCAAACACAAACCACAAACTCCCTGCTCCCATTTCTGCTCCCACTTCCCCTTCCTCTCGTCCGGGCCGCCTACAGCCAACTTTGCTCCAGCAGCCTTTCTGCTTTTGTTTCCCAGCTGCTCTCTCCTGCATCGCTTCAACTGCTCTTTATACCACTGATATCCCTTTCCTACATTTTTTTTTTTTTTGCAGAGATTCTTCACACTTTCTCTTCCTTTTCTCTCACTGATTTCTTGCTGGATTTTTTTTTCTTCACTTTGGTGTTAATGGCAGAGAAATGGTCGATTTATAATAGTGAGTAAAATTTTAGTTCTTGCAGAACTCATTGAAGCAAATCTGAAAATTAACACTCGGCTAAAACAAAAACTGTTAGAAAGCTAATTAAGGGAAAGCATGATGTTCAATCACCTTGAACTATACAGAAAAAGGCCACTGAATGAGAAGCTACAGACAATAATTTTGCTTCTGGCCATGTTAACAAGGGACAGTAAGCCACACATTAATTATATTCTTCAAATTAAAAGGAGGTTTGAGTGTGAAACTCTCCTTAGCCCTCACAGGGTGGCTCACAGTAGGAGAAAGGTGTGTTCTGCCTGTCACACCAGCCAGCCAGGCCCATAACATTTTCTTCTGTTGATCTCTTACTCATTTACCGTTGCACAAGCTGCAAGGAAGCCCATTCACAGCTTCTTTCCCAACCAGCGGCAGGATACACCTTTGCCTGCTATTCAGGCAGCTGGGGAAAGTTTGTCTGCTTCCCTGAGCTAAAAGTGTCATTCTTGTGTCTACTAAAACATTGTTGCTCAGCACAGTTTACAATCCCAGGGTACACGGCTGATTTTTAGTTTAACTAGAACCTGGGCATTTGCTCAGATTTTTGAGGATTTTTTTTAATGTGGGAGTAGAAGAAGCAACAAATACAAGCTAACATATTTGAGGGAAATAATTGAAATAATTTAATAATAACAATTAAAATTATATTGTAACTCAAGTTATTGCCACCAGCATCCTGCAGAAGGATCACCAGGTTTACTTTGGCATTTTCAACCCCCTGCATAATATTGCTCACTGCAATTTATACTGCTGAGGGGCCTCCTACCTCCTGGGATGCCTTCAGGGATACACAGTTCTGGCCCATATGGTACAAATCACATATTTTAAGCCTTCTGTAAGAAAATCAAAAGGTGTCCAAAACTTAGGGAAACGAAGACTGGGGGAGATACATTGGCACTGGTCCAATTTCCATCTTCACAGTTGGTTAAACACTATTTTAACCAACGACTTTTTTTTTTTTTAAAGAACAAATTATTCTGTAGGTAATTTAAACGAATTCCCATAATCTACGCAAAATCCGAGGATTTTTAAAGGGCCCTTCCAACCCAAACACACACATACATTCACAGACACACGGGAATCTGCTTCTGCTGGGCCTCTCCAGCAGCTGCTGGCAGAAGCTGCTTTGAGGATGTGTGAATCACTAAGGTGTTCCCAATTTCTGCAGGCTGTTTTACCAGGTGCCAGGCAAGTTGCAAGGCTACAACCCCTAGCCGGAGGGACGCTCATGGCCCTCTGCCGGGCTCTGCACAAACAGGGGCCTGATTCTGCAGACAGATGAAGGAGGGAAAGGCAGATGGTCTCCCGAAGGGAAAAAAAACCATGAACTGGAGACACATCCTGTACCACGATTGCACATGCCTACAGAAAATTCTCCACGTTACTCTGCTACAGAAGCTGCCTCTCCAGGACTTGCATTTCCTTTGATTTTCCTATGACCAGAAACAGCAAATAACAAATTGGGAATCAAACCCAATACTCACCCCTGAAACCCTGTGCATTTAACAGAAATCAGCTGTTTTTCTGCAGCATTTTTACAGTGATCTATTAAGCTATTTTCAGACTGCTTGAACCAAGAATAGCAGTGAATGTCAAGTCCTTCTGTGCATGGCTGTACCCTTCATTTCTCTGCGAGATATATTTCCAGGCAAGTATCAGGCCTCAACAGCTATATCAAACGTTCAGATCAGGAAATATTATGTCCAAGAGGTAGATAATTTCCCCCCCTGCTGTGGCCAGAAACACACAATATTCTACAAACCAGCTCCTCTGTTTCTTCCCATCACATATGCCAGTCACCACTGTTTTCCTTATTCTGTCTTTGTACAGAGTTTTGACCTCTGATTGACTTTGAAGTTTACATATGAGGAAAAACAGTCAGGCAGCTGCTAAAACAAGCGCGGAGCGATCAAACAGTTCTGAAAGAATTAAAAACAAACAACTTTTATCTTTTTCTTTTGTGTTTACCAATACATTAACAGATCCAGATAGATGGAGAGATACACAAATGCGCATACGTATATATTTAAATGGTAACGTTAAAAAATTACATTAAAAGAATATTTCTTAGCTTAGTGCAGCCAAACGTTGAAGGATAAGGAAATTAGGAAAATTAGGAAATACCAGATTAAGACTGCTATGCTAATTTCTTTCAGCTACTGGGTGTGATTATCCTGTGTTGTACAGAATGAGGCATGCATCCTGTGGGAAAGTCTAAAATCTGACTGTGTCATGGAAGGGTTTGTAAGAAAACATGCACATGGGGAGGGACAAAAAAAGATTGCCCAGAGAGTCTTAAATCTGCCATTTTCTAATGTCTCAGGAACTGAACTGTAGCTTAAGTGGCACTATTTAATGACTGGAGCATAGGGAATTGGATGTTCTAACTTGTTTTCAAGAAACAGAGAAAAAAAGCTAGCCAAGGGAAATCCCCTGTGACATGTATAGAGAAACACAGAGTCTTGCCTGTTATTGAGTCATTGCAGACATTTAATTAATTGGGTTTGGAGTGTCAGGCATAAGTAGGAGTTATTTGGTCCAGGCCCTGGAGCGGAAAGTTTTGTTTCCTCTACCGTAATAAACCTTTTTAAGTTTCATCTCTATTAAATTGAGTCCAGAAATTTCATTCTGCTTTTGCTGTACAATTTCTCCTAGTGCTTCATCTCCTCTTACTGTTTCAGTGTCCGGGAGAACTCCGGTCTTTAAAACAGTGATGTTGCCCGATAACTATCCTGGCAGACTGCCTTGACCTTTCCTGGAGAAACCAACAAGAGAAAAGCAGTGGTGGTTCCCAACAGTTTCCATCTCAATGACTCTCGCACAGAAATTCACAGAACACAGGAAAAATGTTGTCTCTGAGATGAATGACTTTGAATTTCAAAGGTCTGCTGAAAGTAAAAAAGATGTTAAACTTTCCAAAAGATGTCAAATTTCACAAATACCTAAAAAATATTTCTGCAGATACCATATAAGTATGAATAATAATCTAAACCAGAATGTTTTAATTGACAATAAAGTTCTATTTGCTTCATGAGAAGTTTCCTTTTTTTTTTAATAAGATTACTCTGGTCTGTATAATATGAACTCTATAGTGCTCTGTAACTTGTGGCAGAGGCAAACCGGCCTGTGCGTTTTCCTGCCTCTTCATATTGCTAGTACATGTAAGATAATTTCCATAGTCAATTAATTCAAATCTGCTTTCTTGAATGCTTAAAAAACATTAAGTTATAGGATGAGAATTCTACCAAATCACACCTCTCTGTGTCCTTTTTGCCTTTCCACCATAGATAAGCCATTGTCTCTTATATAGGCTATAACAGACTGCAAAAGGACCAGTTTGGATAAATGAAAATACATTTTCCTGTGTTTGTTTTTTTATAATGCTAAATTTCACAGATTGTTAAGATAATTTTTGTAGAGAAAAGTAGCAGTATAAACAGAAATAAAACTGTCTTTTCAGTATTAGCTTCAGGGCTGAAGTAGTTTGTGTACAGTTATCTTTTCCATCTATCCCTTGGGCATAAAGGCAGTGAAAGAATTCCTAAAGAGGGGAAGGAAATTGCGTTGGTCAAGATCAAATTGCAAGCATGCATAATTTGATGTACTGATGACTGTCCACCAGATATCACAGCAGGAAGCTTGCCAAGATGTTAATTGTCTCAAGGACTGGAGTTTGATGCTTAACAAGCATCTCAGTTTTGTTGTGGAATGAAAGTTATGACAGCTGCAAAGACTCCTTGTCTTTGTTGCATGTGCAGTAGCGAGTAGCATTGAGAGAAATCCTGATTTTAAATGAAAATGTCTTCTGCTTGCAAATAGTAGTTATTGGTAGGGTTACTAGAGAAAGAGGAAGTGCAACTTCATAGCTTCAGTATGTGGAATCAGTACAAAACTCCAGGGTTGACTTTGTGGCTTCAAATGAACTCAGACAGTAGACGAGCACGTAACTTTGTGTAGCTCCTTCCACTTTTGAGAATGTCAGGTTGTATCTTAGAGACAGTCCCACAGTGGAGTCCTTGTATAAAACAACTCAAACCTCTATTTCACAGTCTTTGCATAGAAGTCTGCAGGTTGCAAACCTGACGTATTGCAAGTTGGTAGATGTCATTTGTCACCTCTCATGTCCAGACATATGAGCCAACAAATGCACAGGCTACTTTGTTTACTGTGTTTTGAGGCAAAGAGGTCAGTCAACAGCCCATTAAAAAGACTTACGGTGAATAAAATATTTCTAAACACAGATGACTCCCCAAATCCTTCTGTTAAGCAAGCCTGCTATTCATCACCCCAGTCCTGAGCAGTGTATATAATAAGAAGAAATACTTTTCCATTTAGGACAGAAAATTTTCTCACTTTGATAGCTAGAATTTCATCCCAGATATTAAGAAAACTCTGACTGCACTAATTGTAGATCTGCTGGTCATGCAGGGAGCATTAGCCTCATACCAGCCAAGTACTTGTCCAGTTGGAGAATGATATGGCTGTTCTCTCTGATATTTCCCCTTACCACCAGATGGAGAAGAATCCTTCGACACAAATGTTACCATGTCTAATTTGTTGTAGCTTTTACTGTGGAAATTGTACACGTGGGCTTGGGTTCTGTTTTTGGCTGAAGCAGATTAAACTGCAGAGGAAATAATTGGAATTAACCAAGAGCTATCAGACATATGCTGAATTACTGAAGCGTGTAGGTGATCAGCACATCCCATGGGCAGAAGTAAAAAAATGTCAAGTCCTTTTTCTGCAATAATCCTAATTTAATCTCAATATTCTTCTGAAAAAAAAAAAGTGATAATTATGTTTATATGTCCACAGCATATATCCATGATTGTATCGGTTTCCTCTCTGTGCAAACTACACAGAAAAAATGATCCAGGGTGGAATACATGACTTACTTTATTTGCTGATGGAACTGGTTTCTTTGCTATAGTATTCCTAGACAGAATTGTTGGAAACAAATATATGAGCAAATATCAATAAATAATGTTGAGAAAAATAATGATATCAAACCAGAAGAATTATTGGACTGTAGTGACTGAAAGCTGAATCTTCATCAGGAATACATCTAGATACCTAAAAATAGTGTGCACTTCAAAGCTCTGTACATCCATATTGATGATGAGAATTAACAGCCATATTATGGCAATTCCATAATCGCTACTGGTTCCTGAAATGCTTGTCCATCTGCAAGAGAAGCTGTCCAGCAATCTCAGTTGATCAAACTGTTAAGCATTTCCTTCCAAAGCAAAAAAACATGGCATCAGCCTGGAGCTCAACCTGGAATAGGCAGGATGGGTTGTGAGCTGGGTAGAGCAGCTGTTGATCCTGTTTTTGTTTCAACTGCTGCTTACAAGGAGTTATTTACCCCGCTACACTTCACAGGCTGCTCTAATTTGCCATAAGGCTTTTCTTTCTTTCTGCAGCATTCAAAAGAGGCAGGTCTGTAAACTGTCTTCTCTGACTACCCCGAATCACATTAGCCTGCTCTTTTTTGTAAGCATACCCCATAGTGATAACAAAGTTCAATCAGGCAGGCAATGTTGCTGTGCCTGCTCTTCCCCATGTGCACGTACATTCCTGCGTTCACCACCTCTTGGGGAGCTCATACCAGGGAGCAGCTTTACCCCCAGCACCAGGGCAGCTCTTGGGGCTCTCCTGCTGCAGGTGTAGGGAGGAAAACCCCACTCACCTGCCCTCTGGGGAATGCATAACCTGTGAGAAACCTACACAGCAGGGAGGCCATCCTCTAAGAGAAAAATCATCTTGGACAGTTTTGTTTTTAACTGCCAGGGAAAATACTGACATTTATCTGTGGCACTGATGCCAAGTTACATTTAGGCTTGCTCATGCTCAGGAACTCTTTTGCTGGGAGAGAGAAAAAAAGAAAGCAGTTAGACCACAAGGCTTTTCGCTGCCTTTCATTTTGTCCCTCTGGCCTGTTGCCTTTTTCCTTACTCCACAGTAATTCTTGTGGGAGGGGAACGAAGTGACTGTGGCAGAAAAGCACAACAGAAACTGGAAGCAGGAACCTGCATATTAGGGCATGGTGACCAGCCAATCTGCCAGGAGCTGGCAATAATACCCAGGGCACAGTAACCTACACTAACAGCTAGGAAAATTACTTTATGTGCTTCCAGGTTTGCTGGCCTGTTTGTGCTCTTACGCCTTCCTGGGAAAAGCATGGAGTTGCTGCTTGGTGTCAGTGCTGCTGGGCACCTCAAAAGAGTTTCTTCATGCACTGAATACTTGCCTCTGGGAGGTTAAGAAATTTGGTTTGCATAAATAGTTCATATTTTATTACTATAACTTACCCAATCATAAATTTAATTCATTATTTATTTTATTATTATAAGGCGTTGTGTATTTCATGTAAATATACTTGGTCCCTAACTCCAACTTGGACTGCTGGCTTTATTTTCCCAGGAAGGAAGAACCCTTGTTTTGGAAGAGTGTGTATCCACCCTCTGAGGAATTGCCAAAGGCTTGAAACCCAGGTTTCTCCTGCACTATACAAAGTGATGAAAATGCCATTGGTGATTACTGCCTTGGGCAGAACTGAGGATGAGCAACAAAATCTGAGGAACACAGTCTGAAAATGTGTTTGCTTTCCCATCCTGGTCTCCTCTTTGCTCTCTCTTACAGAAAGATGTTGGCTTAGATCAGTTTCTGTTTTTCTGAAGGGACCTCGCCCCGGGACACTGGGGTAGCCGAGAACAACTGCTGAGCAAGGACATTCCCCACTTCAGTTTGAGCAAAATACTGTTTACCCCATTCTCACTCATTTGCCTCTCCCATTGCCCTGTTTCTCACTGGAGGCGATGACGGCTGCCTGAGGCATGGGAGTAATAGTAGATCCCTCAGCTGCAACAGCTGTCAGACCAGGAAGGGCACACTGAGCCCCAGAGTGTACCCAGGACCCTTGGAAATCTGCTCTTTGCTACATGGTCCTGTTACCCTGCCCAAAGCCCCCTACACCCAGGGAAATGCCACTGCATGGTCTGACATTCTCCATACACATACCCCACACTGATTGGGCACTCTGGCATTTACTTCCAGGTGCCACTGCACAGCATGCTTATGCACAGCTGGAGATGATCCTCTTCTTCCCACCACCCTGTCACTGCTTTGAGATAAAGAAGATCCCTATGGATATGAAGAGGGATGTCTCTAATTGTGGTTTTTGGTCCCAGATGTGCTGGTGCCAGGACAAGTGTCCCTCATTCATGGGAAAGCACAGAAGAAAGAGTCTCAGCAACTAGACCTGTAGCTGCCTTAGCTCAGAAGGTCTCAGGGTCTCAACTGTTGGCACTCAGATTTGTGGTTTTTTGTGTGTCTGGCCCCTTCCCACTGCCCACAGTTCTTTTCAGTCTTGCCTGTCTTTGCAAGAGAGACCAGGAGGCTTTGGCCAACAAGTTCTGCTTACTCTTGGTGACATGGATTGAGTGCTGGTTCATCAGGACTGGTTTCTGCATATCTGTAAGGTTACTTACTCATCACAGATACCACCACCCATGCTGAAAGCCCAGGTTCTCACAGTGGACCACGAGGGAAAATACAGCTTGCCACTGCCCGGGCCAGATTTGTCAGTGGGACAATTGATGGCAACAAGAACAGGAAAGCTCAGGAGAGGGAGCCCAGCTAAACAGCCCTGGGCATGACACACGTGTGAAGGTAACTCTGAGCTGCCTGCACAAACCATCCTGGCTTCCCATACTTGTGGTTTTTGAGTCCTCCCACTTTTTAATCTGACTTATAAGATTTGCTGCACCTGTCTACGCCAGCTACATAGTGTGCACTCAGTGGATCCAACCTGCATATCAGCAAACCTGCTATGCCCTGCCAGCTGCTGTTGGGGCCTGTCTTTCCAACTGGGAGACAGATGCTTTTGTCTGTGCACTTGTGCCTTAACATGGCATTGGAGCTAATGTGCTGAGGGCTGTTTCTACAACGTGAAGAAATTTGTGGTGGAACCACTTTCCCCTGGAGTTGGTTACAATGCTGTTTCCTCAGATGGCGCAGAAGCCAAACATCAGAAGGCAGTGCCTTTGTTTGTCCTTACCAGCTCCTGCCACACAGAGCTCAGCTAAAGAGGCTCTTGATTTCAATTTTCCTCAGAGACCCATTCTCTGGTTTCTTCCTGGACCACAGGATCAAATAATCTTTTATTCCTTTGTTTCACAGATTCTCCCATCTCTTCTGTTTTTTTCTTTCATATATTTCCAACATGCATTGAATGTTTGCCATAGTTGGTTATTCTCTCTCACGTGTCTTGTATGTCTGCTCCGCCACAGGCATTGGCTTGCTCCTGTGTTTGGGATAGAGACTGCTATTGTTTGTATGGTCTAGCTACATGGAGATCCCCTATAGAACTATCTTAAATAAGAGATGACAGTTAGTCAAATACAAAGCCGTGTAAAGTAAAAAAAGGCAAGTTATGAGAAAACTGGGGGAATAAGAGGCTGGAAAGCCGTGACATGGAAAGGGACTTGGGGGTCCTGGTTCATGGCAAGTTGAAGCTGAGCCAGCAGTGCCCTGGCAGCCAGGAGGGGCAGCTGTGTCCTGAGGTCATCAGGCATCGCCAGCCAGGCAAGGGAGGGGCTTGTCCTGCTCTGCTCTGCTCTGCGGCAGCCTCACCTCCAGTGCTGGGGGCAGGTTTGGCTGCAATACAAGGAACGTCTGAGGTCATTTGGTTTGTTCAGCCTGGAAGAGACTGAGGGAAGACCTCATCACAGTCTTCAACATCCTCATGAGGGGAAGTGAAAGTGCCAGTATTGATCTGTTCTCTCTGGTGATCAGTGACAGGACCCAAGGGAGTCGCATGAAGCTGTGTCAGGGGAGGTTTAGGTTGGATATTGGGAAAAGGTTTTTCACCTGGAGGGTGGTTGAGCACTGGAACTGGCTCAGGGAAGTGGTCACAGCACCAAGACTCCTAGAGTCTAAGAAATGTTTGGACAACACTGATGGTGTGATTTCTTGGGCTTGCCCTGTGCAGAACCAGGAGTTGGACTCGATGATCCTTGTGGGTCCCTTCCAAGTCAGCATATTCTATGATTATGTGTTTCTAAATGTTTGCTCACAATTGTCCCAGACTGCTCACTCAAAGTTAAAAGGAACTTTTTGCTTTGATCTCCATGTTCTGCTTCACATATATGGATGACAATCCTTCACTTCACTAAAATAGAAAGATGAAGATATATATGTGAAACTCCCAGATATTATAATAGTGAGAAGCACAGAAAAACCTAGGAAGAAGCTGATGGTTTTTCCTCTGATAATGGGACTTGGGTCAGGCAAACACTGATAAAGAAAAACTCAGTTCTACCATGATTTTGTTCTTTCTTTTCCTACCTAACATTCAGCCCATCTCCCGATACTGTGAGACATGGGGGAATGGTTATGGTGGAAGGAATCACGCCACCTCCACCACATTACAGCAGAAGAGATCCCCTATCCACCAGGGAGAATCTACTGTGGGAATCTCCAGTCGGTTTAAGTTCATGGTCTGCATGCATAAGCAGAGCAAACTTGGCAGGCTGAACAATCTCTCCCTTGAGAATATTGACAGATGAATATAAAGTCAATTACCTTGCTTTTTCATTCCAGTTGGGTTACTCGTGCTGTGTAACTAAGTACATCAGCATCTGGAGTCACTCTGAACAACAGGAGAAAACATTTTTCTGGTGTTGAAACTAGAATTTTGTACAGCATTTATAACTTGCAATGAGCCAGGAGGCTGGCTGTGCTTTGTTTCCCACCATCCTGAAAAAACCAAACAAACCAAAACCACGGTAGAAGGGTCACCATTGCCAAGGGCTGGGGTTTCTTCTTTTGGTATACCTAAATGGCTCATAGCCATTTTGCCTATGAGCCTGCACAACTGAAAGATGTAAAACCAGCTCCTGAATTTTCCTTACCACCACCACCATCTTCACTATCCATCAGCCTGCCTCATTGCTGAACACTGAAAACACAGAAGTAAATATTAGTTAACAAGGTTTGCACTTGGGGGTGGTAAACAAAACTGCTCTCCATGCCTGCGAGCTCTCAAAGGGAAACTGCTTCAGGAAAACAAATCTCATCACAGTAAGAACAGGTCTGCCTGCGGTAGGGTGTGTGTGCAGAGAATGAGAAAAATATTTTCATTTTTCTGATTACATAATTAGGGAATGATGAGGTATAAAATCTTTCTGAAATGTGTCCCTCCAGTTAGAAGATACATATTTGCCTTATCTTTGTTTTCGTTGTAGAAAGAAGTAGAAGTTGATGCTAATCTGATTCTTTACTCCTCTGTAGTTTGGGACATTTCAAATACATATTTTTTGTCCTGAGATTTTGTCTCAAATGGAGACAATTGAGACTTTGTCTTGGACTAAGAGAATCAAGACTTTGTCTAAAATGCAATAATATGGCGCATGCTAAACAAAACAAGTCTTTGTGTATCATTGTTATTAAAACATTGTAGCAGCAGGAAATAGCTAGACATGGACTTTCCTTCGCTACTTAACTGCTGCTATAGATCGGTTAAAGTTCAACTCATTATACATTTAAATCCCATTACAGTAGCTGAATGCTTTGACAAAGAAAGAAACAGCCTGTAAAACAGTTCCTTGCAAAATAGTAGTGCATACATTAAATCAGTATGTTCTCACCTTACCGTGTCCTTTGCTCACTCCACACTTCTCTGAACGTGACTTTCACTCCCGCACCCAGGCGTGACCTCCTCCCGCCTGCCCAGTGGAGCATCACCAGCGAGCAGGCAGGAACCCCCCCGGCGATCTGGCCCCCTTGGGAGCCGCACCACAGGGTCAGGTCCACCCTTCGGCATCGGTCCCCAGAGCCGGCCTCAGTCCCAGTCTTTGAGGAGCTGCTTGTGAGTCGTTGGTCAGAAGAAACGCCGCACGGTTTAATGCCCGTGGCAGGGGCTGCTCTCTCCTTCGGTGCTCCCTCCTCCGCAGGGCTATGGTCTGAAACTAAAGCAAGCTCTATAAAAGTAGATCTCCCTAGTCATACATTCAGGGATGGATTTCTTTCTCTTCTTCTGGTGCTCAAATCAGGGAGAGGACTAATTCCTCTGAAGATAATGGAGCAAACCAACACAAGTCAAAGGAGAACCACACTGTAGCTCTAAGAAACACCTATTCCTATTACTTCCTAGGTTTTTGTTGTTTTTGAGGGTTTTTTTGCTACAAATATATAAATCTTTGAATAAGCTGACTTCAAAGATCATAAAACCCTAATTGTCTGTGCAGACTAATGCGGTGTGCTGCTGATGCATAAAACAAGCATAGATAGTACACAAATACACTCAGGCTGGGCTTAAATTTAGCTTCAACCACACAAAAGATATCTTTATAACTAAGAATGATGGGAAGAAATATCTCATTCCAGACCAGATGAACAACTCATTTTTTCACTAATCCTGGATTTGGCTGACCTGACTTAAATGTGTCCTAAGACATTTCTTAGTGCTTTGGAAATTACATCAACATACTTGGGTTGGAGATGCCAGAGTTAGAAAAAAAAAAATGGGGATTCTATTTTTAAAATTTTGCTGTTCCTTTTAAAAACATATCAGTGAAGCATAACTTTTCCTATAGCTGTAATTTTTCAGGCTAAGCAAACTCCAGTAATTTCAAAAGCAGTGGGAACAAGGGGTCACTTGGGGCCAGCCAGAAAAAAAAAAATTAACTCTTTGTTCTATTCAGGTACAAGTTTTTGTCATGTTATTATTGTTGAAAAGAGTCAGCTTATAAATGGAAAGGTAAGCTTTTCCTTGCAAGAAAACACAAACTGAAAAATGTATGCAGCAATAGTGATTTCAGAACAGTATGAGAACATTAATGAGGGAAGTGAAACAACAAGGGGAGTTCAGCTGTGCATTTTCTCAGTACCTTTCCCTAGAGCTGGACTAGATTTTGCTAAATGACGTCTGTCACTGACAGCTGCTGTCATCAGGAGA
Organism: Cyanoderma ruficeps; assembly: GCA_008694505.1. Taxonomy (NCBI): domain Eukaryota; kingdom Metazoa; phylum Chordata; class Aves; order Passeriformes; family Timaliidae; genus Cyanoderma; species Cyanoderma ruficeps. The sequence continues at coordinate 17,005,167 of VZDJ01007755.1, read as the reverse complement.
CTGCCAGGAGCCACAAACACCTTTCAGCAGCAGGAGGCCATCAGCCATGGCAGTGTACAAGCTTTTCATGAGATTGCCTTAAGGTGAGAGATCCAAACCCTTTCCCTAATAATATTGCTGAAAGTCTTCAGTTTAGAGGGGAAGAAATCAGCATGGAAATTAAACATGAATAGTATAGATTCTTGTTTCATAATTGTTTTGTATCAGACAGCTAGACTTTCATGAGCTTGTGTTTTAGGTGATTTTTAGATGTTACATTTTATACAAATATACAAATAACCCCAAAACACTGAAAAACCCAAGCACAGGTAGTCAGGCTGTCCTTACCATTAAGGTGTGTTTAGCAAAAGGATGGATTCCCCCCTGCCCAAATTCACGCCTTTGAGCTCTGGCCATCTCACAGTTAAAATCCCTAGGAGTTAAACTTGGTCTTTACTTAACCTGCCAGTTATAGCTCAAATTTGCTGATTTCAACTGGGGCTCCAGTCACATTTATGTAGAAGTTATTTCCCATCCTCCTGGCAAGTCATAGGGTAGATGATTCTTTTCCTCCAGCATTTTCAAGTATGGGAATGGGGGTTAAAAAACCTATTGGCTTCCCAAGTGGCTTCCAACAGGGTAATGATAGTTTGGCACTGGAAAGGCTTGGCCTCTGTAGTTTGAGAACCAAACTGGGGAAGCTAGGATAGAAGTTCAGGCTTTGAAAACACCAGCTATCTTCTGTTTGTATCTACATCTGCATTGGGATAAATGCTCTCAGCAGAAGAAAATGCAATTTGTTTAAGTATTTCAGCCAAAGAACAGCAATTATAAAAATAAGGCACTCCTTTCCCTACCCTCAAAGCATTTGCTAGTATCAGTAACTAGGATCTCAGACCAAGTCCTGAGGCTTAAATCTCTTCTAACTGAGACAGCTTGACATTTAAGAGATCAACTATTATGCATTAGACATTGTGAAATGTTACAAACACTTTCTAGTTAGAGCTTTCCTTTGTCCCATTGACTAAGGAATAGTCACACTGCAATGATGCTGTAGACTCCTGGAGAAATGAGCTGCTTCACGCTGTAACTGCAGAGTGTGATCAGTGGATAGACAGGACACCAATGACCCTTTAGTCACAAGCCATCCAAGAAGTTCAGTGGCACCCTCTGAAACATCCACGGCTCCTCACTTGTCGGGAATTGTGTTGCCTTAATGAATCACATCAAAAATCTTTAATGGTATTTTAATAGCACTGAGCATGCATTGTTTCTAGGAAAGAAACCCCACAACCTCAAAAACCAGATGTAAGGATTTGAAGTAAAAAAACCTTGGTGATCTAAAAGTGCATACCAGGAAGGAAAACTCTGTAGCTACAACTCACAGTAGCTCCTGATGTTGGCATTGACAAAACAAAAGAAAGCCTTCTCCAATGTAACAAAGATTTCCATGAGTTGATCAGAACATATAGAACTCTTTGACCAAAAGTCTCTTTTATATAAGAAAAGTCTGCCATATATAAAGAAAATTTAAAGAGCTTAATCGAATATAAATTTCTTTCATGAAAGATAAATTTCTGCTTATAAAAAATTTCATAAAATTTCTTAATAAGCAGAGATTGAAAAGTGTTATATAAAGGTTGTTTGTTTTCTGTCTGTTACTGAAAAAGTTCTCCTGCTAAAAGAATAAAAAAATGCCTTCGTTGTTTTTTATTCCTTTTGCTTTTCAAGTTTTCTGTATTTTCATTTTTGCATTTTGTTTCCAAAAAATCAGCTTAAATATTGGGCCAAAATTACACTTGCAAACAACCCATATTTGGTGCAATCAAGTGGCTCAATGCAGACTCTTGTGTTCAAATACAGCAGATGGATCCTACATTAAACACTTCCCTGAAAATCCAGACACCTCAGGCAATGGCTGTTTTGAATTTTATAACCTAAATAGTGCCAGACCACCAGTCAGATGAGAAATATGCAAAGAAAAAAACTGAAGATATTTTAAGGAGCTGTAGCGTGGGGACACAGTAAATTTGGGTTTAGTACTTCCAGTATCAGATCAGAAGTTGGCAGTTACATACTGTAAAACATTTTGGAAAAAAACCCTCATGCTTTTAGCTGAATTCTGTTTGAAACAGTCTTAACTCTGTGCAGGTGGCACTTGGGCTTGTATTGATGCTGTCAGAGCGAATGTCACCAGCCAGTCCTCACCTTCTTGTTATTTTGTAATCTGCAGGCTGGTGTTGCCAGTCAGTGTCCTTTAATTTCAGCTTCAAGTCAGAATCTAATAATCTCTGTATTGCAGCCATTTCCATCATTTGCCACAGATATCTTGCACGTTCTTCTGACCTCTGCTATTGCATTCACCCTTTGCCTCCCTCCTCATAAGCTGAAGGAAGTGGAGAAACTCAGGATGATCTCAGGGACAGAGACATGGGTTTCTATCCGTAAAGAAGCACACTACAAGTCACGTGCACTGTTTGTATTTCCCTAGCCCTGTCTGCCAAAATTCAGGCTGGTTCCAGGTTGTCAGCATACACCACAATAAAGTTTACAATGCCATTTCTATGTGGATATCACAGGATAGACACCAAAGGACACCAAAGAGAACTGGAGCAGCGCAGGGAGTTTTGAAGAGTGTCTACGAGAAAGGAACAGATGACTTGATGCAGTAGTGTACTGCTGGTTCCTGAGGTGACCAGCTCATCCAAAGAAAGTGGATACAATGGGAACTTGAGGGCAGATCTCAAACTGAAACTTTGAGCCTAAATGTCCTCTTACCCGAAAAAAAAAAAAAAAAAAGATTCAAGGATTGAGGGGACTGACCTAGGGGTGGCAGACAAAGGGTACATGGGTAGATGGGCAGTACTTTCTTTGTCCTTGGGTGTTGTTTACAGGAGAATGTCAAAAAAAACCACCCCTGCCTCTGGCCTAAGTCAGGAAGCCACTATTAGACCTCTCTTGTGCTTGCATTTTTTTGTTTGTTTGCTTTATTTCTTTTATAGGGCGCTCCGGTTTTCTGGGCACGTCTCCAGGGATGTGCTTTGCCAAGTGGCAGCTTCACATTCTCAGGCAGGCAACATCCTGGTTCCACCCTATCCTGAATGGGCTGTGCTCACACACCCTCATCTACCATCAAGAACACTTTATTTCAGACAGATGTCTGGTGAAATTAGACTAAATCTGCATTTGTCTCATGAACTGGCCTTATTTAGTGTACCAGCACCTATAAATATGAGCTGTAGCTTGACATAGCAGTGTTGTATCCTTTGGAGAGATCCCAGAAGAAGAGATATTCCTTGAGACACGCACAGGCTCTTTCCACAGTCCAGTTCACAATGTCTCCTCAGGCATCATTTGCTGCTGGTGCATTGTGGCGTAGTTTGACTTGAGTGACAAGGGACTTCAACTGATTAGAAACTACGTGGATGACTGTCACATTCTCCAGCAGGGCAGAGATTTCACCTGTGGACATCGCCCACAGACATTCACTGTCTCCAGGGCTCTCGCCCAGACAGGGAAGGAAAAAAACAGAGATGCAGTTTCTAAACAGAAAGGAAAGTTACTTATCTGTGCAGTAGAGGAGAACCGCTTAAATTTTACAGTACTGCCCCGGAATACAGATGTGTAATTCAAGGGAAAGATGATAAATCCACACGTAAAAAGCCAGGGAGCCCGAGAAGGCAGCTGAGGCCACAAGGGGAGGGCTCAGCCCAGCAAGCACGCACCCTTTCCCCGGCGCAGAGCTCTGTTCCCGGGCAGCCATGGGCAGCGGCCGGCTCGCTCCCGCTCCCAAGGAGAGGAGAGAACAACCGGCTTGTTCAGGGGAACGAAACTTACTCCGGGAGTGCCGGGGAGTGCCGCGGAACCCTCATTCCCTGCCCCGGGCACTCACCGGCCGGCGGCGGCCGGGCCCGGCTCCCCGCGCTCTCTGGGCCGCTGGGCGGCGCTGCGGCAGCGCGGGCCCGGCCCCGCCGCGAGAGGACTGGAGTGCTCGCGGGCACTGCCGCCTGTGGGGGGCTGTGGAAATTATATGTATATATNAAAAGAAAAAAAAGAGAAAAAAGAAAGTAATGTGATTAAAAAAATTGGTTTAGGCGCAGAGGGGAGGTTTCGTGGGAGGATGACGTCCGTGGCGCTACTTGCGTACAGCAGCGAGCCCCGGTGGCCCTGTCCCTTTTTCCCCCGGGACCCCGGGCCACCGCCGATGCATCCCCCGGCTCCCGAGGGTACTGGAAGCACGTTCTCTTGTGTCTCCCACACCGAGGCAGTGCCGATACTGGAGCGTTTGTCGGGATTTCCACGGGAAGGCCAGAGTGACAGGCGGCACGCAGCCAGGAGAGGCGGCTGCCATGTAGCACCACAGAAGAGATGAACAGCAGAGCCGCAGAGATGAACAGCAGCATAAATACAGAAAATAAACATTTCAGAAGAAGGTTTCTTTAAAATGATCGTAACAAAGGGATTTTAATAATGTATTAATTGCTATATGGGGACAGTATGTAAGTGGTAGCAGTGACATAGGAAGGGGTGAAGCTTCAACTAACATAACCGTGCTCCAGTAGGAAACAATTCGAGGGGATTTGTCAAGACTCTGCCACAGTTTTGATGCAGGTTTGCCCGGGATTTTTGCCTATGCACAATATAAACCGAGCAAATATTTGCAATGGACCTGTTTTTAGAATTTCAATGACTACCTCAGTTCTGCATCTGAGAGTAAAAGCAAGTGGAGTGTCTGCTGTGGAGGAAGAGTAGGTATGTCAAAATGCTCAGAACAGCCACTGATACCAGACATTCTAACATCAGAAAATGTGTCAGCACCTTAGAACTTCCTAAGAGCTGGGAGAAGCTTGTCATTAAAACTCACTTTCAGAAGACCTGGAAATCTAGGGGATCTCTAGAGGGTCAAAAAAAAGTTCATGTTGAAACATGCACAGAACAACCCAGACAATTCAGGCAGTGAACTTCTGTCCAGCCCTGACATTGCCTGGATTCTACTGGCTGTGGGGCCGATGGAAGTCCATAGCTGCCCAAAATGACTGTATTAATAAATACCAAGATAAAAGAAAGTATGTTATTCATACTAAGTGACATGGATTAACAGACAGCAGATTTTGCTGAGATAATCTGGCACCTTTCTCATATAAGGCTGTTAGAGCTGCTAGATGCTGTTTTGTGCAGCTCTTTGGTGGAGAGGTTATAATATATCAGTATATCAGTTCACAATCCAGTGGTTAACTCTATCGGTAGTCTTAATGTTAGACAATCATTGTTCAGTATCATTCATTGTTCAGGGGTGTTAACTAGTGAAACACCACCTAGATTGTCTCCTAGCTATTTTCCATTTTGATCTGTGGTACAGAAAAAAACCATAAACTCATCATATGGCAACAGACCAGAGGAACAGGAACGAAAATAGGCCACTGATGTAATCAGATGGTAAACGAAAAGCAAGCATACGATATGCTGCCTTATTACAGGTAAACATGAATCTGTATATCTAAGAATAGAGTATAAAGGCCACAAAATTAAGATGGGAAACTATAATTTGAAGTAGTAGCTGTGGAAAACACTCACAAAAGAGGGACACAGCAACTGAACAGAAACTCCCACTGAAAGAGGATGTAGAGGGATAAGGAAACCTTTAGATGTACAGGCAAGTTTTTGAGTTGGGCTAAGGAGGATTTTGAGATTTGGTACTAATCTTGCCATTATTCTGAAATGTTGGGTCTAGTTCTCCTATGCTTGGGTCTGGGAGGATTGTTGTCACATTAGTGGGGGGAGAGGTCAGTGTCATTTTGCTATGTTAGACCCTAGGCACACTTTAAAGAGCTCCTAATGGTCCAGGGACTTCCAGGGACTTCTCTTGCAGACAAGAAAATGGTGTAATGTAGCAAACAGAATGCTGACTTTTGTGAAAGCAAAGCTTTTTCTACCTGAAAGATTGATTGCTGGTTGTTATCAAGTATAACTTTCCTGGAACTGAAACCATTCAATACAAATTTTTCTCCTAGATGGAAGTAAATACCTTTGAGGTCAGGCTTTCCAGCTTCTACCTGGGACTGGGAACAAAATTATGTCCCATAGGATAGTCACCTGAAACAGGAAAACCTTATGCACTTCTGAGGATAAATGTAAGACTATTTCTTTTACTGGACTTCTGAAAATAGCAAATTAAATCATAGAATCATTGAGTTTGGAAAAGACCACTAAGAAGATTTACTAAAACCATCAACCCAGCACATTCAAGTCTGCTGTCATTCTTTTTTGCAAGGGTTTCCTCAACCTCAATATTTTGCCCTCACATTTTGCTGTTGGACTGCTTTTGCACAGAGCAGCCAATGTCAACACTTGCCCGTGTCCCTGTGTGAGGATTTATGCATTTGCAAGTTGCCTGCATCTTAACACCTCACCACTGTGTTATTTCTTTTCATTTTAGTTACAGCAGCACAGTGTATACAACTAGGAGGCTAAAAGTGCCTAAAAATGTCCTTTCTTTTTTACTGAGTCACTATGCAGTTGTTTACTGATGATAGAAAAAAGGGACAACTGGAGAGCACCTGCTCCAGCCCTGTGCTCAGGACAGAGTCGATTTAACACGTGCTACTCTCTGTCTTTTCCAGTCAGCTGTAAATATGCCAAGGTAGAAGATTCCTCAGTCCCTCCAGGTAACCAGGGATTGAAAGGGTTTTCTCCCCTCCAGTGTTGTGATGGAATTTCCATTCTTGTTCCCTGATAGGCAAGTAAGTGTCAACTGCTGTTTACAGGGAAGGCAGTATGCTTGATAGTGATGTGATGAAGGACAAGCGCAGGGAGGTGGCATTTGCATTCTTCGGCTTGCTCTTGGTCTTACTCGTTGCTCAGCAACTTGTCTTCGGTGAAACCAGATAAGATTTGAGCAGCAACATTGTTCTCCCAGTCAGTGGTCAGTTAAACAACCAGGTAGTTGACCAAAGTGTTTGCTGAAGTCAAAGTAGATTCTGTTTTGACCAGTACTTTAATGAGCCTTGTGTTTACCTTCCTCCATTACATGTCCATCTTCTTATGCCAGTTTTAGTGATTTCTGGCTCCCTCCTTACTTGCATCTCTTGAAAGATTTTATAAACTATTCCCCATATTTGTCTGTTTTCAGCTCTGACTTGCTGACAGCACTGAATTTCTCCCTCAAGTCTTCACCTCACAAGTGATATGCTCTTTCTCCTACCCTCGACTTAATTTGGAATTGAAAAGTTCAAAGTCCAGCAATTTTCAAGTTTACTTTTGCATAATGTTCACATTCCTGGTGCTGATGATTACAGCAGATGTAGACAGCACCCAAGCACCAGAAGTATAGTGTCTGGCAACACTAAAAGTTGTCACCACAGCTGGAGCCACCATCTGTAAGACATCACACAGCTCATTTGGTACTTTAGGAAAAGTGTTACTCTCAGGCTGTCTCTTGAGGAGGCTCCTGCTGAGAGAGACAACAGTATGCCTTATTTTAATTTTGGGGGTGTCAAAACCCAAGAAAATCTTCGGACTTTCAACTACAAAACATTATGTGAAACTGAACTTACTTATGAGGAAAAACCTTCCTCACAGGCTAGGGAAAATAAAACAAACAAAACCCAAAACCAAACAAGACAAAAAAACCCTCCAATCAACTAACCAACCAGAAAGCAAAGGAGGGCAGGAATACCATATAAATTCATAGATTGCTGGATGTCATGAGTGAACATGTACTAAGAGGCTTAAATGACTTTTTGTTAATTTAGATGAACAAAAACTCTTTTTAAACAAACTGGACAACCCAGAGAAACTTGTTTTGTATAACCTGGATCTGCCCCTTCTCTGGAGCTACTGGAACATGGGCCATTCTATACAATAAACACATAATAAGGGAAATGAATAGAGATTAACCCACAGCATTAACAAGTTCATGTTTTGTAGCCCTCAGGATTATCTTGCTCTTTTTGGCTGACTGGAGAGCAGCTGTTTTTGGAACCGTTTCTAACCAGCAGAGCAAGCAGGCAGTTTTCCTTCCCTGCAGACAGCGATCACAATCCTGTCTGTTTCACTGTCAGGAAATATCAAGAAACTGGTACAAAAAAGCAGTATGTAAATAAACATGACCTGAAACTGCATGTTGCTGTCACAAGGATCCAAACATGTCTGAGCTGGGCTGTTGTGGACTCTGGCAAAGCCACGCAGGGAGTTCGTGCAGCAGCCTTCCCTGCTGGCCAATCCACATATAAATCCCATCCCCAGATTGCTTTCTAAATGCTAGTAGGGACTCTCCACCAATTCTCTTTCATGGATGCCACAAGAAGACCCACAGAAATCCAAAAGCTCTACAGCAAGTTGTTAGCAAAGGTAACAAACTCACTGTGCATTTTTTAGTACCCTTTGTGCTTGAGAGATGGTAATACAGTAAAAGACAGAAAATTACACTAATTTGATGAAACAGTTTATTTCCCTGAGACACAGATGAATCCAACCCAGTATTAAATCCAGTGGTTTTGTGAACCAAATTTATCTCCCATGAAAGTTACACACAGAGAAAGAGAAAGAAAAAGATGGGTAGTTGGACAAAAGTATTTGTAATTAATACATTATAATTCACATACAAATTTATTTTTGCAAAGAGATTTATAGGCATATAGATACTGCACCATTTAACTTGGTTTATTTTCTTTTGCTCTTTTGTTGGAGAAACAGGAGAGACAGCTGGGAGATGAGTAACTGAAGTGTCCGCACACCAGCAGACTGCAGGTTGAGACACCTCAACGTCAGGACCCTGGAAGCTGCCCAAGAGAGGGATGGTGGGTATCTGACATGTTTCTGAAGCTCTGTGGGAAACCTTCACTGTGGAAAACCCAGCTGCTGGCAGGTCACACCTCATGGCACACAGCTGTCTCTGCATTCACATATCTCTGTAAATTTTTTCTGGAGAAGATGGAGATTTTATAAATATGGGAGTAGATATCTGTGTAGGCTTAGATGTTTGCCTCCACAAGACTAAGATAGCATTTGAGCCAGTTAAGATACAGTGAATCCTGGACTGAGTTTCCTTACCAGCTAAGCTTTTCAATAGCATAAAGTCTGGTCTACCATCATGTATGTGAGGCCAGTAGGAAAACTGGGAGAGGAGTGAGTTACTGTTACTTCTGGCAGCTACACAAGCTCAGGAATTTTACCATTGGCTGCTTTAAGTAGGAATTTTTTCTGTGTAAAGGGAACAGTGACAAACCCATGAATAGTTAGGGCTTGTGCAGTCTTATCTACCTCACCTTAGAAGTATTTTCCATCTATAAGAACCCCAAAAGCTCAAACATATCTGTGCCTTTCTGGCAAAAACGAAACAGTCACAAACCAAGATGAAAATTTGATACTCTAGATAGATAAACCTGCATAGATTATAGGTAGTGGAAAACACTAAAAATTCCTTGCACTACAAATATTACACTTAGGCCATGGGTGACATTCCACTAAAGATATGGGTGCTGTAATTGTGAGATGACTGTTTTTCACCTCTAAAATTACCAGTTTCTGTGTTTTGACTCCCATATGGATTCAGGGCCATTTCCTCGGCTATTGTTAACGTAGTTCATAAGCAGCCCCTCTTATGCGGTGTAAATATCTATTTAAGAAAAGGGCAGCAAAAATAAAGTAGCAAAGGAACTAATTTCCATTTCTCAGCTGGATTCAGAATAAATATCCCAACAATCATCAACCAACACTAACAAAGCCAAGTTGAATGGAGTTCTGAGCAACCTGGTCTAGTGGAAGTGGTCCCTGCCAATGGCAGGGTGTTGGAACTAGATGACCTTTAATGTCCCTTCCAACCCAAACTATTATTCTGTGATTCTTTTATAGAATTATTCTATAGAAACTATTATTCTATGATTCAAGTTTGATGAGAGTAATTTCTCTTACTGATAACAACTGCAGGAAAGCTTGCAAATTTGGAATTTAAAAAACTAACCATTGAGCTTTACCCTTCAAACCATGTCAGTGCAATGAACCAACGCCCCCCCACCTCTGTAAGCTCTAAATGTAAGTGCTTCTATGAAACAGCAACTTATGTTTTTGCTGTATATGACTAACTAGCCAGGGGACTCACAGCCAGCCTGTGAGTGGTTCTGTTGTGCAAGTCAAATGGTGAACAACAGGGAGAATTTTTTTTAATATCCCTGTGGTAAATGATCTGGTGACCCCAAGGAGATGGTCAGCATTTCCCCAGTATTGGTGGTGTGTAGGTGCATAGTCTGACCTAGGTCTCTAAACTCTCTCAAAAGTCAATGAGAACAAGAGAAGAGGGATTGCCTTTTGAAGGCGTTCATTTAGAATGGGATGAAACTGCCAAGTCATTTTCACTGTCTATAAATAAAGATAGATTAGATCTCGAGTTTTATACCTCTGAAAATTAGGCAAGACTGTCTCCTCTGTAAGTAAGTAATATTTAAAAGGATTATTTCACTCTAGGCTATAAAATAATTTGATTCAATTGGATGTGTTTGGCAATGGAGATGTGTCAATTAGCAGTAATGGATCTAAGTTTCAGTAGTGTCTCTGAAGGAGCAACCCATGGTAAAAAATCCAGAGCAGACTGGAGTATTTTATAGAATAGTCAGTATTATGCATACCTTTTCAATTTTGTTGAGATTGCTTTTCATATGGTCTTGCACTTTGAAAATATTTAAACAATAGGTAGTATTACTTTTTTATTACATACAATTAGCTAAGTTCCCTTGAATTTTTTTTTTAAATAGTATTTCCTGATGAGAAAAAGACTAATCTATATCTAGATATCTCTGGGGGAAAAAATGAGTCTTTGATCTATAGGCCTCATGAGTGTACTAACCATGCATTCAAAGACACATAGAAATTCTTTCTAATGTAGTTAAAGTGAACAAATACAACTACCAACAATATACAACAAATACAACAATCGGAAAACACTTCCTGAATAATTTCAAGCAGTCACCATGCTTTTAATTTCTCTTTTAAAAATGATTGCAGTATTGATCACATTTTGTTGTATAGTAAAAAAATCTGTCTGTATCTTCTCACTGAAAGAGGTCAAAATGAATTGTGCTAATCACATGTATAAAAACCAGACTCCATCCAAAAACCTGAATTCACACTGTGTGATTCATTTTACTCAGCTACATTCTGAAGTAATGCACAGATTAGGTAATAAAAGTGATTCCTTCATCAATAGCTAATGAGAATTATTCACTGAAAGATCAGTGAATTCTGAAAGTGAAATATGACACCAAAATTTGTATCAAAAAAAGAAAAAAAAAGAAACCACAAAAACTATGTAGACAGTCAGCTTTGACAAGTGCTCACTTATAGAGTTTTCCTTAACTGAGCACATACTTTTTTGCAATACGTGTGGTAGTACCAAAAAGGGGTAGTCCTTTTTCACTGCCTTATCTGAAACAAAATTATTTAGAAAATTATGAAGAGACATACTGTCTCTCATTTTCCCTTTAGCTGGCATCCAGGCTGCTGTTAAGAACAAACTTCCTAGAAAAGGAAATGGCATCCTGCTGTGCCTTTCATGAGGGATGTTGTACAGTTACCAATCTGTAAATGAGAGCTGACACTGCAATACCAAATATTTTATAGAAGCTTCTGAAAAATGGAGACTCTGTTATAGTTTCTAGAGTCAGTGTGACTAAGTGATTAACTCCAGGACTTTTCTACAACCATCCTTTTCTTTTTGTGAAGTGATTATCTCATTAGCAGTGGTGATTCTAAATGACCTAAAATCCTGTTGAAATGAAAAAGGAATAGAAAGTATATGCCTGTCACTATGTACCACTGCTGAATTTCCAGAAAAGCCTGATGATGAGTTGCTCAATTTCTATGGAGTGGGTAACAGAAAGATAAAGCAAGTATGTCCTTACTAGTTGTAAGAAACACAACTTGTCTCTTCGTCTTCCTGTGTACGATCAAGTTCTTTAGTAGGAGATCTGCTAAATATTCATGCTAAAAACACGAATGCCAAAAGATGGATTTTAAAAACATTTACATGAAATAATAGTGATAAGGGAGCCTAGATATGATGACTTGGAATTGGAATTACAGCAATGTCTGAGCATCAGATCTGAATTCAGTTTAGCTCTGCCCTCAGACTGTCTATAATAAAGACATCTAATTTTATGTTCACTTTCACTCCCCATCTCATTTCATGTTTTCTGTTTCATCCTATCCACCTGTTTCACCCATTTAGAATAAATGTTTTTTGGGGGAATACCTCATTTCATAGATGCCTCGATGTTAAACAGACCAAATAGTATCAGTCCTAATCCTAATTACAATATTACAACTAGGGAAAGGATAATTCACATCAAAATAATGAAGGATAAAGTATAAACCTTAAATTATGAAGCTTAAAGTATGAATCTTAAAAGATAATTGGTGATTTATGCAGAAGGATAGAAGTTATTTAGATCAAAACAGAATTACCCATCAGGATAGTGGGATTCACTTTAGACCCAAAAAAGAAATCAAAGCAAAGTCTGCAATCAGATTTTAACAATGACAACACCAGGTCTGTGGAATTCAGACACTTCATTCAGGCAAAATTTAATACCAAAGGTTTTGTAGGCTGGATCAACTAAAACATTGATAGTAAAACAGTATAGAGCTGGGTTTAATACGTATGAAATCAATAGTTCACAAATAATAAGAAATTAAAGCAGAGAGTTGTCTTGTGTGACTATTTGTTTATTTCTTTGTGTTTTTTGAAACCTGATTCCTGAAGTTAGATACATAAGATTATCAGTGAATATTTAAGTGTAACAGTCATGACGACAATAAACACAAGCTGCAGTTCAGAGAATGATCTAAGATGAACTTAAAATCTTTGCTTGTAGGACTGAGAAAGAAGGTTGAAATCTGTTGGAAGTTTGCCTTTATGGCGTGGAAGAGGGAAATGGGTTTCCAGAGCACTATATCATAAAGAACCTTATCCCTATTGCTCTCAAACCCAGCAGATATGAAGAAAGTGAAGAGATTTTCACTCATGTGCAGAGTGAAACGCAATACACAATGAAGGCTCAGGTCTGAATGATACCTATCAGCTTCTGTAGTTGCACTGGGCAGTGGCCCACCAATCTTTGCACAAAGTGTAGTATCATATAGTGTTCTTATACAGTAATCCTTTACAGCAGAATAAAGGTGATGGTATCTTGCCTTGTGAGTATGAAAACGACCAAAACGCAACCTGTGATAGCCAATTTTCTTTTATGTTGTCTAGTCAGCAATCAGAAAATGCTGTTTCCTAAACAAGGTGCTTTTTTGGATGCTGCCTCTTTACCTCAGTATTAATTGACCTTGATTCCCAGAGTGAGTCTCTAATTGCTGTGCGACTGCATATCTGCTGTCAATAATTCTGAATGATCAACTTCAATTTCTCACTGCTTGAAGTTGCACTTTCTTGTTCTTTCTTGTTCCCTCAAATGCCCTTTTGTTCTTGATGCCATCATGTTCCCCAAACTGTGTGGTCTCTCTTTTATTTCACTGCAGCAGCTGCTTTGGCATTGCTGCGTCTTCTGTTTCAGATACATGAGTGGCTCTGTACATTTGTGTTGTGAATATCATGGCTTCAAACCCTGAAAGACTTTTATGTCCCAAAATGTTCTCATTGCAGATTTTATCCTGCCATCTGATGTGCAATATGGCCCACAGATGGTACAGATGAAACCACCCTGCAAGCTGTAAATGTTGATAGTCAAAATAAGAAGTTAGAAGAAAACATATAATTAATGTCTGTTCCTTTTCAAAAAAGCAAAACAAAAATAAGTCCAAATAGGGAAAGTGTTACTACATTACACATACCAGAATAATTCTCACTCATTCAGTACATATCTCTAATTAAATTCAAACACAAATTTTGAGGGAAATCTAGACTGCAATTACTGGGATCAATTTAGATATAATTAAGTAATCTGAGTTAGAGTTATCATATGCTATAGCATAGTATTATACAGGCACCTTGCTATGCTTTCATGTCACTTACAAACCTTTAATAGCAAATATAGTTACTATCTAAATCTGTCCAGAGTCCCATGGCAACATTATCTCAACATTATCTGACACTGTCATTACTTAATTCCATTATATTTGTGTGTAGTATCAATAGCAGAGTTGACATACACAGTATAAAAATATACCACTTAGAACTGGCAAAGTGACAAAATTTGATCCTAAAGTCTGACCTGATTTGGTAAATTCTCTTAAATTCTGATTCAACTAAAGTTTTAGCTACCTGCTGTTAAGGGTCGTATTATTAACAACTTAATAAATACAGAGATACCAAGATGTTTAGGCTACTGGAGGCAGTGTGTCTTCAGGTAATCCATGGCTGCAGCCCAGCTCTAAGCAATTCAAGCATCTGAATAGTCCTCTCAAAGCCAACTGATGTAGCTATTCACATAAAATTTGCATGAAATCAGAATCGAAGTAGCCAGTGAACCACCCAGTTGCAAAGCTTTACTTGGGAGGTGCCTTGGTTTTGAACATTAAATGAACCTAGCCTTTTTTTGCATTAATCAGTCTTGGCTATAGTCACGAGCTCCAGAACTTCCTTACATTTATTCTCCTGTTGCAGTTCTCATTTCTGGACCAGCATTTTTGTAGTGCCACCTCTACTTTCCCCAAGAGGTATGCACAGTTTTTTTTCCCTCCCATTTTTTGATGGCCAGGATGCTGGAACTTAGTGTTTCAACCAGCAAGTACACAAGAAAAGAATGTGATGAAAGTACTGGACGTCTTTTTCTCTGTCACACTGCAGCATGTTCCTGTCCAAGAAAATGAACAAACAACACTACCACTTTTTTGTCACTCTACCTTTTTTTTTTCCACTGGTGTTGAAGAGGAAAGATAAAACACTGCATAGTCCCAAGAGATGAGGAAGACTTTTTGAAAAGCTCTCAAGAAATATGTCCTGTGAAAAGTGAAAAAAGGAGATGGCTTGTATGCTTGCTTAATCAATACAAGGCAAAAGGAAGGAAATGCAAAATATTTTTTTTCCCCAGTTCAATGGCTATATACCCTCAGACCACTTGGCTATATTTCTAGTCTCCTTCCCTCGCTCCTGCTATGTCTGACCTTCATCTTTGTACACACCAAGAATCCAAACCCACTTCTTCCCCATCGACTTGGATGCAATTCACAGATCTAAATGTTCCAGATCCTTCTGTTTCCAATCTCTCCAACACAATCAGACCCCCTCATCTTTACCCACCTCATTTTAATATCAGACACAAATATACTCAGAGTGCCCTTCTCCTGTTTGCCTCCAGCAACATCCTAGCATGCTAAATCCCTCCAGCTTCTACTTCAGCACTCCTGCGCCAGCTCTATTGCTAACTAAACCCAAACACAACATGAGGTGATCCTCCCGCCCAAATTTCAGCTCTGCCCAGCGTGCCCTGCAGGGCCGTCTCTGACAGGGTAGATGGCACTCCCAGTGCCACCTTCTGCCCTACCGGCCACCGAGCCACGCTGGATATACGGCAGGGTTTTGACACTTCCTAGCTTGGCTCCTCTCAGTGCAGGGCTTCGCCCCTTCCCTCACAGACTGGAAGCACCCCAGTTCGCTCCGTCCCCATCGAGTCCTGGCCGCCAAGTCCCGAGTCTCACTGCTCTCCACCTGCCTCCTCCCGTAACTCATGCTCACACGAGCGCCCGTTCCATCACCTCAGTCCCTGACACGACGCTGGCACCCCCTTTCCAGCCCCGTCGCCCTGGGGCACGGCCGGGGACGCGGCCGCCGGACACCCCCGCACCTGAGCGCGGCACTCCCGCGGCCACCAGCCGCTCCCTGCGCTCGCCGGCCCCCGACCCCTCTCCTCCCGCTGACAGAGCAGGAGGGGCGGCACCTGCGGGTCCGCCCCATTCTCCTCCCCTCGCCTCCCCTCCCCTCCTCTTGCCGAGAGAGAGAGAGACCGAGACCCGGAGGGAGGGAGAGAGAGAGCGAGCCGGTGGCACCGAGGGCGCCGGGAGGGACTGCCTGAGCGCCGTGCTCGGCGTGCGGGGAAGGAGCTATTAAAAAAAAAATCCAAAACAAACCTCCAAATTTTCAAATATTTAAATTTAAACAAAAAAGTGAGGGAGGTGTAGAAGGAGAGTGCTTCAACTTTTTCTCTCTCTGCCCACAAGGTAAGGGAGCGGCGCGGGGCTTTGCTTCGCTTTCTCGCCGGTTTCTGGGAGGGCACAAAGGTAGCGGGATCGGGCGGCGGCGGCGTCTCCGCTGGCGGAGTCGCGCTCGGCGTTGTCACCCCGCGGAGCGCAGCCCCGGGGGCGGCGGGGGCGGGCTGCGGGCTGCCAGCGGCGCGGCGGGCAGCGCCCATGTCATCCGCGGGCTGCGGGCGCCCGCCCCTGGGTGGGCTCCAGCCCTTTGTTACCGGCGTCTTGGAGCGGGGCCGGGGGAATAACCCAAGCGGATGGGGCAAGGCGGGGGCAGGAGAACCTTGCCGGGGGGGCTGCGGGAGCAAAGCGGCCGCCGTGGCCGGGCGGGCGGCGGGCAGCCGAGCCTCGGGACGAGGCGGGCGCGGGGGGTGCAGGTGGCTCAGCCGGGGAGCCGGTGGCGAGTGCGCGCCCCCGCCCCGCGCTGCCACGCGGGCGGCCGCCGGCAGGGGGGGCTCGGCCGCCTCGCCCTCCGCGCCCGCGGGAGGCTGCGCCCCCGGCGGGGAGCGCCGGCCGCGGGTGGCCCGCGGGACGGGGGTGTCTGGGGGCACTTGTGGACACGTNGGGGGGGGGGGGGGGGGACAGGGCGCCGGTCCCCCTTCGCGGGGATGAGGGGCTGTCGCTGTGGCGGAGGGACGGCCGTGTCCCCGGGAGACGCGGCGGCCCCGACGCGCGGTGGCGGCCGCGCTGCCCCGCGGGCCGTGTCAGCGGTGGCCCGGCCGTGATGCTTCCACCTCAGGGGGCAGCTGACCGACACGGCTGCTTTGCTCTTGGGAAGTAAAGGTAGAACGGGGAAAGAGCGGCTGGGATGAAGCCGGCGGCGGCTCCCCGCGGCAGCTGACAGATGTACGCAGGGGCCTTTAGGTACCGCCGGGTCCGGCCCTTCCCTCCCAGCGCTTCCCGAAACCTCCGAAAGATAAAAACTTTGTGTACACCATAGGATTTCGGCCAGCTCAGCGGGTAGGCCAAGCGTTGCTGTTTGTTTAGGCCCCAAGCCTGTAAATATTCATCCTCATTCTGAAATTTAGGAATTATCAATGGTTAGATGTGTTTGAAGTGGGGGAGACTCCATGGAAAAATATTTCCCATGACTGCTGCTTGTCAGCATGTTTGCTTTGGATACACTGAAGGCAGGACCTTTTTTTACATTATTCCATTTACCTTTCTTTGAATTGCTGCCTCTTCAGACTTTTTCACTGAGTGATTCTTTAAGTATTATTAAAATAATGCTTCATATTCTTCATACTTCATTGATACCTTGTTATGAAGAGCTTTTTTAAAAGATGGAAATAAAATGCTGCTGAGAAGAAAATGTGTCTTTTTTTCCTGACTAGGAATTACTGAGGTTTTTTTAGATTTAATTTATTTTTACAATTATTACTGTTGTCTGAGAGGTGAAGCAAATAGGTGCATAGTTCAGTTGCGGGTATAGTTATACATGTGGCTTCTGAGACACGTAAAGCTTTCAGCACTTTTAAATACTGTAAAGCACACCAAAGTTTGGTTTTTATTAAGGTATATGTCCTCTGAGGAGAAACAACGATGGGTCTTATGTTGGTTGAAAACCTTATTACATACGTGCTAGTGGATTAAAAACATCTTTATAAATTTTAAACTTTATCCTGTAGAATTTGCTTGTGAGTACAACAAAAGCACTTAGGAAGCTGGAGGATTAGCTTGTTAAATACCTCTTTGCAAAGGAATAGGGAATGTGTGAGTGTTCTCTGAGCTGTTGAGAAATGTTTAGTTATTTGTCGTTTTTAACATTGGTGGATTTTGTACATATGCAAACTTTTTCTGATGTATTCTCAAATATTCCCAACAAAATGATCCAGAAAGTCAATGAATAATGCTCAGTATGTGCCTACCTGTTTAAATGATTTGGTTCCGAGCCCTAAAGGTTTAAGTCACCATCTGTAAATACAGATTAAAAATACAGTGTATATTTTCCTTACTGTTAGTAGTGTTTGTGCAAAACATTTTTTTTCTAAGGTGTTTAACATTAAAAAAAAATCAGCTTTAAGAAACAATTTGTAAAGCCAGGAATTTTTATTGGTTGGGTTTGGCTGTAGCTAATGTAGCAATCATAAATAGCGAGGATTTTTTGGTAAGGTAGTTTTTAAGCCCAGGATGTAACACTGAAGGAAATAAGCAGTAATAGGCAAGCTGATTACTGAGCTTTTACTGGGAAAATTAAATTACATGAAGTTTCTTAAGATTGCATGAGGACATCACAGATGAAAGGAGGGGTGATCTGACTGTGTGAAAAGTTTGTCTAGTACTCAAGAAAAGCACATTTGGTTCAAGGTCTTTTGAAACACATAGCTACTGGCATTGATATTTGATGGTTCAACAAGTCATGTCCAAAGTATTGTGCAGATACAAGGTAAAGAAAATTTGGAGTCCAATTTAGAAGACTCTAATTAGTTGCTATGGGATATAGAGAATTAAGCTATTTTTTTAAGGGAAAAATGTCAATACTTTGAAGCCAGTCACACTATGGATGCTGGGCTCTTTATTCAGTGGAAAGCTAGACTCAGTATAATGTCAAAAATATACTCTAAGAAACCTTTTAGTGGAAGCTGAAAAAAAGATTGAAGGCATTTCTCTCTAATTTTCAGTGCTTCTAGGAAATTTGGAGTGGGCATAGGACTGCAAGGACTTTACTTCCAGTGGCATAACCAGCTTTGTAGTACCTTTTATATTAAACATGTGGTTTTTAAAAGTGCTTTTTTTGCTTTGTATGGTTCTGTACCATATGTTTTGCATTTAATTCTTTGAATGACCACTGCAAGGCAGCCAACTTTGGGTAAATGTGGCAACTGTTAACTAGTGCTTAGCAACAGTGCACAATAATCAGGACGGGAAGTGAGGAAGAATACCATGTCTAATTGAAACTACAGGGGGCATTTAGCTAGGTAGGATGTAATTAACAAAACATGGAGCTTGGACATGATATTAAGGCATCACATCTTGACTCTTGCCAAAAAAGGACTGTGAAATCAATAACATAAAAAAAACATTTCAGATATTTGGCTTTATACCCTGGAAGAGCAGCCTCTTAGAGATGAATGTTCTTTGCCTATTCTTGCATAATAATTTCTTACACGTAATGCAAAAGATGCATTTTCTTTTCTTTCTAAAACATAATTGTGAGGAGGAGAACTATTGGGAAAGCAAACAAATGAAGGAGTAATAAGCCTTGGCATTCTAACAATCATGTCTTTCAGAGAATTAGTCCTGTGAACTGGAGTTCATTAGATAATAGTGAGCAATTAAGATATCTCTAATATCCTGAAACAGATTACAGCAGCAGTCATAAAACAACACTAAACTTTTACAATTAATGTGTTATTTTTTTCCAAATTGTTGACTTTCCTCAAATCCTGTCTGGTCATTACTTTCCTTAATGTGTTGAGAAGAGTATTGCTTGTAAAAATATGTATTCAAAACACTTTTGCCTAATGTGGTTTCAGGTTTTATTTTTTAAAAATTCAAGACCTGATCATTTTGTTTCATGCGGTATTCCATGTGGAGATACATTCATGGACCAATTTTATTTCTTGTATAACCCAAACACATCTTGTTTCTAAGAACTCTGAAGATATCCTCACATAATAAGAAGTGAATGAAGTTTCAGTGAGTCATTGCAAAAGCTTACATGCTTTGAGCAAGCTACTATAGTTCCTGTTAATGGATTTGAATTTGCAGGTAGGTGGTGAAGATGACCTCCAAAACCAAGGAGCCATTCTTTGAAGGTGCTTTGGTGAACTATCCAGCAGTATTAGGCTCTTAATAATTAAATAGAATCATTACTGTTTTTCTAATCCAGAAGTAAAAAACACAGGATATCTTTTGGAGGAACTTGTAGAGGACAGAAATTTGGAACAGAATTTATTCACAACAGGGACAGCCAAATTTTGTACACTGTTGTTGTTGGCTTGGAAGTATCAAACAGAAGTATGGAGTTCTTACAGAAATTACAGGCTGGATTGATGTTGGCTTGGAAGTATCAAACAGAAGTATGGAGTTCTTACAGAAATTACAGGCTGGATTGATGGGCCAATGCCAATTGTGTGAGGTTTAATGTGGTAAAGTGCCAAGTCCTTCTTCTGGGTCATGATAACCCTGTGGAACACTACAGCCTTGGGAATAGTGGCTGGAAATGTACCCAGTGGAAAAGGACCCTGGGGTATTGGTTGACAGCCAGCTAAACATGGGCTAGTGTGTATCCAGGTGGCCAAGATGGCCAGTGGTATCCTGGCTTGTATCGTATCCTGTAGCCAGCAGGACCACAGCAGCAATTGTCCCTCTGTTTTCAGCACTGGATGAGGCTGCGCCTTTAATCCTGTGTTCTGTTTTGGGCCCCTCAATTCAGGAAGGGCATTGAGGTGCTGGAGCATGTCCGGAGATGGGCAACAGAGCTGATGATGGTTCGGAAAAACCAGTGCTATGAGGAGTGGCTGAGGGAGGCGGGATTGCTTAGCCTGAAGAGGCTCAGAGGGGACCACTTGCTAGATGGGTGTTCATCTCTTCTGCCAGGTAACAAGTGACAGAGAAGAGGAAATGGCCTCAACTTTCACCAGGGGAGGTTTAGATTGGATACTGGGAAAAAATTCTGCATTGGAAGGTTTGTCCAGCATTGTAACAGCCTGCCCAGGGAAGCTGCTGAGTCACCAGCCTTGGAGGTATTTAAAAGAAGTGTAGTCATGGCACTTAGAGACATGGTTTAGTGGTGAACTTGACAGTGCTGCGTTGATGCTTGGACTCAATGATCGTATAGATCTTTTTTGACCTAAATCATTCTATGATTCTGTGATTCTAAAATGTAATTAGGTTTGGTTTGGATGACTGCTAAAGCCTGGTGAGCTGGTTTCTCTTGTCTTATTCTGTCACACAATAATGTCACAACTTCTGTGAAATTCTTTTGGGACTTGAGAGACCGTAGAGAATTGTGTAAATGACTACTTTCACTGAAGTGTATTTAATGTTTTTCTCATTGAGTTAGCATTTTAAGTTCCATGGCACCTCAGATGTTTAGTAAAAAACCTCCATGTACTTGACCTGAAAATCTTGCATCGTATACTGTCAAGTGCTTTGGTTAATTTGCATTTAATTTTTTAGCAGTTAGAGTACACTAATTAAAAAAATGTTCATAAAATATAAAAGGTAGGAAGAACTATATGTTGTGACATAAAATCACTAGAAGAGTAAGAAGGTAGGGAGCAACCTGAGTCAGTATGATGAGATACAACTGATTAATATTTCTCAAGTAAGGTTCTGGAGAGGTTATTTTGAGATAGTTTTTCAAACTGCTGGAGCTATGAACAGAAAACAGTGTGGGCAGACCTAAGATACTGTTACTTAAGAGATTACCAGACATCTGTTGTACTGGTTCCATGAACAAGCCTGGAGTGACTAGTTTTGTGAAAGGCTGTGCAGAGATCCTGTTGTTCTCTGTCTCCACCAGTGTCTGTAATTAGCTCTTTTCAAGACCCTTGATGTGATCTGATCAGAGCACTTTGAGGCATGTGAAGAAGTTAGTTACTGAATGTAGCTGTGGTCTGAAACGTACTCTATTAATAGTCTTCCTTTTTAAAATGATTCATCTGTGTGTCTCACCAAAAGTGATAATATTTCCCTAGCACCTACAGTGTGAAGCTTCTTTAGATGGCTATTTTAAGCTGCTGAACACTTTCCTGGTTCTTCTGTCCTTTTGCACCAGATTCTGCTGCACCTCCCTCTGCAGCACTGATTTCTCTGTTGAATGGAGCGTACAGCACCAAAATTTCAGAAATCAGTAGCCTTTTTTGAAAGGCTCTGTTTATGCTGCTGTTTTTCTCTAGAGCCATACTAAATTTCAGTCTGGCTTCACAGAGAAGTATTAATGTGCACATGAAACATTTTACCTGTAGCATTCTGCAGATTTGAGAGATATTAGGATTTGTCCCTCCCCATCACTTTTTTTTATAATGCTGCCTCCAACTTCAAAACTTGCTTTCTTACAGACTCCCAGGCCTGTATGCATAAGGAAAACTAAGGACAATTTTTCTGTGAGTGTGATAGTTAAATTATGCTTTTAATTTGGTAGAATTCCCTTACGCCACTCCTTTCCCCCCCTTGCATTATTTACAGCTGTCTTTTAAAATATAGAGTCATATGCAATTGTAATGCCAATGCTTAGGGAGACTTGTGTATATTCTGAGTTGTACTGTCCCTTGTGTTATCACTCAGGAGTAATTGAGTAATTAGAAGAGTGTTTGGAAATTACTGTGAGCCTGATCTCCACAGTCTTTCTACTAAAGAGGAAATGATCACTTATTAAAAAAGTGAAGCGTGGCACAGCATTCTGGGCTTAGAGAGATTCAAGCTCTTTCTCCAGCATACCCACTTCAAAGAGACAGTGTAATGGTAAGGAACAGCAAATGCAGATAGCTGAGCTCAGCTGCTTCTGATGCTGTAAGGAATCTGGGTGACTACCTCTTTACACTGGAATCCCTGGTGAAATACAGCTGTTCACAGCAAAGTTTTATAAATACTACTCTTGCCTACCCATGCTCAGAATGAAGAGCCTATGTTAAAAAACTTTGTCTTGATGGCTTGATTTGGGATTTGCAGAGAGCCAAGTGCTCTATTCCCTGTCCTGAGCCCTGTGTCCTTTTACTGCTGGTACAGTACTTCACTGCCAGTAGTTCTCTACTGTCTCCTTGGTGATAATGTGTTTCACAGTACGATTGCATCTTAGTTTTGCCATTCAGGAGAACAAGCCATCTACTTTTACTGCTTTTGTTCCTGCCTCACTGACCATCTCCCTGTGGCTCCCCAGGAAGTCTCCCAAACTCTGTGTTGCTTTGCAGTATTGGGTGGGTTTATTCTCCTGCTCTTTTACACTTTAAGTCCACTTTGAGAACAGCTGTTTCATAAAGGAAGCCTAATCCTGTAATTTCTTTAAACCACTTATGCAGAATCAATTCTTAGTGCAATTAGGTGATTCCTTTGGGAAGACTGAGAAATAGATCTTGATTTTTACAACTGCAATGCACTGAACCAAGAAGAGGGAAACAGCTTCCTACCAGTCATGTTGTATGTGACATTTAAGAACACAGGTGGTTTCCTATTCTTATAAAAAATGCTTTCAAAAATTAATATGTATGATAGGATGTTAAGATACTGTTGTTACTCTTTTGAATCTTAACCTCTTAGAGGGAAATTTCTGGTTGTGAGAACAATAAGAAATTAGGTGGATTAGCCAAGTGATCAGTACCACCCCACAGAGGAACAGTTTTGAAGAAAATGTAGAGGAGGAGGTTGAGAAAGGCAAAGTCACCCAAGAACACTTTAATGCCTCCAACAGAGGCACACAGAACTACCAATGGGATATTTAAAGCAGAAGTTCAGAGTGAAAAATATGCATATCCTCACAGTCCCTTTTGCAGCAGTTTCAATAAAGTTTGACAGTGCCTGCCATATTTTTTTTTCCAGTAGGAGAGTCAGCAGTCAATATCCAAGCCTTTTGAGTAGCATGAAAATGACTTGCCTGCCAGACTGTGGACTTAGAGGAAGAAGGTGAAATAACAATCATGATTATAGCAGATGTGGAAGGTGAGCTGGATTTCAAGGGCATGAAGATTAAAACATTAGCTGTCACAAACTTTTGTGTCAAGAGCTATGAAATGACAGGGTATCTAAACATACAGATTTTTTTTGTTTTGTTTTGCTGCATGAACTTAGTAATAGTCTTCTTTATTACTGCATGTCTGAAAGTGTTTTGGGTGCTGCATGGAAAATACATAGGAGGCAGTTGCCTCCTTCAGAGTACTTAAAGCTATAAAGGATAGTGTGTATGTTTGTGCATGTACATATATATACATGTAAGAAAGAAAAAAGGACATGAATTAAGAATGCTGAGGTCTAATATCTTACTGATCCAATACATTAGTGGGTCTTTAAAGAAGATTCTTTTTTTTTTTTAATGACTGACTGGCTGAGATGATTTATGCTGGTATTTTGTGTTCACAGTTGGCCTTTATAGCCCAGAAGTTCTTAGTGGGTAGTAGATATGCCACTCGTAATGTTATTCAGAACAGTATGCCTTAGAAGCTTTTAAACAAAGGCCACCACTACAAAAACTCCCAGTTTAATTTTAAACAGCAGATACGACCTTGTGGCAGAAAAGCCTGAGAAGGAAGGGGAAAAAAAAAGGATTCTTCTGGCTGTTCTCAGCCATCATAATGAACAGTGTTGCTTGTTGACTGTCCAGCTTGGCTGTTTTATTGAGGGAAGTCTTGTGTCTGGTGTCTGTGCAGACAGATGCTCGGTTTTCATCTGCAGCACAGCTGACTGGCTTTCTGTCAAGCTTGGCTTAGGGGTTAGTCCAGTTCTCATGTGGATTTGGTGTAGAAAGAGGGAGGCCATGCTTGCAGTAAGAGTTAAGCACTCCCCTGCACAGTGCAGTGTAGGTTTTCAGCTCCTTTTGCTGTCACTGTAGTAAATCCATTTCTGATTATGTGCTAAAGCCAGCCAGATTAACTGCTGAGTTGAACTTGTGAAGTTGTATGTGTGTTGCCAGAGACTGTCCTGCTGGAAAAGGCAGATCTACATAACCTGTAGATTCAGAAGAGTTGAAAATTCATCCTAACATTGTTGCTTTGATGTCTGTTTGAAAGCAAAAAAACCCATGTTTGCTTTTGATTAACATGTTTAAAGGATGCTGTCCCTGCAGTCTAATAAATTAGAATTGGATCTGGGACTTAGTTTCAGTAAAAGACAGTGTTCTTCCAGATGCTTTTTAATTGAATCTTCCTGTGAAAATGGGCTCAACTTCTAATTCAATGACATGCAGTTCAGAGGTTTAGGGCTGAAAAAGAGAGAGGAATGCAACAGATGCTGCATAGTTTTGATACTTCTTATGTAGGATGATACTGATATTTTAAGCTCGTGTTCTCTATTCTGATTCACTATATAAACAAGAACAGCATGAACCTCAGTGTATAACCTTGACACAACTGGATCTTTATTTTATAGGCCAGTCACTAGTAGTTTGTCCAAATTGCAAAAACTGCATGTTGAGAAACAGATGAAGTATTTGCATCGATAAAACATATAATTTCCTTTAACAAAAGGTGTTTTGTTCTTTGGGTTTTTTATTTTTAACAAATGGACCTTCAGTTCTTGATTCATTGTATTCTAGCTGAGAATCACTGAGAACCTCACAAATTTGACAGGATAATAAGTCAAAACTATCAATGCAGATCAGCCACGAACCAAAATACATCATAATATGTGTTGTTTTAATGGGATTTCAAACGTGGCCCTGCCAAGAGTGTGAATTTGGACTGGTTGACCTTCGGAGATCCCTTCCAACCTGAATGATTCTGTTGTTGGTTGTAAAGTGGGGTGGTACAAAACACATAAAACTTGGCAGTATTACCTATTGGTAAGGTACAGCTTCCTGAAACAATTAATCTGGCCCAAGACCTTTGCAAAAAGATCGTCAAAGAACAGGCTACTGGCAGCCTGAACTGTTTTGGTCACCTGCTTTCCACTGGCTTCTTTCTGGCCATTTTTCTGCTATGTGCCAGATGTGCTTACTGTATATCCTCAGAAATATGTGCTGGTTGCCCATCCAGTCACACACATCAACAGAGAGACTCCGTGAGTTCTGCTGCTGGCAGCTCTCTGCTGCTCTTGTCATGTTGGTGGAGGGCAACAGGAATGGTCTGGTGATTGAGGCATCACTGGGCATATGTTAATAGGAAGGCTGCAAAGCTTGAGTGATTCCCTGAGAGGTTGTTTGGCCTGTCTGGGATGGAAGATTGAGCATCAAAGGGTAATAATGATACCTGGTGGATTGACATCGT
The DNA here is from genome assembly GCA_008694505.1 of Cyanoderma ruficeps. Lineage (NCBI taxonomy): Eukaryota > Metazoa > Chordata > Aves > Passeriformes > Timaliidae > Cyanoderma > Cyanoderma ruficeps. The sequence continues at coordinate 16,979,146 of VZDJ01007755.1, read as the reverse complement.
TGCATTGTCTAAAATCAGTCTGTCTAGATTCACATTCATAATTGAACACCTACTCTGAGGAAACTTGGAATAAGCCCAGTACTATTAATTTTAGACCTTTTTCAAGGCTAAAATAAAGCATGCATAAAAAGGAGATACTTGTTATTTCACTCAATAACATCTACTTTTTATTTTGTTAATTAGTGAGATTTGGGAACTGCAGTTTTCAATGACATGTCCTCCAGCACCTTTCTGTTGAGTTGTATGTGTGTCCGTATGTTTTATTTTTCTGGACATACTCATTCTTATGTGATGATTCAGTATGTGGGTTGCAGTTTTTCCCTGGTTGCCATATTCTAGCTGAACACACTCCATATGTAGAGGAAAACCAGCCAAGTGTGGAAAGAAGGAGGTTGTGCTTTTTTTGTTGCAATTATGAAAAGAGGAACGGAGGCTGGATGATAAAATAGCTTTTCCTGCTCCAAATGATTATCTGAATAAACCGTGGGAGATTGAGGTTTTGTAAAGAAACATGGCAAGGGGGGAAAGAACCAGAAATTTGCAACTGCAGATGGAATTTTCTTTGAGAAATTCCACCTCTGGAAGAAGTTGACTGGCAAATTAACAACAGCCAGAAAGCAGAACTGTTTTATGATTCATAGCTAATCCTTTGCCCCAAAGACAGAAACAAGTGTATTTTGAGGCCATATGCCTGGAAGGAGGCTAGCCTCAGGATGAATTCATTAAAACAATTCTGTCCTCCCTGTTCAAAACTGCAGTTCATGCTGAGAGAGACTGATAAATTTCTCATTAAGAAATGCTTGTTGAAAATGTGGTCTATTCTCTGTGTTGTCACACTCCCTTTCTGATCTGGAATAAATTACATAAACTGTGTTCTTTTCAGCCAGTGTGCAGAGATCAGACAATGCATTGGTGAATCTTGTGTCCATTCTGTCATTATGTGTGCCAGAAAAAATAGCTCCAAACTAAATATATAAGCAGAAAATTGTTTTAAGAGAAATGTCCCCTTTTAACACTTTGATATCAAACTGGGGAGTAAATAGTTAAATGCAATTCCACCATATAGCCACGTGAAGGATAATGTTCAGGTTCTGATGTTCTTTGTTTTGGAAATGAGGCTTGCAGTTATCTACTTGCAGTTTTTACTGGCTTACCTATCCCTGTAGGTTGTCCCTTTTGTAATTTCTTCTCTGTTTCTGTGAATAAACTTATTTTTACTTAACAGAGCTTTTAACTGATTATCACTGTTCTTTACTGTTCTATTCTTCTGCCCATCCTTTAATGAAGAGTAGTGTATTATGATTTTAATAAGACTGAGGAATGTTCTTATGTTTTGAACACTGCCTATTGCTATTATATTCTATGGCAAAAAAGGATAGGGACTTGTTTGGGTCATTCACAGATACAAGCTTTATTTTGCTGTTGAATGGCTTAGTTCAAGGTAAAGAGTCAAGTTAAACTAATTATTCTAATAGACTGTGTTAGGAGACCTAGAGTTCTAAACTAGCAGTGTGAGAGATGGAGGATCCAAAGAAAATATATTGTGATTTTTCTAAGAGAAAGATACTTGAATGCAGTCTCCTCAGACCTCATTTCATAGAATAATAGAATTATTGACAGAGATTTGAGGTAAACTTCTGTCCTTTTACATTTCAACCAAAAACCATGCAATGTGTCTGGAGATACCACCTTGGCCAGGGAAAATGGAAATGTCTTTGGTCACTGAAGGAAAAGCATGATGGTTTACTTAAGAGGGGAGAAGTAAAGAACCTTTCTTTGCACTCTGAGGTGGTTCTCTCTTCCCATGGCAGAGTGGTGTAAATGACATATATTTAAATGCAAGAGAAAACACCTCTTTTAAAACTATAATAAATGCTTATGCAAAGCTATAATGTGTGTTTTTCTCCCAGAATGGTCTGTGTATTCGCATTTAAAGAGTATGGAGCTTTTGCTATGATGGTACATTTCACACCATTTACACACAAATGTACAAAGGAAACAAAACCTTTGCAGTCCATAATTAATTTAGTATTTATAGAGAAATGGCTAACTTGCATTAGAGAAGAGTTATAGTTTCGTGTCTTATTTAACCAAATTCTGAATGTGTTAGAAAAATGAGTATACCTATTCCTGAATAACTGTGGGATGACTGTCCTTATCTGCCTGATTGGAGAGACTATTTTTGGTAAAGAATTGGATTTAATCTACAGGTCTCTTGCTCAGCTGTGAAGAGGCCAGGAAAAACAGCTGTAAAAATGTTGATGTTGGCCATGAATTTACATAAGTAACAACTTGCTTTCACATGTATACTCAGGGTGATATCACAATGTGGACTTGGGTCTGCGGAAGATCCAAATTCTGCCACTGAGAGATGGCATGTGGCTTCTACATGCCTCAGTTTCCCTCTCTCTGAACCAAGGATGTTGTTGGCCTGGGAGTTTTTAAAGCACCGTTTGATAGTAATGATTTACTGTTAAGGTCTTTTATGGCTGAGCCTGAAGGGCCCTTAGTTCAAGTCTCCTAGTCAGGTCCTTGGGCTGCTAAGCTTCATACTTCTGTCAGAAAGCTTTAGACCTCAAAGAACAAATGGTATTCTTGGCATACATGCAAGCAGCTATTTGGCTTTTGTGTTCAAACCTTCTGTTTAATTTCAATTAACTTAATTTTAATTAATTGAATTTAGACATCGCTGTCTCAGGCTTGCCTGTGAAAACTATTTGCCATGCACAGAGAGCCAGGGCAGTGTCTCCGCTGAGATGACTTTGTGGTGAAATGGATTCGAAAGTCCAAGGCCTTTGGTCGGTGAAGCAGCCCATGGCCAGGGCTGTGTTTACCCACCACAGTGATGGTAACTGGTATCTGCCCTGGTGTCAGAGGAGTGGATGAAATACCCAGTGAAAATAGGCTGTGTCTTGCAGAAGGTCTTCAGCTGGTTAGAGGAAGCAGTAGTTGAGGAGGGAGTAAATAAAGCTCTTGCAGACCACATGCTGTCACAACCTTTCCCCTCCCCCCACACCCCCTCTTTTTTTTTTTTTTATTGGCCATATGTTTTAGTAGTCTAAGTATGTGTCAGCAGTAATCCAAGCTCTGTGCTTTTGAAGGATGATTACCCAGTTTGTTCCTGAAGTGAGACTTTTTCTTCCCCATTTAATTAATTTCTGTNTTTTAATCGTAAATTTTTTTTTTTTTTTTTAAATTCATTGCAGATTACTCTTTGTGTTGCTAAATTTAACTCCCATCTCTTCTTGCTGGCTGCCGGTCTGTTCCCGGTTTGTGTGATAGAGGGGTCAAACAAACCGGTTCGTTCCCTGGATGCTAATCTGAATTTCAGAGGTGCTGTCCTTCACCCCCGGGCTCTGGTCCCCTCCCCCTACTCCCTGATCTCTGCAAACAGCCTCCTCGGGTCTCTTTTTCCCCTCCATCCCACCCCCCACTCCAGCCCCTTCTTTCCTCCTCTGGCTAATCAGAATAGTAAATGTTGATTATCCTTTCCTGCTCATCCCATACCCCAATTCTCACTTAGGATGTTTGATATACTAGAGAATTAATGCTCCTGAAATTCAAATAGTTTAAAAGCCCGCTGGTCGGTGTGTTATATTAAAGATATGGTACTTTCTTTGGGAATTAAATTTTATGGATTTTCACGGGTTAAAGCAGGTACAGGGCTTTCTGATGAGTTTAAAAAAAAGAGGTGGTGACCTTTTGTCAGGGTATGATGACGGTCATCTTGGTTTTATATAAAATAGTGATTAGGAGCTCCCCTCTGCAGGGAGTAATTTCTCAGGTCACCTTGGCGGAACAAGGAGGGGTTACTAACTAGCATTGGATCCCTGCTTGTAACCCATCTCCTTGGTAGTTCTCATAGCATGGATACAGTTAACCTCCTTCTTGCCTTTAAAAAAAAAGGAAGCCTGGCTAGTGGACATGCAGAAAGGCGTTGTCCTTGCACAGGATAAACCCTCCTACCTGTTATGTGGAAAATAAACCCACAAACATACCGCCCTAGTAGATTGAAATGTATGTGTGTCGGGGAGGAGGGGAGTAACACGTAGGAAAAGATTTATGCCTTCCTTTGGGCTGTTGCTTGGTAACAGAAAATGCCTCTTAAGCCTATTTTTGGAGAGGGGAGGGGTGAAACTTGATTCAGTGACCATCTGTCCCAAGCTGGTTGATTTCCTGTTGAGCTCTCCTTTGTTTCTGTCAAACAATTGATTCTTACCCTTTACAGATAAGAATACTGTTGGTGACATTGCCCTGAATCAGCAGGTTGCCTTGTGGCAACCACAAAACAGACCTATTAATTTTAATAATTTTTTTAACGTTTAAGGGATTTCAGTTTTTCTGAGGCTACTGACTGTGGTTTTACTGGGATTTATTTGTCTGTGTTGAGGTTTTGGTTTTTTTGGTTTTTAGCTCTTTGGGAACGCCTGCAGTACAGTAGGCAATGGTAATAAATGTAATTAAAGTATTTTTAGAGAAGATGTAATAAACTGTTTTTTTTCAGTCTGAAATTGTTGGGGAAAAGCAGCCATGGTTTTGGACCTATTAAGCCTTTTGTCAGTGGGGGGGGAGCAGAAGTTAATTGAAGTCAGTAGTGAAGAAATCCCCACTGTTTCTGTGAAAACAAAACCCAGATTCTTAATTGCAAATGGAATATTTGCTATTGTTCTTGCTTAATTGTCAGAAAATCATTCTCTGTTTGACTGCCTCCTGATGTTTGCTCAGTAGTAACGTGCTGGATAGATTTGAACTCAAGTTATTTTTAAGTCATCTGTTTTATTTATATTGCAGAAGCCTGTATTTTTCCTTTAGTTTTATGCATGCAAGATACATGCATATGCCAATATGTGTGTGTCCTCTGTAGCTGTGATTATTTAAAAGCATTCCAATACCATTTTCTTCCCTGCCCTGGATTTCAGCATTCAGAGAAGCATTTCATAGTTCCAGGTATCTGCTGAAGGGGAACTATGGTATGTATGACACAAAGAGACAGGTAATATCTGCAAAAAAAACTTAGTGAAGTCCCCCAGTGCAGTAGGAAGATGATAGTCACTGTTATTTCCTTCAGTCATTGAAACTCTTTTCTGGAGTATTTCCATGATGATGTGTTACAGAGGAGGGTGAGAAGGAAAGACTTGCAATACAAATGTCTTGGAATCTTACGGGTCTTTGCTTATTTGAGTTTAGCCTACTTGTCACTCAGTAGATGAAATTTGGAGGTAATTCCCAAAGGTCACTTCACAGACTTGGAGGTGTTAGAAACTTTCTCTTCTATTTTTCCCACATGCTTTCCAGATTGCTTTCCACAGGTAGGAGATCTGTTGGCTGCAGCTTTCGGCATGGGCCTGGTTGCATGTGGATTCAGCTCTTTTTGAAGCCAATGGCAGTATGCCTACTGAACATTGATTTAGTGAATGTTGGATCAGAGATACCTGTGAGATTTCCATCCTTTTAAAAGAAAGTTGCATCTGTGATTTGGCTCAGTAAGGGAGGTTCATATCAAACTGTGTGAATGAGGCTGTGGCTTGTGGTCCATCAGCCCTTGCTCCTTGTTGGTTGCCCATTTCCTCACCCCAGTCTCAGCCTTTCCCCCTACTTTGCGACTATTTGAAGCGTGCTGGGATCTGGCATAACTGATCCACTTGAAAAACAACATAGTTTTCTAGGTTACTTTTCAGATGGATGAATTCCTTGATCCAGTTTACCTGTTGAGTTGGCATGCCAAGCTTGGTGCAGTGTAACACAAGGGGGTGGAAGTGATCAGTACTGAGTGGATTTTTTTTTTCTCCACAAACCACTAGTGCCAAATGTACTGTGAAGTGTTTTTAAACATGCATTCTCTTTTAGGTTGAGAAAGCCTACTTTTGGATTTTACATTGGACGGGTGTAAAAATTACTTGAACATGCATATGTGCATCTTTTAGCTGTTTTTTTTTGTTAGAAAGTGATAGCTACCACCTACATGCCTTTTGGCTATTTTCAGTCTGTCTTGAGGTTATACTGAGATTAAAAAAAATCATTTGTAGAACTAGTGCCAACTAGGTCAATGTTGACCTGAAAGTTTAAACTTGGCAGTGAAGGAACTGTTCTGAACTGTTTTAAGAACTGATTAAATTTTGCTTCTTTTTGCAGACTTAGTTTCATGAAGGGGGGAAAAAAAATCCTGGAAATTTTATTTCAGACTTGAAATAAACGAAAAATGAAGCCCTATTCTAGATATATGGAACACACTTTTTGTGTCTGACCTAGAGAAGATGATGAGTGGTTGTTCTGATCCAGGTTTTCTTGGAACCCTTACAAGAGCATTACTAAGCTGTGTGACTCAAATTGTAGAGAACTGACAAAAAATCCAGTTCTTCCAGCATCTGGGGTAAGCAGCTGAGTCCATGGCCTGTGCAGATGGCATAGCAGTTAGAATACAGTCCTGCACTTGTCTTTGTGCTTTCTCTGCCTGGGTTGTACTGCAATTCTCCCCTTAGGACAGATCCAATGTCCCCTTTGTTTGCAGATAAAAGCATCTCCAAATCTGCCAGTCAGAAAGCACAGCACCTGTGGCTTACCCTACAGACAGGAGGGCAGTAATTCTAGACCAGGAGGTTGGCAGAAGACTGGCATCTGCTTGCATTCACCTTCTCATGTTGCTTTTGCAAGGATGGAATTATTTATGTGCATTTTTTTCCCATCTGAATGCAGTCAGCCAGAGTCTGAAGAACCACTATTCAATGTCAGGGTGTTTGGCAGGGATTTTCTTTTGGGAGGGGGAGCACAGAGGTAGGGTCATGATGAGCTATGAGAGGTCTCCATGCTTGGTGGGTTCATGTATGTGCTTCAGGTATGTCATTGTTACAGTGTCCCTACTGCAGTTCTGATTCAGCAGCCACGTACAGAACAGCAGTGCCATCCATAATATGAGTTTGAGAAATCTTCCTCTCTTGTGATAAAAAGGCCTGTTTGTGGTTAGCAGAGCAGAGCTTGGGCACTGTAGCGGTGACTTTATGCTGTAAGGATAAGAATGACGCAACCCTTTCCTCCCCAGCTAAAACCCCCAACTGCAAAACCACGTGTATCAAAGGTGCAAGTGCTGAGCCTGCCTTCTAGGAAGCTATGGCCGTCAGCACCACTGACAGGCTTTTCAGGGAGGAAACAACAAAAACCCCCCCGGCTTTTAGAGAGCCTTTTGTGTCCAGCAAATAGCTTTCTGAAACTACAGAACTGAAACTTAACTTTGGAAAGGAAAACCCCCATGTTCTTCAATGGAGTTACATGGCCAATTACTTCCTGGTCTACCACAGCCCTATTCTATGTTAGAAGTTACAGCTTTGGTGAACACTTACCTTTAAAAGAGCTCCAGGCCTTGGGCATACTGGGATGTACTCATCCTCTAATCTTTGCTTAATGTTCTGAGGTCTAAGATAATGTCTCAAAACCTATTTTCTGCGTATCTCTGAATAAAATGTGCTCTTTTGTAACCTACTGGTGCAATGTTCTTATGAGCATGCTTTCCTTTGTAGAGATTAGTCCATTTCCCACTCAGGAGTGGGGAATAGCAGCTCCCATATTTATCTAAAAAACATGTGAGTGGATTAGAAAGTGTTCTTCCATACATAGTGACTGATTTGATTTAATCTAGATCGTCTTTGTGATTTGACTTGTAGGTTGCAGTTGCCTGGAGATACACTGCTGTTTTGCTCTGTGAGCAGTGCTTTGAAAGTGTGAAGTCAGTGTTTACTAATAATCTTTAATGTGATCCAGGCACTTCATATAATGTAGTATAAAACCAGAGAATCTGGACTATTGCATGTTAAACGAGTGTTGCTTCTGTCTTATGCTGCTTTATATATATATGGGTAAAGGACTGCAGAAGACTGCAAATAAGTGGAGGATGTAACTCTTACATGTGTCAGTGTTATCCTGGAATGGCACTTTCTGTGAATGGAAAAGGAATACCTTATTAGTTGAAAGAGACGTGAACCAATGTAAGGCAAAGCAGTGTCTCTGAACTACTGTTACTTTCCAGGCTTTTTGATGCAAAGATTTTTGTCATCACAAGATGACCAAGCAGACCAATATTTCTACATTTTTTTTCTTTCCTTTGCTGAGCAAAGATATGATTCCTTCCCCACCCTTGTTCTCATGAGGTTGAATTTCTTGCTCATTTTTCAAATGGTTTTGCCTGGAGTCTTTTTCAGATTGCTTTCCTAAGTGACTAGATAGCAGCAAAGAGTAAGGGGATGGAACTAAAATTAAACCGGCTAAAGCCAGCAGCTGGGAGATCTTTGTTCTGTTCAGTCTTGACCACAAGCTTCCCAACAGACATTGGTGGGGGTAGAGGCAAGGATCTCAATTCTTTATCTTCTTTATTTTCTTTTCCCCCTTCATGAGTAAAATGGAAATAAAGTGTTAGTTAAATGACCAGCTAAATTCTTCTTAGTGTTGGTGTTGAATTAACATACTCTGTAAAGCCTGTTATAAACTGTGGGGTTACGGAAATACCCTGGGAGGATGTGCTGACTTTTTATTTTTCTTGCAGTACATTTGCTTAAAGTTGATTATCTAAGTACCATGAAAGTGGGTCTTCGTTTTACTCTTCTTTTTTGGAATGCAATTTATTAGTGATATCCAGAAGGGTCATCAGCATAAATGTTTGTTTCGGGGCATGTTGGGTGCAAAGGAGGGGGGTTCACAGTGAAGAGCTGTTTGTTTGGTGTGGCTGATGAGGAGTGAGGCTGGAATTGCTCATAGCTGTCATTCAGGTTTTGTTTCAAAGTCCAAGGACCTACTGGGAAAAACAAAAAGCTAATGAAAGCTGACTGTATTTCAACCCAGACCCTGTGGAATCCAAAATGATGTCCTGACACTGCATGTATTCTTATTCTCCTGCATTCCCATGGTTACTAAGGTAACAGGTTTTTAGAGGCTTTACATCTTCATTGTCAAGTATTTGCTACACTTATTGTTGCTGTTTGCAGATTAAGGCAATTTAAACAATGCCTTTTGAAATGGTGACCAAAAAATACAAAAAGAAATATAGTAGAAGTAGATGTAATGAATCAATTACCTTCCCTTGTTTAAATTTTCAGTGCTACAAATGTACAAAATGTCATGCTGGTTTAGTGTAGGGATTTTAGACCCAGGAAAATGCTTTTTTTAAAAGCTAGTTAATTACAGAACTCTGGATAGAGATGTGAGGTGTACCAAATGTGACTTAATGCCATTTTTGACAACAGAACTGTGAAGAAACTGAAGTTTGTGTTTGTGTCAGGGTATTGCCTCTCTGCTTATACTACATCTGAGACAGTGACCAAAATCTTGTAAGCTGTGTTGCCTACTGTATCTGTGAAATCATCCTGGAAAAATTAAGCAACTGAGGAAAAAATTACTTTTTTTCTAACAAAGCTTAACTATATGCAGAACTCTTGTACTTGAACACACTTTATTGATGCTCCTCTGTGTCCATTTAGATCAAGCAGAAATATGCTTGTTCACATCTTCACTGGAAAAATGGATTATAGATGAGATGGTCAGGTTTGTAAATGTATGTCTGAGAACACGATATTTAAATTTATTTAGTACCTGCTGTTTTCTTGAAAATTAGTGTATTGCTGCAGCAAAAATCCTTAGCATCTATGCTAGGAGAACTATTTTTTTAAAAAAATTGGTGAAAGTAGTGAAGTCTTTACATGATAATTTGTGCTATGCAGCTGAGGTATAGTGTATAATGATTCTACTTTGCCTGACAGAAATAAAATGTTTCCAGTTGAGAAGAATTCTGCTAGACTGGGAAAATGCAGGTACTGTTCTCCCTGAGTGTCCTTGAAATGAGTCTTTTGCCATAGACTGTAGTGCCCTGTAATGGACCAACCCATGCAGTAGGTGAGATCCCCATGGTGCTAAAGTGAATCATCACCAGTGTCCATGCTGTCTTCATCTGGGCAAGACTCAGAGTATGCCCTTAGACCACTTTTTTAATAAGGGTAGGTTATATGAAACAACTTTATTGCTGCTTATTTGCAGTTAAATATAGTTTCTTTGCAAGCATAAGTGGGGGCCCTGTTGAGCACCATTTTATTACAGTCTTGCAGATGCTGCTGACAGTGGTTTGTGCTCAGCCAGGCACATGTCTTGTCTCAACCATCTCTACCCCCAATATCAGCAAGAGGTAACTTTCTTGAGGTGGACAAGACTTAGGAGCCTTGTGTTCAGATAAGTACAGAGCAGATTACCCCAGAAGAAGGGAGGTGACAGATGGGTGGCTGACGCCAGAGGGGTGAAGTCGAATGCAGACTGAATTAGTCCCTGCAACCAAGGACAGAAGGTGCTTGGCACGCAGCTCTCACAAGTTATCATTTTAAAGTGTTTGTAGAGAAGCCTTTAATTTGATCAGGTCATTTCCTTAATAGTTTTGCACTTGTGGTTGTTGCATTGCCCTGGACAAAGGTGTGATTTGACATCAAAGTGGCTGTTAACGTTTAGCTTTATAATAAGCCATTTATATATAACAAGATTTAAATTTTTCTGGTACATACAAAAGGCTGAATTAATGAATATATATGTATGTATGAAAATAGGTATACTTATGTGAGATTACTGAAGGAAAGGTCATATTCCTTCCACCTCACTTAAAAAGATGTATGATGCATAAAAGACATAAGGTATGCAACTCAAAAAAATTATGCAGTGCACTGTATAATTACAATTGTTTATTAATTTTTTAATTTTGTTTTTATGGGGTTTTTTAGACTTGTTTAAACCTGTTGTCATACTTTCAGTGCTTCTTTAAGTTTTTTGAAAGTTGTAGAACCAGGGGAGAAAAGAAATTTATTATTAGTGTTTTGTGAAGCTTTTGAGATCCAAAGCTACCAGTATTCAACATGTGTCAGTTGTAAGCTTACTAGGAGGGCTTGTAAATTCCTTATTTGGAGGAAAAAAAAAGGTCTCTGAAGTGTAAGGTTTTTTAGGACAGACTTGAATGCAGAAGGGTCCACAATAAATTGTTTTTTAAAAATAAATAAAATAGAAAAGTCATACTGCTGTTTCCCAAACTTGGGATAGTCATTGAAAGCTAATGTGGCAGGAGGCTGTGGCACCCCTCTGGCAGAATTTTTCCATCCTGTAATAATATCTTCCGTCCTTCTGGAGCAGGAGTGAACATCCACCCATCTCTGATGTATGGAGCTTTTCAGAGGAGTCTGAGGTGGGCCTCTACTTCAGGGAGCGGGGAGAATATCAGGGTGCTTTTTGGCTGCTTTGACATTCCAAATATAACCAAATATCATTTAAAAGCATTTGTATGGGCATCAAAGGTTCTTTCCACTTTGTTAATGAAGATCAAGTTTGCTCCTTTCTTCTTTTGGTCCCCCATCCAAAAGGCAAGTCTTGCACAAAAACATATTTTTCAACCCATTTTTTTCATCAGTGCTACTACTTTTGGTTTTTTTGAGCATGATTTTTACCCCTTTTTGGTCAACTTTTTAGATTCCATTTTAAATTCCTGTTGAAAACTTCCTTTCATGATAATCTTAAGAAAGGTTTCTGTTGGATAGGCTCCTTTCTCTTCAAAATAATTATTTCAGACAAACTGAAATATGTTAGTAATGATTATATGGAACTAAAACTTCAGTGAGTCATTAGGTACATGTTCTTCCCTTCAAAGTGCTGGTCACTGATTAGATTCTAGGAGATTCTACTGAGTGCTTCATAACTAAGAGTGCAGCCTTGACAGTGAATTTGAGATCAGAGCTTGATAACCTTGATTTAATTTTTTTTAAAGCATTGCATTTGTTGTTGTTTGATTTTTTGATTTTGTTTGGTTTTGTTTTAGTGAAAAATGTTTCAATGCTCTTATTTTTAAATAGCAGCCAGAAGAATTCACTTCTTTCTTACCTCTAGATCTTTCCACAGTAAGTTACTTACCCTTCAGTGAGGTAAAGGGTGTTTACCTCAGTAAGAACCAACTGTGGTTGAGCACCAGAGAAAACAGGAGGGTTTTCTTTTTCTGCATGGTTTGGCTGTTAAAAGCAAATTGGAGTTAAACTGGGAGTTGATGTAGCTGTTTGCATTCTTACATATGGCATGTGTTTCTGCAGTTGTCTTAAAAGATTTTGGAGACTGAAAGTGCGGGTAAAACCAACAGGATGAATTAGTTGCTGGAATGTTTAGTGTGCTGCTGGCTCAAACGAGGGAATTACTTTTATTCTTTGTGGATAAAAACAACTTAATGCTTTAGCAGACATATAATTTCTAGACTAATAGCATAGTATGAAACATAAATGAGTTATAAATTTGCATTATCTGCAGAAGATGCAAATTCTGTTCTCCTGAGCCATTAGGCAGCCTACCAGTTTATTCTCATTGACAATGATGGCTGAAGAGGCACAGACATTGCAGGATCAAGCTATACATTTAATTTCTAGCACACTGTAAGCTCTTCAAAGTGTCTTTTGTTGGCAAACAAGAAAGTTCTTGCAACATAAATAAGTGTTGTGTCTTGCAGCCCACACTGAAGAGAGATGGAATGAAATGTAAGAATATTCTTTGGGTTTTGATGAAGTGGTTTTCTTCGGGAGAGCAGAACACAGAAATAATTCAAGAACCCTTTTAAGGCTGCAAGATTAAACTACTTTGTATCTTCAAGCACCTTGTGCTGAACATTTGCTATATAAGAGACAGTGACTGAATAAGTTGGGGGGTTCTCCTCAGTAACTGCATAAGAGACTGATAAAAAGCAGTACAAACCTATTCTTTTCTCATCCTCTTTTTTTTTCCTATAAACTGGCTTTGTGGAATTTCCACACAAAATTCTTAAAGAATGCCCCATTTTTGACATGGCAGCTCTCAAATCTGAGTGGAAAAGCTGTTGGTTATGCATTATAGCTAAAGTAAATTATTAGTTGAGTAACCTCTTCATCTGACACAGTGTTATAATAGAAAAATTATTATCACATCTCATTTATTCAGACTATCTAAACTGAATGTATCCAGTGATCATTAAATAGACAGTTTTTGTAATATTTGCATTAGCCTATTAATCTTTTTGCTTCATTAAGTGAATGGAGTGCTACAGCCTCTGGATAGATAGGTATTGGTTTAATAACCTTATGGGAGGAAATTTGGTGGTTTTCAGCTCTGTTTCACAAAACTAAAGTACTCCAAAGGCCAAATAAGTACAAAAGATTGGTTGCAACTGACTTTGGTTTGCAGCATGGAAACCAGAAGGCCGAGGGGGTTGCCTTCCATCTGTGCTGAAGATGCCAAGTCATGCTATCTATAGGAAAAGAAAGATGACATTGCCCTTTAGCCTGGGTTTAATGTAGGTCAGTTGGGTCACCAGATGACATGACTTTAATGGCCAAACTGCTTTTAACAATTGCCTTGGGCAGTGTTTAATTTCACTGATCTTTGCCAGCCTTCAGGAGAAGAGAGAGGAGAAATCCACCTTATCTTCTGGTTTTCACATGGTGACGATTTAATCCTCTTTTGTAGTGAAATTTCTCTAATGAAACCTATTACTTAGTACACACTTGCTCTAGTTGAACACAACACAGATTTGTATGAAATTTCAGAATGAGTTGGCAAAGAGGTTTGTCAGTGTTCCTGGGCTGTTCAGCTGCCACATGCAGAATTCCAAGTCTGCTTAATTTGGCCTATGCTTTATTATCTCTCTTTCACATGCAATATCTTCCTTCTCACTGCAAACCACAGTAACACACAATCATACTGTAATAACAGAAGAGGAAGGATGGAGCCAAATTCCAGTTGTCCTACTGTTTTTCCATCCTGGTGATGTACTGGAATAGCAGTTCAGGGAATATACCATGTTCTCTTTCAGAAATACTTCAGTATATATCTTAGAAAGGTCATGGGATGTGTTTCAGTTTTGTATAGATGCTCTGAATGGGCTACTGCTCAGAAACAATGTCTTGAGTTTGTAATGGAGGGTGCTGTTCACGTGCTAGCTTAATAGTCTGTAATGATACGGAGAAAAGACAAAGAAAATCAAATGTTGAGGCATTAGTGGGGGAAAAAAAAGGGAACCAAAGGAAAGGAAGTCAAAATTATTCTGCCATGCACATGCATCTTTAGGATACCTACATCGTGAAGGTTACATGCAATTTGTCTCCTTCCTCTTGGGCTGTGATAACACATATTAAGATTGGAAAAAAATACAGAGAAAGAAATAAGGTCAATCCAAGTGCAGAACAACTACTATTATGTAAGGATCAACTACACTGATTAGACTTCAGCCCTGCAAGTCAGAAAGCTGAGGTCCATAAAATACTGTGGGGCAGAACGTGAGAGCTGTTTGTGTCTTCTGTAGGAAAAGAACTGAGGAGCATCAAATGAAATTAGCAGGGGCTGTGCTGAATGCCAACAAAAGGTGATAATTACCAGTGTGAGGTGGGCTTTGGCACTCCTTCCTCAGGTCCCAGGCATGATACTTTCTAAAGCAGCTGGATAAATTGATGGTTCTTGTTAAATGGGCCTTGAGCTGCAGATCAGTGGAGGTTGGGAGAATATTTCAGATACTTACGATGGCAGGAAAATCTCAGAGTTTGTGTTCTTCTCTGAGTATCTGCTGTTGGCCACTGTGTGACTTAGGGAAAGCAGCTTGTGATCTGACTTTCAGGTGTGTCTGTTTTAGGTTGATCTGACCACTCCACTGTTTTTCTTTGATTAGTGTGGGTCGCTGTGTGAAAACACTTTTGGGGGAGGTGGGCTACGGAAAGTGTTCCAGATCTGCTCTTTGCTCACAGTGCATTTTCTGCAGGCAGTGAGCCAGATGAAGCCTTGTCTGCACCATGTTGGTTTTATAGGTAATAAAATTAAGCATTAACAAGCAATTCCAGGAGTGCCAGAACTGAAGAAGCTAGTTTCCTAAAGATTTGTCTCTTTCTTTGTTAATAAACTCTGATTTCAAATGTTTACTGTATTTTGGATGTGGTTAGGATCAGCCCTTCCAGTGGCTTCCTGTTGTACTATCATTACACAGTCAAATATCCTGCCTAACTGGCTAAGTTTCCTCATGAATATTGAGAAGCTGAAATATTTTTCAGAGCTCTGTTCCTCTGTTTCATTTGCATCAGGAATTGTGAGTTTAAGAGGTTCTTGGCAGAAAACGTGTGATATGAGACATGTTTCTCTTGGAAGCCAGACACACAAAAATAGTTCGAAATAAATAGAAATAATACAAATAAGCCAAGTAATCCTTTATCTTACCCCAAAGTAGTAATAATATAGTTGAAAATATCCCATGAATATAAAAAATGGATTAAAGTTAATCTTTCTAAAGATTTGAGTGTGATACAGGTTAGTTGAATGCTTATGGATGTGCATAGGAACAGGGAGGTATGAGCGTGACACCCTATTTTTCTTACATTATTTAGTAACTGACACACACACTGTGTTCTTGCTGGTTGTTAACAGCATGTGAATTATGAGGCCAAAGGGGTCTTCCTCATGACAATGGCTAATGTTTTTAGAAATGCAAAGGTCATGATCATGACTACTTTTTTTTAGTGCCAACTGGATACCAATGACAATTACTGAACTAGACGGTTCTTAAAGGGTCAGTTTATTGACTTATCTCCCCTGCTTTGTGAGGGGTGATGGAATCAAAGCCACTGCCTGGCTTCTGGGCTGTTCCAATTTAAGTGAGTTCAACCTTGGATAGTCTTCCTTCATATTCCCACAAAAAACCTAAGCAACTGGTTCACTAGGTTTATTTTTCTGTGAGGTGCTACTTGATTAGCAATATTATCATCTTTAAAAAAGAAAAGAATATCAACTTCTTCAAACATATTTTGTGGTTTTGAGATCACTTTTTCTTCTAACCTCTAGTTTAAACTTTAATGGAGAAAAAAAATTGGTAGTTTTGTACTTACAGATGGTAGGTGCCAATGGTGACTGTAGTGTATTTTTGAAAAATAAGTTTTTTAAACGAATTTGAATATTGACATCTTCAAGCTAAGCCCAGGATGTTCAAATAAAGCTCTTTACTTACCTATAGCTGAAAATGTGTGAATGTATATTTTTTGGTTTTTAACAGGCATAAGAGGGAATTGCAGCTGTAGGACAAATGGCCATGGGTTGTATCTTCTCTTTCCCAGCTCAGGTGTTCAAAACTGAGTGTCCCTGAGCTTAAAATTGATTCTGAATTAATTCCTCTGTAATGCAGTGACCTTACATCTGTGGGATAGTGGAAGTCTGCACTGCAGTGTGTTTAGTTACCCCTCGCAGTGATTAAAATTTTGAAGTGGAGACATGAAGGCTATTATTTGTTTCTTTGGAAACCATACTTTCCAATTACTGCACTGAGTGATTTCTGGAGTAGTAAAATACTAGACTAGTATTTTGAGAGAGGGCAGGTCACTCATCAGGAAGTTGAGTCACAGTTGGAGTGGACACAGCACTAGGAAGTATCTTTCTTAATAGCCTGAGAAGACAAGAGGTATTAGATGACCTAATCTTTTTCCTGTGAAATTTTTGCTCTTGTGACTTTATTTTCCTGGTTTCCAACACTAAATGTGGAGGTCATTTTTCCCCCCCCCTCTTTACACAGAAAAATTTCATCAAAATACAGCTAGTTAGTTTGAACCTTTCCTGAATTCGTGGCCTTCTGATGCAGACATGGTAGGAGTATGGTATATGTGATACCAGAACTTAATTTTATCAGTTTACAAAACTGTTGATTAATTACTGAAAAGAGGACTTTGACTTTATGATGAGAATCTTCGTCTGGAAAGAGGCTGGAAATTATACAATCAAGGAGTTTGTGTTTGGTAATAGCAAATCCATATGAATTTTGTCTGTAGTGAAAGGAGTTGGTCTGAAGCCAGATGTATCAATGCGACAGTTTGAGTGTAAGCTTAAAAGTTCTTGTTTGCATCCTCTTGGGAGCTGGGGGGTTGTGGTGACTGGTGACAAAATGAATGTTAAAAGCCTTGCCAAGGTTAAAACCATCAGTGAAGGAAGACTCACTTTTAGAAACAAATGACAGGAAATAGCAAATATTTTTAGACAAATTATTTTATTGTTTTAAGTAACTATAGGTGAAATTTGTAATCTGCTGAGATTTGCAAGTGGTTTCTGGGACGCAATTTAGTATCCCAGTGCTTTGCCGGACTTCCGTCATTTGTGGGCTTGTTGAACAGCTGTTGAAGACTGCTCTGTCCCCTTAGTTCAGTTGTTGGCAGTTTTTGGCATCAGGCACACAGCTGAAGCAATTGCTTTTTTGCAGAAGGGAAAATACTGTAAAAACATAGTTGCTGCTTGCTTTTCTTTCTTTTTAAATCCTTGCTGTCTAATTACTTTGTACTTGGCAGGAGTAGATTTAATCTTGAGTTTACATCTTTGTTATCCCTTCAGCAATTAACCAAAGCTATTTCTGTCAAGAGCCCAAACTTTTAGTTTATTCATGCCCAGAAACTTGTTGGGCTGCAGTGCTAAAATTCTGCCTCCCCTATGTTACAGCCTGCAGCTGTACAGCCTTTAGTTGTACCCTTGTGATCCTTACAACCCCTCGGAAGATCAGGCGTTGAACTGAGGAGGTTTTTAAGGGTGGCTGTTGTGTGTGCATGACTATATGACTTTACTGGTTGGATTTAGGCAATGTGCAGGTGGAATATGGTGAGGAAGCAGAAACAATCATGGCGGGAGTAAACAAGGAGCCTGAAAAAGATAGGGAAGCTTGGAGTGAAGGATGTAGAACAAATTGAGAAAGAAATTGGGCTGGCCATAATGGAAGCTGAGGGCTTGGAAACTAAAGGGGAAGCACATGTCAAAAGAAATTGAGATTGGCTTGATGAGGAGGAAATGTTTGAGAATCAGAAAGGGAAGTGAAGGGGTGTTGGAGGCAAAGCTGGGCAGTAACGCTGAGAATAAGTTGACAAGGAGCCTGAGAACTGCAGAGATGAGAAGAAAAGAAGTGTACTGAAGCCAAATGTTTCTGACAAATTTGTATACAAATAGGCAATGTCATTTGTAATGAGTCTTTGGTTGATGGGAGGGAGTTGCTGAACTGGGATAAAACTTTAGGAGTGGGATGAAAACCCTATGGAATGACAACTGGCATAGTCTGGCCTAGTAAACAGGATTCAGATTAGGGAATGGGACTGGTCTGGAGTTTGACAAACCAGTTGGGAGAGAATAGGGTTATATCAGAATAGTATGTTTCCACAGAAATTTATCCATTGTAATCCTTCAAAAAGGATCAATTTTTTTTTTGTCACTTTTCTGCTCTGTTTTGAGCTGACCCTGGCTGGACACCAGGTACCCACCAAAATCACTTAATCACTCCCTTCTTGATCTGGATGGGGCTTGTGGGTGGAGATAAGGACAAAAAGAGATCACTCATCCATTACCATCAAGGGCAAAATAGACTTGACTTGGAGAAATTAGTTTTAATTTATTACCAATCAAGTCAGGGTAGGGTAACAAGAAGTAAACTCAACTCTTTAAACACCTTTCCCCCACTCCTCCCTTGTTCCTGGGCTCAACACTGTGAGTCCCTTCCCACTCAGAATATTCTGTGGTATTTCTCTCCCAGCTCCCCTCCAGCAGCACTATCAGTTCATCACATGTTGTCTCTGCCATTCCTTCCTCCTTGGGGAGAGGAGTTCTTACACTCTTCCCCTTCTTCAACAGAGGGTCTCCTTTTCACAGGGTGCAGTGCTTCGGGAACAGAATTCTACAGTGTATGTCCCTTATGGGGTCACAGGTCCTCCCAAAACTCTGCTGCAGCCTGGGCTTCTCTCTCCGTGGGCCGACAGGTCCCACCACGAGCCTGCTCCATTTTGGGTTTCCCAAGGGGTCACAGCTTCCTTTGAGCAGGGTTTTGGGTCCTCCATGGGCTCCAGGTGGATCTCTGCTCCACCATGGACCTCCGTGGGCTGCAGGGGCACATCCTGCCTCACCACAGACTGCAGGGAGATCTCGGTTCCTGAGCCTGGAGCACCTCATCCCTCCCCTTCTTCTACGACCTTGGTGTCTGCGGAGCTTTTTCACATATTCTCACCCTTCTTTCCAACTGCAGTTGCAGTTGCAGATGAAATTTTTTCCCCTGCTTAGCTCTGTTGTGCCAGAGGTACTACCATAGTTGCTGATGGGCTCGGCCTTCTGCAGCATGTCCGTCTTGGATTCCACTGACATTGGCTCTGTTGGAACACAGGAACCATCTAGTAGCTTCTCATGGAAGTCATCCTTGTGCCCTTCCAGCACCATAACCTTTCCATACGACCCAAATACATACTGTCAGTAAATATCATAAATCTTTTTGCTGACAGGGTTTTACCTTGTTACTGGTGTTTCACATGAAGCACCTGACTCAAGGAGAGGAACTCCAAAGAGCTTTACTGCTCCCATTTGCCGAGCAGACTTGGGAGAAGTGAGCACCACAGTGTTCTTGCAGATCTGTAGGAATACTGGAAGTGCTGCTTGACTTCTGCT
Source organism: Cyanoderma ruficeps (assembly GCA_008694505.1). NCBI lineage: Eukaryota > Metazoa > Chordata > Aves > Passeriformes > Timaliidae > Cyanoderma > Cyanoderma ruficeps. Next base: position 16,959,703 of record VZDJ01007755.1, on the reverse strand, counting down.
TGTCTTCATGAAAACAGACCATCAACTAATGGTTGCCCACCTCCTCCCCTCTTTGGGGATTAGTTATCCCAAAGATACTCACAGCAGTCTGATCACACACTGCTGGAGCCAGGACATTGGTGGGTTTGGCTTAGTTTTTGGGTCAGGCTGCAGCTGGGATGGGAAGGAGGTCACAGTCAGGGTCAGGAAAACCCAAGGTCAGAGACCAAAGAAGTACAAACACATTAATTTTGAGGGCAAGGCAGGGGTGTGGATGCCCGGCTGTGATGTGGAACGTGGGAAGTGCTGGTGTGCCAGAGTAAGCATCAAAGCCCAGGGTCGGGGCTGAGGCAGAGGCTGGACTCAAACTCCACACCAGAACACAGGAATGCTGTGAAAAAGGAGGCCAGTGAAGCAGGATTGTTGGGAATGAGTCCCAGAGTATCAGAAAGTAGGATCAGGGAGTAAATGTAGAAATTGCAGCATAATACATAGTTTTAGGAATATTGGCAAGCTCATAGAAAACCTTCTGTAAAGACTTAGCTACCACTTTCTGATGGTATGGCTGGATTTGGGGCAGCACAATGGGAGACTCCTTTCATAAGAAAGGTTGAGTCAAAGCACAGTTGAGTAAGTGAAGGTAAAAGTGTTTTTCCTAACTTGCTGCAGATGCCTAGGCTTCTCTCTGTAAGGAGACTGTGCCACAAATGTGTTTTTAATGTGTGGTGGTTTCCTTGTTTTGTCCCGGGTATGGCAGGTACAGACAGAAGAAAAATACTTTTATGGTGAAATCACTTTCTGAGCTCTGATTTTGCGAAGATTTTTGAAGAAGGTCCTGAGAGCGCTATTAGGAGAGCAAAATCAGTTCTCTGGGAGAAGCTAAAGCGATAAATTATTACAATTATACACTTGGCTGTTTGAGAAAATTAGAATTATTAACTTTTCATTGAGAAAAATAAGGAGGTGTGTGCGAAAGCTGATCTGAAATGGTAAAAGAAGAAAAAGTAATTAGTGGGGTTTCATGTAGGTGAAACCAATCCCACTTACAAAAGCTAACTAGCACCTCATTTTCATGACTGTAATAACATTCATTTATTCCTGGCTGCTGGCAACATAAAGTAGCTTAACAATTAGTGTGGGATGGGCTCATCTGTGGGTGGCATGTGAGGTAATATCAGTTATTCCTGAGGGGAAAGCTCATACCTAGCTACCTAGGCTGTCACATTTTTACCACCACTAGCACACTTAGTGGACTTGAGTCCCTGCACCCGTGGCTCCAGTGTAACCAGCATGGAGTGATGTGGGACTTGAATCTGGATTTCTGTGGGATTTTGGCTCAAACAAATCAAGTGGCTTGCACTGCCTTCTGTAAGGTGGAAACTCAGGGAGAATTAAGCTTAAAAACTTGTATAAATAAATACTGATTTACAGGTTTTGAGATGTGAGGAATTCTGTTTGAATATTCAGTGTTAATTCAGTGCTCTGCGTGTGGAAGGGAAGTGGAGACAGAAGTGACTTGATGTTCCTTCAGACTGTCTTAGTGTATGACACAGGTCAGAGGATTTTCCCAGTGGTTTTCATGCTAAATCTTGGGATGCAGGAGATGCATAATCATTTTATTTGATTTAATTGGTTTTCAGTCCCTTAGATTTAATAATGGTCATTGGCTATGTCTTTTGCCTGAGTTATTGTAACTTTTGAGGCGCACAAAGAGTGCTTTGCTACAATTTGTTTAACAAGACTAGATAATGTTTCGGTGTATGCACTTTGAAATTTTGTGGGTGAGATTGCCTTAAAAATGTAATTTCTTCCTGGTATATCAAATTGAATCTGAGAAGCATTTCTATGTTAAATACAGTTAAATTAATGGAAAGAATATTTTAAAATAAAGCTGTTTCTTCTTTTCTCCTCCTCCCAACTCCATTCCCTGAACTCTAGGAAAAGCCTCTCCATTCTTCTTTCAGAACTGGTATTTTGGAAGGGCAGTCATATTGCCAGTTCTAAAGAGGCACATCAAAACCTACAGTTTTTATTTCTTTTTTCTGTCTAATGTGTTAATCCTGTGTGGTTTTGGTGCAGAGAGTGTAGTGTGTTGCATGGGATGGGAGGGAGAAGGGAAACAGGGACAGAGAAAAATACAGTCCTTAATTTAATAAAATTTGTTTTTCTATTTTAAAGCCTGAATTGTTAGTTCATGTTTTTTATAACACTGGCTTCAGAGGAGCACTCAAAATAGTGAATCCATTTTCTAGGTGGTAGAGAAGTGCTGTTTATTAGGCAGCAGTCACAGGCAATGGTAGCAAATTTTTTTTGAGCCTACACACAGTAAATTTTACTAAAATATTCAGTATTAGAAGAACTGCCAATCCACAAATTTCCTAAGTACAAAAACACTTGGTGCAGCCATTATTTGTTGTATCTCCCCCTGCCCCCTCCCCTTTGATTTACTAAAAACTCTGATTCTCTTGAAAATTTTCTTCCTTCCCCACCCAACAACTGCTTTACAGCTGACAAAAATAAGCCATTTCCTAGCCTTATCCTCTACCTACAGAGGTCATAAAAATTGCTAATGGAAATGCTGTTGCCTTCTGTTGTGTGATTCTAATAGGAAATGGATCACTGCAATTTATGGGGTACTTACCCTTTTTGGTACATGATGAATAGCTTCACTTCAAATGATGTTTCCTCATTGATTTCCAAGTATTTATCACCAGAAAAGACAGAGCAGGAAGAAGAGCATTTAAACATGAAGTTGATTTTGAAGATGCCAGTCTTTTCACTACGGTGTGAATTCATGGCAATATAGCATTTGATGTAGTAGGGGAGCAAAAGATTGAAGTGAATTTGTTACATTGCTCTTAAGGTTAGTTCTCTAAACCCACTTTTTGTTGTGCTGTATTAGCTTTCTTGCCTGCTCTTTGGTAGGGAGAGTGAGAGGCTTATTCCGTGTGGAGATTTTGCTCACACTCTGCCTCTTTGTTGCCATGTTCTTGAAACAAGCATGTATGATATTTATATGTCAGTAGTCTCTTTGTTGTCAAGCTTTTTGAGATACTTTCACGTAATTCACAGGAAAATCTATATGCAAAAAATTTCTATGTAATATTTAGCAGGTGACTGAAATACTTGTATTGGTGTGGTGTTTTTTAATTTTGCTACATGAAGTATTAGACCTTCTGAATCTCAGTTTCTGTCTGGCTGGACTGGAATGAATTAAAATAAAACCCATCTCTTTAGTGTCTGCAGTGTTCATACGACCTGTTTCTGTGTGTTGCTGCATGAATCACTGGGTAAAACCACTAGTAAGCAAGGTAGATCATGGGCAGATACAATCCTACAAAATATGTTTGTTTTTAAATTGCCAAGAGTAGAAAATGGATACATCCCTGTGGCAAGTAGGATAACTTGCTTCAATTGAGAAGCATATTGCACTTTTGCTGTTTGTAAGACTGGATTAAATGTCATTGACTTGACAGTCTTTGGTTATAGCTATGCAGTAACTAAATTCTTCATCTTTTTAAATGGTAGTGTTAAAACTTGTTTGCATTCTTCATTTTCATACAATCCAATACTAGATAAAATGCTAGCAAAAATGAGGCTGTGTTGGTTAGAAAAAAGCATGGAGTTTCACAAGCCAGTTTGATAGCTACTATGCAATTAGGTTTACTATTAAATAGATATAAAGTGATATTTGATTAAAGCACTATATGAAACCATTAATATAAAATGCACCAATTCCAGAGAATTTGTAATAATTTTAACTTTCACTATGTAAGAGCACATCTGTAGACCATTCTCTTACATTATTTATCTGCTTCTTGAGATTATAACTTTACTCTTTTCTTTCTTATTGTAATGTGATTTCCAAATTTCAGTTTTAAATCATGATGCAAACAATGGAAGGGAAAAATAAAATCTGCAGATGAAGTCTGTGCAGTGTCCATTTTCTTCTCTTTTTCTGAAACCTGTGTTGAATAGATCTCTAAACAAGCTGCCAGGCTGCACCCAGATGACTGACAAAAAACCCTTTGTATTTTCTACTTCCATTGCTAAGATTTATAGAATTGGTCTTTAGATGTCAAAAGAAAACAAGTGAAGACTGTCATACCTCTCTGATCATATTTGCTCTAAAATGGGCTTAGTATAATGCTCCATTTCTTTATCAATTAAAAAGCACTTGTCTGTAAAACCATCCTTTTCAGCTGTCCTTTCCAAAATCAGTATTATCAAGTGTTTTATTCTTAACTTCACCTGCTTTCTCGTGCCACACTGCAGTTACTTTCAAAGGAAGAGTTCTGATACTTGTGTGACATGTCTCGGATGAAATAACAACAAAAAACTTGGTTATCAGCCTTTCAGAACACTAGATTATTATATGTTGATTCATGTTCGGGGCTGAAAGTTGTCCTGTAAAGGATTGACTCAATTCCCGCAGTGTTCAAATGGTGCCACCACCACAGTCAGTGATTAGTCTGTGTTCCCTTTGGAAACAGATGTTAATTGGTTGGACACTGAGTAATCAGTGATGGTGTGAAGAGTAAGTGCAGCTTTAAATCTGTGCAGTATTGGAACGTAAAAGATAATTGAAACAGTATCTTTGAAACACAGAAATATTATCTGAGTTGTTAGAAGGCAAGGAATAAAGTATATTCTTTACCTTGGGTATGTGTAAGGATATGGGTGGAGAAAGGGAAGGAAAAAATATTGTTGGTTTTCTCTACTGTACTTCATTGCAATGAAAACAAGCATAATTCATTTCAGTGTATCTGCTTTTCTTTGTAACTTAGGGTTTGGTGTACATGCTTGAGTGGCAGAGAACAAAATGTACTTGTTGAAGATAAGAAATGTACTAAATGATGAGAACAACATGCACTGAACAAGCACAAATCATTCAGACACCTCTCTAAATTGCACATGTTGAATTTAAGTGACTCAAAATTAGGTTGAAGTAACAATCTAAAAATACATAGAACCTTTTTTTTCTAAATGCTGCTTTTAGAATTTATGTTCTTATTGTACATCAAACAGCTGTTGATGGCAAGTCCCTAAGTGACTGGCCCAGATCTGAGCTGAGTAATATTCTGGAATGAACTGTTCATAGTCTTTGCTCATCTAAACCAGGCTTGTCTCTGAAAATGATAAACATCTATATTTGCAGTCTTGCCTTTTGCTCTTGGTGGTGACATGGCCTGCATTGATAATCTCACGTCTGGAGATCCTGACATTTTGCTGCAGCTAAATGAGCATCTGAATCATGATAGTCACAGAGCTGCAATAGGCATGCTTGTAAGGTTGGAACAGTACTGGTTTTGAATAGTGCTGGAGAGTGTTGCTGGAAGATCTGTCAGTCAGGGGATTTCAAAACAAGGCCAATTGCAATAAAATGTTGACAGAATTCTAATGAAGTTACAAATGGCTAAAGAGTGTTCAAACTTATTTAACTTGTATTTTTACCTTATTATCTGCCTCACACTTTTAATATCTACATGTAAGAGCTCATTATAAAAGAGATTATGTAGATTCATGAAGTATTTTAGCAATGCTGCCCGATTCTTTCATTGGGTTTGCAGTAACCCTTGGCAGAGCTTCATGGAAATGCAGACCACACTGAAAAATATTGACCTGAATTATTAAAACCATGTATGGCTAAGAGTAGTCCTGTAAAACTTTGGATATGATTTGGATTTTTTTCATTCAAATAATTTATACTAATCATCTTAAATTACAGGTCAGTAGTTTTTAGAGAACTTTGAAAAACATTTGTATTGCTGTTTGTCTTTCAGAGCATAGGTGAGAGAGACTCTTGTAATTGAGAGGTATAATGTTTTCATTGATAATTCTAATGGAGGGTTGTTTTTTGAGGTTTTTTAATGGAAAAATAAATTAAATGGGTGACTTAACAAAGTTGTGTTATCTCTAAAAACAATTATGCTTTACTACTGGTCGTGGTTGAAGGTCTTATTTTACTGTAGTCTAAAAAGTATTGAAGCTGAATGTTTGAACAGAGGGTTCTGTTGTAAATGAGAACTGCTTGCTGCTTTGAGTTCCAAAAGGGCAGATTTCATTTAATCTTTGTTAGCTGTGTACCACAGGAGAGCACTCCACTGGGCTTACTTCTGCGGGTGCCAGGTTCTGCATTGCCAGAAGGTACAGCTGTGGCTTGAAGCAAAACGTCAGAGGAACTGTTTTAAACTTCCAGTTTGTTCCTTGTTACTTAGTGCTGTTAAATAAATACCGACTAAACTTAAATGCACTGGGCTTTTATCTGTTTATTCTATGGCTTGTGTTTTCTTTCTGTGTTGCTTTCTGCTCTATCTGAAACAAGTGTTATGTGTTTGTTGTTTAGTAACTTGCAGTTTCACTACTTTTATTTTGTGGAAAGTCAAAACTCCTGGCATGTAAAGGAGTTGGCAAAGAAAAAAGTTGCACAACCTGTCATGAAACTTCATCACCGTCAGTCACCTCTGGTACAGAAATACATTCTGTTTCCAAAAATGCAAACTAACATGTATTTGCATGTTTAGTGCTCAGAGACCTGACTTCCATTTTTATGCATCAGAACTTAAATCATGAGCTCAATAAATTCTCTGCTTGGATAAAACTGACATCAGCTTCTTGTCCATCAGTGTAGGGATGGAAAGTTATGTTCTTCACTCTGTGAAGGAAATGATAGTATCCTGCAAACAGCTGGCTGGCAAAACCCCCTCAGAGGGTCAGCATGGAGAAGATGTCAGTCAGAATATTCTTTTTCAATACTCTGAGGAGTCATTCAGCTTCAGGATGGAGCTTGACCTCTGGAGTCAGCTTTCCTTTCAATGTTCCTTCAGAGACTGACATTACACCTATAGCTCCTGGTGTTAATAGGACTGCACCTCCCTCTATCTGCAATTCAGACATCAGGATGGGAAGGAGCATTTGATCTGGTTAAAGCTTGTCATGGTGTTGTAAATTATGACTTAGAACGTTAAGTGAGCCAGAAAGTACTAGTGGAGGTTGTTAGTAAAGCAGCAAGCAAAGTCTTTATCCATAGCTTTTTCTTCACTAGGATGAATTCATTGCCCAAGTGCCTTTTGGCCTCATCTTTCCAAAGGAATTCTGTGTTTCTAGTGAAGAGAACCTCGCATTCAAACTCTGCTAGCTGATACCTAAATGCCCAAGGGGTATTTAGCATGGGGAGGAAAATGTTTGGTACTTACTCTTGTGACTATTACTTCCAACACAAAAGCATCCACAGCTCTGCTCCATGAATTTGCTTTAAATGAATGTGCATATGCTAGCAATCTCCTCCTTAATATATACGGGGGATACCACCAGTAACAAATGCACTCCCTGCTTTTAAAGTAGCAATTTGCTATAAGGAATTTACAGATTGTAAATGTCCTAATCCATTCTATCATCATACAGAAAACCCACAAACATGGTATTCCTTCATATGTTTTTTTCAGTGCAGTGCAAAGGTACCCAAATGTGACTGTTTGGAGAAAGGTTTGATTTGGATAGACACTGACCCCAGGACAGCAAGGAGCTCCATGTGAGCTATCCAGTCCACTGCTCAGAACATGATGCCCACAAAGCTGCCTGCAGCTGTGGGTGGGCTCTTTCTGCTTCTTGAGCTGCCTCCTCCCTCCAGATATCTTTGCTCTGCTGTGCTGGGAAGATACAGCCTAGCCAGGGCTGTAAGTCAGCTCAGTGCTTTGTTAACAAAAGAAACAGACTCAAAGGCATGTCTTATCTTTGTAGGGGCTGCTGCAGGTCCCAGTGCTCTCCCATTCCACCACTGGGGGAGAACTACTCCTTTGCTTTCAGGCATGTAATGCAAAATTAATAAGTCAGATACTGGAATTGTTGTATTTGTTGCTAAACTTGACCTCTGACTGACAGCCATTCAGCTTGCTTTTGGGTTTTGCAGATAGGAAAGGGAATACAGACCTGTTAGATGTACAATGCTAGTGATTCTTGCATAGTTGGCGTCTCCTTGAAAATAACCCTTTGCAGTTCTCTGGTGATGCCCTCATCCAGTTCCTGTGATCCAGTAATACTCTATACTGTGGCAGTAACACTTGATAAATTTTTGCCACTGACTTGACAACAGAGAGAGGAAGTGTTCAGCTGAGGTGGAGAGAGCTTTTATGGACAGAAAGCTCTGTGATCTCCTCTACTCGGGGGAATTCACCTTTGCCTGTCCTGGGCATTTTTAAAGCTGCAACTTATCATTTACTGATCAATGTTTTTTCCTCCTCTAGTTTAACTTGGCATTTCCAGTTTTAAGATAAAAGGCAGGACTGCAATCCAGAAAAAAGCATTATTATTTCTGAGGCAAAAAAGATGGCTTGGGTATGAAGGAAGGCAGCTTTTTTGGTAGCTCATAGTAGGAGGAATGGAGAAGAAAGGAGACGGTCTTACTTGTATTTTCACATCCTTTATATGACAATCTGCATATAGTAGAGTTTGATATTTGGATTAGAGAATAACCTCAAATTTTGGGCCCTGAAGTTCCAATATTCCTTTTGTTTTCCATAGGCTTGTGTTCCACAGCCCTTTGTTCAGGTTTGCCTTTCCTCTGGGTTTAGATTGCCTGGCCTTGCTGCTCTGTCTCATCAATTCCAACCTAGTCCCTTCCAGTGTAGAAAGTCCCCTTTCTTCTTTAGCAACATGCAGCAGAGACCACCTTGCTTTTTCTACCTGTCCCTTTTGCCTCCCAGTTGGCATCCTCCCTGCATTTAACCACAGGTCTTTGGATTTGGATGGTCTCTTCACCCATGCCAGTATTCCCCATCTCTGCTTCATCTATCCTGTTGGCACAAGGACCTAGAGGTGTCTGTTGATTCCGGAACCCAGATGGGGAAAATACATAAGGAAAAGTAGGAGATTGCAGGTGGTTGTTCCTATTGTTGCCTCAACGTCTGCAAGCATAAAATGCCAGTGAAGAGACAGGGAGTTCTTCCTCTGGGTTGTGGCTTACAGTATTCTTGAGAGAAAGAACATGTAATTTTTTACACTTGCTCTGACGTAAACAATATTTAAGTGCTCCAGCCTGGTTGGTATCCCATGAAATTTCATGTAGTTCATGGCAAGAACATCATGTTCACTTTTTGAATGGCTAATTTTACTCACAATGATAAATAGTGGTAGTTGTTCTGGTGTAAATGGATGAAAGAAGATTGCTTGGAGAACTGGTCTGGGCCAGATAGCACAGGCAGCTATTTTTATGGAACGGTAAGTTCTGCATGGAACAGTCAAGGTCAGAGTGGTGTAGCTAAGCCCAGGAGTTAGCAAGTTCCTCTGACCCAGATGAAGGTCTTTTTCTTGGCAACTTCAGTAAGAAAACACTGGCTCTTATATACCTCTGCCTTGGTGGTAACATTGGTGAGATGCAGATCGTGGCCTGATTTATATTTGAAATAGATTGCCGAGAAGTGAGTTGGACTTGCCCTGGCTGGCAGCAGTTCACAGAGTGCCATGCCCTGGTGCTCTCTGACCTGGGCTGGTTTTCTCTGTCACCAGCAATTATCAAAGAATTAAAAGTTTGTAAAAGGTATGATTAACACAATATCCACCCTTTATGTAAATATAGAAAATAATTAAGTGAACATATAATTATGGCCAAATATTTTGCTTATCTTTTTGGGAAGGTAAGGGAGATGCGTGGAGGGAAACTACAAAATAGATATAAATATGTATATAAGAAAAATGTCTATTTCTACACAGTACAAGCACAGTGATTTATATATTAAGTATCTGTTTGTGACAAGCGTGCAGAATCTTCTTTATATCAGGACTCCTGTACTTTGATTACACCAAATCAGTATCCTCAAAGATATGTTACTAGTGTGGGGTTTGGTGTATTTTGTAGTATATGGTATTCCCCCTTTTAGGAGCCATTGTATAATGTTTTCCCCTTAAAAACTGTAATTCCTCACAATCTTGACAGTAGGGTATGTTAGAACTTGGGGTAAGTAAGGGAAGAGAAAAAATTTCAACTGCCTTATAAGAAAAATGATTTTGATTATTAGGAATACCTGGTTGGCCCAGGGAGAGAAGGAAAGTGTATGATCCTGCTCACAAGGGAGAGTGAGAAGGAACTGTAATTCCATTCAGAAAGCATAGTCTGTGCAAAGCTTTTTTTCTTTACAATTTCTACTTTTTCAGTGCACAGTAATGCTGACTGTCTCTACAATTTGTCTGGATTTTAAATCAGATCAGCGTAATTAGCTAACTTTACTTACTAGCTTGAGCTGACTCTAGTGGCACAATGGTTGAATTGGTTGCCATTATATTTGTTTAACTGCTGTAAAGTAAGATTCTAACAATAGGTTCCTGCACTTAAATAGCACTGTCGAGCACTGGTGCCCTATCAATCAGTCAGACCTCTCCCTCCTGCTGTCTGCTCTGATAGACAGTTCTGCTGATGGGAGGACTCTGGAAGAAGAGATCAGGAAGAAGGGATGATGGATAAAGACCATCTCCTGTCTTGGGAGGAAATCAGAAAAATCCTTTCTTTGACTATCAACAAGCTGCTTTGTCAAGGTGTCAGAAGATTAATTATGCTCATGCAAGAGGAGAGAGTGGCTGTTTTCCGTGCTGGTTTTGGTGTAATGGGGTGGCATTCTTCTGAACTATGGCAAAGAAAGAGGCTTAAGAGATTTCAGCCCCCTAACATCACTGTCCTGTAAGCGTTTGTAAAGCTCTTAGGCACACATGCACAGTACTGTGAAGTTCTGCCAGTAATTGATTAATCAAAGTGTTTGTTTCGAGTGCTGTATGGACTTGATCTCATGAAACATTTGTTGCCAACCGCTGTTAAAGTCTGTCAGCGTTATGGGTGGTTGGGATTCTTTACATAGAACACGCTTTCAACAAAAAGATGCAGAAAATTTTCCACAGCATAACAGTAAATGTGAAAACGTTCAGCCACTCACTAGTTTTTTGAGTTTATAAATCAGTGAAAGGGAAAATCTCCAGTAAGTGTTTGGAGTATTTCATATTGGAGCTGAGCAAACCTGCTTTGTGTTTTCTTTTATCCATCATCCTTTTGTATGTCTTTGAATAAATTGAATGTAAAGTATTAGAAAAACTGAATGACCTTACATTTTGAATTAATATTTTTGGGAATAAATAAAATGTGCTAGCTTTTATTCTGAGCAGATTAGATTTTGGTAAAAAAGAAAAAGTGTGGGCTTTTCTTAGAATCAATCTAAATCGTAGACTTGAAGAAATTCACTACTTGAAATATGAGGTCATTTTTACTAAGTTGCTTGATATATTAAAAAAGAATCTTCAAAAGCTCTTTAAATTTTTAACAAACTAGTTCAATAAAAGGACTCCTTCCATCTGGCCTAATCTGTCTCACTTAATCCCATGCTCAGATGAGGAAGAGCATTTTTTGTAATCTGCTAATTTGATATAGTTTTGGGTTTTTTTTCTTGAAAGTGTCAAGTCCTGAGTTAATAAAAGGGAGAGTTAAAGAGCCACATCACTTTATTAGTTTTGGTTTAAGATATTTTGAACTCTAGTATGCTGTAGTTGAAACTGTAACAAAACCAAACCTTTTTAAACATGGCTGTGCCTGACCTTGAAATGCTGCCGATAAAGGCTAATGCTGTTAAATTGCATGCCAAATTAACCCTCATTTCCAAATGCTTTGTGTGTGTGTTTCCTGTAGGATAGGCTTTGATCCTGCCAAGCAACACTTCTTCTACAATCAGTTATTTTTTAATGAAGGAAAATCAATGAGCAAGTTTCAGTAGCTGGTTTCAGTGGTAGTGAAATGAAATGTTTTGTTTTACATCCTTCTGCCACTGTGCTTGGTCTACTGTATCAGATGCCTGACATGCCGCAGTGTTTTTATGTAGAGGTAATGGTGATTTTCATCTTAAAACCTTATTTTTACGTGTGTAAATCTTATCAAGGATTACAAGTTCATGTGAGAAAGACACAGGAAACTGGCTAATAGACTGGCAAGGAATACTTTCTGAAGCAGTCTTTTTTTTTTTTACGTCTTGCTGAGGCTTAGCATCAGTAAAGTGGGGATTTAATCTAAATCAAGAGAAAAAATGTTAATAGCCTTACAAGTGCTTTTTTTCTTGAAGCATCCAGGTTCACATTATTTTAGCAGTTATCCATTTTGGAGTGTTTATTTTTAATTCAGAAGTTACGTTGCAGGAACATCTTTTGAGAACTATGGACTTGGTATGAGATTTAATGGATATAATAATGTGCCTTTTTGGACCATCAGGCCTGTGTAGGTCTGATGGTGTAAATTCCCACTAAAATCAGACAACAGGCATGAGCAAAAACTGCTCACATATAGATACTGGCTTTCTGTTTGTTCTTGTCTGCTGAGGAGCTCAAGTGTTCTCATTTTAAAATGGAACTGGCTCTTTTAAACCTCTGACCAGTGAACTGCCACCTGCATAAATTCATTTGAGGGGGACATTATCTTCCTGTGTGAACTTTGGCGGGAAGTGCTTTCAGGCCGTAAAGTGAATCATTGGTTTCCCTGGGCTGGAGCTGATACCTTGTGATATCTTGGCCTCTCTCCCTGGCATCTCCTCCAGGACGTTTAGCTCCTGCTCCTCTGTCACGTTTCTTTTCCTTGCCACGATGCATGGGACACCCATAACATGGCTGTGTCCTGTGTAAGGTCTGTGACCTAGCAGTACTACCTCTTCATTTGGAGAGGGAAATACCACGGTCCAAGCTTCCACCTTCACCGCATCAGGACCATGTTCATTACACTGCACAGATGTTTTCTTATGCCTGGTCTGTGTGGCAGTTGTTTTCTGAGTTTCACCTTGATTGTGTTACCTTTCTTTTTGCACTTCTCTGCCAATGTTTTGTTTCGTTTTGGGTTTGTTTTGGGGTTTTTTTTTGTCTCTATAGTGTTAGACCTAAAATCTTTATCTTTTTTTCCAAGGCCCTCAAAAGAACCCCCAAACCATGAGGGTTTTTTCTCTCCCTTATCTGCCCCTTGTGTCCCCTTGTTATTGAGATGTCCACCCCAGTGCCTAATGGGGCACAAGCTGACCTTGATCCAGGGGAAGCTGACTTTGATCCAGGGCCAGCCCAGCATTGGTGAGCCTTGTTGGGTCCCTGCTCTCTGGCACCATCTCATTTGTGTAGTGCTTTTGCATATACTGAGACATTTCGGCTGCAAGAATGGAAGTGTAGCTGCATGGAGCCCGCCCAGACAGCTCCTGAGCCAGAGTGGAAGAGCCTTCTCCAAGCCAGAGGTGGCCAATTGCTGTGCTGGCACCAGCCCTGCTATGGGAAGGGCTTTTTTTTCACCCTGGTTCTCACCTGACCTTGCTGCTATCAGGAGAGCTGCCTAAACATCTCTGCTCTGTGGTACTACTCTCTGGAATTGGATTTTCCTGTTATCCAATGTATTCCAAGCACCCACTTCTCTGTACTGGGGGTAACTGTATTCCTCCTTTGTGTGGCCTGTTGTCTCATGTGGATGCTTGGGGAAGTAGCCAATCTGTAGGTCAGGCAGCATCTTTCCCAGTATATATACTGCCAGCTCCAAGGTAGCACAAACTATTGGAAAAGCATGTTGTGCTTTACCTACATACTTTGGTGCAGGCCATTTTAGAGACTTGTGGGGGAGAGGAGGTGTGAGGAGTTGGGGGGAAGTCAGTTCAGGGAACAAGGCTCGGGATTTTCCAAAGGCTCTGTTTTGGATGTGAGCTTTTAAAGCATCATCCTCTTTCCAACTCTAAATACAAGAATTAACATTACTTCAGCACAGTAAACTTTGATGCACAGCTGTTCCTTTATGCAAGCCCACACAGCTTTCTGCCTACTTGGAAGGACCCTGGATTTGCCTCCAGGAAAATCCAGGGGCAAGGTTTCCACTTTGTCCCTAATGATGGGGATTTGCAGCGGTGTGAATGGAAGCAGAGGGGAGGCCTTGCCTCTGGAGCAGCAACAGATGTAGCTCGTGGGCGAGCGGATTGCTCATGGCAGTGCTGAAGTGCTGCTGGAAGGGGCAGCTGGAGGTGAAGTCCAGCTCTTGCTCTTAGCAGGTCTGTTTGCCAGCATTTGTGTTAAAACTCGTGTTAGAGGAGGATGAAAAGGTAATGGGGTATAACCAAAAATATTGCTGTATTATAGCTGAGAGAACCTTAGGACATGCTAATAACGGCAGGAAGAGGCGATGGATTTGTTTTTGCCTCTTTGTAGCAGCATTTCTCAGAGAATTTAAGAGAAAATGAATCCTGCTGAAATGACCTTTTCTTCACCTCCTACTGGCTCTTGAAAAGCCTGTGGTCCCTGAGCTATCCACACAAACATACAAATAATGAAAAATCCAAGTGTACATGCTCCAAGAGATAGTTAAGCATGTCTAAAAAAAAATCCTCATCCCTGTTATTATATTAGAGGGCTGTTGTTCCTGAGGAAAACTGATTTTTTTCCCATTTTAATGCCTTAAAAATGCTTTTAAATATATCCCTAAGGAAAATGTGATAAATTCTAAATAATTAACTGGTAGCTTTTTGAAGCCAGGAATTATCTTTGTTGTTCTCCCTTTGCATATGTTTTTCCAAGACTAAGGGCTTTGTTAAAATGTAGAAATAATATTTAGAAAGAGATAAGGTATCTGATCTTGCTGAATCCTGTACTTTCCTGTAGAAATTCGAGGTAATTTAAGATGCTGGTTTTTTCATTTTAAAATTGGGTGTACAGCAGATACAAAGTGAGCTTCAAAAGAGGGTGTTCTGGAAAGGAAGTAACTTGAGAAAAATGGGCAATTCAACACGAATTGGTTTTTTAGCTTTCCTTTGAGCACAAAGTGTTCCTGTTGTACTTGCTGACCTAGTTGTCTCACCATTATTTCAGAGTGTACTTATTTTCTCTTCAGTATTTTTTTTTCCTTTCTATTCTTGGAGAAGTAATGTGCAACATTTGCCTGGTACCTGACAGTAGATCAGTCACATCTCTGCCTTCCTAAATGAGACTATTTCTGTCAGGTACTATTTTGGTTTTTTGAAAGAGGAGGACCTGTATTTTTCTGTCTTGACAGATCAATGGCCATGAATGACACCTTGCAATAAATTCAGCATTCTGGCACAGTCCCTCTTGGGTCTTTTGTATTCAGGGTAGGAATCCCTGATCACTAGGTTGTTTTCTGTGCAAACACTGGGAGAATGCTGGGGCCAGCAAGGTTGAGCTGACCTTATGTGCTGGCCTGCTCACTGCCACTGACTGTCATGTTTCAAAGGTTAAACTAACTGTGGATGAAATGTAATCAGTAGTGCACTGGATCCTTTCCAGAGCTCACTGGAGGAGTGCAATAACCAGCATTGTTAGCTTTGGGAGAGCAAGAGACAGAGGTCATTACCTGTGTGCGTCTGAGCATGAGGAACCAACTGCCTTTCCTGCTACCTCCCACGTATGTTTATTTAAATCTTATCTGGAATTGTTATCTGGCCCCTGCTTTTTAAAAAAATCTGTCTGTTTATTCTTCATATGTTGTAATTTTCATCCTTCTGTTGCTTTCTCGGAGTTTCCATGAGAAAAATGTGCTTCTCTTAAACCCTGTCATTAGATGGGATGAGAATTGATACTTGGGGAAGCAGAAAAGGCTGAAAGAAAGAATTGCTGCGTTTTTAGATGACAGCCTAACCTAGGCCAGGGTAAACCAGACAGTACTCTTAAGACAGTCACATAATGCACCACCAGGGGAAAGATGATTTTGGTGAATTTTGCTTCCTTTACTAGTGGGTAGCAAGGAAAAGAGCTGGTAAAATAGAAAGCTGGAAAGGGACAGAGAGCAGGTGTGGGAGGAGGAGGCCAAACAAAAGCACTGAAGCAAAGATAGAATTTCTGAGAATTGATTTCCTGTTTCTTTCTATACTCAACCACTCATTTTCCCCAGCTCTCTGTCATTTGTACAGTACTTTCAGTCCCTGGCATTCAGATCTGCAGCAGGAGTCTGTTCACAGCATCAGATAAAAAAGGCTTTCTGGAAGGCATCAGAAGCGTGTAGGATATGGTGGGGAAGTACTGCTTGTTGTCACATTAGGAATTTCAAGGGTGACAGGGATTGAAGCCAGTATTTTTTTTTTCCTGTACAGCTTTTACACTACTTGCCATCTGAAAATGCCTGTACAATAACAGTAGATTTAAGTGAGGAGCAAAAAAATTTGTCCTCCTTTTGAATCCTGTGGAAAGATTCTTTTTCACTCCATCAAAGCATTTTGGTTTTTTTATACATTGGGGTGTGAGTATGGCCTTGAAAACCAATACATTTAGCAGAAATGGAGACTTCTTTGAAAGAAGAGAGGGACAGATGGGGGACTTCCATTTCAGAGCAAATCAGAGCTGTAGAGATGATTAGATTTTTTTAATATATGTTTTGTTATACACTTGTGATTATTGTGTTATAATCCACTGGTGGGAATATGAATGTCATTTTCCGAATCTTTCTGTATGGGTTTTTCATTTTGAGATAGTTTCTAAAGAAGGTCTGACAAAAATAGAGCCCTGTACCAGTTTACAGGAAAATCAGCTCCATTCAGAAAAGCTCAGTGTAAGTTGGTTATGATGTCGTGAAAAGAAAATGCCATTATCCTCCTTAGCCGACCTTCATCAGACTCTCAGATTTGTAATCACAAGAAGAGAGAGTTCCTTAGCACGGTTTCTATCTTTTGCCCCCTCCTGTACTTCAAAGGTAGAATGTTCTTTTCTTTCTTCCTGAGTCTTCATGAGATCTCTCTACTTCAGTGTGTGTGAGACAGAACAAGGTATTCTCTTTCTATTTACTTTTCTTATGAAATTCTTATTTCTGAAAGGCTTTTTTTTTTTTTTTCACTTCACGCCAGAGCGCTGCAGATGTGGAAGAACTGAGTAAAAGCAATAGCAAATCTCTTATCCTTGTGAATGCAGAGCAGTATTCTTTCCCAGTCCTGCATCTTTCACGTGTCTCTTTCTCTATGCTGGATTTCTGTTTTAATTGTTCAAAGAGCAGCTTGGTTTCTCTTCCCACCTTGAAGCAGAATGCTTCAATAGCCACTTTCATAAATATTCCTGGACTTCTAGCATGGCAAGCAGTGTCTGGATTAGACACAATTTCTCTATGAATGGTTTCTACTCTACTGGGATAACTATTCTAATGTCCGATATTTGTGGTCCAAAAATGTGCTCAAGGAAACTCTCTGGGCATTGTGCAAGTCTTCGTATAGAGAGCTTCTCAACAAAAGCAGTTTTGATGTGAGAAAAGATGCAGACTCAAACTACAGTCATAGAGGATGTAGATCAGCATGAGCAGTGAAGATACCCTGGTCTCTTTGTGGTTTTCCTATCAGGTCTGTAAGGAGCCCATCCATTTTTCTGTGTATGTGGAGTCTTTCTAGAGACCTTGTGCCAGCTCTGTTGAATGACCTTAGGAGCAAGAAACCAGTTTCTTCTACCTCCCAGCTGTTCAGTCAGCTGCCCAGAACTGGGTCCATGACATTCCCAGCTAGAGGAAGACCTGAGAGTCAGGTGCTTGCCTCTATGTAGAAATAACTCAAATTCCTCAAAGAGAGGAAAACTTTTAACATTAGCATTTTTAGGAAGGTCTGGCCATGCTCAGTGTTTCTGCACAAGAAACAGAAGCTAAACAGCAAGCCCTGATGGAGTTTCTGTTTTTCTGGAATATCTTAGTGATGGGAGACCTTGGGCAACACAACTTGAAATAAAACAGCCTTGCTTGGGAAAGCCATTTGTAATTGAAATGCTTGTATTAAATATTTAAAGGGTTTTTTTGATATTCTGAACTGATTAGCTTCTTTGTTTAGAGTGCTCTGACATGTTATTAGAAAGATACTGTGTAAAATCACTAATTGTAATCTAACTGTTCCTGAGTACCAAGCATGTTTTTTCTCTTTGTAGTACAAAGGCCAACTGTGTTAAAGTGGATGATTTTATGTGATTACTAGCTGCATCCATCTTTGTATTCAGACTGGCTGATGGCTATAAATATAAACACAAGTTTCTTTGAACGGTGATAGGCTGAATCTCCTCAGCATAAAGTTCAAGATGAGCCAGATGTACAACAGTAACTTGTGTTTCCCCTCCACCTAGATTTCTACAGCACATATGTGTGCACATTTTGGCCACAAGTCATATTTCTTTTTGAAATCTCATTTCTTCTTGACTCCGTTCTTCACACCTTTCACGTTTCCTTCTGTGGATTTATAAAGGCGTGTTTATGCCTGGGTGCTGTTTTGGATAAGAATATATCTTTAAAAGAACAGTAAGAGGAGAGGGGCTTCTACTCTCTCTGTCTTCTGCCCATCCACCTTCTTCTCTTGGGTCATATATGTGGCAAAAATACTAGAAGCAGCGTGGATACCATGGTAGTACTCCAGAGCAGACTGGTTTGGAACCAGGGAAAAACCTGGTTCACAGTATCTACTCCATACCATTGGTCTTTTGAGCTCTGATCTCTGTTGGCACAGATGTCCCACAAGATGGCCATATTCTATAATTAGAGGCCTGCATTACATCTTTCCCTTTCAGATCTGTTTAATGGCTAAGTATTTTGAAAAAATCACCAAGTAGCAGAAGGTGTTTGCAAAACTTTTTCTGAGAAGCCTTTCACTGTGCCTCGATAGCCGGATTTCCAGGTCAATGCATACCGTATATTTGTCTGGACACAGCTGCAGGTTGTTGTTTTATGCTGTACCCACCAGACTCTGCTGAGATGCTTTTCTGGGTCTGTTTTCTCTGCATTTGTCACTGAGAGGAATCAGTTGGCTGTGGATAGATAGGCTTCATATATGAGATCCCATCCTTACTGGTGCTAACAGGTTTAGTTGCTGTATGTGTTCAAAACCCAGGGAGGAGATGTGGTGTTCCAGGAAGGCTTGTTCCCTCACCGTCTATCAGGTTTCTATGTTGTGTGCTAGCAACAAGAGATGCAGAGAGCAAAGCTAGCAGGCTGAAATGTTCTCTGTATATCACAGTGCTCCTCAGAAATTTCTTCTAGCTCGTGAATATTTCATAGCAGGACGATTTACCATCTCGTGAAGAAAGAAAAAGACTTGTTGTGGCTTGGAGTGTATAGAATTCTTAATTGTATAAGAAAAAATAGTGGCAAATTTTCCAATTTTACCCTGGAAGGTTTTGACTTCTCTCTCTCTCTGGTGTCTGCATATTCTTACAGGTTTTTGTGTTTGAGTTTTGCAGTTTGGACCTTGTGATTATAGTGTGCCTGGGCTTTTTTCAGGATAAAGATCCTGTTTTAAGCTTCTGATAAGGAATATAATATGATTCTTTCCTGTGTTGACAGTGAGAGAGACACTCATGTGAGGAAATGGGGACTGGGGAGAGAAGGCAGCTTTCTTGTATAATTGCATGAGAATATTGTGGTATGTGCATTCTCTTCAGTAGACTTTTAAATACAGATAAAACTAATGAATCTTTTCCTTAGTATATGAAAGGAACAGCCATATGTGTTAAGTCTTCTAACTGAAATCTGTACAACAGATTCAAAAATCATTATTAGACCTTTAAAATGTCATAAAGATTCAGAGGCCAGTTTGCCTCTTTAAATTATATGGTGTTCACGGATGTGTTATTTCAGGAGCTTTTCCAAGACACTGCACTGTCACAGCTTCATTGCTTCAAATGTCACTTCATGTAGGAGCAGTTTTTATAACTACACAGTAAACTCAAGATGGTTTAATGGAAATGATTTCTTCATGTGTCAAAATGACCCCTTTGTTTCTCATTTTACTCTTTTGTTGCCTGCAGCTAATCTGGTTTTTGGGTTATCAGATCCAAGCATCTTACAATGCTGACTCTAGCAGCGGCATTCAGCTGGAATGCTGCCTTTTGTTTACTGGTTTCACCAGGCCTCCAGTGCTTTCTTTGGTCATCTGGTGGCTCCACTAATGTGATTTGCACTCCCAGGCTCTGCAGGTAGTCATGGGCTTTTAAAGGGAATTAGAGGAAAGCCTGCCACCCTGGTTGCTAATGAATCCGCAGGATATTTCTTATTGGTGTTTTGTTTTTACAGATTCTTTTTTCTGTCTTATGGTATTTTTGTTCTGTCTGCTTGGACTTCAGTTTCTAAAGTTGGTTTACCTGGCTGTGGTGTGCTGACATTCACTTTGCTTGAAATAGAAGTACCAAATCCTATTGATCAGTGTGTCCATTTGGGATTTTCTCAGGAGCTGTAAATAAGTATGGAAAAAAATAGATGGCTACACAAATACTCAAAACTTCTTTATTGCAATATATATTATACAAAACTTGTTCTTGGTAATAGGGGATGTGGTAATAAGAGACAAACCTCTGCCTTCGTGGAAACGCTTAACTATTAAAATAGCAAATGTTGGCTCATGTAGGGAAGTTGAAGTGTTTTGCTAATGAGGCTGCAGCTGGAATCGTAAATTTTTGCAAGCACACTAGGAGAAAATGGAAGTTTATAAACACCCTCAGCTCAATCTTACAAATGTGAGACAGTGAAGGACATAGTCAAAGAAATATTCTATTACAGTTTTTGCAAAAAACTAAGTGATACTGGAGAGGGTTTTCTGATATGAAAAGCATATGCACAAAAGAGGATAAATTCTTAAAACATCTTCGGCTCTTTTTCTGGAGCAAAGAAGCGTTTCAGACTCTGAGGAGTTAAGTTGAGTAGCATGTCAGATGCTGAGTAAGATGCCATTCCATCTTATATCCACAACCTCTTACTTAAGTATCCATGTGGATTTGAGTGGGGATTAATAGAGTGATTAGGGTTGGTTGGAGGTTTTTTTTTCCCAGATTAGTCCTGCAGTTTTGTTAGGGCCAGTATTTAGATTGCACAAAAACAAGCACAGTGTCAATGTTTTTAAAGCTTCGCTCTAGTCTAATTAAGACTCAACCTACAGCGGCAGAATGCACAGTTTTTTTATATTTTCGTAAAATATTTTCCTCCATTTCTGTTGTTTTAGAATGGAAGAGAAAAAAAAAATCTGTGATAAAAGCAAAATCTGAATAAGACTTTGGAAATAAATGGGTTCTTTCCATGAAAAAAATAGTTAATATTGAATCTATTCTTATTATTGTTAACCTTGAGAGCAAGTCTATCTGTTTACCCAAGTCTGAAGAATTTAGATTGGTAAGAGTTGTGTCACTTATATGTGGTTTATAGGGTTGGGTCTTAAGAGTAGAAGAAAGCTTTAGAAAAAAAGCTTTTTTTAGAAAAAAGCTGAAGTACACAAACATGTTTCAGTGCCCTTCCTTTGTGCTTTTCCGTGGTGTCAGTGCTGTAAGATTTATGTTTATATTATACGTGTGTAAGTTTTTAATATACAAACTGAATATCAGAGCATTGAATTTTGTTCAGAGAGTGTCAGTAGAGTTGTTGAATTTGTTTTTTTGCTTCAGAAAAAAACCCAAACCCTGTAGAAATTCGGGTGCAGGGGTTTTAATAGTGGACAAATAAAGCAAGAGTGTATTGATTGAGTTTTACTAGGCTGACAGCAGCACTGAAAGGTAGTAGTTTGTGACCCATGAAATCTCCATTTTCCTTCTATTGGTAATGTATCTTGAAGTACAGACGCCTGGAAAATGCATCTGGGGTGACCTAACACATTCATTATGTACAAACAGAAAATTATTTGAGCTCATTACTAAAAATGTGTTTGATACTAGTAAAATAAGGGATAGGCTTAGATTGTTAAACAAGTGTTCTCTGAGCAGAAATTCACTAAGGCAACAGCCAGTCTTTACAGGTATGAATAAGATCTGCTATATTTTCCTTTAAAATGCTAATTTCAGATGCTTGGCCATTTTGCTGATTCAGCTTCATCATCTTGCATACCAGTGCCCAAAAATCAAAATTTTGCTTTATAAATGGTACTTGTGTCTGATGGAAGGAAATAAAGGGCAGTAAGGAACTGAGCAGAGTTATTTGTAAAACGAAGAAATGTCCAAGGTTCATTAAAAGAAGCCTGTAGCACACACACACACCAGCAAGCAGATTTTACAGCTCTGTCCAGAGCACAGAAGGAAGATAAATCATGGCCATCCCCCTCTCATTTTTGAAATGGTTCAACCCTGGGGTTTAGCTGAAGGACTTAAGGAGTTTTTGAAGTGCAAATAGACTGGTGAAGGGTAAACCTTTTCAGAGTTTCATTTAGATGGATTTTTTTTCTATGTGGATTTCTGGCACCAGCTGAGATCTGGAAAGCCACAGGATTTTTTTTGTTTTTGATCAATCAAGCAAGCAGAACTTGCCATGGGGGTGTACATTCTCTGCATACATATTGATCCTATTGTGTTTAAAAGTAGTTAATTTAATCAGGGCTTTTTGAAACCTTCTCTGGTAAAACTTGCATAAATGAAGCTGTCATTTCAAGGTCATGTTTCAGTGTCAATAACATAATGGCAATGACAGAAGTTACCTGGAAGTTTACTATCAAATTTTCAGTCGTTTCATGTTAAACTTGCATTGAATGAGAACTGATTTTACATACATGCATGTAAAAATGTTCAGCTTCAATTGGAAAACATGAATTTCATTAAATGAGAGATTTTCAAAGCAGTCTGGAGTTACCAAACACATTGATACTGACAGTTCTGATACTGTTCACTACTGTTTGGATCAGTATCCTTGGCGTGCCCTATTCCATATGGAGTTTGGCTCCAGTAATCTATTTTACACCTTGTTTCTTTCAGCAAAATGGTTGTAATATCAGAGTTTTTATTCAAGGCTCTTTCTAGTAGTTTTGACCTTTTACCTCACATTTTGTCTTGTTTAAAAGCAGCAGCATGCAGAAGATGGATTGCATATTAACTATAAACACTGATCGCTACTGTGATAAATATTTGGAGACAAAATGTGTAAGGGTTGGCTGCTTGATAAGATGTCCATTTGAGTGCAGAGCACAGATTTTATAAGGCAGGATACAGTTCTCTACTTTTTCTTCATATCTGATGTCAAGATCTTGAAGTATTTTGGGTGAAAACATTATATATTTATATTATATATAAAGACTTTTTTCCTGTGAGGATGTTAAGTGCAGACTTCATCATTTGCTTCTTTGATTTACTTGGGTTGGAAGGAGCTGCAGAAAATTGTTCTGGACATGGTGACAGTCAAAGTATAGTGGAGTTAGTGGTGTCAGATACCACGGCAGAATGTGCCAGTACATCCCCCAGAGTCAATTTTCTTGTTTCTTTTCTTCCTGGTACTTGCAGTATGCCTTGAACCCTGCCAGTTGCTGGGATATGAAGTGGAAAGCAGAAAACTTGCAAAAAAACTTTTTCAATCATATACCAGTAATGGTCTTCTGTAGATTTCCTGTTTGTATTTTTCCCAACCGAATGGGATTTTATCAAAGATTTCAGTGTCCGATCACTCGGTGGCTCCAAATGGGAGTGGAACTCTAAAGATGGTCTGAGGCCCAGAGCTGGGATCCACTTCAGGAAGGCCCAGACTGGTTGTTAGTTTAATTTCTGTGTGTTGGATGTCCAAAATGGTACTACAGAATGGCATACCGTGGGGAAATGGCCTATATTAAAAAACAGTGTATTTATGCATTACTTCTGTATTTACAGTCTGGTGATTTGATGTGAGAGCACAGCAGAAACATTCTACATCAGAATAGGAACCTAAAATCATAATTCACAAATTAATAAACGTGGCTAAATACAATCAATAGATAAATCTTAAGAAGTCCATGTTATGATTTTCCCCTGACTTTACACTGGACAGGAGGTGTTTGTTTATCAGGCCCCCTATCCTGGTCTTTTGTTTTACAACTCTAACTTTACATACGTAAAACTCATGTGTTCTCATTCTCATGTACTGCAATGATGGTTACTTCATGTAGTAACTTCATGTTGAAAACTGAACGTGAGATGCTGTTTAAAACTTTACTGAAAAACAGGGAAATCCTTTGTATTTCACTGC
This sequence comes from Cyanoderma ruficeps, assembly GCA_008694505.1. Taxonomy (NCBI): domain Eukaryota; kingdom Metazoa; phylum Chordata; class Aves; order Passeriformes; family Timaliidae; genus Cyanoderma; species Cyanoderma ruficeps. Next base: position 16,935,828 of record VZDJ01007755.1, on the reverse strand, counting down.
AGAGAAGGGATTCTCAGCATTTGTGGTGTCTCTTTTGTAAATATGTCACTGGGATAAGCTAATATGATCTTTGCTGTTTTTAAGTAATATTTTCTACAACTCAGGACTCTTCAACAAATCCCATTCCACTGACTGGATGGAGAATTTTGGGTGTATTTCAAATCAGCAGTTTTTAGGGCAGTCTTACAGGCATAGAGGGCAGATTTTTATTTAGGAACAGGCATCATTCTGTAGCTGTATGTGTGGGTGTTGGCTGGAAAATCTGTCATTCTAATTTAATTTTTTTTTTAAGTGGTGCATGCTCAAATATCAAAACACTGAGGGGCTGTTACTTGCAGATTGCAGATTTATCAAGCAGCTGTGACATTAAAGTAATCTTACTCTGGTTACAGTATGCATTTGTCAAGGGCACAGGCTTGCACCATGATTCTGAATTCCTGTGGAATTTAACTGAGCAACAGCTGGTCTGTAGGATGTGTAGATTTTAACAAGGTAATGTCTGTGTTTTGGCAAAGGACTTGTGTGACCTTCTGCTGAAGCTGTTCCAAAGTGCCTTCTTCCTCCATTCAAGTCTGTAGGGGTCCTGAAACAGTATTTGTGTGAAATTTCTCCATTCTTTCTCCTCCTCTTGATTTTATCACAGGTAAATTCTACAAAATTCTTCAATGGGGTATTAGGGGGAGAAAAAAAAAAGAAAATAAAAAGGTCATCAACACCACTAACAACAGCTTACAATAGAAAGAATAGTCTTTTTGGCTCGTAATTGTGTCAGATTCCTTTTCCCCACAGTTGTTGTTTGGGGTTTTTTTTTCACTTGAGAGAGGTTTATGGTGCTGTGTCTGCCAGGATAGCCCGTGTCTCAGGGTTGAAGTTGTATTTCTCCCTGAGTTCCTAGAGGTGATGTTATCTTTTGTTCACTCAACAGTATGGTCATTCCTGAGAGCATCTGTCACTTTAGGCATTGTAAGATGGATGAGTCTCAAGTGAACTGCTAGTTGAAGCAAATGGTAAAAATAAGAAAAGACATGGGGGTTGGGGGTCTTCAGAGGGAACAGACAACAAGGAAGCACTGTTAAAAATCAAAAGTAAGCCAGATCATAGTGGAAGAAAGAGCCAAGATGTGGATCACGTTAGCAGATCTCGCAGGTCTTGGTAAGGAAGATTGGTGGCTGATGAATTCTGAAGAGATCTTCTGCATCTTGGCAAAAATGCTATTGATTTGTTTCCTATTTCATTTGCAAATAAGGGAGGATAAGAAGATGACCTGAACATAAGAGGAAAAGAATTTTTTTTGTCACATTATATACATGGTCATAACAAATTAATGTTGCCAATAATCAGGAAATGGGTTAACAGTATTTTATGTCTTAAATGTTGTGTGAGAATCTGTCATTTCTGAATGGGCAGTTAACAGTATAAAAACCAAAGCAGCATATCAGCAGATTAGCTTTTGGAAAAAAAACGGAAACTTAAAATTCACAGTTGATGGTATTTCAGAAGGTACTTAATATTTTTAAAAGAGGCAAGGTTCCCTGCAGCATCTCTGATTTAGTTGGACTAAATGAGTTAGACTTTTTAACAGAGAGAAAGTGGTGCAAAAACACATAAACCCCAAGAAAACTCCCTCGAATGCACTGACAAGCAGATCCATACCCCCCACCCCCATTCTGAGCAAAGGTCTGTGTTTGCAAAAGCAGCCGGCAAAGGACAAAAGGCACTTACAGCCCAGTGTGTGTCAAGGTTTGGGAAGGGTCCAGGAGGATCTTGGCTTGAAAAATTATTTTGTCACACTGTTGGCATTGGTCCATAAGGGGAAGCACTGGTTGAAAGGCGAAGAAATTAAGATGATTAGAAGCTTTAAAGCTTCACAAATGGTGGAGTATCTCTCCTCTCAATGGATGTAAATAATAGATGAAAGACCGAGAGTGACAACAAAGGCTCAGGGCCTTTAAGAGAATGTGTGCAGGCTGAATAGAGGTCTGTGGCCTAGGGCCAAAGGTCTTAGCTTTGAGTGTAATTAGAAGAAAATACAAAAATGTCATTACTAGCAGGTGAAATGTTCAGCACGTGTCTGAAAAATAGCAATTTTCAGCGCCAGGAGCAGTTGGAATTGGATTACTGACATTCTGTGAGCGCTGCGGTTTGTGCGGAGCCCTACAGTTTGGTCGTGGTGTCCATCTGCGCCAGGCCCCGCTGCCAGCCTGGCGGGGATCCCTGGCAGTGGAGTTGTTCAGTGCCTTTCCTCAGAACACAGCAATCCTGCCCAAAACCTTTCCTGAGCCAGAGGTGAGGGTGTTACAGCTGCTCTCTTGAGCTGGCTGATTTTTAAAATTGAGAGAAGAGGGAGGAAGCTTTAAGGCCTTTAATTTTGACACCTGGAGTTTGAATTCTGGATGTACAGCTGAGTTCTGGTTTTGCCAGTGGGCCTGTGCCTGCAGTGCCAGCTTCAAACCTTAAAATCCCATTTGGGAGCAACAGGGAAAATTCCTTTAAGTCTTTTGGCAAAATATGGTTTGTTGCTATTGAGCAACCAAACCAGTTTGTCTCCCCAAGAAAGTCTTGTCTAAGTCCACTCAATGATAACTTAATTTACAGCTTTTCCTGATGTTAATTGGTGTTCTGTACAGCCCTAGGTATTTCAGGAGTTATTTTTTTTGCTTGCTGCTTGCTACACCATTTTTGCCATTCCTTGAGGTATTTCAGATGTATTTTTTTTATAAAATGTAATTTCTATTAGTAATGTTTTCGCTTCAATATTTTTATGGAAAGCCAGATAGGAAAGCAACCAGCTAACTCTGATTTCGTTTTAAACATTGATCTCCAGGGTAGATATCTGCTCAACCATTTAGTTTGTTGCTTTATAAATAGTAAAGGAATTACTTCTGCATTATCATATCTTTTTTGAATGTTTCTGCAACAGTTAATTTTATCATATTTATGTGATAAATTCCTAATCTCTCATATAGTGACTTCAGTGCCAAAAATGTGCAAGTTCTAAGTTTGTACTTCTGATAGAAAATAGAGAAGCAACCAAGCACTTTCAACCTAGTATTCCTCTAAAGAAAAATGTGCTTTTTTTAAGTCATTGGCCCTCCTTTTTTTACTGCAGACCAGGTTTTTTTGTCTTGTTATAAATTATATGCTGGCATGAGTCATTCTGATTTTTTTTCTCCCTTTTTATTTTTCAGGTGTTCAGGAGTTTTAAACAACTTTGCAGCAAGGCTTCACAAACTCTTAGCTGCATCCTTTAATCATGACTGCATTTCAAATAGGTTAAAAGGAATCTGAGAAGGTACCGTACTTGCCTTTCCTAATAGACAATACACTGTATGTTTGTGATCAGCATCTCTACTTTCATTTCCATTGACTGCATTCTAGGAGCAGTGTGGACTGTAAATAATGATTTTATTTTTTGCTTCGGGCATGTAAAATGTCCAAGTTCTTTTAAAAAAAATCATGAAGTTCAGTTCATATAATCAAAAAGCCTTCAACAGAGGGCTGATTTGTGCTTCCATTTTTTTCTTACATACCCACAATGAGGTCAACTTCATTATTTGATGACAGTTCTTTTGAAGCTGTAACAATCTTCTTCTGCTGTTTTACTTAGAGGCTCTGCAAATACCTAAGCAACTAGCTAAATATATGTTTTATGCACTTGGAGGGTGAATGTTTGTTTGTTTATTTGTCCTCTCAAAGGGTTTAAAACAAATGGGAAGAAGAATGCAGATCTTTGTAATGATTGGGGTAGATTTGTGCTTCCAACTGAGATTCTCACACTTTTTTTTTCCCTGACTTCTGAGAGGGGGGAGGCTTGCCTCAGCACACAATATTGGGCTCACATAGTTTCTTGTTGCATTTAAATAGCCAGCGTGCCCAGAAGACTGAAGATCTATTCCTGCTTTATGACCTGTTGTATCCCTGGGGGCAAGGGCAGCCCTGAGCGGAGCAAGGGGGTCATGGCCACAGCCCAGGTTCCGAGCGGTGCTTGTGGGCTGCCAAAACCTGCCTGCAGGAGCATTTTGCTTGGCAACATCTGGAACAGGGTATAAATCTGGAAGAGGGGGGAACCTCTAGGATTTTGCTTCGCCAGGTGCTAGGAGGAAGCAACATTAGCCTTTTTGATGGGGGGGGGAGGCAGATTCTGTGGCCCTGAAGTTAGGCTAAACAATTGCAGAGGTCAAAGGACAGCTGAGTGCGGTCAATGAGACACCCTGGGGTGTATTTTGTTACTTAGTAAAAGGAGCAGCATCCTAAAACCCTAATAAAGGAGTCTCTTGAAAATCTGTGTTGAGAAAAGGTTTTATGAGTCTGATGGCAAAAAGTGCTGATTTAGCTAAGGAATGCTTGCTTTTGTCTAAATGAAAGGCTAATCCTTACCAAATGTTGGCAGCTATTATGGTGCAGTCAATGCAGGTCTGAAAGGACAGTTAGAGTAGAAGTGTACTTTGGGATCCCAAATGTTTATCATTTTAATGGTTCTGTAACTGAAAAGATTTTTGAAACTTTCACCCTTTATCCTAAAATTTAAAGCAGGAACAAAATAGCTGAAAAAGTAGTAAGTTACTCTTCACTTATAAATTAAATAACTGTTCATAAGGGAGTTGTGCCTGCCTGGTTATTCTATATTCCCTGAAAAATTTGTTTTGGATTTTCAGGGTGCAGCCTGGTTTGAAGTGTAATTTCTTTTAATCTGCTAACACTTTTAATTGGCTGAAAAAAGGTGTGGGTTTTTTTCCTGGTCTTGGGTGATTTTTACTGTTCTTGTTTCAATGCTCATGAGGAAAAAAATAAAGAATAGCTTTGGGGTAATTAATTCCTATAATTTGTTTAGCATTATCTTTCTTTAAAAGGACAGCTTATTAACACTTAACATTTGTCATGGAAACAGATAAGAAATCAATGTCAGAGCCAAGACCTTGTAAATAACCCGAAAGGAAATGTAATAATGGCTGTCTTCACCACGGAGGTGGTGGGGGAAGGACTGGGCATGTGGCAGAAAAGGTTCAGTGCTTTTTGTTTTCCTTTAGAAGGGGGGGTTGCAGCGAGGCACGACCCAGGGCCCCCGACTCGCTGGCCCTACTGTCTTACACAAACACTCGTGGTTGCATTAGGAAGAAAACGGGACTTGGGAGCCAGTGCTGGTGGCATTTTTAAAGTGACCAGCCTGGTGTTTCATCATGATCTTTGGAAGAACCCTGTAAGAAGAGCAAAAAAGAATAAACTGCATAATTTTCAAGGTGGGGGGAAAGTGAACAAAGAAGTTGACAAGTTGGTTTGGTTTATTTTTTGAAAGAAACCTCCTTGCAAAATACAGCTTTGTAGAGTTTAATTTTTAAACTTCCAGAAGTACTTCATACAGATGCTTAGCATTGATTTATGTCAAGGTCAAGGCACCTTTAAACAAATAAAGTTGGGAATGGATAAACCTACTAAAATCCAAATCGCCTATTAAACACAGAAGATGTTTGTATAGCATTCAGGTTGCCACAAAACTGACACATATCCTGAAATTCTCCTGATAACCCCTTCTAAACTCATCAGGAAATGATGGCATGTGTTTGAGGGGTACACAAGGGAGCAGGCACAGAGGATAGAGATGGAAGGTCAGGCATTAGCTTTGACTTTCTAGGCTTCAGTTTCATGCTTTTGCAACTGGGTAGTGGTAAATGAAGAAAGGATTAAGTGATTTATTTATCAATGAGATTGGTCTGGATTTTGCTGTAGGAATTCAATGAGAGGTCTGAGACTCAGCTTTATCCCTACAGACAACAACTATCACATTTTACATATATATCTATGTGGAATTAAGTGCTATATCTGTATAATTAAACTCCTTAGAAGAGTACATAATTGAGCTGTAATGCTTAATTTTGTTTGTAACGTCAGAATTTAACTACTCAGAGTACATAAAATAGGTTTAGATGTGTTATTATATTTTTTCCCATCAACTGGAGAAAATTGTTCTGTGTTTATAAACTGTTTATTTATCAGACGTTTGGGTTTTTTTATTTTTTAAGCAGATTTTAGCCCACAGTGAGAATTTTATGCATAGTATTTATATTCTACCGTGGCAACAGTCACAGAGAAATATTTTGAGCACTAGTTTCTTGAGTGTCAGGGTTTACTGGAAATTTTATATGCATACCATCAAGAATGCATGGAACCTGTAAATATTCTGTGTTGCTGACTCATTAAACCACAATAGCAGCTTTGAGAACCAAGACTGCCCGTGCTAGCATGTTTACATTGCACATAAATTAAGTCCAGCCTGTAGACATCATTAAGATTTTGGGGAGAAAAGTAGAGAAGCATCTCTAATGCCTCCAACCAGTCAAATAATTCATTATAGTTTTTTCTCCATGTAAGACATAGCCACCCCCCCCTTCCCCCTCCACCCCCAGTTTATCATAGTGGATGATGTGTTGCATTACAGAACAATATAAGCAGTAGAAATTGAAAATTATTTCCTTCTACAATTAAGTGTTAATAGTATGTGATTTTTGGATTTCTTTTTTGAATAAAGATAAAGCTGGGGTTTTTTTTCCGAGACCTAAATGGCATTATATAAATGTCATTTGTGGGTGTTTACCCCACAAATAACTTTTGAGATTCCAAAGTCTCCTAGAAAAGGTAGCTTGAATGTCAAAACTCTTCTTTTTTAGCCATATCCCTGGATATGGTGTTCAAGGGTTGTTCTGTTGATTGCCTGTTTCCTGCAAATTTCATCCTAACTGAAATCTGGGATATTGCAGATGGACCACCAGTGATGTGTATCTTTGATATCAAACAGGATTGCCTCTGGTAATTTCGGAGATTCTGGGTAGAATTTCATTTATTTTACAGAAGAATTTGTGGTATTCTGGGGAGGGGAGAAAGTAGAGTCAGCTTTGACACATGACAAACACATGTTGTGGAAAAGGAAAAGGAAGAACTCTACAAAGCACTCTGCACTTGGAAATTCATTTCCACTAATATAATTTATGAGGAATTTGGATACAGTTTCTCACCAGCAGGGAAGTTGCAAAAAATGTCTGGATGATAATAACTTGATATTCCTTGTGGATTTAAGCTGATTGTTATGTTTTTGACCTATAGAGTGTTTTCTTGTCCATTCAGAGCACTTTTTTTTGCATAGAAATGGCCATGAAAGCAGCTGGCTTTGCTGTGTTGGTCTTCTCTTGTCTCTGCATCATGGGCTAAAAGTGATTGCAGAAATGTTAGATATGCCCCTCTATCTAGTGACTACATAGGAGCTTCAGATAGGAAAAATCTTGTTTGTTCTTTTCTAAAACATATTTTGAGTCCAGAAGAGCAGAAGCGTGATCATTCTGACTTACTTGAAAATGGTACTTTTTGGAAGAGCTGTGCAGGTACTTGCTCTGAGGAAACTTGACAAACATTTTGACACAACCTTCTGGGAAAGAAGAGGGGCTCATTTCCACCTTTGCTGGTTCCTTTTTAGGGATGACTAAGCCTTGCAAAACCAAGGAGAAGTCTTGTTCAGGCTTGCCTGTTTTCAAACTAGGCTCTGGAGAGAAAAACAGTCCTTTTTCAGAGGATATGGGGAACCAACAACTTGCCTAACCTTCTATCCGAGTGCATTAGTGAAGGCTAGTTTAATTGCTTAAGGCTGACTTTATTTCTTCTTGATTGAATTTTAGTTTTTAATCTCGAAATCTGTGTTAGGGATTCTTTTGATAATCTATCTGAAAAGGGAGAGGAACAAAACTTGATGCTGCTTTTAGCAGAATTACGTGCTTTACAAGTGAAAGAGAAGTGGGAAATGCCATGTGTGAGTCACTTGGATGCAGGGTGTTGTCCTTTGTACAGAGTCATGGACATGGTCTGGCTGCAGAGACTTTTTTGTTTGTTTTTTTTTAATTGGTAACCCTGAAATTACTTTCAAGTTGCATATTTGAAGGAGTGCCATGGTACATCTCCACCTCTGCCAACTTCAAGGGGGAAAAAAGTTTGCTTGCAGCAAAGGAAAGGTTGAAGTCAACAAAGTTTTACTTCAGTGCTTTATTTTTAACCTGTTGCAGCTGTCAGAAACCAGAACATGCATAAGATAAGATGAATATGGTGGGAAAAAAAGTATTAAGTGGGTATTTGTGAAGAATTGGGTCATCTTCGTTTGGAAAGTTTAAAGAGCCAATGTAATCTGTATTACCATTATGCCTATTATTCAGAAAGTTTTGTTTTTATTAGTGTCAGCTAATATGTGTTTTGAGAACTGAGAACTTTCAGAACCATTAATGTCCCTGCAAAATGAATAGTGATTGGTTTATATTGCCTGGCAATAAAAATGTCTTTGCCTCTCTTATTTAGCAGCACTTTCACGTGAGAAAACGTACTTTAAAAAAAAGGAAGAAAAGAACACAGGGGAAAACACTTTTATTGTAGATATACATACCTAAAATGATCTTTATTAAGGATTTTCTTTTTAATGCTGTACAGTCTGATGTTGAGATGTGTACAAATGGACTACATTTTAGCTTCTATTTTCTGTATCTTAATAGGGAATTTTTTGCTGTTTTTCTATCAAGTAGTGTCATCCTGGTGAGCAATCTTTAAAAATGTCAAGCATAAGTTCCTACACAAATGCTACCTTCTGCCTGCAATAAATAACTAACATAAGCTGTGATGTTTAAAACTTGAACTTTTGCAGCCCAGTGACCTAAGGATTTACAATAATTTACATACATAAATGTATAATATATAAATGTATGCTAAGCCACAGTGCACAGTCCTACTTCATAGTCCTGTTGAAGGCAACACCAGGCAGGTGAATATGTACCTACCGTACTGAGTTCTGAAAGCAGATCTGGAGAACTGGTGTAGAGACAACTTGCAGGAAAAAAAATGAAACACAAACAAGCTGAGCGAACTCAGTGGTTGGAAATTACTTGGATGTCATTAGCTTCATATGGTGGTCTTTGTTAGTCCAGTTGTGTTGAAGAGTTGGTGACAAAATCAATTGAGAAGGCATTCAAAATATGCCTGGGATTGGAGGTGAAGTGCTCAGCTTCCAGGTGCCCAGTGCTAAAGTGCTTAAGAAATGATCATCCTTTTCATTTTCATGAGCAATGCCAGCTGAGATGCCATTGTGATTGCTTCTTCTTATGGCATTACATGGCTCTTTTGAAACATTGGTGACTTTCCCTTTCAATTTCTCAGGATAAAAGCAACTGGGGAAAAAAACCCAACAAAAACATAATTCATAAAAGTCAGCAATTAGTGATAATTATCAGCATTAAAATTCGTGACAAACAGAGGCTTCTGTTTATTTAGAAAGACCAGTCACTGAGCTTCCAAGTTATGGATTTTTTTTTAATGGTGGAATATTAGGCAGTGTTCTGTTGAAATGAACATTGTCTTCATTAGAAACAAATCTTTAAATTAACTGGTGCATCTGAGAAGATGCTTTACTTCATAGATTTTTGTAAACTACATAAATAAATTTTATAGCTCTAATGCTTCTGAATAGTTTGTTTTAATTGGTAATCACTAAATATAGTTGTTAGCTAATAAGATCTGTGTATTAACAGAATATATGTTGTTAATGAATGACTGAACAAAAAGTATATCAAAATAACACAGTTTCCATTACAATATATTGGCTTTGGGAAGAGTTACTGATTTTGAATACATTATTTGAGGAACAAATTTGTGCTTATTTTATTATGTTAATTGCTCACATACTATATTACTTTTATCTAATGTGTTATTAAGCATGGTAGCTAAATGAATTCATGGAATCACAGAACGGGTTGAGTTGGAAGGGGCCTTCAAGACCATCTAGTTCCAAACCCAGTGCCTCACCACCCTCACAATGAAGAATTTCTTCCTAATACTTACTGGACACCTATCTTCTTTCAGTTTAAAGCCATTTCCCCTTGTTATGTCACTCCTTGCCCTTTCTCCTAGGCTCTGGAGGCCTGCCTGGAGCTTTCTCTTCTCCAGGCTGAACAGCCTCAATTCTTACAGCCTTTTCTCACAGAAAAAGCTCCAGCTCTCTGATCATAATCATGACCCTCCTCTGGACCTTCTCCAGCTGATGTACATCGTTCTTAGTATGATGGAGACCCCAGAGCTGGATCCAGCCCTCCAGGTGGAGTCTCACCAGAGCAGAGTAGAGGGGCAGGGCCACCTCCCTTGGCCTGCTGGCCATGCTGCTTATGATGGAGCTCAGGATGCAGTTGGCCTTCTGGGCTGCAAGTGCACATGGCTGGGTCATGTTGCTCTTCTTGTCAACCAACATCCCTAAATCCTTCACCTCAGGGCTGCTCTCAATCCATTCCTCATCCAGCCTGTGTTTAGGCCTGCGGTTGTCCCAACCCAGGTGCAGGACCTTCATGAAGTTTTCATGGGACGACCTCTCAAGCCTGTGAGGTCCCTCCACATGGGGTCCCTTCCCAGCACTGTAACCCCATTGTAGAAGATTACCAATTTTTCAGGCATGATTTGTCCTTGGTGAAGCCATGTTGGCTGTCACCAGTGACCTCCTTATTTTCCTTAAATAAGGTGTGCCTTAGCATAGCTTCCAGGAGGATCTGCTCCATGATCTTGCTGGGCAGAGAGGTGATTCAGGCACGTAACTGCCTGACTGTGCGAACACGCCAGGTTGTTGGAAGAGTAAATTGGAATTCATGTCTGCAACTAATTGCAAAATCAAAACTACACAGCAAAAATATGCCTTGATCCTATAGCTAGGATTAAGCATCATTGCTGATTTGGTTGTACTGCACTGGCATTAATAATGTGGTTAATAGTCCTGTTGATTTAGGACAGAAAACATAAGTGGGGAAGGCTATGTATGACCATGCATGTCTTAAGGAAGCAGGCTCAGCTTTTCAAAAGTGCTCCTTGGTGCTTAATTTGTGCCCTCCCTGCCACGACTGTGTGAGCATATACTCCTTTTAAAATAATGCAGTCTTTTAACAATACCTAAACTTCAAAATCAATGTTTGTAGGTTGATAACCCTTTTTTTCCCACCTGAAGGTTTTACTATTGAAAGAGAAATTTATCCCTTCTGTTAAGAGTGCTTAGTTCGTTTTCCTGTGTATACTGTGAAAGTCCCTGCAGCGTAAAACGATTTGCTCCATCTTCTACACATTTACTTAGAAAACCCTACAAAACCTCCACAGTAACTTATCTGCTCACTTCATACCATCATTTGAAAGGACTCCAAAAGCTTTGCAGTCAGAGTAGGCTAAATCCACATAATTAACTCCTGAGAGTTTTTATATGTTTTCCTTCATCTGCTTATTGCATCTTTTTTTTGAGGAAATGGCATCAAATGAAGCTTGGAACATGCTTAATGTTAAATCACCTCAGTCCTCACTAGAGGAATTTGTTGGTGCACTGTCTGCACCAGTTTTCCTCTCACTGCATTGTAAGAGTTTAACCTGTCTAGAATGCAGCATTATTTTTCCTGAGTGGGAGCCATAACCTGGAGAAAAGTAAAGCCAGTGCCGTTTTGTAAAACTTGACTTGAGCTCAGCTTGCAGTGACTTCTGTACCATTGTGCCTCTCAGTGTATTCTGTGTTTGATCATGGTTGTAAACTGGTCTTTGTGTGCACAGCTCTGTGGATAACACTGTTAGAAAGAACTAAAGAAACATTTCAAACTTTAGGTTGAGATGAGATGGTGTTTCAGTTGCTGTTTCTTGGTGGTTTTTGCCAGCCTCAGTGTTACATCACTGCTGGGTCATTCTGTGAAGCTGAAAACTCCCAGGTCACTGAATTTGTGATAATGCAATTCAGACTTAATTTTTTGCAGCACTCGGGGGTGATTTGAAGTTGATAGCTTCGTGCATGTAAGTTCAGCTTAGTAACACCATCCTGCATCCAAGTGTTAATTTTACCTTTAGTATGTTTATTGTTTTGTGAGCTGTTCCTGAGGGTGGTAGGAATAGTCTCGGGGTGGAAGGTATAGAGCAGTAAGGGCATAGCAGCCTCCATATTAAGACCACTTGTGATTTGCTTTCTGTTTGATGTTGTGGGGAAACAGCTACCCTCCTCCAGCATCCTGCATGTGGCTCTGTAGTATGTGCATTTTTCTGTCTCTGTGTAAGGAATTGTCCAAATCCCAGTTAATCTGATGCAATACTCCAAGTACAGATACCATTAACTGAGCAATAAGAGAACCCCGTCAGGAAAAAAATATATGTTCTTAATCCTTCCCATTACCCTTACACAATAGTGGCAACATTAGACTGAAAGATGAGACTCTAAATGGTATTGGATGAAAACAGTATTTTCTTAAAAATAAAATGAAAAATAAACATGAGAGGAAACTTCACTGTAAATAGGGTAAATTCAAACTAATTAATTTTTCTTAAAAGATGTGAATAAGTTATTTATCTGTCACCTGCTACATAAGATTGTAAGCTCTTTCACAGCTGAGTTTGAATATCCCTAATGAAGACAAAACAAGATGAGAATCTCAAGACCTTGAAAAGACTGTGAGGAGGGAAAAAGGGATCTTGCAGTGTTTATGAAGTAAGGCTTTTGCTCCACCTTACCATCTTGTTTTGAGTCACACATAAGTCTTCCCCACTGAATGCTACAGCTTGTGCTGTATATAGACTTTTGACTTTGAAATCTGCACTTTTAATGAGTGTATATATTTGCTATTGTCATTATTACCTGACATCTTTTCTGTGTATGCGTGTTCAGGGTGCATCCTAGTGATGCTCTAATGGGAAAAAATAATACTCCCAGAACATGACTAAAAATGATGTAAACATAAACCATGTTCTGATGTAAATCAGAAACACTAGCTGTACCTGAAACAACCAGTTCATTATTCTGCAGCACAAATAAATGCCTGGTCTCTCTTTGCCTGAGATAACCCTTTGAGATACAGAGAAGCTGTGCTGGGCCTGGCGATGCCTTTGTGGAGGAACTTGCTTTTTTTGCCTTTGAAGAGAAACTTTTCTGGGGGGTAGGCCAGATCAGAAGCCAGATTATGTGTTTTGGAGAACACAATTACATTATTAGGTTAAACACAAAGTAAGGACTTGATAGAGCTGACTTAATGGAGGGTGTTTGCATCAGATTCATCATTCGCTATCAGGTAATTGTGAAATTGCTTTAAGCCATAACAACAACACTCACCCCCTCCCTCATCCTCCAGTTCGGTTCCTCTCCTTTAAAGTCTCTGGGGTCATGACCCACCTGGAGGCCAAATATGTGGTATCTGGTGTACTGAATGATCTGATTATATTTTTACCAGCAGAGCCTTCAGCTCAATGTGCAGTTCTGGCTCCCAAGAGTTATTGAGTAATGATCCACTTTTCAGAGGTGACTTTTTTTAAAAAAAAAATCTAAAGAAGCATAGTCATCTTTTTTCCTATCTAAAAGTGGGTAATGTTTACTGTACTTACACACTGCTGGACCTGGGCTCTGGTTTTTCTCAAACATCCCATGTCATGTTTCTTCACAGACTTTTGAAACCTGGGTGACCACATGGAACAAGATTATTTGCTTGAATTGACAAGGCCTTTTTGTAAATTCAGCTTCTGGGTTCGAAACAGTGATTAGAATTTCCCTGAGTCTTTCACCACACAGTTAAGTGATGCAGTGTTAAAATCAATTCTCTTTGAAATTTTGCTTTTGTTATTTCCATTTCTGTCTGCCTGGATAGAAGCTCATGGTAACTGTAGTTTTGCTTTCCACAATGAATGCCTATATTAATTGTTTTATTAAATGCTATAGGAATAATCCTCCTTTACCTGTGGTCAGGTTAGAGGAATTTCACAATTGCCTTGTTCCATGTGTCTTTGTAAGGGGACAGATTGAAATGTGAGGGCTGCCTTCCAGCTCTTTTGTAAGGCAGTTCTCACTCCAGCAAATCTCATGGTCAATCCTCTAGTTCAGTGATGGGCTACTGCAAAGAAGACTTGAAGTGGGTTTAGGAAATTTGCTTTGAAGAAGTACAGCAGCAATGGAGATGTGTTGGGTGGTGCTTTAGTATTTGAATCTTTTCAGAGAAGAATGCTAAGAGAGAGAGAGAGAGCCTGGAGGTGGAGGTGATCTAAATTCTAGGAAATTCCCCTATTGTTTCATGTTTTCTTTCAGATTTGAGTTTGAAATTATTCAATTCTGATAATGTCTTCTAATCCCCATAGTAAGTTTTAAGGAAATTAAATAAAATTCATCTGTGTACAGTGGGAAAGTTGTTGCGGTAGAGGGGAAACCTTGGAAGGACAAAGTTGCCAAAGAAGTTGCCAAATTGAACCTCCTTCTTCCTTAGTAGGGCAGTGTGGAAGGAAAAGGTTTAGCAGCTAAATACTCACACACTTTGCACATACTACCATTCTGTAGAGTTCAATCCAAAACAGACCTCAAAAGGTCACCAAGGGAAGTAGGCAACTTAAGAATAACACTGCTATCCATCCAGTGGTGCAGGTAGAAGGAAAGGTGAGGGCTGGTATACTGAATTAGAGATGTGCAGATTGCTCATTGCTGGGAATCTAACCAGCTCTGTGCTGAGCTAGCTACAATTAGTGTGCATGTAGACATGGAAATAATTATTTATCATCTCATCAAACCTCCTGCCTATTGGAAACCTCTCAGTGCACACAGGTAGGTTCCAGCACAGTTAAGTCCTATGTTGCTGGGTGTGGAACAATGGACACAAGGGTGAGCCCCGATGTGCCAGAGTTGGCAGCATAAAAACAGGTTTGTGAGATCAGGGAGGAGCTCCTGAGTCAAGTCCAGCTCTGTTTTCTCTCAGTCGCTGTGTCAGATCGGCTCAGATGAACTCAACAATGGAATGTCTTTCCCACATCCTCCCAAGCTCACTGATGCATCAGATGGGCAGAATTTTAAGAAAACCTTGTCTTAATTTCACTATAGAAAGCAAGAGGGGTTGGTTTGTTTTATTTTCACTACATGACCTCATATATGAATGTTGGATAGACATATTATTTAGGTGACTTTTTTAACTGTGAGCGTTAACTTAGTTATGTTAAATCATTGGCTTTGGTCATATTTAAATGCAGATATGGCAGACACATGTCTTAATAAGAGAAATGTTCTTTGGTTTTGGTGGGGGTTTTTTGGGGGATTTTTGCCTCCCTTTAAATTCCATCAGTTGATTTTTCCTTCAGGCTCTGTTGCCTCCTCAAGCCCCCTCAGCCCATTTAAAGCACATTCTGTCTCTGCTGCTGCTGAGTTGTGGTCACTGGAGGCTGCCTCCCATTTACGCTGTGAGGAGGAAAATTAAACATTTCCTAATAGCACCAGGCATTTAGGGGTATAATCTAGTGCAGAAACACTAAGGAGTTACTCCCTTGAATTAGTGCTCTGGCTTTTGGGGAGGCTGGATCAAGATAGCACAACCTGAACCAGGCAGTAGCTCACTGTTGGAGGGTCTTGCCACCTCCTTTCCCTTGAAGAAGGAAAAACCCCTGCTCTCCCCTCCCCAGCTCTGTTGAACTCCAAATGAGGCCCAGCTGCCCTAATGGCCTCAGGCAGTGTTAGGAAATGAGCTGCCCCATGCTGTTCTCCAGGGCTCGCAGCTCCCTCAGCTGCAGCCCAGCGGGACCCGGGGCCACTCTGCCCCCTGATACCTCTGCCTGCCCCATCTTGCACAAGCACATCCCTGACACACCTTCCTTCTGCTCTGCTTCCACGCTGCAGGGACCAGAACTCACACAAGCTCTGCTCCCTGAGCTTTTCTTTACTTGGCATTTCCACCAACAATCTTGTTTCCCCTTGGCAAGCTAGAAATATCCTATGGTAACATTAACCAGCTTTCTTGGGTAAATCTGTGGCAGTCTCCGTGCACAGGCAAGTCTTCTTGTATAGATGCCAGGGAAGCAAATCAAATTGCCAGCATTTTTGCTGTGTGTGTGCTATGCTTTATTAATAGCTTCCCATCAAAATTAAAAGAGTTGTCATAGATTTTATACAACAGGTAGGCTGTACAAAACATGGAAAATGAACAGACTTCATGCAGATGTTCTGGTGTGGGAATTGCAAATTTTCTTATTCATAAAGGTTGATTCATTTTCATTATGGTGCTTTAACTGAAGTCTATCCATTTGAATACATTCCTGGAATCTTACCTTAAACACATCATAACTGACATAAATAGCAGAGAAATTAAATTTTATTGCATGAAATTTAATAATAGTCTGTCATGATTTCACTTACATTTATGGATGTTTCGTCACTAATTTCAGTAAAATAAATGTTTCAGTCACTTAGCTGATTTCCATCAATTCTTTTTTTTCAAAAGCACCTGACAGGCTTTAGTTTACTGTAACCTTAATACTGCTTCAGTGTAGTTTTTTTCCTAACACACTTTGTAGTTGTGTGTTTGTACACAGTCCCTGCCATTTCCAAATTTAATGAAAACTTATAGAAGGGAAAAGAGAATCCACTAATCTTAGGTATTTCACTGCTGAAATAGCAGAATGTGTCAGGTTAAGAAATGTTTTTTTATCTGGCATTGTCTCTGGTTGGGGTAGAGAAGTGTAGTTGCCACAAAATTTATTAAAAGGCAGTCTAAATCAGAGATGGGGAATTATTTTCCCAAAGCTGCATGAAGTCTCTGAACAGGGAACTGACCCTCTCTCCCAGGTTAGAGGTGAATAATTTGATTTGTTTCACACCTATGCATCCAGTAGTGTAGTAATAATTAGCTCTTAGATATTTGTCTACACCAGCAGACCTCAAAGGCTGCTGGAAGTGGCTGTCATGATTATTGCCCTTTTACAGGTGGCCCTGAGGACCTTGAGCAACCTGGTGATAAGGCAGGAGTGGAACTGTAGGTTTTCAAAATGCCAACTTATCTTCTTGGCCAAGGTCTCTTCCTGTTTGTAGGGCTAGGTGACATCTAGTGAGGGGAAATACAAAGATAATGTTATAAGGTTTTATACTTTTGTGTCTGTTGATTTAACTGGGCAAAACTTTTCTCTGTTGAAATAGATTTCTCTGAAAGTTCAGTCTTGTGTTCTGAATATTGGAAAATGTTAGATTTCTGTTTCTTTGGAACAAATGTCACATGGTATAATGATCTAGCAAAGTGGAAAATTTCATATTTCAGTGAGTCTCCCTGAGCTCATTTTAAAATCTTCCATGACCATCCTGTCACTAAATGTTTAAATCTGAGAGTCCAAATCCTAGTGCTAGGTGCACAAATATAACAGTCTATGGGCTGTGTGATGCTATCCAAGGAGAAGAAATGATCTCCAGGTCTGTTTGGGCTTGAATATTTAATTAAGTTCCGAAGTTTGTCGTCGATATAAACAGAAATATTAATTGTTAAAGCAGATATTTGAACGGTTGTTATCGCTCTATGAGTGTAAAGCATAATCTCAAATAAAGACATTTCCCTGTATTTGCTGAATGTTTTTTAGAAGTTACTTCTAAAGTAACTTCTAGAAGTTATTTCTCTCCTTTTTAATGTGTATCTTTTGTTATAAGAGTATAATTAGATTCTTATAGGTCAGACTACATGTAAATCACAGTATTACATTGAAGACAGGAGGTGAAGAGATTCTGAAAAGACAGAGAAGCTGACCTTCCATGTAATTTCAGTTAATATGAGCAAGAGCAAAAATTCAAGTTGTTGGATGTCTTTGCGTAAAGGTTTTCTCCAAATATGGCATACTGACAAGTGAAAAATCGTGTAAACTCACTCTTTGGCAAAAACTGATGAAGCCAGACTTGATTTCTTTTTTTTGTTATGTACCCATCTGTATTCTATCCTGAATATCCAAAAAACCCCCAAATAATAATGATTTTATCTACCCTCCATTACTTTTTTTGTAGCAGGCAGGTTCTTGAGGCTGTTGAGAGGCCATGTATGCAGAAGACACAGAGCAGTGTGCTGGAAAAGTGCTCAAAGCTTAGTGGAACAGAAGGATGCAGTCTGCCAGATTGAGAGAGAAACATGAACGTGTGGTGCTAGTTAGAGATGTTGTTTCCACAGCGTATTTTCTTACTAACTTTGTATCACTGTCATGGAGGATAGTAAGACCTCTGTCTTAATTTTGTAAATTCTCTGTGCATGGACATTCCCATCCCCTTATCAGCTGTTTCCTCTGTGTTTTCAGATCATGGGGAATTCATATGCAGGGCAACTAAAATCTGCCCGTTTCGAAGAAGCTCTTCATAACTCCATAGAGGCTTCTCTGAGATGTAGCAGCGTTGTCCCACGGCCAATCTTCTCACAGCTGTACCTGGATCCTGACCAGCCTCCTTTCCTGCCGGAAGGTAACCATGAAAGTATGGCTCGTTTCAGTTGTTTTTCTCTGTGTGTGAAAAGGGTGGGGTGTGTTTCATTAAAAAAACCAAACCAAACCAAAGAAACAAACAAACAAACAAACAAACAAACAAAAACCCCAAAAAACTGTACAGCGGTTCATTGTGTGACAAAATCTGAATCTTGGGCATCATTAAGGAGAAAGAATGGCATACTAGTTATTTTAAAAGGAGATAGATATTGTATTAAAAGCAGATACTGTTGAAAAGTTTAATTTTTTTAAAAAAAAAGTTATTTTTGCTATATTTTATTTATTTTTTCTATTTTTATTCTTCAGATGTGAAGCCAAAGGTAGAAGAGTTGGATAAAGAGTTAGTACATCGCTATTCACAAAATGGAAACCTGGACTTTTCTACTACCAACCAAACTGTTAATGAAATGGAAGATGAAGAAGAGGATGAAGACATGTCAGATTCAAGTAGTCCACCAATCCCATACTCACAAAAACCTGCCCCTGAAGGGTCTTGCACTACTGATGGTTGGTATCTTTTTTTTTACTGTATAATCTTCACAACTGATTCTAATGATAACGTGCACTCTCTACAGTTACAAGTTCGTGAGCTAGTAAGTCTGAAAATACAGTCAAAACCTTAGATCTGACAAAATACAGATTAGAAGGGTTTATTTGAGGACATAAAGTTTAATAAGTCATTTGAAAGCAGTGTCGAGGACTGGCTGTGGCACTCCATTAGTTTCTGAAAGCTCTTTTTTGTCTGTTTTTCATTAATGCGCTGTCCTCAAAGAGATTACTTGAGCTGGCATCAGTATGGCTGGTTGTCAGTCTATCCCTAAATGATTCTTGGAAACATTGGCAAAGCTGTATTTAGTTGATTCCATGGGCAGAAGGAAGAGTTTGGAGAAAGAAAATGGAGAGAACACTTAGTGTACTTTCTGCTGCTGAGGTGATAAGAAGGTTGCTGGTGGAAGCTTGCTTGTTTTGTTTTCCCAGCATGCCTGCTGGCCATTACTTCCTTACCCTGAGCTGTCCTGAGTTGTTGTTGCTCAAAATGAGCAGAATTGTTGACCATACTATATTTGTTTGTGTTTGAATGTCTTAAAGAGAGAACCAGGTCAATATGGATGTACCTACTTGGCCAAAGAAACATTGATGTGATTGGTTCGTCTTATCCCAAAATTGTTCTATTCTGAAGGTTTAACTTCCTCAAAAAAGGAAGATCTTCTCATTAAAGTAGTAGTAAAGTGCTTCTTTTTAAAATATCTACCTGCTGACTTCAGACAACTGAAAACAAGAACTGTTCCCACCAGGTCCAAATGGTCTTCTTGACATTTTATTCAGTATCCCCCTGAATCATGGAATTCCTTCTGCACAAAAAGCTGTACATCAAAAGCTGTAATTTGTAAAAGGGTTTTGTACCTTACTGAAGTATCTGGTTATATGAAGTGATAGAAGTAAGGACCAATCACTGGTAATTCCTTGACATTTCTGGGGGGGCGTTAGTGGCTTGTGTTGTCAAATTTGTCTTTTCCACTTCCAAATGCAGCTCACAGGAGCATGTTTACCCTCTGTAACAGCATACTGCCCATTCCCTGTAGCACAAAGAGCAGAAGGGCTGGCTAGCTACTGTGAAAAGATGGAGAATATTGTTGGGAGAATTTGTTATTCACACAGAAGTGTGGTTTTCTGTTCTTTGAAGGCTTGTAAATTTGAAGGAGGGGGGAAGGAGAAAGTAAAAGAGGATGTATTCCCAAGAAAGTGTTCTCAGTTGAGGACAAGTATCAATAAATTCTGCAAAATCTCCTGTGGAGAGCAGGAGCAGTACGTTTTTCACTTCACATATTATATGTATGTAATATTAAACTTCTTAGTATGTCCTGGAAAAACTTGACCTTTCAGGGGCAGTCTCGTGTTTTGATTTTTATCTCTAAGACTTTTACGATCAAAGCACTCTACAAGAAAGTTTCATGTGTTACATCTGCAGAATTTTAGGGTTGTTCCTTACTCATTTAAAAGTTTACCGTTTTTAGTTTACAAAATCTGCCTTACTTTTAGATGTTCTCAAGGAACTGATTTAGGAAAGCAGTGTTTTTGTATCTGGAAAAGGAAAGGAAAAAAGATTTTTTTCTAAATAGTTGTGGTGATATGTTAGCACAGTTTTACATAATTGTTTAAAATGCCCTGGTTCCCAGACATTCACACTGCAGACCATATCTCAACCAGATATTAATCTGATGGCTCATCTTTCCTCTCATGAGTATGCCTTCCAGAGATATAAGACAGGATCACTGCCACTATTTGCATCCCTTATCTTAGTTATTTAATTGCAAAGGTAAATAACATTATGAAGATGTTAAGCAATATTGATAGACCATTTGAACTCACTGTGTTTGTATACTTTAAATTAAGCATGTATTCAATTGCTTATCCAAGAGCAAAATATTGGTACTAGAACCTGCAGTTCCTAGCTTTGCTGGCTGTGAAAGCTGTTTCCCACCTTTTGGATGAGGTGGGATGAAATCTTTTTCCCTTTGTGCTGTTTGATATTCCTGAATTCAGGATGTGTGCCATAATCATCATATTATTTTCTGTGGCGACTTGTTCTTTTATTCAGATGCATTTGTCAGTCCCATGGATGCACAAGGTAGATCTTAATGCCTTTAGTTATGAGCTAAAAAAATATGTGCCTCACAAGTGAGTTTGTTGGAGATTCTTTCTCAGCTGATCGTAGTATTAGATCTCTTAACTCTCTCCTTAACCCATTGGAAAGAGGAACTGCATTTGCCATTGAGCCTTATTAGTCGTGAAAGTAATTCACTTATTTTCAGGGGCTTGGGTGGGGGACTTTTTTTTTTCCTGCTCAACACAAATTTTTTGTAACTAAAACTTCCATGAAAATACGGTTTCAAGAAAAACTATTCATTTGTTTTCATATGGGTACCGCAAATAGGCAGCAAAATTCTTGCATTAGCAAGAAGGTGCTCTGAACCACTTGCTTGCTTTCTGTAGCTTTAAAAGAGGCTGCTCCTAATTTGTGGAATAACATTCTATGCAAGCTGTGGGAAACACAATAGTATCACCTTTCTTTTGTTAGCAAATCCTCAATTTACCTGATGCTTAAAGAAAGGCCAAGGTAGTTTCAGAGGTAATTAGGTAAGCGGGTACTTAACACCTGATCAAATACTGTGAGGTTACAATGGCGAGTGACAGTGACCCCTAATTCGTATGTAATTCCTGGAAGCTAATTCCTTATGCAAATACCCCATTTATTACAGTGCAGCAAGGGGCTGGTACCCCACATGGAAACTACTTACAGTTGGGAAAGGAAGCTAGATAACAAATTTAATTTTAAGGAAGATTCCAGCACTTGGAGTTGTTGACAGCTGTGGGGATACATTTCCAGGAAGATGGGACTGGGTTACTTTAAATGAAATGATGTTGGAGAATGCAGATGTGCTTCTCAGAACAAAAATTAGTGAATTTTCTTTCAAAGAAATGAAGATGTCTGTAAAGGCTGTTAATATTTTTTTTTGGTGACTGCTCCTGGTATTTGCAAATCTTTAATCGAAATATAAGTGCATGTTCCTTATTTGAAACAAAGCTGTGAGATCCTGTGAGAACATGTTCGTTTGTTGTTTTTTTTTTAAGTAGTTCAGCAGTTCAGCTTTGGGCTTTTGCTTTTTATAAGTACATGTCGATAAAAGATTTCACAGAGAGAAGTTGGTTTGGTTTACTGGCTCGTGTTTTTTTCTCTTTGTAATTAGATTTTCATGGAAGGTACACAAGTAAATTTAAGTGCCATTTTTCTTCTTTAGAGGAAATGTTTTACTGCTGTTTGACGTAGAAATGTAGGTGCTAGCACAATTATAAATTAATAACTATGAAATGTAAATGGAATTTTGATGTTCTAAGTCTTAGGCACTGACAGCATAAGTTCATCTACTACTGAGACATTGTGTCTTGTCTTTCTTAATGTGGAAATTATTATTTCTAACAGATCATTAATTACCAATGCAAAAATTATGCAAAACAGAAAAGAAAACAAGGTCGGGGTCTCTGTGGTGCTTGCTAGTTAGACAATGTAACAGAGAGAGGGTTAATACCCCCTTGATCTCCCCACAGTCAGTTACTTGCTTCCAAATCAATGTGTTTTGGGTGGAATTTCCTCATTCAGGTTCAAAAAGCAGCAGAAACTTAAAAGAGTGCTTTTCAGCCCTTAAAGTCAAGGGAAAGAAGGATAATGAAAGGCTCTTGAAGTATACCATCTGCATGTCTTTGAAGGAAAATTCAAACCTTTTAGTGCACAGAAGCAGATTTGCATCCTCTCCCTATCTCCTGATGGAGGTAAATCCCGGCTGTACCTGGCCAAGCTCTGCAGCCCTCCCCGCTTCTCCTGTGGCAGCTGTTCAATGAGCAAGGGAAAAGCTCATGGGGGCTCTGGGAGTCTGTGTGTGCTGCCTCTCACTGCCCACCCATCGAGATCCCTTTCCCTCTGCAGCGGGGGAGCCAAAGGAAACCATTTGGAATCAGCCCTGTTTATAATCTCACCACCTCAGAAAATGAGATTTTGGCAGTCGCCTGTGAACTCTGAGCTGGTAGCTGCTTTCTGCCATTGCTGCCAGAGGGGTAGAGGTTATAAAGGTAGTGAATTTGTGCAAAGCAAGATTTGTGAAGTTCAGGAGCTGGTTGGATGACCTCGGTGTCCCCAAACTTAAGTCCCCTGGGGCAGCAAAGTAATTATAGCTCTCTCACCGGCTGAACATCACAGAGGCATGTGCTGGTCAGCCAGTCTGTACATGCATACCTCTCTGATGCAGAGATGTCGCCAGCCAAAGCAGAGGAGGATGCCAAAGGAGATTGTGAAAGGAGGGAGAAGGGGGAGAATGTGAGGGATCTGGGAGCACTGGATAAGTAAGAGATGATACTGGGGGTAAATTGCAGGTATTGTTTGCAGATTAGGTAGGAAGCAGCATTTCTACAGTCCAGTCCTACATATCCTAAATGGTGGGGAATATTAAGTATATTAAGATCTACAGCCTCTCAAGTAAGAGACAGCTGTTCCCATGATAGCAGGCAGTGTTACTGAATTGTGATTGTAAATTTGTGAAGATGTTTCTTAGGGTTCTCCTGTAGCTTCTCCCTTGGGGAATGATGCAGAAAGGTAACAGACAGCTGCTCAAAGCATAGCTGAAGTTGTTTTGCTCGTAGCCTGGATAAAGCTGAGTTATTTCTTTCACCTGGGATGTAATGGAACACTGCTTCACTTCACTGGGACACCAAAACTCTCAAGCACTTCAAGGGGCTCAAAGCTTCTCTTGTGATATTCACCCTTCTCAATGTTGTAAGCTCCTTAAGAAAGCAAGTCTGTAGTGACACACAACAGTGCCAGCCTTGCTTGTGCTAGTATTGCTATTTCTAGCAATTCCTTCAAAAGCCTCCTGTTGGTCACCATTTATGCTTCTGGGCATTTCTGGAACATTTTTAGGTAGAGGCCAGGCTAGAAGCTAATTGTGTAAAAGCACGTGTTTAAATCTGTGTTGAAATCTTACTGCACGTGCTGTTTCATAATCCTTATCTACAAATTTCTTGTTTGCTCACATTGTCAGCAGTGGGTGATTTTTCTATTTTAAATCTAGATGTACAGTGGTATTTACTAAGCATGTCAACTACTCAGATTTCACTGAATGCCTAAATATTTAAGATCAGTTTTGAAAATTCTGGATATAATACCCAAGCAGCATAAACATTGGAATAAGCAAATTTTATTTTGAATGTAAGGGACTTTTCCACTGGGTTTATCTGCAACTGTTTCTTTCTAAATTACGTCAAAAAGTCTAGATAATACTTAGCCTGGTACCTGGCTTTCTATTTGACTAGGATCAATATGTTTTTAGAGAACATGCCTTAAGAAGAATTTACCCAATTAAAATCAAGTGGCATCTAATCTGAAAATAATTAATTGTGCTTTAAGTATGCAGATTTAATACTTCTTTCCTTAAACATATGCAACTTTTTACTGGTAAGTTATTGATATAATCCCCTGATTCATACATGAAAACTTCAGGTGCTTCATTTGAATTCATTGCCTGGAAGAAGGTGTGTGTGAGGGGTGAATCCAAGCTAGCTTTCCAGGAGCTGCTGCTGGAACTGGGCGGATTGGGGAACTGAAGGAACCATTCAGCCAGGAACTGGTTCGGCAGATTGTGAATGTAGGCACAAGACTGAACCTGTATTGGACCCTGTTTTCAGCAAGCTGCTGCTTGTGAGGGAATTCATGCAAGCTGATTCTGTGCATTCCACTTTGCACATGCTCTGTGCCTGCTACAATTCTGAGATAAAACCAAAACCCATGAACTTCCATAATTTTTGGCTGAAGTTGCTCTTGGTTTTGGCACAGGAGCTAAGAGCACAGACATACATATCAATAATGGCTGAGTTGGCTTTTAGTTAAGCTGTGATCACATTGCATTACCAGATGCTTAGACAATCTCCAGGATTTTTTTTTCTTCCCTAAAATTTCTGTGACAATTAAGGACTACATGAATAATATTTTTAAATCAAGTGTAAGTAGGAGGTGTTGATAGCTGAAGTCTTAATATCTATTGCAGTAATTTCAAATTTAACACTAACCTCTATTCATGTGATTATGATTTTCTTTATTTATTGTTTATTTAGCCTGGACAGTGCTCTGGGTTGCCTTGCTATGCTTTTTGTGTGACCCAACCTGCTGCCTGCTCACTGCAGGGCATAGAACAGCAGAAGCTCTCTCAGGTCCCCATTTTTTCCCACTTCTGATGCTTTAGCTCTACACTGATTAGAAGCCCAAGAAGCAATGTTATGTCCTTATGTTGTGTACATAGGTATGTTTGGGTGGGGAAAAACTTAACTGGGGACTTGAAAGTCATGCAGTCCACTGAGTCTTCAAGAGACTCAACTGGAGACTTAGTGAAAACACGATTCACATGTCTAAAACCAGTGAATTATTTATTTGTTGAAATTTCTAAAATGGGTGGACAATTTAAAAATTAGATATTTAATTATTTTAATGCAATAAATGCATAAATAATGCCACTGCTGAACTTCAGTCACGCATTTTAATAATTCTTTTGTATTAATTAATGGTGTTTATGTATCAATGCTAGCCTTCTGCAAGCAACAAAAACAAAATAGTTTCTCTTGAAAAAGCTATAAACTAAAATTTGGCAAAGAAAAAATAATCTTTGGTATGTTTTAAGAGCTGTTACTAAAGCACAGGATTATCCTGTTATTTTGATTGTTTTTGAAAAATTGGGTTTTGGAGCCATTTGATGTCTAATGTTTGGACACCTAAATTTCTTTTGTGCCTGTATATGTTTAGCATATTTAAAATAATGTTATCTATTGCCTCTGAAATCCTCAGCTAGTGGTTGTGATGAGATGCTATCTCAATTTCCTTTATTTCCTTTAAAAAGCATGTATTAAAACTCCAGTATACAGCATCAAGTTGTGAAGCCCATTTGCTTTTGTAACAGATAAACCAAAGAAAATTAAATGCATTCTTTTGAAGACTTATCTTTTGTTTTGGTTTGGGGTTTTTTGTTGTTGTTTTTGTTTTTGTTTTGTAGGTTTTTGTCAAGCAGGCAAGGATTTACGGTTAGTATCTCTGTGCATGGAGCAAATTGATATCCCAGCAGGTTTCCTGTTAGTAGGAGCCAAATCTCCCAACCTTCCTGAGCACATTCTAGTCTGCGCTGTTGACAAGCGGTTTCTGCCAGATGATCATGGGAAAAATGCACTTTTAGGTAAGAGATCTTTTTTCCTTCGTGCCATAATAATTCAGAGAAAAAAAAAAGCCAGTTGAAAGTTATCTAATGTCATTTCAGCTAATAACCTTCTATTAGAAATATGTTGAGGAGAGGACTGATTTCATTAAATCAAATCTGTAGATGAACCTGTCTTAAAAGCCCATTTTAAAACAAGTCCCTGATTCCACAATTAACCACAATTGGATTGCCTAGATTTCTGTGTAGGCAGAAGTCAATTGCAGTCCTGGCATTCTAAATGTGAACTATCCATATACTCTTTATCTCTGCTGGAGCTTACAGCATTTTCATTTAAGCAGAAATATGGTCATGCAAGTATTGAAAATGAGCTATGAAGATCTTTTTTTGATTAAGGGATGATTTCTGCTCTTGGCTTGACCAGGATCATTGTTCTCGGTAGAAGTTCTGGGAGCAATTTGCTTCCTAAAACTCAATACATAGGGACAGCCCCCTGCCTTTCCCAATTATGTCATGATCTGTTACATTTATGAAGTTTAAAATTTTAATACAATACCTCTTGGTAATTGAAGACAGACTTATTTGCACCCAGATTTCCTGCCTGGGTTACTACTGGTATACCTTTTAACAAGCTAGTAGAAGTGATTTAATGTATTTTGGCTCCTTTAGCCTGCTTTGAATTTACTCTCTCATTTCTCCCTCCAGTCATTGTTTCGCCTAGGATATATTCAGAAAGACCTTTCAACAGGAAAGAAATGACAACAAATAAATACCCTGATTTAACTGCATTGCTCAGATTCTGGTCCAGACCAGCAATATTTTGTGTAACTATTGGAAACAGCTTTGCTTTGTGCTTTAATGTTACCTCTGCATTAAATCCATTTGATCTGCTACTACACACTGTAAACCTTTGGGCCTAAGGCAGAAATGTCCCTGGCCTGAGGTATTAGAGGCTATGGTGTGACTGGGGATGTGGGATAATGGAGTACTCTGGTGTACACTTCAGGATTCAGAGGAGCTTCTCCCCTGCTAAGCAGAGGAAGTGTCAGGAGCTGACCAGTAAGAACTATCTGATAGACAGGCAGATGGTGTTTAAACCTGATTAAATGTGGTACTGCTTGTCTTTGTTGGTAAGCCTCCCCCCCATTCCAGGTTTGTATCCATTCATCATCTCTGGTCTCATTTGATAATGAGCCTGGTGACTCACATCTCTAGCATTGCTGATGTATTGAAGTGCATCCAGGCTTCTGTAACTGCAACTAAAAGCAAAAAACTGACTCAGTAGCTCTGTGAGACCCTGGTTACTCTTTCTGAAAACTGGAGATGCACCACTAGATCCTGTGAGCTGCAAGAGAGTAAAGAAAGAATGATTCAGTCCCAGGACAAACAGGACGAAGAAATTTGCGTCTTGGCATCCTCATCCAAGCTGATAATGAGGCACAGTAAGGCCAAAGACAATGGCCTAATTATTGAGAGTTTTATAGATAAGGCGTTTTGTTAAAAACGCTAAATATCTGTTAGTTCTCCCCATGCCAAGTAGTTATTCTTCTCTGCACTCTGTAGAGTGTAAAATTGGTGGTAGGATTTAGGCATAAGTCAGTATGCCCCAAAGAGAGGGAGGAGTTTCAGAAGAGCTAAGACTGACACACATGTGCTATGTCTGCAGAAGCTTGCTGGCTGGAGGCCTCCAGCCCCTTGGAACTGGATGTACGGGTAGGTTTAGATGGCTTTATTCCTAGCAGATAGTAGAAGACATTTAATCGGTTTGTGCATCTTCTGCTTCGTTCTTCCAGGGTTTTCTGGGAATTGTATAGGCTGTGGAGAAAGAGGATTTCGGTACTTCACAGAGTTTTCCAATCATATCAACCTGAAATTAACCACTCAGCCAAAGAAGCAGAAGCACTTAAAGTACTACCTAGTAAGAAGCTCCCAAGGTGTACTGTCAAAGGGACCCCTTATTTGCTGGAAAGGTAATAAAGGTGCCCATTCCATTCGGGGTATTTTATGCTGTTAGGGGTGATGTTGAATGAAAAATCGCAAGTTGCTGTTGAAAATGTATGCATTCAAAAGTGCCTTCTTGAAGGAAAAATTCTCACTGATTTCACTAAAGTTTGGATTTTGCCAAAGTGTAAGTCTTAATAACAACCATGTGATTGTAAACACTCTTCCTTCATCTCCCTGTACTTTTGGTGGCAGCCCTAGATCTGCCCATCTTAGAGTATGCAGTCACCTTGGTAGAGGAAAAGTGGTTACTCAGTCTGATGAATTCTTTTATGTGCCTGAAGCAAGGTGACTCACAGCCAGGGCTGCAACATTGGTTTTGCACTGATATTCATCTTTGCAGGTGCAATACAGTCTGTCTCATGCCTGAGGATAGCTAGCATGCTGTAAGATTAAGAAATCTCAGGTCATTGATCTCAGGGAAAGAAAAGACTTGGATGCTTCTTCCATTTGCAGTGTTTTACACTTGGTCTTACCCTCTACCAGAGCAGCCCGTGTGATATTATGTGCTAAAAGGGGGTATATGTGTGACCCCAAGGCAAGGTAGCCATGGTGTCTCTTATTGGAGGATGCAGGTTTTTGGAGCTAGAACCATGCAAAAACTCAAGGAAGGAGTGGTTTACCTACTCACTGTCTACCAAGTGGGTTTATGTGCAGACTACCTGACCTTTTCATTTGTGGTCTCACTCAGTGAAGACAGAGTTCAATCTGGTCCCTGTTGTTCCAAAAAGTTGATGTGAAGAGAGGGGAAGCTCTGCAGGAGGACTGACAGAAATCTGAAGAGTCACATCCTCATGTGAATAGCTGCATGACACCAGAAAGAGATGGTTATCACCGAGCTGTATGAGTGATTATAGTTTGTATCAGTTAGTGGTTCAAATGGATCCTGGCTTCAGCTGCTTTTCTCTGTTACAAGGATAATTAAGTACTGCTTCAGTGTGCATGTGGCTTTTCAACAGCATTTTTTCACAAAAATGACACAAATTTTTAATATGGTAGTGAAATTCCAAATACAGACAAAGGAAGCCTTATTTTACTTTTGGGATGTTTTTTCTGAAACCCCTCCCTTATGCTCATGCAGTTGGAGTTGGTGTGTGTCCTGGTAAATGCAGTTAGGATTAATGCACGTGTGGAATAAGCAACTACCAGTTTCACTTTTGGCTGTATGCTAATTGCAAGTGTTCTGAGCACCCATGAAAGTTTAGAAAATCAACCAAAAGTCAACTTCATGGGCATTAATTTGATAGGTTCTATCCCCATATTGCTGCCGTCCATCTGGTAACCTTTCACTCTTCACTAACGTTAGAGGTCTAATTAGAAGAAGAGTGCTTTTAAACACTTAAACCCTTGTCTTAAAACAAATCCTGATTAGAACTCAGTTTTAAAAATGGACTAATATGTGATTTTCAAGGTGACTTTCTCCTCCCTCGACTCAGTTTTCATCTAGACAGACACTAAGGGTGCTGAGATCTCCCTGAAGGTTTGTGGGGGCATATTAAAAATCTGGGTTTCAGCACAACTTCTCCTTTTAAAGGGCAACATATGACGGTTTGTATACAGGTTGTGCCACAGAAGTCGCTGAGTATTTTCTGGGACATGTCCAGATTCAAATCTCAATGTCCTCTTCAAATCTCTTGGAAGCTGTGATCTGAGGGCTCTTGCTGTTTTGCAGCATCTGGTCTGTATTTGCCTGGCCCCCTGAGTGGCCCCCATGGAGGTTTTCTTAATTAGAAGACAAAGTTGACTAAACTGCAAATCCGTATTTTCGTTGAATGCTGCCATTTGCCGCTGTTTGTTGTACGTGCTCCATGTGTGCTCTTAACATTTTGTCACCTTTCGCCACCGTGTTGCTGAACTTTGCTGCTGGAAGGCAGGCCTTGTTAATATGTACTGTAGCTGCTTCGTTTGCAGAATGTAGAAGCAGGCAATCATCTGCTGCTAGCCTCTCTGCTAAACCAAATCCTTCGGTGTCACCGTCCACGACCCCAGAGGGTGGATCAGCTAATGGATACAAATCAGGGTTCACTCAGACAGGTAGGAGCTGAAAGTGCTGTAAAGATAACCATTGGGGGTGGTAAGTTACCTCAGACACTGGTGGGTCAGGGATGCTGTAAACAACTGGGTATTTACCTTGAGCCATGTATAGATTACACTGGAGAGGGTGCCTTTCAGAATTTGCTTTAGCAAAGATTAAGACCCAGGTGAGGCTGAAGGTTAGGTTAGTCTCAAAACAACAGTTGATGTAAAAGTATTAAATGATCTTTTGATTAATTTGTTTGATTCTGTGCCTCCCTGTCTTTGTTTCATTAATTTTTTGTGCATCTCAAAAAACTTCAATTACACTTTTGTGGGGAAGTGTTTACTTTGTATATAAACTAGGCTATTTGTCTGGAAAAGGAAAATGATCTCCTTTTAGGGACAGGTGGCCAGGTTTTTTTTTTTATTTATTTACTTGCTTATTTCCTCATTTATTTAAATTTTATTGCAGGCAAAGGTATACTTAGAATTGCAATTTCCCCATATGCATACAGTGGGTTTGTGCTGTTTCAGCTAACAGGTCTCTGACAACCATTCTAGAAAGCTATTAATGATATCCTTAAATAAGGAGAAAATATAAAAATCAAATAGACATTGACTGACAAGCAGCATCTTAATGTAATGTATCTGTTTATTTATTGCAAGTAGACAAAGTGCTTTAGTTTGAGCTTTCTTCCTCATTGCTTTATTGCAGCTTCATCTGTGCTGTTGTATGTTTTTGTGTCTATTCGTGCTATTTCTTGAAAAGTTAAAAACAGGAGAAAATGGCCTGTTCATTGTTGGAATTAATTGATATGAATGTCGAAAAACATGTATTTCTTTAAAGGAGTATGAAATGCAGATATGAAGCAAGATGGCTAAAATATTTTTGACACCTAGAAAGTTTGTTAAAAGGAGTAACAAACAAAAGCTGAACATGGGCATTCATATGAAATTATAATCACTGATTAGTATTTTCAGAGGCACTTCCCTCAGGTGGTTGCCCCTGTCTCTGTTGAGGAAGCTAAATGCTTTAGGTAAAATTAAATGACAGCATGGTTTAAAGACACCTGCATTTCATTGCATGATCCCTTGGCTTCCAGATCCAGGTATGAGAACTGTGCAGATGCATGAGAACCTGATTATTTGGAACAACAAGAATTCTGATATTTACACAGCTTTGTCTTCTATTGTATCTGCCAAGTTAATAGATACACCTTTTATGTACAGCTTTCTCCTTATCACTGACTGCCATTTTCAGTCTGCTTGGTGTTTCTGTGTGTCACTGTTTGTACTCCTAGGTCATGCTCATCAAAACCTTTTCATCTCCTTCTACTGTTATCTTCTAGTGAAGATAATGCCACATACATACCCATGAATCCCCTGTGACAGGGAGGAGGGAGAGCACCTTTCATTCAGTGGCATAAATTCTGACATGTCACCTATGATGGAGGGCTTTTCTGGCTTTTTCTCTTCTAGATTCTGCGTAGCTCTTTCTACTGGAGTTTGCTTCTTGCTTGTTTTAAAACAGGACTACTTATTAGCAGGTTGTTTTCTGAAATTGTTTTCAGTTCATCATCAACTCATACCCCTTTTTTCATTAAAAGTTGTGTAAATATTTCTGGTGAGCAGGTCAGTGTCTGAGTTCTATAAATTACATGTAGGTAGTTATGGGCATACATCTCAAAAATACGGTTTTGGGCAGACACTTGAGAGGGAAAAATTCAATTCATGTGTTAAGCAACTAGAAACAAGGCTTTACAAGAGAAAGATGATAATTTTAATAACTGGTATTTTTATAACTAAGTCCTGCTTAGGTAACAGAGTGGTGTTTAAACATATACCAGCCACTTCCACAGTCACAGATAAAATTTCAAGAAAATGTATTCCAGCCAGAGATGGGGACAAAAAAAATCCCCAAAGCTTCTGGACTGTTTACTTTGGAGAAACTTCAACACTACATATTTGCTATATCATATTTAATGACAGACCAGTGTCTCCCTCCAAGGGCCCTGACCTGGTGGTCTATTTTGTTAGCCATTCAACGTATTTCCTGTGAACATGGACAAGATTTTCTGGTGGCCCAGCAGCAGCAGGGGCTTCTGTGTTTGTTCTTCATGTCAGTTACTCTGTCTGGCAAAGCAGAGCTTCCTCCCACCCTCCTTCAAATGGTGTGTGGCCTGAGGGTGAATGTGTTTGGCAGATCAAGTTGGTCTTTGTTTTCTTTAGCTGGCTGTTTTACTAGGACATCTGTAGGTGAACTTAGCCTCCTTTGCCTGCTTGTTGCAAACTACTTTCTGGACTCATGCTGAGCTACTGTTCTTTCACTCTGGTTATAAGAATTTGGATTTGCCAGTGTATCAGCATCCAAATGCTTCAATATTTTCTTGAAGTAAATTGCAGCTATGAAATGCCCAGTGTTAAAGGGATGTATGCGCTGAGAGGTTTGTAATCAGTTTTAAACAGGGCAAATTTTAAAACTAGTTTGTTCTTCAGTTTATCCTTATATAAAATAAGATTTATAAGTTTTAGCCTTGGTAAAGTGCTCTAAGAAGTTTGTAAATTCATGCAGAGAGTTTGGGCTCAAATGTCTTAATTTTTTACCCAGATTTATAAATGGACATACGCTTTTTATAGTTTTATAGACAGTAAGGAGGCTGCTGGAAGGAGGCTATGTTTTTGGATTCATTTTTTTCTGCCCTTAGTCAAGTTTAGTTGTGTCTGACAGAGATTCAGCAGCTTGTTGCTGAAAATCTCAGGTGATGGAGATTCCATGACCTCTTTAGGCAACTTACTCCAGTGCTTATTTCCTGTGCTTGCCGGCTGCAAGTTCCGTAAGCTCTTTGTCGTAGCTTCCTCATGTGAACCATGAGATAACTGCATTTACTTGCCTATCCCATTAGGCTATTTTGAGGAGCAATGAGATAGCCCTTTCTACAGTTAAAATATTTTTTGAGTGTGTGTGAGTGCAAAATATTGTGGAAGAGATCAGTCATGGGTTCAGTAGATGATAAGATTCTATAGAAACACCCAGTTAAATGTTTGTTAAAACACCTGAAAGATACATGGTAATTTCTTAGGAGTGTAAAGAAATTGTTTGCAATTTATGCAGAGATGAGTTTTTATAAATGTATATATATATAAATTTTAATCATTAATTAACCAACTCCTATTCTCAGATTCTTCAGTGTTCAGCCCAGCAAAATCATCTTCTGCTGCTGTTAATTTAAGTGGCACACAAGACCCATCCCGGAACAAGAACGTTGTGAAGCCTCTGGCTCTGTCAGTACAGCTCATAGGAAAGGCATTTGCTGCAGGTATGGCTTTGCTTTCCAAAACACCTGAGAGCCAAGGGAATCATCAGCTTAACAGCCAAGAGAAGAGAGTGTAATTTTTTTGGTGGAAAAGGGAAAGGAAAACATTCACTAGCATTCTCCAGAACTTGCAGTCTTGCGGAACTATTCTTGCAGTCTTTGGCATAGAAATTTTTGCAGTTAGTACTGTCACCAAGCTTGAGCCACACCTTGGCTTTCAGATTTAACATCCTGGTAGGAGTGCAATGATCTGTCTCTCTGCACTTCCTAGGATATGTAAGAGAACATAAGTGTCGCCTCTTGATACCACACTGATTTCTGCCTCAGTAATTGAGAGCTGTGTGTAGTTCTGCATTTCTAACAATTATAGTTCCTCAACATACATTTAGTGGAATTTAGTCTCATTTTAAGGAGTTTTAATATCTCTGCTGTTTCAATTGCTTATTTCTGTATTGTGTGTTTAATAAATTATAACCCTCAACCGTGGCATCTAAGTCCCTCCTAAACACTCTGTTGGGATAATCTGATTGTTTTTTACATTAAGTCTTCAAGGAATAAAAAAGAAATCATAACATTTATTGCAGGACATTATTATGCTTGAATAATAAAATATATCCATTTATTTGGTTTATATGTGCACATGAGCATTACACTTTATATGACACTTTATATTACATCTGCTATTTAATACAATATATGATGTTATGGTACATAATGTAATTATGTTGTATCTAACAAATGATTAACAGTTTATTGTTTAAAATACCTTTTCCCCATCCATACTTGTGTGATTTTATTTTGCACTGAAATTTATTCCCAGCTTTTCAACCACTTCTGTAACTGACCCAGGTCCACCATTTTGGTCCATACAAAATTGTTGACTCAGAGTACAAATGGGGAGCTTACAATAGGCAAGTGAGTTTATTTTGTAAATGGCAACCCAGGGGTCCTGTGCCAGAATTTATTTGGATGTCTGCAGCTGGGAGGTTGCATTGTTTTAAGCCACATACCCACATCTCTAACACTTCCAGTTGCAGCCGCCATCAGCAAACAGCTGCACCATCTCCTGGTGTTGGTCCTGGAATATGTTCTTGGGAGGTAAATCCTTGTGGAACTGGCCAATATAAGCAAGGAACTGTAGTTTCCACTGGCCTCCATGTTGGCAATTTATGCCATTTTGTTTTCTTCTGCAAA
The DNA here is from genome assembly GCA_008694505.1 of Cyanoderma ruficeps. Taxonomy (NCBI): domain Eukaryota; kingdom Metazoa; phylum Chordata; class Aves; order Passeriformes; family Timaliidae; genus Cyanoderma; species Cyanoderma ruficeps. The sequence goes on along the minus strand of VZDJ01007755.1, from coordinate 16,901,303 downwards.
AACCCTGTTCTGAAAAAGAATGAGAATGAGCTCAGATGAGCTCGTGATGGTAACTTCTGGTGATGGTAACTTCTGGGGATCATCCCTTGTTGTAGTTTAATTTTATGGCCTGGATATAGTGGGTCCTGCCAGAGTGTCAGGCTTGCTGGGACCGGAGGATCACCTTAGGCAGAGGTAGTGAAATTAAGCATAGTTTGCCTCAGTAATGCTCAGGCCATGTACTCTTTGCAGCAAACTGCCCTGTCTTCTCCTGCCCAGTGTCATTTGCTAAGGCTTTTGATGAGAGCCCTGTAGTGGATTACTGTGCATAGCATATGGATGACTGGGGGAAAATTCTGTAGATACCCTCAAGTGGCTTAGAAATCTTTACAAACTGAATTCGTGATGTATATTTAAAAAAAAATAAATGTCACAAACTTCCCAATAATTGTGTGTGTAATTTTTTGTTGTATTTGGTGGGGTTTTCTTTGGATTTTTTTTCTTCCACCTATCCCTCCCCACCTTGAAATCTGGACACCCTTCTTCAAGGTTTGGATTTTGCAATCTGAATGTTTCTCTGACGAGCACATTTCATGCTTTCCCTGGAGTCTGGTTTTCTTCAGTCACGCATCTTGCCCTGTTCTTTTGCATCTGTGTGTGGCTGTATTATTTTATTTGTTTGTTTTCAAGATTGTCTCAAGCCACACACTCTGTATTTTATTATACTCAGCTCCTCTTTCACTGCGTGCCACGGATGTTGCTAATGGAAACGCTAATGGAGGAAGAAATAGCGCGTTGAGTTCTACAGTCTCTCGGCCAGTGCCTCACTCGACATCTCCAAGTCCTGGCTGTGCAGCTGGAGACCAAGGTAAAGAAAACCTTTCTGTTTTTTTATTCTAAGCTGCATTGAATGTTGAGCTTGAAATTTGTGGTTTTGTTTTTCTTCCAATTATAGCTGCTCCTACCATTCAGTCTTTACAGATCCATTTGCTTTTTGGCATGACCGTTAAAGATAATGGTGGACTTTTTAACATGGGTGACAACATTTTTCACATCATAATCTGATTTTATGTAAATCTAGGTATGAGCCTCTGGTGCTCTGCCATGTGATATCCGCTCAACACCAGTGTGAAATGGAGTGCAGGCTGGAATTTGGTCATTTGGGGGGACAGAGTTTAGAATTAGTTTTTGCTTTCCTTCCAGCATCTATGTCCAGTTCTGGACCTCCAAAGAAACGTCACCGAGGATGGTCTCCTGGTTCCCCAGTCCCGCCTCCTGGTTTAGCAGTACCTGTTCCTACAGTGCGGCCTTCGACAAGAACAGGTAAAACTTGAATGACACCGAGATTTCATTTGGTAAAACATGAACTCAGCCAGCCCAGCAGCCCTGTGCTGCACCTCTCCAGTCTTGCACAGCAAACATAACTGATCTTGTCAAAGTATTTAAGCACACCATGGAGAGTTTTTCCGGTGCCCCTAAAAAAGCGCATATGATTGATTGGTCTTGGTTGTTGTAATCTGAGATGTGACACGGGAAGTAAAACTGCTGGAGGAGAGAGAGGAAAGGAAGAGGCAAAAAATATTATTAAAAATATAAAGCTAAAAGAAATCCATAGTCCCCCAACTCTAACTTGATTATTCTGAAATTGTGCAGGTTATGGATATATGAATATATTTCAAGGATTCTCCTTAGCCTTCACCTTGACTGTTGTGTCTCAGTCTGGTGTGGGATGCTACAGAAACTGTACACTATGTTTCTGCATGGGAAAAGCAGCTTTATATAATTTTGGCCTAACAGGGGACACTGATATCCACTAGGTGATCTTCATTTGAAAGCAGAAAGTGAGACCAAATGTTAGTTGTGCATGGAAAAGCTAAAGTAGGAGTTTAATATCATGATGTGAAATAGAATTAATTACAAGTACTCATCAATATCCATGTAGATACCTCTTTATTCATAATTGCTAATGAAACTATTCACTATTTGAGTACTTTCCAGTTGTGAGCATATTTTCTAAAGGGGTATAAAGAGTTACTTATTCTCTCTATAGAGTGAGAGAATAAGAATCTAAGGAATTAAAAAAGCCATTCATCAACATGCACAATGCATTTTTAACTCTGATCTTGAGGACTTGGTTTTAAGGTATTTTGCAGTTGTTTTCAGAGATAATTCATCACAGGAGGAAGGGTTACATGGTAGTACAGGCCTGCTTATCTGAACACCTCAAATTGCAGCTTTTGTTGGTTTCTATCTTCAGAAACCTGCTGAAGAGGCATGATATAAGGCAACCTGCCCTTTTTGCTACGTTTGTCTCTGCTAGTCTGCCACTTCTGTTGTGTACTCCATTTTCTATGAGTCTTTAGTAGTACTTTTTTCTGTTAGATAAACAGTTTCCCCTGCTAAAATGTATGCATTCAGTCATCCTGCCTTTGATGTTTTTCTATTGATGGCATGGTTTGAAAAAGTGGTTGCAAGCCACCAAATGAAGCCTAAAAAACTTGTGAGCAGGCCTTACTCTGAAACCTGATTACAGATTACAAAATCCTTGTGCTTGGTTTTCTTTACTTATGAAAGCTGCTGTTGCTTTTTCATGAGTAAAGCCTGTTTTTTATCCTTGTAGCAACTATCTAAGGACAGCTTTGAGATGTTGGCCTGCTTTTATTTTTCTTATCTACATATATTCTAGGTCAGAAGTTGAAGCATTTTCTTCACTTGTATTGAGAGGCAGGATTGGAGGGGTGGCCTTTTGGCTTAGTACTTGGCTTTGTTTAAAGATGCATATTCATTTTGCTCTCTCATCCTCACCAACAATACAGTGGGCAGAAAAAGTTTTATTTTAGGGGTGGAGCTACAGGAGGATATATGCTCTTCATTTAAATTACTTAAAACCATAGCAGGAAATGCAGAGACCTTTTGAATTTTATTACAGTTAGTGATTTGCAGTAATTTTTTTTCTTATTTGTTCATAAGGCCAAATCACAGTATGAGCCTTTTAGTAATGGAAGTCTCTCTTTTCTTTATTTTATAGAGCCTCTTTTGTCAGTCCCAGTTCCTCAATCCATGTTAACTGGAATTTTACAGCCTCAACCCATCCCAGCAGGGGAGACTGTAATAGTTCCTGAAAACCTGCTGAATAACTCGGGAGTCAGACCAGTGATTCTGATAGGTAAGTCTTACACTGGGGAATCAAATGCTGCATTTGGTACTAATACGTGCTCCCCAGGAGAAAGGGGATTTTATTTCCTTTTGTTGGTTCTGGCATTCAGTACAATACAAAGTTGGTTTGTTACAGATAGTTTCCCTTAGTTGCTCAATATTTAAAACTGGGAGTCAGGCGATTTCTGGAGAACCTGATTTGCAAATGGGTCACCACTAGGTCAAATTTTATGCAGAGCCACCGGCCAAATCTAAGTTTTATACAAATAAGATTTTTGTAAAATCCAAGAAGAGAGATTTTTCCAAGTAATGAAAATAGCTTTCCGGTATAAAGAACTTATAAACTAAGCAAATATTTCCTGCAGCATTTATAGTTCAGTTCATGAAGCCCCAGAATTCTACGTGGGAACCAGAAAATTGATTTGCACTGACTAAACAGAAGTAAATCATACTAACTTTTTGTCATTTATAGTCCATAGTTCCTGTAAGCAATTGAGATAACCGATCAGGCTTCAGGCTTTTAAAATCTTTTAGCTGTATAAAGTACTTTGTTAACCCTTAGAAAGACATTGCTTTAGGAGTTTGAATATGCTTTTAATGTGAATATGCCTTTCAACCTGAGCTATTTGGGCATAATGTATTAAAAAAATTGGCCATCTAGTGCTGCCAAAATTTTGATGCGTGATTTTTTTTCACTCTAAATTTCTTTTAGGTCCAATATACTATAGATGGTCACATAAAATAGCTTCAGTGTCAACAGAACATGCCTGTCAATACAGTCTGTGGAATAATTTATCGTTCCTGAAGGAATGGAGAAGTTCTCCAAGTCCTCACTTGCACAGATAATTTTAATACACACAGTTCCTGGAGAATTAACAGGGCCATCTACACCAGTAAATCTGTCAAGGATAGGGTTACGCTTCTGGTTTGTTTTGCTTAGCGTTGTTCTCTGGAAGCCGATTATAAAGCTCTAGCATGGTGCTCTAATGGTTTTCAGAGAAACACTTCCTTATTAAAGATGAGGGTGCCTACAGCCATCAGCTTAAGTGCAAATTGAATGCAGCCCTTAGGCTCTTGGAGAGCTGCCATTAAGTCCTCAGTTAGGCTAAATGTTAGTGGCCCTGAGAAACAGCATCCTATTAATAGTACAGAACCAGATGTACCCAAAAGGATGGATTTGGCAAAATCTCTGTGGAAATGCTTCTTTTGAAATGAAAAACATTCTGAAAGAAAAGAGGAGTTAGCCTGTGCTCATGTGCTTTACCTTACAGAATAGCATGTTTACTTATCAATGTTTATTTTACCTGTTTATGAAAACAGAATGGGAAGGTGGCAAAAAGGTAAAATCAATCACAGCAATACCACAGTGGCTGAATCAATGGTAATGTGACTTATGCTGCTTTTATAATGTTAAGATCAAGGTACTTTTGCTTTCATTGATTTTTCTTCTTTGTACACTATATTATGGAGAATCTGTATTTAAAGGTCAGGGTAAGATGCAAACAGAGAATATTCTCATCTGTACTTGGATAACAATAGTTATTATCCTGCTGGATATTATGCAGTTAATGTTTGTTCTTGCAAATGTATGTGATCACTTGTTGTAAAACACAACTGAGGATGCCTGGCCTATAATTTATTTTTTAAGCTATTATAATGCCAAGAACAGTCATTGATGCAATGTATTTTGTCAGACAGCTTTAAGAAGAAGTTTGGAAATATATCATTGTGCAAGATTTCATGTAATAGCAAATTTTGTAAATTTCGGGGGGGGTTTGTTTCTTTTATCATAGGCTATGGCACTTTACCTTATTTCTATGGAAATGTTGGTGATATTGTTGTAAGTCCCTTGCTGGTGAACTGCTATAAGATTCCACAGCTGGAAAACAAGGATTTGGAACTCTTGGGATTGTCCAGCAGTCAGCTGCTAAGTGTGGAGAATATGATACTTTTAACTATTCAGTATCTTGTCCAACTAGGTAAGCAATTTGTCATAAGCACTTGGTTTTATTAGAGACTGTCCTTTTTTCTTCATACCTTCTTTATGTCCCTTTGAGGGCCAGTTTTCTGGCTGCTTTGGTGGCTGGAAGAGGCAAGTGGCTCCATCTAGTGTGTGTGACTTTGCCACTTTGTTCCTGAAACGGAAGTGAAGTGAATTTAAAGGCTGATACTGCTTCTGCTCTCCATATGGGGATTGACCAGGTCACCTTTGTGAAATGTATTTGCAATGCAGATAACTCATTTGCTTAGGGTATCAAACCATCAGTTATCACAGCCCTTTCTAAGGACACTCGGTCTGTTGTATTCAGTTTTGTGACAAATGCTGGCAGATGTGTGATGGTTGTCATTGTTTTCGTGACAGCACTGTTTACATGAAAACCACATTTGTTATTCAGACGAAGGCAAGTGATTCAGTGAATATCTCATTCTGGTAAATGTTTTTGAAATGGACTTTTTGCAAGTTTGAGAGCAAACCAGCAAGCCACATTCTTCTCTCTTATTGCAGGTCCAGTTATTTTCCCTACCTTAGAATAAAAAGAGCAGTGGTAACAGCAAGGTTTTAGAAGTTAGAAGTTAAAAAGGATAGTGTTGGGAAACTTCCACGGCAGTCTCACCCAAACTTTTGTATTTGAAAAGATGCCACTTATCATAGAAGAGTGTGAAGTTACTTTTGTGAAAGAGCACAGTGCATCTGTAATACATAGTGGTATGAAATATGCAGGTGCTCCAAAGCAGCACAACTGCTGATAACCTTACAATTTGGGGAGCAAACGTGCTCCATGCAGGTTTCACCCATGAGTGCTTACACTTTGCTGCAGTTCTGTAAGAGACAAGAAGGAAAGCATTTTCTGTGTCCTAATACTCTCTAAGTGACCTGATTAATTTTGTTTATCATTCTCTGCCTCACTAGTCCATTGGATGCTATGTTAGAACTGACAAAGGGTTTCTTAATTTTTTACAGAATGTTTTTCTGTTACCTTCTTTCAGTAGGCTTAAATTTGCTATTTGAGGTTTTCATCTTTATTGGAAAGTTTGTAGAGTGTGCGTGTTAAATAAAATCAGCTGCTTCACAAAAGTCTGGATTGATAGTGGCAGCTTGCAAATTTGTAGCCAGCTGACAACAGCATTTTCACTAAAAATAAACTATTTATTGAAACCTGTGAGTCAGTGAATCACGCTCCATAAGCAAGTCTAACTTTAGATGGATGCAGCAAGTCTATACTTCCTGCAAACTAGAGGAGGCTTCCTGCAAAGCTTCTGTAGCAGAGCTGTGTTTATTGGGCACTGTGACTTCAGCATAAAGCAGTTCTCTTATTAGCAGGTGTTTAGTTTGGCTTTTGTTCTTAGCTGTGCAAAGCTGAATAGTTTGCTATTTGACCTTATGTGGAGACTGTGCCAGTATTGTAAGATGAAAGAGCCTAATGAGGAGAAAAGTAAAAACATTCTGTAGAGGAGAGGATCAAAACACGTTGCTGGTTTGAATATTGCTGTAAACTTGAAACTGTTGGAATTGTGACAGCTGCACTGATCTGTAGCCTTTGTCCCATGTTGTTAAATCAAAGCGGATTAGAGATGATTGGAGAGCAGCCAGATTCAAAAGTTTTTAACAAGAAGAGACAAATACACATATAAATTAACAATTTATTCATGTAAGCGTCTTTTTTTAATTGAGAAAGTGGGACTAAAATGTTTTGCTTTTCTCCAGAGTATATTGTGAAAGAGTAAGATAAAGGCAACGATAAAAAAGAAGGCAAAAGCACGAAAGACAGAGTCTTGCCTAATTTTTTTCAGATCTCACTACTTGTATAAAATTTTGCAGTCATTTGCAGATGACTGTGATCACAGATGATAAGAATATTGTCTATGGAAATGCTCCTTTTTTTTGAAAAAAAAAAAAAAAAAAAAAAAGGATATAGCTGAGAATTCCTATCAGTTTTCTTGTAAAATTATGACAACATTAATTGTAGGATGATGCTGTTGATGCTGTTGTGTTTTCAGAAATCAGCTGAGCAACTTGTGATGATATTTACAAATCAAAGTTAAAAAGACAAATGTATTTCTGATGCTTTAAACCTTCTATGAAGACTATACATGGTTAAACCTGTGATTGTGAGCTGTAGCATTGCTATAAATAAATTCCACTGACTGTGATAAAGGAATAAGTAAAAAAAGATAAAGAAGTGTGTTTGATTTTGATGGCTTTTTTATTAGCCTACCTCCTGGACTTACTCGGAGTTCACATTTGTTATATTTGGCAACATTCATGGTGAAGTATTCTCAAGCTTTGTTTTTATACATCAGAATTCCCATATTTGCAGTATGGGTTACATTCCATCATCTGTAATCATCAGCTTTTTACTATTGCACTGCCATTTCTACAAACACAATCTCAGCCTATGCAGTGCTAAGGTGGTCTGTGTTCTGGTTGAAAAAGCTTTCTGGACCCTTTGTTATACCACCTGTTTAGAATTCTGAAATCATCCTCCTTTCTCTCTTGTTGTAGTACATTTGAATCATTTTGACTACGTGTGTTGTATGCTGTGACACACAGAGGTGTTTTGTAGTTTTAATATCCAAATGCACATCCAGACTCAAGGCTCTTGCAAGGTTTTGTCTGGAGTGGGAGGGATAGTCAGAAAATAAAAGCAAGAGTTTATTCCACAATTTTCCTGTCTTAGATGGCTGGAGAAGTAGTCTCTGTGGGTGCACCCTGAAGTTTGCCTACCCAGAAATGAGTGTCATCCAGAAATGGATGACATTTGAATATGTTGACTTAAACTATATAGCATAATAGAATAGAATCATAGCAGCATTAAACCTTTTAGGTTGAAAAAACCCTTGAGATCACTGAGAGCAATCATTAACCTAGCACTGCCAAGTTCACCACTAAACGATGTCCCCAGCTGCCACATCCACGTATCTTTTGAATGCCTTCAGGGATGCTGAATACACCACTTCCCTGGGCAGCCTATTGCAATGCCTAGCCACCCTTTCAATGAAGAAATTTATCTTAATATCCAATCCAAACTTCCCCTGGCACAACCTGAGGCCATTTCCATCTGTCCTGTCACTTATTATCTGAGAGAAGAGACTAGTCCCTACCTGGCTACAGCCTCCTTTCAGGTAATTGTAGAGAGCAATGAGGTCCTCCTGGGCCTCCTTTTCTGCAGGCTGAACAACCCCAGCTCCCATTTCCCATAGAACTTGTGTTCACCAGCTTTATTGTTCTTGTCTGGACGTGCTCCAGCATCTCAGTGTCCTTTCTGTAGTGAGGGACCCTGAACTGGACACAGGACTTGAGTTGTGGCCTCACCAGTGCTCAGTACAGAAGGGTGATTCTTCCCTGGTCCTGCTGGCCACATTATTTCTGGTGCAAGCCAGGCACTGGCCTTCTTGGCCACCTGGGCTTATGCTGGCTCACATTCATCAACCAACCAATCAAGACATCAACCAGCGCCCCCAGGTGCTTCTCCACCAGGCAGTTTTCCAGCCACTCTTCCCAAGCCTGTTGCACTACTGGGTGTTGTTGTGACCCAAGGGCAGGACATGGCACTTAGTTTTGTTGAACCTCGAACCACTGTTCTCAGCCCATTGATCCAGCCAGTCCAGATCCCTCTGCAGAGCCTTTCTGCCCTCTGTCACCTTCAAACTGCCTGAGGGCGCTCTCATACAGAATTACTGAATATTCTGAGTTGAAAGAGACCCGTAAGGATCATGGAGTCCAACTCTTAAGGGCCCATATGGAGTTTGAATCTACTATCTTGGAATTATTAGCGCTGTGTTCTAACCAACTGAGCCAGTCTCACTCAGCCCTCCTGTCCATATCGATGTAGATATTCAACAGACTGGCCCAAACACTGAGCCCTGGGGAATGCCACTTGTGACTGGACACCAACTGGATGTAACTCAGATATTAACATTTTATGATATTGTTTATTTTGCAGTTTTGTTTCTGAAATCAGGGTGATAATTTGCATGCTCATTTCTGTAGAGAAGCTGCTATATATTCCCTTTTAGCATCAACATATTTTTTTTAGGAAACTGTTCAAAAATCAAAATCATTTTGTCTTACATCTCATCTGATATTAGTTCCATTATTTTTCTGGACAGTTGTGGAGAAAGACTGCCATACTTTCTTATAAGTAATCTGAGTGAAATTCTGTGTATTCTCATACTGAGAATCTGCTTTTCCATTTGTACCGTTATCTTCATCTTCTTGGATTCATTTTGATGACCTTTGTATTTGGAGCCTGTTTATTAAGTAACCTCCCTCAATGAGCAAAGGTTTGCTTTTATTTCTAGCAGTGGAAATATGGGTAGCATCATTTTCAGGGGTTGATATGTTTCAGGTAAACTTATTTCTGCAGAGGAACATTCTTCTCTACTTTTATCAGTCCAGTTTTTTGGTTTGATTTTTTTTTTAAATTTTGAGGTCTTCAAGGACCTAGAAAGTGTGATGCTTTCTTAGAAGGATAAAGGAAATACATTTTCAAAAGAGAACTCTAAAAGAGAGAATTATGCCCATGGACTCATTAGAATTTTTTAGTTTGCATCAAAAATGAAAACAGCCTTGCACTTACAAGTATATAGTTGTCTTACCATCCTATGGTAATTGGGTGGTAGCACTTTCTATGTGTTACTTCTCAAAAAGGCAAATATGACAACAGGTGACAGTTTTTACAGATTCTATGCTGTGGGATATTTACCCACACCCTGTTTCTCACACAACCTTTCTGTTTCCTGGCCTGAAAGAAAACATAAAACCAAACCCAGTATGTCACATATCTGTGATGTTTAAGCCCCCTCCATTTTGTCATAGAAAAACAAGCTGCTGAAGTGTGAAGCTGCCTTCTTTGGCGCTGATATGAGATCTTGGTAATATAAACTATGGTTACTTTTTACTCTGTGTTCATGAATGTTTTTAACTATTCTTAAATGTCTTTGACAATGAGACAATACTAACTGAACAGAATGTTAATTGAAGGTCAGTTGGCAGACTGATGCCAAGATAGGATGACTTATATTTTTCTCTTTTCCAGTTCAGGTTGACAGTACAGTTGACAGACTCTGGGGAATCTAGACCTAAAGTTGCATATTCTTTTTTATGTTATGCTTGCAGATTTGCTAAATTAGTTTAATTTAGCTAAGGAAGAGGTTAAAGAGGTTTATTTGCATCCATGTTTAGTTGATTAGTATGCATGATGAGAAAAAGCAAAGCAAAGAGCACTTACCAGGCTTTGTCAGGCTGCATGGCTGTGATTAGGCTACAAGGATAAGCATTTTGGTTTTCTGCTGCAAAAACATATGGCTGTATCCTTAATCCTTCTCTTCCAGGCAAAAGGCACATATTTTCCCACTCCCTTGTTTGTCTCACCAGTTGCTGAAGCTAGGAGTTAGGTGAAATACCTCATTGTTTAGGAAAAAAAAAAAGGCAGTGGTGGAAGAGAAAGGCTTCTGAAATTAGAGAAAAAAAAAACAAAACAAGAGTAAGCCATGTGGGTAGATATCCACTGAGTAGCAAGAGGGGTTTTTTAAATATTAAAAAATGTGAAGGAGCTTGTCAGAGCAAGACAGACGTGTGATTATTCCTGGTTCAATAACATTTTTATATGAGACACGTTCTTCTGTTTGTTTTCATTGTAGGTCCTGACCAGATACCCCTGAGGGAAGAATTTGAGCAGATCATGTTGAAAGCTATGCAGGAATTTACTCTGAGAGAGAGATCCTTGCAAATGAGTGCACAGTGTATCTCTGTGTCACCAGGTCAACTCCCTTGGCTTGCCAGGTTAATCGCTAGTGTGTCTCGGGATCTCGTGCATGTGGTTGTCACCCAGAATTCCCTGGCAGAGGGCATCTCAGAGACCTTGAGGTCTCTCAATGAAATGAAACATCAGCAAAAGCTGCCAGATTATGTAGTTGCCATTTGTGCATCAAAGATTAGAGGAAATGAATTCTGTGTAGTGGTTCTAGGTGAGTATATTTGCAGACTGCTTCAAACGGCAATGCCAAATTAATTTTCTTGAGTTATTGATCTGGTTTTTAAATCTCTTTTGTTCTTTTTATTCTCCTTTGTGTTGTTGCACTGCAATGTCACAGTTTACTGTATCTTCAGCAAAACTTGGAGCACTGAGGTCCATGAGGACATTGAAAAATATCTTTATGCTAGTCATTGCTACTTCTTGAGAGGCCTGAGACTTTATTGTTTGTGTGATTGCCTTAGAAAGTATCTTGAAGTGACCCAGTGGCAAAATAGTTGGTTTGTCTTTGTTTCATGTGACAACTGTCATATTTTACATGGCAGAGTCTTATGCAGACTGCTTAAGACAGAATGTGCTTTTCATCCCTTTTATCCTTTTATCCTTATTTTTATCCTTTGTATTCTGCACTGATGACTGGCTGTGCTGTTTATGTGTGAATGAGTGTGTCTGGATGGAAATGAGCTTTGACTAGTCATCTTTCCTTTGTAGGCAGATCAATCAGTAATGCCAATTTTTTACTTTTTTACCTTTTTCCCCATACTAGGGATAATTACTTTTTTCATATTTGTGCAGAATCCTCCATTTCATCTAAGGTACAAATACTTATTTTGAACATCATTTGTCATACAAGTATGCAAAATGATATGCAATAGCAAAGAACCTCCTAGAATTAGTTATATCAACTAATTCTGCAGTCACTAGTGAAGTAGACTTGAGACTCTTCTCCCAGTCTACTGGGTAAAGGCAGTGGGAGATTCATGACTGAAGATCAGAGTGCCCCAGGCTTCTAGGACGAAAAGGTTCTGTTGACAGTAAACTCTATTAAAGTTTGCTCTCACTCTTTTCCTCTCTCTTCTGCAGGTCAGTATCAATCTCGGGCACTTGCAGAGAGCATGCTTACCACCAGTGAATTTTTAAAAGAGATCAGTTATGAGCTCATCACAGGGAAAGTTAGTTTCCTGGCATCACATTTCAAAAATACATCTTTAGGTGAGTGATTCTAAGAAACAGAAGTTCTAGCCAAGGCAGTCTTGTCTTTAGGGTTGGTGTGTCTCCTGTTCATCAGTTAAAATGCACATGGATGCAGCTCTGCTCTCTCCATTGAGAGGCATCCTGTTCTCCCCTCCTTGTGTGTAAAAGTGCTTATCTCCTTCACCTGTGTGGTTGCAGTTCATAACCCTCAGGCAAAACATTTTTAGCACTGTCTGAGCTGTTGAATGTAATGGCAGGGCATGTAAAACACCCTTAAGTACACAAGTATTTTCTAGTTTCTGCTTTTAGCAAGGTTTTAGAGGTTGTTTTATAGTGTGTGTTTTTGGTAATCATCAGATGTCACCAGAAGCTGTAAAGCCACAGACCTGAAATTATACAACTGTGGTTCCTTTTTTTTAAAAATTAATTGAATTGGTAAATTAGCAGATAAAAGAGGAAGGTATTTTCCCTCCCTCTCTTCCCTGTATCCCCAACCCCTTGCCCAAGTGCAGATTTGACATCAGCTATGTGAGAACATGGGTGTATGTAATATTCAGTGTTGTTTCTCTGAAATGCTTTCCAGATAATTTGGTGTTGCTAATTTTGATCTAGGTGATGATTTGGACAAGCTGCTGGAGAAGATGCTACAACAGCGGGGGGAAAGTGTCATTATTCCTTTTAATGGAGATGTTAGTGAGTGTGTGTCATCTCAGGAAGCAATTGCCATGGTTTCTACACAAGAACCAGGTAATTTTTTTTATGTGCAAGATATGAAATAAGTGACTAGCTTGTTAAATGTCAAAATGCATACACCTCAGGAGAATCTGAGGGCACATTTGCAGTCAGTGTGCCAACCTTAAAATACTGATACTGCCAGCTAAATGTAGCAATGTAGCAGTTGCTCAGACAGAAAATCTCTGTAATAACATTCTGCAATTTTTTCCCCTGATGTTTTTATATTTTCTAAACTAAAACATGTTATTTTCTGTTAGGCATCAGGCAGAGTAGAGAAGATGTTTCTTTGTAACATTGGCAGAGTGGATTCATCTCATCTTTTTGCATGGAGAAAAGGAATGTAACCTTGAGTTTAAGGCAGAGGGGAATTGCGTTCTCCTTCTGATCTCCTCAGGTGTCTTTGTGCCTGGTAATATGATTAGAGACTTTTGCTATGAGGCTTAAACTTTTAGGGAATGTGTTTTAAGATCTTGGACTGAAAGTGCTAGGCAAGTGTGAGCTGTAATTTGTTGATCTGAGATGTGTCTCATTCAGCATCATGTGATAAGATGCTTAAGTGCAAATGACAAGCTAGGATTTCCTGCCTAAAATTGCTACTTTTCAGAATTATTTAGCTATTCAGAGTTCTAAACATACTTTCCTTTTCATATCACAGTAATAGCAAAAGATACACTGAGCTGTTGTGAACATTGAGATCCTTTCAGGTCTAGTATCAAAGCAAATTCAACCTCTAGTAAAGCTTTTTTCTGTAAAGAAAGGTATGCTCTTGGTTTATGTTACTTAAATTCATCTATTTGATGTTAAATCTGAGCGAAAGCAAAATGGTTTATTGTCTCCACACGGATCAGGGGATCCATCTAGAAGGGCTGACAGGCACTTTGTTCTGGCACCTTCAGAAGTATGAATCTCAAGCTCCCTCAGAGGATTAATTTAAAGGGAGAATGGTCTTTAGATTCTGGGTTTGTTTTTTTTTTTCTTCTGTATACTTTTTTTTAAACCTTCATATTTTCTCAAACAATTTTTCTGAGTTCGTTTTGTCATTAACATATGCCTGTACAGTGGTTGAAGCTGTTCAGAAGCTGCCTGAATGAAAAAAACAAAGAAGTCTCCTAGGCAGTGAGAGGGACATTTCTTCCATAGCAGATCTGCTGAAATGGGTACTAAGGCCTATTTGAACAGGAGATGAGCACACATGCACACACACGCACACAAAAACACGTCCCTGTGTAAAACCAACACAGCAGAAAAAAGTGGCATGAACAAAAACTGTAATACCATTATAGGATTTAATCTGGTAATCTGCAAGTTGAAGCTACTCAGTGGTTAATGAGGCATGGATTGTTGGACATAGAATTTACCTAATGGAAATACTGAAATGGAGCATGCTTTTTATTTTGAGGAAACATGAATGCTCTGATCAGTCTCTCAGTTCTCTGCATTTAGTGTGATATTGACGTTTATTAAGTCCAAACAAATCTGAGTTTCAGGACAACATTAGAGCTTTGTACCTCTCTCTCTCTCTCTGCTTCTTATTATATGTACACATGCACATCTTCATATATATCTATGTATGTGCATACATGTTATGTATGTGTCGGTTCATTTAACAGAATGTATTTCACAGTGTTGGCATCGAGGTTTCCTTGGGTCGCACTGTTAGAAACCCTTAAAACACTTAGGGCATTTTAAAAAATGGCCAGTGCTGTACTTGAGGTTATCTGATGTATTACCACATTTTGATCAAAGAAAGAAAGTTGGCATTTATGATCTGGACCAAACTCTCCAGAGTGTTGAGATTTATTCTGGTGAGTGATTTTTTTTTTTTTCCCCCTTGATAATAGAGGGTAGGCTGTTTGGAGGGTCATGCTTTACTGGGGGGGGTGGGAAAGTAAACATGTTTCTTGTTGTGTTTTGTTCTCTTTTTCAAACAAACACACTCTAGATTTGGATGTTGATACCTTCCAAATTTACCAGCCACAGCTCACAGTTGCCAGAAAGCTCTTGTCCCAGGTTTGTGCTATAGCAGACAGTGGCAATCAGAGCCTGGATCTGGGCCACTTCAGCAAGGTGGACTTCATTGTTATAGTGCCCCGCTCGGAAGTCCTGGTGCAGCAGACCCTTCAACGGATTCGACAATCAGGTAAAAGGGTGGGGAAGGGAAACAGGCTGATCAACCCCAGTATGTGATGTTATTACATCATTACTGGTACAAGGGGAAAAGTAAGTTGCTCCAACACATCATTTGTCCTCATAGCCTGTGTTTTATTTTACTTTTTTTTTAAAAAAAGGTTTACAAAATCATAAAGACCCTGGAAAATACTTAATTGACCCATATTTCAGAGTAGTTTATTCCTCTTCTTTAATTCAGATGACATTCAAAGTCATATACATTGCACCATGCCTAATTTATGGACATGACAGCAATGTGTCTTTACAAAGGCTAGTTTTATTGACACTAACATTGAAACAGAGCATGAAAAGTATGATATCATATCGTCGGGAGCATCAATTTTATATAAATTAGTGATATTTGCAAAGGAAAGGTCAGGATAACATTTTCTGACTCAAACAGTATTAATGTATTAGCTTAGTGTAGGCAAGTTTGGCCTAGGATCATGGAGCACAGCCAATTGAGTACTGCTTTGGAAATCTTTGTGGAGGCCTGATTTTTCCCCCCCATTTTTTGATAATGTGAAAAGTTTTTGAAAGGTCTTCAGGCATTTTTTTGGAGGAAATCCAGAAGCCAAGGAGCACATTTTGGCCTCCATTGTGAGAGAAATTGCATTTGGATAATCACCTTCTTACTGGGGCCTATCAGTGGTTTGGTGGACAAGTGGCAACTTCCCATTGACCCTTCATTTTTGGATGCACTCAAAGGTAAAGAACTTCATTTTATTCTTCTTTGTGACAGGTGTGCTTGTGGACTTGGGCCTAGAAGACAATGGAACAGCCTATCAGAGAGCTGAGAAATATGTGGTTCGGCTGGACAATGAGATTCAAACTAAATTTGAAGTTTTCATGAGGAGAGTGAAGCAGAACCCCTACACACTCTTTGTGCTGGTTCATGACAATGCCCACGTGGATTTAACAAGGTAGCAGCTTCAATCTGCTGAAAGAAAAACATCCTCTCCCAGCATCTTTCCATTAGGTTTTTCAAAAGACTTACCATCTTAGACACCTACTGCTTTCTCTAGGCATTTTTAAGGTATTTTGTGCCTTATAATTGGAAAGAATCTCTTTTGGTTGCCCATGATATTTGTTACCTAATTCTGATTCAGCTGAAGGTGGGTGAGACTTGTTTCAGATTATTGAATGCCTGACAGGACTCTTTTTAGGGTTATGTGCTATGGTGCTGAAATCAAGGGGAAAATGCTGGATTTTGCAAATTTCATTGTTCTTCTCGTCTTTTTTCCCTGTTCCTCCTCTTTTTCTGTACTCAAACCCAGATGTCTCCGATGTTCACAAGCTGGTCGTGTGTTAATTCATATTTTTATCCCTGATAATATTGTTGTTTGTGATATGAGAAAGCTTACAGGCATTTAAGTCTGCATCATAAGAAAGATGCCATAGCTTATCTAAGAAAAGAATTTTAAAAATCAGCTGTATTGAACTTGGCTTTAGGTCTAAACACAACATGCACACACATGCAAAAACATTTCTTCACACCAAATCACAACTTCATCTTGAAAGAAGAAAGAAGTAAGTAAAGTTGATTATTCTGTTCTTGTTCCATGAGTAAACTAAGGAGAATAATGTGGTTTAAACATGATGTATAAGGTTGTGGGATTCATTTCAATATCAGAAATAGTGAAAGATGTCCCAGCCCATGGCAAAGGGGTTGGAACTACATGGTCTTTAAGGTCCCTTCCAACTCAAACCATTCTATGGTTCTATAATACGCAAAATACTCTTCTTGAAGGACAGCTGAAAATAGACAAAAGCAACATTATTTCTACCTGGTCTTCTCCATCACATTTTTTTTACTGTCTTTGCTATACTTTGAATTTGGAATTTCTGAATATATAATGGAATTAAAGGCAATTTCAGGAGCTCGGGGCATCAGAACATTAGTAGACTTTCAGGCTCCCCAGCCTTGTAGAAATTTGTTATTTCAGACTGGAAAAACCACAGGATTTCATAAAATTGCTGCCATTGCCGCAACTCATGGAATAGTATTTCTTAATGACAGGGATTTAATCAGCTTTGGCTTATTTTTGGTTTCCTCTATGTGATGCTTTTTTAAATTGTCGCACTAATCCACCTTCTCACTGTCAACAGATTTTGGTCCTTTATTTAGGTGTTTGCTTTTTTCCCTTGTTTTCCTTTACCCACAGAGAACAGTCAAATGTTTTTTGAAGTCTTTTACCTTTCCAAAAAGATTTTTTTGAGCTATGGTTCTCTGTGTCATGGTCATTTAGAGATTTTTCTGTAGGAAGAGAGTAATCCATTGAATTTCAGGATGTCAGTAAGGCAATTCTTTGCATTCTTATTCCTGCAGTGCCATTTCAAGTTCCCTGTCCCATGGTGAGCCTAATCATGGTCTGGCTGATAGAGTTATTAATTGCAGGGAGGTGCTTGAAGCATTCAACCTCCTTGTTCTTCAGGTCAGCTCTTTCCCTTATGCCTTGCAAACGCAGCAGTCCAGGATCAGCTCTAGCAATGAGGTACATTGGATACAATCTGACACTGTGGTAAGTGTTTAACTGTTAATTTTAACTGTGAATTTTAATGTGGAATTCACACCTAACAGAATCTAGAAAATGTTTGTGTTAGGAGGGAGCTCTTTCTCTGCTGGAGTTTATTCTCTCAGATTCCAGATGGACAGCCCTGAGATATTAATGGTAGAGGTAGCACCTGATATTTAGGACCAGGAATTACAGTTTTCTTTATCCAGTCATGGAAGATGAGAAACCACTTTCTGTGTTCTGGTCAGACAAAGCTATGTAGACATGCCATAAAGATCCAGAGTTGGTTTTCCTTTTTCAAGCAGTCTGACTTTTGGGTGTAAGTTGTATGTCACATAGCTTGTCAAGTCTGTTCATTGCTTTCCGAGTCCTAATTAAAGTTGTGTGCTAGGTTAACAGGTTTTACAAAGTTGTAGATGCTGTCATGGTGCAGAGGAAAAATCCTGTTGGATATTCTGCACTATTAACTTTTTTCATCATTTCAGCCAGCTGATTTTGAGGATGTTTTGGATAAACCTGCTAAAAATAGCATTTTCTCCTATTACTTGTTTGGTGTATTTATATCAAATTTGACTTTACTGTGCTGAGTGGACCATTGGTTTCTGCAAAGTGTCTTAAAGTGGGAGCTGTAAAAAATAGTTAATGTAAAATGACAGAGTGAGTGAATATTCTAAGTTTGCTTTTTGGTTGACTGTTAATATAAACCATGTGGTGATCTTCTGTAAAATGGTCTAGACAATTTTTTGTTTCCCAAAAGTAAAAAAATTAACAACTTTCAGTCTTCTGATCAAAAAAATAACCCACAAAAAGGCAAGGACTGTAGGTGATTAATTACATTCCTAGAGATTACTGCTGATATAAATGCACTGGAGAACATGCTGTGCTTCCATCAAAGGCTCACGAAATTTGAAATACAAATATTCTGCCTTTCTGATAGCTGTCTTGCAGCAGACTTACATTCCAACAAAAAATTATTAACTTGTGGTTTCCATTAGAAAAGCATGTAGACTCTGATAATCAGGAAGAACTTCGGGAATTAATAATCTTTCTCTTTTCAGGTTCTACTCTAAATAGAAATGAAATTACAGTTGTCAGTAGATATAAGGCCAGAGATAGGGAATCATAAAATAATTAGCAGGATTCTAGAAACCCCCTGCAGTCACACATATGAGATACACCAAAAAATTTGCAAAGACCTACACCTGTTTTTCCTAGCTGTAGGCAAACTGTAAGTTAAATAAAAAAAAAAAAAAACACATTAAAACAAATAAATAGCATCACTTAGGGAGAATGGATAAAAAGAAAGTGTTCTTTGGTTTGGAAAGTGGTTTCCACTTATTTTTTTAAATGGCACAAGAAATAAAAATTTATTCCAGAATACCTTACATTTTTGCTGTTTGTGTATGAAACAGGATGATGCAGCAAGTGAAGAAAAGCTATACTTTGGTTTGAATGAATACAGCAAATCCCTCCAGTGGGGAGTCACAAGTCCCCTTTTGAGATGTGATGAAACCTTTGAAAAAATGGTCAGCACGCTTTTAGAAAGGTAAATAACATGGAAGCTTGGGATTCTGCCCAGCTGGGATCTGAAAGATACATCTTTATGAGCCCCCCATTACAGGGGATGAAGACATGATGATATTTGATGTTGATCTTGGAAAACATGAAGTATGTGCAGTTTTATTTTTGTAACAAATTTAGTGCAGTTCACGAAGGGAGTGGATCTCCTTCATTTGTTTTTAGAAGAGATTTAGCCCATTTAGCAGCAATCTGGGCTCAGCTGTGCTTCTCTCTTCTTTTGGCTCAGATCTCACTGAGCTCAGAAGATACCAGAGGTTTCGTACCTCACCCTTCTGGTGTCTCTCTTGTTGGTAGTGAGGGACATTGTTTCAAAAACATCATTTTTGTTGTTTCAGTAGTTGGCCATGGTTTTGATTCCTGCAGCTCAGGCTCAGGGCCTATTTGTACCCTGCATCTGCCTGAAAAAGCTACTTTCATGGCACATTAAGTGTGCCCATTTCAGGAATGAAGGGAATACTGTCATTTCCAGCAATGTGGAGTTCATCTGCTGTGCGTATCAGCAGGACAGATCCCTTACAGCACTTCGAATAATAGGTCTTGTGTTTTCATATTTACTAGAACAGGATTGTTCTGTGTTCAGTACTGTGTTTTCTGTTTTAATTAGGTCAATACAGTAGTTGTAAAAGTATCTGTAATTATTAAGTAACATTCAATATCAAATATGTGTTAAATTAGCAACATTAATAATTAAGTACATCATTGATACTTAATATTTGTTATTATCTACAAATAAGCAATAGTAATTAGGTTAGTTCCTTAGGCTTTTCCTATTCTTTCTGGTGAAATCCAATGGAAGAGATAGTGGTCACTATCACACTTTCTGTTTAAGCGTGGGTGGGAAAAAGGACAAAGGAGGATTTATGCAGGTGCAAATAATCATACGAGATTAGGATAATACTAGAAATTGATGCCAGGTGAACCTCTCTACCTTGGAGCCAGGTGAATCTCTACCTTGGAGCCAGAATATGTTTTTGTGTCACAGTTTATCAATTTAGGCTCTGTTTTCAAGAAACTGCTCTATTCTGTCTGGGAAGATGAGCCATTCAAGCTTACAAGCTGAAAATATTGCAGACATTTGTGTATTATAAAAAAGGCTCCATTTGTTTTAGTAGCAGAAGTGCAGTGGGTACTTTTATGGCCAGAAGATTAAAAAGTATTTTAAAAGCATACTGGTTTAATGTCTGGCTTATGGTATCCAGAACAAACTACTGTATCTACTGGCTAAACACAAACCCAAAATTTTCTTTAAATTGATATCATATTGTCTATTAGATTACTCAAGAAAGAGATCAGAGAACTTCCAGTTATTTTAGTTATTTGCATTTATGTGGCGTAAGACCAGCACTCAAGGCATATTAGTGTAGTGGTTTTTTGTATTGTGGTGGCGAATGAACTCATGGGAAATGTTTAGAATTTTTTTTTTTTTGCTTGAGTAGATTCTAATTTTATTTCTATTAAAATTTACTTCATATTTGTTGTCACTGCATGTAGCTGTAATGGAAGCAAAGATGTTGGCTATGTAAGTTAAAAGGCAAAATGGAAGTTCAGGTTTGCCTCAGAGCCAATAAGTCCTATTGGTATGTCCAACCTTCTGGTGAGAGGTTGAGAGATGTGAAATTCTGAAGTACTTCTCCCACAAACCACTTGAAGCCACAATGGTCCTCAAGTTTGTCGAAGAAAAAGCTTGTGGAAAGCGAAGCAATTATAAGCGTGTGCTCTTGGAATAAATTGGATCTGAGGTGCTCCTTATCTCCATCAAGTCAAAGATTCTTAGCTGAAATTTTGGACCAGATGAGGGTAACAGAAGTTTATAATTCCTGTTACTTGAGCTCAGGACTTGAGCCCAATGCAGAGAATTTTTTTTCACAATTTTTGTCTATGAAAGTGGAAGACTTCGTTCTTTGAGCACTATTGGAAAAAAATAGGCACTTCTTTCCTATGCAGTCCGTGTTTTGGCTGATTTCCAGACAGTAGTGTGATTTTGCACATGCTAATGCAGGACTATGTCTCCCCCAAGGTACCCCCGGCTGCACAGCATGGTGATCCGCTGCTACCTGCTCATTCAGCAGTATTCCCAGGCTCTGATGGCCCTCACCACCATGGCCTCTCTAAGGGATCACAGCACACCCGAAACACTCAGCATCATGGATGACCTTATCACATCTCCGGGAAAAGACAAGAATGGCTGTGGCCACATGCTGGTCATTCGGGTGCCGTCAGTGCAGCTGGCCATGCTGGCCAAGGAGAGGTTACAGGAAGTGCGGGACAAGCTGGGGCTGCAGTATCGTTTTGAGATCCTCCTTGGGAATCCTGCCTCGGAGCTCACGGTCGCGAAACACTTCGTGACACGGCTCAAGGTTAGCGGAAACTCCATGTTTGTTTGTTTGTTTGTGTGCTCGCTTGGTCATCTGGCTGCTGTAGTTGTTGTGTGTTTATTCCCATGTGTTTGTAGGTTAATTACTCTGTAGGGAAAGGGCAGGTGTTCTGTATCTGTCGCTATGAATAAATGCATTTTTTGTATTTTGCGCATAAAAGATAGACCTGGAATAAACCTGAATTGTTACTGGTCCATGAAGTCAAGTGCCAGCTGTTATTTCACTTCTTAAAGTTGAATAACAGCATGCATCAGATAGGATTCATCTCTAAAAGCAGAGCTCAGATCTCTGTAGGCAAACTAATTATTTCCACCAACTTATCTGTCTGTCTAGTGTATCTGTTGTCTGCTCTGTTCATCCAACTTCTGCCCTTCTGGTAACTGGTAAAGTATGCTGTTGGTCACAGATTTCTTTCCTCAACCCCCTGCATGCTGAAAGCTTGAAGAGGCTACATGCATATATGCTTAGCATATCTGCACCAGCCTAAAATTTTGCATGAATTTACAAGAGCATGGTTCAATTAGCCAAACTCAGTTCATGAATTGACCTCACTACATTAAACAAAGGGTTGCCTGCCTTAAGTATCAGCCTGAAAGTAATACTGGTTGTCTGTCCTGATCCTTGCCCTAAGTCTCAAAGAGAGATTAATTTTCTGCTTCTACTGTGGGTTATACTGTGTATTCAGAACTGTGGGTTATACTGTGTATTCAGAACCACAGAGAAGAGGAATTAATTTTGTGAGCCTGTCGGAAAGAGCTTCCCTATAGCCAAAAGCAGATAAAATGTCCTTTCAAGTGGCTGTGACTCCTGCTTCTCAAACTTTTATCTGCAGCAGGAGAGGGAAGAAAGTAGTCATAAATGAGACAATGGCATGTGAGATAAACAGCTCTGTGCTGGTGGGTTTTTTTGAATTGGCATTAATTCCACCCTTAAGTCATTCTGGATTGAGTCCTGTGCGGGTTTCTTAATAGTACTTTGTCATAATGAGTTGCAGCCCTTACACAGGGCTGAAGCAGCCTGTGAGGCCTTGACTGTGAGGCAGTTGCAGGTGGATATCCATGATATCCAGACACTGGTCTGGAATAGAGAAATTTTACCAGGTAGAGAGTGAGAAGCCTTCTAAATACTTCTTCTTATTCCTCTCTCCAAAACATAAGATGCACTTTTGGACTAAACAAAGCTGTAGGATTCTGGATTTGTTTCTTTTCTTGCAGTTTAGTAGAAGAAAAGCCCTCAAATCTGAACCATGCATATGAAGGGGGTAAGGAGAGGAATTCAGTTGCCCAAATATAAATAACCCTGTAGTGTTTTTTTCTACGTGGGGTGTCCCAGTAGTATTTCAGAATAATAAAGGCCACCTGTGAGGCTGGTCCTGCCCTACCATACCTGCTACTCTGGTGCCTGGAAAAACACAAGATTTCTGACATGGTGTGAGCATATGTTTGGGGAACTGATTCCCATTATAAAATTCATTAGCCTAGGTTATTGCAGACAATTTTGATTTAGTCTCCATGCTGCTGGGCATTTGTTCTGACATTAGGTGGAGTACTGAAACTGAAGGACTAGACCCAAGGGAGAGCTTTCACTACAAGCATCCCAGCCCTTTTTTTGATGTGTGTATGGGGAGGGAGCAATATGAGGCTACTGGGTGCTGAGGCTCAAAATGTGGTCCCACCAGTAAATACTCTTGGTTGCAGGAAGGATGAGACCTCATTGTGACCATTTGCAGAGGCAGGGTGGGAAACTTTATATGGGTGTTAATGAACCCAGCTGAAAAGTGTGACTTAGCCTCTCTCTCAGATGGCATTTAGCAGGGTGTGTGATGCCACAGCAGAACAGGGAAGGTTGGGCAGCTGTCTCTGCAGTGCTGGGGGCTGCATTGTTCCCCTCTCTGTCAGACAAGCCTGCTGGTCAGCCAGACCAGCCAGACAGGTCATTCCTCTCCATCAGGGAGCCAGAGGTACAGAAGGAAACAAGAGATGGGAGACAATTTAAATAACTATTTCACTGACCAGGGATGGTGTCATGGCATACCCTTTAAGTGTAACAAGAATCAAACTGTTTGGGAGACATTTAGAAGTGAGGAGCCCTCTCTGGCCTTCCTGAGAAAGATGGTCAAGAAATAAATCTTCTGGATGCAAGTTTACAGCTCAAAGCCCCAGGCACTCATTGCTTTTAGGTCGTTATGCTAGTGAAAAGAAAATCAAGGAAAATCAAAAGAAAAATTTTCTTCCCCTATTTCACTTTCTAGACATGCACTTTCACAGAAACGGTGGTCATTGGAGAGGCAGGGGAGGACACATCTGGACTAACCTTGTTGAGCCAGAAATTCTCTCTCTGCTGCCAAGGCTGCTTTACCAAGTCATTAGATACTGCTAGGTAATTGGAAAAATAAATTTTTTCGGTAAGCTCTGCTGAACCAGGGGAACTGAAGGGTGTAAGGACATGGGACTGATGCTGCCAACCTTTCCAGTGCTAAGGGAAAATGGTGCAGTTTTGTGGTCTCAGGCCTTGATAGACTGTAGGTAAGGAGTTCTTTTGGTAGGGGATTACCTCCAGGGAAAGGTGAAATGTGTTTCTGTCATGTAATCTTTCATTGTATAAAATAATTAAACAAGGTTCATTGGCCCATTTTCATATTCCACTTTAAAGTCTTACTTAAGCTTTATGTTAGTATCTTTTATCTGTGCCAAGCTGAATGCATTGACTGCTTTTTTTCTCTGACAGACCACACTAATACCACACCAGGTGATTATTTCCAGCCTAACATATGCTATACACCTGTTTTCTTTGCATTTAATGCTTGGCTAACAGTTGGCTACCAGAGAACAAATGCATGCCTGCACCCAAGGTCTTCTTCCTGCTGGCCATTGAGTAAGCAAGCCCAATATACAAAGCAAAAGCAGGAACTGATGAAAAAAGGAAACAGCTGAAGATTTAAAAGATGTCATTTAGGTGTGACTGGAATATTGTCTGTTCACAGGCTTGGAGGGGCAATGAGCAGGATGACTGGATTCCTCGCACATATCAGGATCTGGAAGGTCTACCTTGCATTGTTATCCTCACTGGCAAAGACCCTCTGGGAGAGACTTTCCCCAGGTGCTGTTATTACTCTTTCAATATGATTGCTCTCTAACATGTTTAGATAAATTGGGTTGATACCATCTAGCTGTCTTTTCACGAAAGAAGTGGATTTTTGTCGACTTTAGTTAGGAACCATTTAAAAGTTTGGAAAGTGCAATTTTTAAAAAGTCATTGCTCTACGGTGTGGGTCAGTGTCTGTGCAAAGTACCAAGGAGCACAACTTACGTGCTGAATATTTTTAAATCATTTTATATGTACGGGCTAATAAAATTCATGAATATTTAGTAAGCAATTAAAGATAGGGAGTGTTCTTCAAAATCAGAGAAAACAAAACTTCTTTTTTCATTTGTGTTGGCTTTCCTAGGTCATTGAAATACTGTGACCTTCGACTAATTGACTCCAGCTACTTAACTCGTACTGCGTTAGAGCAAGAAGTAGGCCTGGCATGCTGCTACGTCTCCAAGGAGGCAATTCGAGGGCCTATTGTAGCTCTTGACCTCAGTGAGAAGGAGCAGGAGAAGGCAAATAGTAGTGAGAATGACTCTGATGAGCTGCTGATAGACTTGGACCGGCCCCAGAGCAACAGCAGTGCTGTCACTGGAACCTCAGGTCAGTTATTCTGCTGTCAGTCTGAAAAACGAGTCTTTATTCCCATGTCATTGGAATTTGGATGCAAACAGTGAGATGTTTTCTCAAATGTGGGTTGCTTAGCTGGATCCAGCTGCAGGCTAGACAATGAAATGTTAGTTGCAGATTCTTGACACAGTGAGCAATTTTCCTGTCTACTGCTAAAAGGAGATGGTGCTTTAGTGGGAGGGATGGTATGCTGTGGCTAAGTGTCCCTTGTGATTTTGATTTTTAAACTTACATTTCACATTTGTTGCAAGCTTTGTTCAGTGGATCCTGAAAAGATCTTAAAAATCAAATCAAAAAGAGCTAGTATAAAATTCTAGGAATAGAAAAATGCTCTATAACACTGGGAGTACCTATGGAATAGGATGGATATGTGCCTCCTTGCCAAGACCAACAGAATGATTGGATGTTGTCCTACCTCTTCAGGCATCACCTCCCACCAAGCCTTCCCTTCTTTGCATTCTGCAGACATTTCTGGTTCCTTCTGTTTATTTCCCTGAGCCTGAGGTATTAAGACAGCTGAACTGGGTCTTTGCTATGCACCAGGTCTTCCTATGCACTAGCTTAACCTGACAGGTACAGAGGACGGGACATAGCTCAGTTCATGTCCAAGTTGCAGTGAAATAAATGCTCTGTTACTCATAGAAAGGAAGATGCAATTGATCTGTGTATACAGTGGTTTGTTAAACTTGACTTTCAGAGTGTTGTACCATCAAATTCCAAATCCTAGATGGGAAATGATAGCTAGCATACAAAGATTAGGATTGAACACTTGGAGTTTGAACTCTATTGCAGCAGGGCATTAGCCTCTCCAGCCAAAGGGACAGACAGATGTAAATGATATATTTTTACATGGTGAAACACTGACCTAAGCCACCCCAGCGTTCATTGAACAGAAGTATTTGTGTGTTAGGATTGTTGCATAGATCAAATGAATTTGTGGTTTCCTTATGTCAGTCAGTAACTTTTCATTGCCTGCTTTTTGTTTTCCCAGGTTCCCTGGCTGACAATGGTGTGAGCTCCTCAAGTGCCGCAGACAAGTCTCAGAAGCAGGCACCATCCCTTAACTTCCAGGCTGTGGCACACAGCTCCGTAGATGAGGGAGCTTACTCCAGTTTTACAGCCAGAGAGACGCTGAAACAAGAGTGTGACTCGCTGGGTAACCAGATAGCAACCAGCACCACTCCCAAACTCTCCTCACTGTCTTCAGTCTCCCAGACCTTTCAGTGGCCTGCCCAGTCAGCCAAGGACAGCAAGGCCCTCCGTGTGGCGCTGCCACGCATCGTCATCCTGTCCAAAGCCGCCTACTGCCTCCTGAGCTCACAGAAAAATGGGAATTTGCCTTCCTCCTCTTCCCTCCTGCCTCACGCTGACGTGTCTTGGCTGAGCTCTCTGAGGCCTCTGCTTCACAAGGACATGAGCAGTGAAGAGCAGTCTCTGTACTACAGACAGTGGACGACAGCCCGACAGCACCATGCAGACTTCAGCAATCAGGCTGAGGCGTCTGGTACCAGGACTTTTCACCCCAGGAGGCTGCTTTTGACAGGACCACCACAAGTAAGGGCACAGTTCCTTCCTCCTGCCTTCCTCCTGCAGTCTGAGCAGGCCAAGTTCGCAGTGATGTGTTTTGAGGTCAAAAACCAAAGTCAAATTTTAAGGCTAGGTCCATGCTGCAAATGGTAAGGAGAAGAAGGGTGATGCTTTATGTCATGTTTTAGCCTAAATGAAACACATATGGGTGGCACTGGGCATAACATTGCTGTGAGCATGTCAGGAGAGAAGCAGTTATCACTGCTGATCTCCCTGCATACCAAAGTCACACAGGCTGGTTGTGCTCAGAGACCAATTTAGTAAAAGTGTTTTCAGTATAGTGGGCAATATTACATCTTGCAGTGTTTTCAGGCAGAGCTGAACACACAGCTTTTAAGCTGTGTGAGCCCAGAAGCATTTATCTGAAATTTACCCTTCCACTGTAGCAGTTTGAGTTGGCATTTAGACTTTTTTCCATCTCTGGCTCAGGTTGGAAAGACTGGTTCATACTTGCAGTTCCTAAGGATTCTCTTCCGCATGCTAATCCGGTTGCTGGAAGTAGATGTGTATGATGAAGAAGAGATTAATGCCAGTAAGTATTTAATAGGTATTCTTAAGATGTATCATAAAGAGCCTATGTTGTGTATTATTCAGCAAGGAAGTTTTTAGGCTCACTGAAATTACACCTGCTACATGTCCTCTCCATTGGTGTGTAGCTAGACTCTAGGTGTCTGCATATATTTCAGTATAGATTGATAAAAAATTAACTTTATGGTGGGCTTATCTGAGAACTGTTAAATGTATTTTGGGTTGATACATTTGTGTAGCGCTCAAATAAAAGTGAGCACAAAGCTGTAAATGGGTAGCATCTGCCCATGTTATCTCTCCTTGCAGGTTTTTAAGTGCTGGCTGCTTTTAAGCAGACAGGGCATTTATGAACATTTTGTTCCTGGCTGAAACCTAACTATCATTTATGTATAAGTTATGTACCCATTTTCAGTAAGATTGTCTTCTGCCTGCAGTTTGCAGGTTTTATGTTGAGGATAAAGGGGAGCAGGATCCTCTTTGGATTTGTGCTCATTTGTCCGATCTCACAGACCCATTAACTGCCATGGCAGCACTTTGCCTTGAGAAGAGCAAAACCTTTTAAAAATCAGTTCTCTTTGTGGTGTTCTGGTACATAACTCTCATGACCATTAGACTGGCGTCCTCAAAGTGTAGTTGTTGTTGGACCTTTGAAAAGACTAATTTGTATTTCTGTTCATACAGTGCTATTAAATGGGAAAAAAAAAATCCTTTGATATGGAGCTTTGGGGGCAGTTATTCCCTCATTATTTGAACTAAGGTACCTCAGAAACTTAGGATGAATTATCAAAATGTTAGAGATATTCTGCATCATACTGACTGGCCTGTTGAGATCATGGCAGTGTGTCACACCCCTGCCAGGAATGCATGGAACTCCAGCAGAAGAGCAGTTTGGGTTTGCTTGGGGTTTATGGTTGTGGTTTGTTTGCTCTCACTATTTCTGTCTGAATGCTTCTCCAGAGCCCTTGTGTTCTCATTATTTTAAATACTGCTTTATTCTCCACCCCAGTCACGTTTCTGTCCCATTTATGCACGTTCTCTTTGGGACCAAAAAATATAGTAATTTAAATGAAAATACTTTTTCTCTTCTTTGAGGTTTGTTTCTTTGGAGTGGTCAGGCAACTATCTTACCTGCTCTTCAGCATTCATCCAGGTAGTCTGGATCTTCTTACAGGATTCTCACAAATGACAGGCTCTTCATTCTCCTTATC
Source organism: Cyanoderma ruficeps (assembly GCA_008694505.1). NCBI lineage: Eukaryota > Metazoa > Chordata > Aves > Passeriformes > Timaliidae > Cyanoderma > Cyanoderma ruficeps. Next base: position 16,872,798 of record VZDJ01007755.1, on the reverse strand, counting down.
AGTTTGGTATTCTGGCCTACATATCTATTTTCAATTTATCCTTCTGGTGCATGGGTGAGCAGAACTGAATGTTTAACCAACCCAGCCTACATCAGCTCATGTATTCCTCTGCCCCCACTGAATGTCCCATGACTGATGAAACCTGTGATTGCACTGGTCTTTTCCATTCTCCCTATTCACAGGCATTGATGCTTAGCTTGTACTCCAAGGTTTCTCAGCAACTCAGTCATTTCCAACCAAGGAGCTCCCAACCCACAGCAGAAATGCTTATTAGTCCTTGAATTTACATATAACTCACATTTTTTCTGTTAAATATCACCAAGTTTTTGTTGTTACAGTTTTCAAGGGTGCTGAATTCTTTCCAGCTGATCTTAGATTCTTTCTCCATTGTCTTGGGTTGTAGAGCCTAAATTGTGTATTCTATTTTCATCTGCTGAAAACAGTTGGGGGGTTGTTCCTCTTTATCTCTTGTTTACTCTGGAGGGAGGGGGGCGGGTGCCTTTTGATAATGGCCCAACTGTTAACACCAGGTAGGACATTGTTCTTATCTTTCTCCATGATGGGCCATTACGACTCCCCGGGCTGTTTTCTTCCTCAAGCTGTTCCCCTTCCCAAAATATACCCACATTCCATCATCCTATTGTGAGATGCTCCACCCAGTGGGGGGAGCCAGCCATTCCTACCTGGAGAAAACTGGGACTCCGGACCAGGACGCTCTCTTGCTTCAGCCGATTACCGGAGGAAGACTGGACCCTTCTCACCATCACCGGACCCTTCTCATCATCATTGTCCCCTTCTCACCACCTCTGGACCCTTTTGGCTACAGGATCATCTCTACCTCACAGAACCACATCTGCCACTCCAGGAGGACTTACTTTTGGACTGCTTCCAACACCCTGACCAACAGGGCATCAAGTTGTAGCTCTGACTTTGTCAGGGCTTTCCAAAATTGTTGTTTGTTTGTTTGCTGGTTTGGTGGGGTGGTTTTGTTTTTCTACCACATTTGTATTATTGATATTCCTTGTAAAGAACTGTTATTCCTATTTCCAAATCTTTGCCTGAGAGCCCTTAATTGCAAAATTATAATTTGGCGGGGGGTGAGGAGTTTACATTTTCTATTCTAAGAAAAACCCCAGTTTCCCTGGCAGATATCTGTCTTTCTAAACCAAGACATACATGTTGACCATGACTCCTAGGAGTGTGCCACCAGCAAACTTAAGCCTTAACTTCTGTTTAAGCTGGTGACATTAGTGAGAATATTAAAGTGTGCCCCTCTACTGACCTTTTAACTTCATTGGTAATCTCACCTGCCTTAATGCTCTACAATTTTACATGCTGCTGCCATCTTCTATTTAGTCAACTCTTTCAATTTACAGACCATTCCCTGTCTCCATTTTCTTCAGCTGTATTAATAATTCATCCTATAGTATCATACCAAGTACTTGAGTCCAGAAGGATAAGATTCAATGCATTTCCTTTCTTCAGGAAACTTTTCGTGTATTTCGTAGCCATATAATGAAAGTAACACAGGATTTCTTTAGTCAACCTATTTGCATTTTATCACATTTTTCATTTAATTCAACATCTTTAATTACTTCCTTCACCCTCTCCAAATTTTGAATATTACCCAGGTCAAAGTAATGGACTCAGAGCTCTGTAGATTACTGTCTCTCCTCTTGCATCCGGGTAGGGTGAGCATGTGCTCATCTGTAGACCCAACCTTCTTTTCACCTGAATTCACTTTTCTAAAACCAGTAACCTCAGTTACACATCTACTTTTCGTGTATTCTTCCATCTCATTTTGATCTGAATTGACTCATGTTCAAGCTGCATTCCAAAGTTGTTTTCTTTGGCCAGTGTTTTCTACTATTCCCATTGCTTAAACTTGATTTTCTACTTTAGACTTAGCTCTGTTGGATCAATACAGAAAAGTTTCATTTGATCCTTGCTGGTCACATCTCATTCTGTAATAGAAGTGTGTCTTCTACTGCCTTTATCATGTACCACCAGCTACTAGTTTATAAATATATACAGCCTCTCTTTCCTTGCTTTAATCCTTCTGCCTTTGGATACTTTTGCTTCTTCATCCCATCACAGAGAGGCTCAAAACTACTTACAGCCATGTCTTCTGCACAAATAACACCATTCATCTGAGCACTTTATTCTTAAACCAGACTGAATTATACCTCAGCAGCATGAAGAGGAACAGTGCAGAAAGACACCTAGGAGGCTCCTTCCTCTGCATGCAGTTTCTAAAGACTTGCCATTTGTTTGAAATAGTTTTGTGTGGATTGTAATTTCACTGGTAATATTTATGATGTTCAAAGATACTGCTCTGTGTGTGTGCCTGTGTGAGTTCCAGTGCAACTGTAAAGCAGCAGCCGTCACATAAGCACCATTTGGTGAGTATCTGATTCTGCTTACCTGAAGTGTGTTGTTGCAGATCATACAGAAAACAGCGAAATTACTCAGTCTAGCAATGACCACTGGCCAGACATCGAGATCTTCAGCAAAATATCTTTTGACCTGAGTGTACATGACCCTAAGTACAGAAATATAAGTCCTGTATACACAGAACAACTCTCAAGAGTGAAACAAGGTAAGCAAAATGCAGACTTTTTTAGAAATACTTTCCTACAGAGACTCAGTGTTTATTGGTTCATTTGAACACAAGATCCAAAATTAAATGGAAGAAAACAATTTATGTATTCTTTACAATTTTTACCAGGATCTCAATCTCTGGTTTTTAACACTCCAAAAATTTCTGTTGCTTCTTTTCTTTGTGCACAGAAACAAGCAAAGAAACAAAATCAGAGGAACCTAAGAAAAGGGAGACCGTGTCCATGATGCTGACTAAATATGCAGCTTACAACACCTTTCATCACTGTGAGCAGTGCCATCAGTACATGGACATTAATCCTGCTGCACAGGTTAGTGTCAAGGTCTAAGGGTAGACTGCATCCTTGGTTTTTTATTGTGGGGTCTCCAGGCAAACTGCTCTCATCTCAGGACTTGTGCTTTCACCTTCCCTGAGATGGAATAGTTTAATTCTTCAATATCTCAGGGGAGATATTGAGCTACAGACTCACGAGCATCAACTGTGTCTGCCATGTTCTGAATGAGCAGTTTTCCTCTACAGCTGCCTCTGGAAAAGGGTGACTATTGTGATTAGTTTTCTCAAGCCAAAGCATTATTCAGCCTGCCCAGAGGGTTTGCAGTGTCTCATGGGAGAAGATTGTAAAAATTAGGAGAAGTGCTTGTCTAACCTAAATGCCAGCCATCCACACCTGTGATGGGGGATGGCAAGGCCTACTTCCTCACTTTGTATGTAACTGTGCATCCTTCTCACCAGTAGCTTATGAGTCACTGGACAGAAATGAACATTTTAATATGTTTAATTAAAAAACCTTCAGTTTCTAAAGCAAACAGTTACGCTCACAGGAGACTGGCAAAGAAGATTATTCCTGGTTAATAGCTCACACATTATTTCTTAACCACCAGCAGCAGTTTACCTGGAAGTTTCTTATCTCAATTCACTGCTTCCTTGCTCATTAATGTTTTCCAACAGGTGGCTATTAAGATATGGCAGTGTAGACACCCTAACCTGACAGTGCACAATGGCAGTTCCCTCAGAGCAGCACCAGCAGGTCTGATCTAAACCTCATGCTTCGTTAAGGCCATTGACAGAAGCAAATCCTCCCCAAGGACATCTGTTGTTCCCTCCACTCATCTTTGTGCATGTGGTTAAACATAACTAGTACTAATAAATATAAACATACTTGTATGTGCCAGTGTGAGCTGTGTGTATAGAATTAAGATAATTAAGCTCAGGGAAATCACACTTTCAAAGTGGAGTCATTGGATAACAAATATTATGAAGGGAGGGAGATTTTTAAATGCTTTGACAGAACTTAAATAAAGTCCCTTGCATTTTCCATCTTAGGCTAATTATTTCAATTTTTAGCCAAGATTATAGAAAGCTCATTGGTAAGAGTAAGTGATTTGACTTTGAAGTAAGACAGATGCTTTTGTAGGATGAAATCTATCAGCTGCGTAAGCATTTGTATACACTTACATGGTTCATACATGGTTCAGTGAAATGCTGTGCAAACTTAAACTCACCCAAGTTCTTCACAGCTTTGTTAATGGTGGGGTCTGCTTTGGTCACACAACTACTTAGGAGAGTATTGCCACAGGAAAAATGCTACACTGATACCGGTACAGTAGTGCTCCTGCTGAGGTGTCTGAATGACACTGCATGCTGCTGTGGAGGCGCCCCCACGTGCTGCACTGCTCTTTGAATCTTCTGGGGAAATTGATTTAGACAGTTTTTTCATAGTATGTATGCATGTCTATGTGTGGGTGTATAGATTTGAATTCTCTTTGTAAATATCGATAAATAATTCCTAGCTGAAATGGACTTCAGAAGAGTCCAGTTTGGCCAAAGACCATTACTGGTACAGAAAGCTGATTCCTTTAATAGCAAGGCCTAAATAATGTGCCTTACTGTGAGGAAAACAATTACCAAAAGAGAGTGGTTTGGATGTTCTTCTCTGATGGCTTCCAGTACTGTGACTGTAAGAACTCCTCCTCCTTACATACTCCTTATGTGTTGTTACCTGCTTGGAAATCTCTTTTTGCTGCTTGTTTGTATTCAGGTGTCTGACTCCACTCTGCATGCATTCACATTTTCATCCTCGATGCTGGGAGAAGAGGTTCAGCTGCATTTTATAATCCCCAAGTCCAAAGAGAACCATTTTGTCTTCAGCAAACAGGGGAAACATCTCGAAAGCATGCGACTCCCACTTGTTTCTGACAAGGTGCGTGTGCTGCTCTTACCCATCTGCTGCATGCAGTCAGCTTGACATACATATGCAGATTAATGGGGGGAGTTTTTTTCTGTTGTCTTTTTGTTTTAAAGTCCTTTGTGTAAATCTTGCCTTACTGTCCTTAGAATGGGTTTTTGAGGGCAAACACCCTTTTTTGTGTTCCTAGTGTCCAGTTTGCATGTGTTGCAATGATCAGTGATCTTAAAATCTGGTATAAAAAATGAACAAATAGAAGTCCCTATCAGGAATAAGCTGGGTTTTTTTACCTAATGTTGCCAAAATATCTTGTGTTCCAGCAGAATTTGAATGCAGTCAAGAGTCCTATCTTCACCCCATCGAGTGGACGTCATGAACATGGACTCTTGAACCTCTACCATGCCATGGAAGGCATCAGCCACCTGCACCTCCTGGTAGTCAAGGAGTATGAAATGCCACTTTACCGAAAATACTGGCCCAACCACATCATGCTTGTCCTGCCAGGCATGTTCAACAACGCTGGAGTAGGTAAGAGACACCATCAATGCATTGCTGTGAAGGTATCAAAATCTATGTTGGACAATGTGGATCACGTTGTTGCAGGAAACATTGCAGCAGCTCCTCACATACCTGCTGTGATAATAGCTGTGATGTCTGGGTAAAAACGTGGAAGAACTGCTGTCAGGGGCATGGAATATATGCTTGCATGGATCACTGCCTTCTCAGCTTAAAGTCAGATGTTTTATGGGCCATAGTCACTCATTTTACTCAACCCTGCTGTGTAAATGTTCATTCTAGATGTTTTACACGTATTCAGATTGCAGTGTTTTAGTTAGCAGAAAGTAAATATTAACTGCAGCTGAACACTGGGGGCTTGAACTTTGGAATTTGTTTTCATGGATGCTATGCTGAGTTTATTCTGCAAGAAGTTTCAAGTAGCTTCAATTTTTGAATCTTAGCCCCTTCTTGGTTCAAGTTACTCCATTAATGCCCACAAAATTGTGTTCTGCAGAGTGTCTTAAAGCATCCAGTCTTCTTGGAATCTGCCTTTTAGATTTAATCACACTGAAAAAGAGACATACAGATTTGTTTTTAAACTAAAGTGTTACGAGCACTAAGTTCAAAAAGGGCAATGATGGCAGATATTCACGTTACCTTTCTCTGGAAAGAGTGATAAAGTCCAGTAAAGATGTCTGTACATCTTCTTTATGGTATTTCCTCAGGTGCTGCCAGGTTTCTTATTAAGGAACTTTCCTACCACAACCTAGAACTGGAACGGAACCGCTTGGAGGAGCTGGGGGTGAAGCGCCAGTGCGTGTGGCCCTTCATCGTGGTCATGGACGACTCCTGCGTCCTGTGGAACATGCACAGCCTCCACGAGCAGTCCAGGTTGGTACCCACCCACGCTGGCTCCTTGCACTGAGCCAGGACTGACAGCAGCACATCTGGGACCAAGGGTCATCTCCAACATCTGGCAGGGTGCTCAGAGCAGTAGGAAGGCCCGTATGTTTGTCTTGTTGACCACCAACATTCAATCACCTGCTGTTGAACACTTCCACATGACTGTGCCCTTACGCCTGTGTCAGTACCAGCAACAGACCTCTGCTTGTGTTTGTTCTTTGCCTAGAGCCACTCTTGTTTCTAGTGACTGTTTGAGTGATTTTTCAATATGTTACTTTGTTTTGATTCAATTTATGTTTCTCAGAGCAAACAGTTTATTTGGGGAACTTAGAAGGCATTAAGCTCTTGACCTTCTCAGTGCTTGCACTGTCCAGTACAGAGAAAATAGCATTCCAAAAATTACGTGTAAGGTGACTTTTTTTCCCTTCCTAAATTGCTGTGTAAGAACTTATTCTGCTGAAAGACTAATTTTCTGAATGGCTGCATTGATGGGGTAAAGTTGCCTGTTGCTGAAAAAATCTTCATTTATGTACATATTTTTACAACATCTGGAGTAAACATTCTCAGTTGTCAATGGAATTTTTTTATACACACATATGTATGTATATGCAATATATGTAATATAAAAATAATAAAATATGCTTGTATGTTGTGTATGATCACGTTTTGCAGCCAGTCCCTGGAGCCTGGGAGTTTCAGCAAGAATGTGTCTTTGAAAAGCGTCCTCCAACACATTGAAGCTACCCCCAAAATTGTTCATTATGCAATACTGGGTGTTCAGAAATGGAACAGCAAGCTGAACACCAGGAAATCAAAGGCTCCATTCTCCAGGTGCCACGTGCGTGATTTTATACTGCTCAACATAGACCTGACCCAGAATGTGCAATATGATCTAAACAGGTAGGCAGTACATAAATATCTGTGGGAAAATAGCATATTGACTTGATAAGAACCTTGTCACAATGTTTTTGGATGCTGTTGAGATAAACAGAAAGATCCTGCCTTAGGTAACGAGTGCACGATCACAAAAATAAAACATAGTGTGATATACATTCCATGTGAATGAGTAAGGCATCAAAATAAACCTGCCATAAGCCAAGAAAACCTGGGGAAGACAGATCAAGGGCAGGGAAGGGCTTCAGAGGATTGAAAAAATGTGGAAAGAAGAAACTTCAGGAGAAAAAATAATTGGGACACCAAAAGTACAAGAAAAAGTACAAAATGGCATCAGTTACAGGAAGAATGGAGAGGTTCCAGAGTGCCTAGGAGGAGAGATTCCTTGTATTTCCTTCAGAGATTGCTGTCCTTCCTGTTGCCACTTGAGTTTGCAAGAAAAACAGACAAAAAAATTACTTCCTACTATTTCCTTCCTTTCCTCCCCCCCTCCTCACCTAACTTCATCCTAAAGCATTTGCAATGAAGCACCCATATCATGGGCCTTTATTGCTAGCTCTCACCGCATATTGAAGAAATACCCAATTCTTCCTCTTCTCAGACAAGTGAGTTCGAAATAAACCCTGTCTCTGCTGGCCATAAATGGCCCTGGCACTTCTCACCTTGGGCTCCTGCTGCTGTTTTCAGGGGTCCTGTGTGTTTCAGCAAGGGTTTGTATCCTGTCAGTGCAAGCTGGTGTGACTTTAGGAGCTCTTGATTTCACATCCTGTGTCAGGTTGAATCATGGAGTGGGAGTCAGCCCATAGAAGTGCACAACGACATCATGAATAGTGGAGGACTAAGGTTACCTCCCAGCAGCTTTTTCTCCCATAGCTAAGTATTTGTTAAAGCCATACTTTTCCCCTCATTCCAGTTTATGGAGAAATATGTCATATGGAGCTGGCTTGTTTGGAAGTGGAGGTTGGTCCCTGCAGAGCTTCTGTCAAGTCCAAAATATATAACACAAAAATCCCAAACATAAAAAGAATTTTTAAAAAAAAAAAAAAGTTAAGGATGGGGAGGAAATGGTTGATGCCATTATGTGATGAGCATGAGGGCACAAGCCAGATTTGGTGTGGGGAGGAAGCACACAGGCACACTGAAAAGTGAGGACTAGTTTGGGTTTAGGGTGACCAGCAGCTGCTTTCCTCAACCAGGAGCACATTGAGGGAATGAGTCTTCAGAGCTCTGCAGAAAATTTGTAGTGGCACCATATCAGATGATCTCCAAAAATCTCTGCTGCCCATGCTGGTGCATTTCAGCAGGGGGTGTGTGAATGCTCGTGCACAGCAGCCACACAGCTGGTTTAGTGATCTTGTGTTGAATGTCCAGGTATTTCTGTGAAGATGTGGATTTTAACCTGCGGACCAACAGCAGTGGGCTCCTCATCTGCCGCTTCAACAACTTCAGTGTCATGAAGAAACATATTCAGGTTGGAGGACAAAAGGACTTTGTTGTTAAGCCAAAAATCATGGTAAGTCTGGAAGTATGCTCTATTATACTTAAGGGGTAAATTCAGGACCTGTTTTCCCTAGAAATAATGAATTCTCTAGTTCTTTAGATTTATTTCGTGCTTATTTGACATCTGACATACATGGCTTAATCCGTGGTAGGGCTGCCACATCAAAAAATAGAAAATGAGAAACATTTTGCTATTTATAAATTACTAAAAAATCCTCCTTATCTGTTAGAAGATGGAATGAGATTGGGAAGAGTTTGGTCTAGCTTTTCAGTGGTATCTCTGATGGAGGAAAAATTTGCAGACTCTGATCCAAAGCAGGCAAGTTGTACCAGATTCAGTTTTAAAAATGTTAGCACAGCCACACGTTTCTGGTGGTTGCTGATTTGTCATGACTTTGCACTTCCTAACAAGAAGAGGTCTGAGGAAAGGCTCTGAAAACTGCAACCTTCTGAAATCCCCCAGGAAATCAAAATATGAAATATTTTATGCAGAGTATGTTATACCTATGCCAGCTTTAAATGGAGGTGTATTTCAAAGGATTGTCTTTAATCTAGGAATCTTACCGTTTGTGTTCCTGGTGGTTTTGAACACATCCCACACCCTCCCCCTTTAAAAAAAAAACACTTCCCATACTTCACAACTTAACTGACTAAACTCTGGGTTTGAGTATTTTTGAAGATAATTTTCTGATTTTCCTTTTCTTGTGGTTGCAGTGGAACCTGTAGTGACGGACTGGCCTATGAGAAAACTCCATATAAAGCACTTTTTATGGATGACTCCATACAAGGAGTATGTAATTTCATATAATGCCCAGGAGTAAGGCAGGGTGAAGGCCACTGTGACAGTTTGAACTCCCTATTTTATGTCTCTTCTTTAGGCAAGCAGATATCCACAGAAGTATGTGGCAAGCACAGAGCAAGCAGTTAATTTATTTCTGTCTTTTGGTGCTATGTGAAAACCAAATGGGGAATTTTGATCCTTTTGTTCCTCTTCTCTCTCTTCCTGCTCTGTCATGGCAATCCCTTCCCCAGTTAGAGGAACTCCTGCAGAGAAATACATGGAGTAGGTGGGTTAAAAGGGGCTCCCCTTGGTTTCACTGCAGGTCTCAGACAGCGTGGCACCAATAATGCCTCTTCAGTACGTCTGTGCCCCTGACAGCGAGCACACACTGTTGGCAGCCCCATCTCAGTTCCTCCTGGAGAAATTCCTTCAACATGCAACCTACAAACTCTTCCCCAAGGCCATCCATAACTTCAAGAACCCTGTATTGGCCATTGACTGCTACCTGAACATCGGGCTCGAGGTACAAAAGATTTGCAGGGATGATGGAGACAAGGAAATGCAAAGCTTCAATATCTTTCTTGTGTTGAAATGCCTTTCTTCAGCATCAAGGGTAACGTTTGAAGACTTTGGTCCCAAATAGATTCTGATGCTGGAAGTAAAGGACCAATCCACTGGAGGAGCTGGTGGTGAAGTCTTCAGCTGGCTGGTGTGGGTAGAGACCAGAGGTGTGTGATGGATTAATGTGACTGCTGGACCGTGCCAGGTCCTGCGCTTGGGTCCATCAACCCCATGCAGTGCCACAGGCTTGGGGAAGAGTGGCTGGGAAGCTGCACAAAGGAAAAGGACCTGGGAGGGTGCTGGTCAACTCAGCTGAACATGAGCCACGGTGTGCCCAATGGCCAGGAAAGCCAATGGCATCCTGGCCTGGATCAGCAATAGTGAGGCCAGCAGCACTAGGGGAGGGATCATTCCCTTGTACTCGGCACTGGGGAGGCCACACCTCAAATCCTGTATTCAGGTCTGGGCCTCTGAATTCAGGAAGGACATTGAGGTGCTGGAGCGTGTCCAGAGAAGGGTAATGGAGCTGGTAGAGGATCTGGAGCACAAGTCTGATGAGAAACAGCTGAGGGTGCTGGGGTTGTTTAGCCTGGAGAAAAGGAGGTTCAGGAGAGACTTAGCACTCTCTACAACCACCTGAAAGGAGGCTGTAGCCAGGTGGGAGTCAGCCTCTTCTGCCAGGTAACTCATGATGGGACAAGGGGAAACAACCTCAAGTTGTGCCAGGGGAGGTTTAGATTGGATATTGGGAAAAATTTCTCCATGGAAAGGTTTGTCAAGCACTGGAACAGGCTGCCCAGAATAGTGGTGAGGTCACCATTCCAGGAGGTAATTAAAAGATGTATAGACATGGCACTTGGCAACATGGTTTAGGGGTGAATTTGGTAGTGCTGAGTTAACAGTTGGAGTCAGTGATCTTGGATCTCGCTGATCCATTATAACAGTGGGATCTCAATGAGTGTAACCGAAACAATTCCATGATTTGCAGAAGAATTGGGTGTCTGTCTGAAATAATATTTCATACAAAACAAAAACCCGAAAGTGATGTCATTCTTGAGAAAACCTGGAATTCATCCTTTGATGCTTCTTTTTATGAACCTGGGTTTCAAGGAAATTAGATTTTTGAAAATAGGCTCTAGATGTCTGTAGGTGGGGAGAATAGAATTTTTGAGCCCAATGGTCAGTTTGAACTGGGTCTGCAGAAGGGTCGGTGTCTAACAAGGGTGTTGTTCAGACAAATTTTCTGGAGGTTAGTGGTAAGACAGAGGAGACACCCTTTTTTTAACAGACATCACAGCACTGAGACACCAGAGTGCTTGGAACCACAAGCATAAGCATTTCCCCTACTTATGGAATTGCTTACTTTGTTTGACAAATGTAGCCTTATTGGAGTAACCTATATAATTTATACAGTCATTATAAGCAAGTAATTCATAGAGGGAAAAAAATCAAACTTAATTACAGAGAGCCCTGAAATAATGTGTTGCAGACTCAGTGAACAATCTGAACCTAGAGGTTTGTTCTGTGTGTTACTTCTTTGGGAAAGTTTGCTCAGTGCTGCAATCCTGCTGGTTTGGGTTTTTACCAGAGCACCAGCTGACTTGCCTGTCATCACTAAGTTGTATTCCATTCCATAAAAGTCATCGTTAGACATTTCTGAGACAGAAAGCATTTCTTTCCCCACTGTGTTTCAGGTGGCCATATGCTACATCAGCTCTCGCCCCCACTCAGTCAATGTCAACTGTGAAGGGGTGTTCTTCAGCGGACTTCTGCTCTATCTCTGCGACTCCTTCGTCGGCGCAGACCTCCTCAAGAGGTTCAGGTTTCTCAAAGGTAATCTCATTTCTCTGCTGGGCATCCTGGGCGCCTCCCACCAACTAATAATAGTATGGAGGAAAAGGGAAAGGCAGAGGAATAAACAGCTAGATTAAACAGCTCTGTTATTTTCACATAGGGATGACTCTTAGCCAGTTTCAAGAACCACATTTTGAAGTTTGCTCCTGTGCCCTCTTGGGCCCTTGCAGGACAGGGACAGAGGGGGGAAGGCACAAAGATGCTGCAGTCGGTGCTGCCCACCACCAGGTCCCCAGAGCTGATGCAGCCAGAGAGGGCAATTTTGGGAGGGATCTGAACCAAAACTTTCCATGTGCCAGGGGCATGGGCCGGAGCACAGAACAGAGAAAGTCCTGAAGGTGTCCAGTTCTCCTGCTTATTAAATGACCATGTGTAACACCAAGTGGAATGAAGTTTGTAAATGTATTAAGACACAGAAGAAATTATGGACTCCTAGAGTGCTTTACCAAGGGCAGCTCTCATGCTTAAGGAAGTCAGCAGATTTCCTTCAGTCAGCTGTGGGACTGGTTTGGCTTAGAATTTCATCATCGACCATCTACAAACCCAAATGCCCCATGAAATAAACAAACAGAAAAGTAGGCTTTATTATTTGGGCATAATTAGCAGTAGTAATTTAAAGATCCAGTTAATCTTCTCTCTGCTGCATATTAACACTGCCTGACTGTTATGCAGTGACATCCTGTGATCCAGAGCACGCCCCATGCTTGCTTCTCTGTGTCTGTGCCTTCCTGCAAATGGACACATTCATTTCTGTCCTGGGGCTCAAAGGGCTGATCTGAGCCTGGACTGGACAGCTGGTGATAGACCCTCCTAAGACTACTTTTTTCCTCCCTAGCAGCAGAGATTCCTTTAAAATATCTCAGGAAAATCAGTGAAGGAAATGAGTTGTCATTGTACCCCGAGAATCTAACAGGCTTTTCAATTGAAGGTGCCACCCTGTGTGTCATCTGCCAAGACAGAAGCTCGCTGCGGCAGACCATAGTCCGGTTGGAGTTGGAGGATGAGTGGCAGTTCCGGCTTCGGGATGAGTTTCAAACTGCAAACAGCAGCGATGATGAACCACTCTATTTCCTTACGGGACGCCACATATAAGCTTCGCTGAGACACCGCTGACGAAGAAAAAAATAACTTTTTTTTTTTTTTTAAAAAAGTACAATCACTGTGGAGCAAAGTGCAACCAATATTTATCTAGACTGCTCGAAAGGATTCCTCGTGTTCTGAAGTAGCTTTATTCTTTGGGATAAAATGACCACATCAGTTATGATTTAGAGGATCCTGGATTCCACTTATTTTCACATCATTCACAACCACCGACACTCATCAACCAAGCTGTAGGATCTGGGAAGAGGATGTTTTGTCAAAGAAGAATCCTTTTTATATTCAACCGAGTTAGGGGAAGAAGCTGCTCTCCTTTTGCAGCTGTGAGCTTGAATGTGTTACATGAAATGCACCCTAGCATGTGGAATTTATCGAAGATAGGTGGAGGAGAGTCCACCGCGTCTCTTCAGCTCTGTGCTGTGGTACAGGAATACTCAGGGGTTTGAAACTACAATATAAAGTAGGTATTTGTATTACAAGGAATAGTCTTGTTCTCTGTGAAGTGTTAGTTTAAAATTTGTAATTGTGTACGTATTGAAACTGTCTTTGGCAAAATTTCCACAGGTGTTCAAAGTTTACTACTTAAACCTGAACAAATGGGCAAACGCATGGCAGGCACTGTGCACCCTTAGCAATGGTATTTTGCCCCTGTAGGCAGCCCCTCCTCAGCTCCAGGGCCTGAAGCAAAAGGCTTCTCAGAGCTGTTCCCTCTTCAGTTAGAGGCCAGAGTAACTTCCCAGCAAATTACCCTCAGTTTCTCACTCTCCTCAGAGGTTTGGAAACTTGCAGGCCATCCTCCTTTGCGTATGGAAATGCATCCTCCTGTTCGTCCGGTGCCTTTGTCGTGGACTGTCTGCAACTCACTCTCCATTTCCTTTACACTCAACTCCAGTGGGCTGCAGAGCTGAGATCAGCTCTGAGGCCTACCCGGATATGAAGCAACACAACAAGAAACGTGCAGGAGAGTAACAGTGCCTGAGCTGGACCCAAGAGAAACAAAGTATTCTACAGTAGCTCCAGGGGCGGGCAGGGGAGAAATCCCAGGGAGCTGGGACTGCTCAGGAGGGACTCTCCAAAAGCAAAGATGTGTGAACACATCCCCTGACACCCTCATCCGTGTCCCTCTGTAAATACTGGCTCTGCAGCAGTGGCACTTTGCTCTTTTCCAGCCACAACACTGATCCTTGTGAAGGCGTTCCGGAATTAACTCGGTGCCGTAGCATTTGGCTGTCAGGGGTGAATGTAGCAGTGCTCTGTTCCCTCACACTCAGCAGGTGTTGCCTCACTGGGGTTTACACACACACCCCAACAATGATCTTTCTGCAAATCGTGACACCCCCCCTTTATTAAAAAGAAAAATGCAGAGCGTTCTTAAAGGCTATTCAGGAATAAGAATTTACTCTCCAGAAGGCAATGAAATTAATGCATCTTTATACCTGACCTGCAGTCATTCCAGAAGGACCTGCCAAAGCTGCATTTTTTTTAAGGCATAGTGTTAATTAAGCAACTTTTTTTATCTTGTGAAGAGATGTTTACAGATGAATAAACATAATATATTTGACAGAGGCCAAAGGAAAATGGATTGCATATGTCTGTGTTGATGTAGCATTATTTCTGCTGCTGTAAATTTAGCAAATTTCACATGAACAACCCCTTTCAGCGAATTTATTTTTTATTTTCCTTCAGATAGAACCTGCCTTACCTGTTTTAACTCTGTGGAGAAGTAGGGATATAAAAGATGATTCTTGAAGCGTTTGCTACATGCCTGAATGTATTCCAGTAGCTCTGGTTTTGCCAGAGGGCTTAAGGGCAGCCCCCAGTCTTAGCACAGCGTAGAGAAGTGTCAGGTATTACATGTTCAAAAATGGTTTCCTTTTTGTTTGTGTATTTGATGTTTGCACTAAGTTCTTAAAATTCCAGGTGCTGAGACTACTAGGAGGAGTTAGCCCACTGGTGGAGCAGAGTGAAATCATCCTGAAGGCTCAGAGTGCTTTTAGAAAATCAGTGTATTTTCCTAGTAAACCCATTTCCTTAGTGCTGCCCCCTCTGGAAGCAAGGAGTTTTGGTACCGCTCTGGTCAGAGTGCACTACACCAGCCCCAACAGCGCAGGCCTGTCCCATGGAACACTTTAAATCGGCCGCCTGTGAACTCGCGGCAAGGAGAGCCTTGGTAGACAGGCACATGATTGCTATTCCATTTTGGTTTTAAGCCTTGCCATTAAGGCCATTCTTATGAATGTATGAAAATCGGCCAGCGTTATATTTTACCTGTAGATGTTCTTGTCTATTCACAGGTTAAAACTGAATGTAAACTGAGATTTAAAGAATCATATGCAGATGCTTTTTGCTTAACTTATGTAATTGCTTTTTGTGACTTTTGGAAGAGGGTTAAAAACATTGCTTTCCTAGTGTAAAGTTTTCTTAACCAAAAACTTGGTGAATTTAGCTTCACTAGTCAGTCTACCTCATGTTATTGTTTATGAACCGAAACTGTCTGAAGTTGTGGCTATGGTATGTTTATAATGTGCTTTCATTAAATTTGAATATATTAAGTTACCATTTCAGACTGCCTCTCTCTTAATGGGTCCTGCTCTTGCTTTGTGAGCCCGCCACAGAGGATCACTTCTAGAGCTCCTGAGCACCTGCACCACTTTTCTGACAAGCTCTTTACAGGCTGCTCACAATCCTCTGGAAAATTACACCTGGCAGCTTGGAACCAAACAGCCTCTGCAGCCCAGAATTCACCACCGTTTCTGCTACTCCCACTTTAAGTGCTCTTGAGTATTGTTTGGGATGTGGTGCAAGGTCGTTGCTTTAGCTCTAGACCAAGGCTAAGGACAGCACACTATAAACAAGTACAACCTGACTGCACATAGGTTCCAAAATTGAAACAAACCCTACCTTTACCCTTAACTAAATTTTTTCCCATCTTCCATTAAAGTTTTAAACTGTTACTCAAGACTGAAAGTATGCCAGCTCACCTTACTATAAACATTGTATCAGGATGGTCTTGGTCCAGAGCTCCTGGAGGCACTGATCTTCAGCATGTTATGCTTTTCCCACCAAGGAAAGTATGAAATACACTAAAGATTCATTCACACTCAGTATTATCCAGAGTAACTTTAAAAAAGCTATCAAGTATTTTATTTTTAATGTATCTACATTATGTACAGATCAAGAAAGGCCACAGCAGTTTTTCAACATACAAACCCTTTGAAAGAGGAGAGATTTATGAAGGAGTGACAAGTATCAAAGTGAAGTCCACTAACAAAGGTATATACTCAGTACAATAGTTGAAGAATGATGAGTACACCAGTCCTTGGGCTTTTCATTCCACCTTTTACTCCAAAACTAATCTGGGGAAGAAGGGGACAGAGGCCACAAGAAGATGTCAGGAGCAGCCCTGACAGGAGCAGGGTCCAGGGGCACCCCGGAAGGCACCGCCCAGCCTGTGAGCGTTGCTGCCCACAGCGACTGCACTGTAACACCTCCTGCCTCGGTGCCACTGGGCACAGCCTGGAGCTGTGTCACACAAGGGCTGGCAGTGGGGGCTGGGGCAGGAGCCCAGCGCTCCAGCACTGGGAAGCACTGGTATATCACCTCAGTAGGAACTTCAGCGTGTACTCGTCAGCCAGACTAGAGTCTTTGCATTAGTTTACAGTCCACTATGAACAATTTTCTGCTGCATGTAAACATGACTAACTAGATAAAATACAATCAAACTTTTGTAAAAGTTAATAAAATATCTTTCTTTTAAAAAAACAAAGTTAGCCTATTACTGCATTGTTTACAATTTTAATAAAATAGTACAACCGTTTGGTTGTTACCAGTCCTGAGTTCACTGTAATAAAAATGGCCCTGGCTTCTGCTGAAGGTCTGCACCTGCTCTATGCAGGTTGGCAGAAGTCTGCAATAAAAATGGAATTCCTGCAGAGCAGTTAAGTCTGGTGCTGTCCATTGAGGAAGTTGTATACCAGGAACTGGCCAGTGCCACAGTACTGTGTTGCAAAGAGCTTTCCATCAGGAGTGGGGTCAGAGAAAGCGATTTCCTCCTTGCTTAAGTATGAGCCATATATGAAGTTGCTCCTGTTTAAAAGAGGGGAAAAGGAAAAAAGAAGAAAAGATAATTACCCTGAGGGAATAATGAAAAGTATTTATGCTCTTAGGCCACAAACCATTAATTAAGTGGCACAGACATTCAGAAGGAAGAAGTTCTGTTAGGAGGAGATGGTGCTATTCATGGGATTTATCTCCTCCTTCCAAAGAGCAAGGAGGATCACTTGCTCTGGGAGGGGTTTTGTAAGGGTCTGGTGTTTTAGAAGAAATGTTTGCACAGAACAATTGCATCAAGACTTCAAATTCACAGTTAAAAATAAAAAGCTTGAAATCATTCCAAATATTTTTTTAATAGAAAAGAGACAGCTAGGGCTGTGACTAAATCACCAGGAATGAAAACAAGCTACAAAACAAGTTGGGGTGCTTATGGATGGGCCTCAAGGGACAAATCTCAAGGCCCAACTTCTAAATACACATTCAGTAATAAACTATACAGAAAGAAAGAATCAATTTGCTTAACTTGTTAATGAAGAGTATTTCCTGTATGCTTTAGTCTTATTTGAAGGAAGAGTGGGAATCAAGGGATACCATTCTACTTCTCTGGCTGGCTATGTGAGCAATTTTAGAAAACTGAAATCAGGCTTTAAGACCTGACTGGGGGAAGAGGTAGCTTTTATCCATAGAAATAGAAAAAAATTCCCTTTAAACCTCTTTTTTTTTTTTAGTTTCTATAAAATAATCATAAATGTACTTGAAGAGCAAGCATGAGTTTCACTCATATGGACATCTCCATTAAATGCTGAGGAAAAGATAACAGGAACAAAATCCTTTTTAATTACTACCAGCTTTAATCTCTTTTCCACGTGTTCAGGAAGATGATTTTGCAAGGTTCTTAAGACTGTCTGACTGGATTTCTGTGACTCCAAGGTACACTGTAAAAGCCTAAGGGAAATGGGGCAGACAGTCTCAAAATGGACCTCGGTCTGTTACGATGCTTTCAACACGCTGAAGTCAGCTGGTCTCCAAAATCATTCCATTCCAAGTACCTTTTGCTATGGAAAATGTTTAGGTTGGAGTTTCACTGGCAGCTGAGCAGATCTAACTGCTTACTGCCATCTCAAAGGAAGTTTCACACCTTTCCTTTTCCTTCTACAACTTCCTGGGCTCCCTCATCTACACCAGCTCTAGAGCTCATCAGACCTTTCTACAAACCAGTGGAGCACCAGAATAACAGAGAACTTTTTAGTGAACACAGCAATGAGCTACTGGAAGGCCAAACAAGCACCAGAGCACAGCAAAGGGGAGGTGCAGTGCACAGTTCAGTGGAAAACTGAAGCCTCACCAGCTGTAACAAACAGCCAAAATTGATTCTAAAGATCCTTTAGGGCTGTAGTTGAGGAAGTAACTCCAGCATCACTTTGGGAGCAAAATCTTTACTTTAAAAACAGTTTCTAAGAAGCTACACAACACACTATTAAAAATTTGCCAAAAACATAAGCAAATCATGAAGTTAGTGTGCTTATTTGAATACAGATTTGCTGTCAACAGGTCAGCCAAAACATGACATGATGATGATTTGCTCCACCAACCAGACAAGATGAACTGTGCAGGGCAGAACAGCTTTGCTGAGCTCTCCAAATACCCACGAGGTGAGGACTGGCAGAGGCAGCAGTACCTGTTCTAGAAACTCCAAGAAGATGAGGGAAGCACAAACCTGATAGCCCAGCAGTCCTTAGATTTGAGCAGTTCTTGCCATTACTCAGAACTGACATTTAAACTTCTTAGAAAAGAAAGCTAAAGTTTGGCGATTCAACGTTTTTAACATTTATCTAGACAATAGCACAGATGTCTGAGTTCTTTTTATGGATGCAGCACTTAGCATTCAGCTGGAATACACTCACCACTAGCTACTAAAGCTCCACAGAAATTGAAAATATCCATAAGGAACCTGAGTATATATAAAACCTAAAGAACAGCTGGAAGCCACCAGACTGTACCCAATAGTTTTGTGCACTGGGTCTCTATTGCTTCCCCTCTTTGTCCCTCTAAGGAATGGACAATCAGCCAGTGGTTGGGTCCCAGTCCATGAGGAATCTCACACTTTGACCAAAGACAGTCCTGTGTCTTTTACTCATAATTACTGTGGAGGAATTTCCCCCTTGGAGTCTGCCAGGATGACTCATTACAATTGCACTCAAAGATTTCTGTGAAAGTCAAACTCTTGTAGAGTACTGACGTTAGTTATTGAACTCCACCTAATACTGGAGTGGTCAGCTGTGCTCAAATCCATATCCCCAGTATCACCAGCAGCTTGGAAATACAAGCTTGAGACACACAAAGCAATCAATGTCTTGGACTGAGTTCTGTCTAAACCACTGAGTTCTGTAGCTGAGGAATGTTTTGTCTTACCTGAGACACTCAATCATCCGAGAAGCGATTTTCTTCCGGCGCATCATGCTGAATACCCAGATCCGACTGATCCCGCAGATGGCAGGCTCTGGAGAAGTTGAGCAGCACCACGCTTTCTGTCTCTCAAATATGACCTTCTCATTTTCTGAACTGACTTCTGGAACCTTGTCTTCTATAACTCTGTAGCCCTGCAGATGATGTAAAAAACATTCATCACTTTATAAAAGCATCACTAATGACTGAAGAAAATCATGTTTAATATATTTCAGGTAAACATACCTGGCTGCTAAAATGCCTTACCAAAAAGACTGCATTTTCATGTCTCATTTAATTTCTCCTAACAGATTCAAAAATTAAGCTGATGATAAAAGATTAAATAAACAAAAAGCCCTCTAAAGTTTATCTCACTCAAAATAACAGCAACAAATAATCCCATTCTTATTACCATCTGTATTAAAGTGTTTGCATCAATTTCCCTGGCTTTGGCGAGGACTGTTTTGCTTGTTGTCTGATACTCCCAAGTATCAGACGGTAGAAAACACTGAGGTATGGAATGAACAGACAGATTATGTGACATCAGTGATTGGTACTGCAATGACTTCTTGTCTTGCCTTCCAGAGCAGTTCTGACCTCTGCTTTTATTTCCTGTGGAGCTGTTTGACCCTGTGGTGATCCACCTCAATCATACAGAGCATCATGCACTCTTTCATCCACGCTGGATTTCTGCTGGATAGGGAGCTGAATCTGCTTGTTGATAAGCAAGAGCACAGAGCCAGAGCTGTGTAACAGCAGAAGAAGAAAAATCCACCCCTCAGCTGCAGCAAGTTTTTAGATTATGAGGTCTGTCTGAGCCAAGTATGACACCCTCCATGGGTCTCTGCTCAGTGTCAACCACACAAAACTGAGTAATTGCATTTCAGAGTGGTCCAACCACCCTGTTCCTCTGTGGAACAGGCATACACAGAATACTAATTTGCTGTGCAAAACAGTTATTAAGCACTGACACAGATTATCTCTCTCCAATTCAATCACTTACCCACTGAATGTGTTCTGCAATTAAGCAGCCAATTACTTTCTTGTCGTTAGAAATAAAAAGAAGAGTTTTAGTTCTAGAGTAGCACATGAGAGGAGTTTGCTGAAATCCCAAGTCATTGTCTACCATTTCTCTGATTTCTTCAACCTGTCAAAATAATTTTAAATGCTGTGTAAGAAACACATCTAAATGTACATTTTTATAAATTTACATTAAAATCACAGATTTGCAGAAATATATTAGGGTATCCAGAAATTAAGGATCAACCTAAGTAACCTGCAACACATCATCTGCATTTATGTTCCTTAAATAATACCAGTCAGGAAATAGGAAGAGTAGAGACCCCTCAGTCAGCTCCCATTAAGTCCAAACTTCATTAGTCAAAGGCTAATAGAATGCAGATAATCAAACTGTGAGGTCTAATATTTTAGAAGTAAATTACAACTACAAAGAAAGTTAAACAGTTTAAGATTTCTTGCTATTGTTGAAATCTTATAAGAACCAATCCATTAAGGGTATTGAGCAGATGACAGCAGGCACAGTGCCAAGGCAGGTAGAAAATACAGGCATTTGTTTTAAAGGAATAACTGTTGTCTCTTTCCTTCAGCTTTCTACTCTTCCATTGGGTTTTCAAGGAGCAATTGAAACTAAAAATAAAATTTTATTTAGTATTAGCAAGTTTAGAAGAAACAGAGAAACTCCAGCATGAACATAAATAAAAGCTTATGCATGAGCTGATTTTTTACTGAGGGATTCCTGAACCTACAACTGGACATTGGAACAGCCTCCATCATCCCTCATCTCCTGTAAGACAAAAATTGTGCCCTCACCTATGGTGCATTAAATGGCATAAGCTTCTTGAATGCATGCTGTAGTTACAGCAGTAATGCAAAAGGAGAATTACTGATGCTGTGAGTATCACAGAATCACAGAACAGGTCATGTTGGAAGGTATCACATCTGGTCCCACCTCCCAGCTCCAGCAGGGCCATCCCTGAGCACATGGCACAGGATTGCATCCAGACAGTCTTTCAGTATCTCCAGTGAGGGAGACCACACCCTCTCTGGGCCATCTGTTCCAATGCACAGGCACCCACACAGTAAAGAAAACTGTGTTAAAAATGCTTTAAAAATAATTTTTAACAGGTATGTTATGAGTTACTCTGTTTTCTCACCTAACCTTTAGGTACTAATCATTTAATGACATGTCCAATTATCTGAAACATCAAGTAAAAGTATTCTTGAAATCAAGCATCCATGGTTATGACAGCTGCAACATTCTATCAGCTTCAGCTGAACAGAACTACAGAGAACTCTATCCTAAATGACTTAATTTGCTACAGTCTTCCTTCTTTTTCTTCAGCCATTATGTTAAAAAAATCAATGTGCAACAAACATACTAAAATTAGGATAATCCCACCAGAAAAAGAAAACTAAATAAATAAACTTATCTGCATCAAATGTGAAAATTTGTAGTTTCTTTTTAATTCATTTAATTAGACTACAGAAACCTGCTACAGCCACACCAGCAGCAAGAGTTGTCTCAGGCATCAATTCAGCCTCCAGAAGTCCCTTCCAACCACAACCATTCCGTGACCCTGTGACAGGGATACTGTAAAAAGTCCCTATTAGCCAGAAAATCTCCAGCTAAGCAGAGTCAGTGCCAGGCTACAATGAAATGAGACTTTTAAGATGTATGAACACAGGTTAGCCAGCAGGACACTGAAGTACCCAACTGCTCAAAGTCCCCATTAGTGTGCTGGGCCCTTTTTAGAGCTGCAAGAAAGATATGAGTCATGGAACAAATGGAGATGAGCTAGAAAAGAGCAGGACAATGAATGGAACTCTGAAAAACATTATTTAGGAGTATAAACTAAAAAAACAGGACATCCAGTCAATCTCCTTAAGGTAAAAAAAATCATTTTGTTCAGGCTGCTGAACAAAAAATCTGCTGCAAGGAGGAAAAGAAGGATGTTTTCTATAGCTATGGCAGTATGATTAGTACTAATGAGCTTAAATTGCAGTATGGAGATTCTTTTAAGACATTCAGGGAAAATTTCCAAATGCTATGGTTAGTGAAGCACTGTAATACAGTCTGAAGAGGTCAGACAAACCTCTAGTGGTAGAATTTTTTGGAAGTTGTCAGATGCACCATAACCAGAGCAAATCCTGCTTTGGACATAGCAATGCACTAGATGGCCTTGAGGTCACTTCCCACCTAATTGTTTTTATCAGAAAGTCACCTAGAGAATAATGCCACATTTCTGCTGTGTTATAAAGTTAATAAATTTCAGCTCATTTAAATGTAACGGGAAATTTATATTACATAAAATAGCTATCAGACATTCTGCAAGGGGATTTAAAAAACAAAACCAACACCAAACTTTAAAAACTCAGTTGGTTGATGCTCTTCCCACCCATGCCCAGGCCCAGCCTCTCCAGGAAGAGACCAGCAGTGCTAAAGAATGAGCTGTCTGACCTGTCTGTGGAAAAGGGAACAGAACCACTGCAGTTTTGAGTCCAGTTTCAACTGTTCACATGTAAATGACACAAACTTTTCTATGAACATTCTCATTAATTATATGGAAACATCACACAAAGCAAGATATACAAGTCCAGTCCTTCTCACCATACCTTTTTAAGTGCATACTTTGGGTCATCAGGAAGAACCATTATTATCTTTCCATCGGGATATTCAGCCAAGATTCTCTCCTTTTTCCAACCCTAAATAAAACAAACACTTATCTAAACCATATACAAGATGCACTTTTACAAACAGAAGTGGCAAATTATTGTTCTAGACACTGAATTTATGCAGATTTCACAGAATTTAGCAGTTGCTTTGCTAGAGAAGGAAACTTCAGCTAGCTTTTTAAAATGAGCACAACAGATAAAATATGATGTTATTTATACAATAATTTATACAGTAACCTAACTATATCTAAAAATAATGTGAAAGTGTCTTACAATTTCCCAACTAGATTTTTCCCCCAGAACTGCAGTGCAAACTCAATTTTGGAACAGAAGTAGCAAATTCAGCTCACATAACTGATTTCCAAACCTACATCAATACTTTTTTTTTTCTAAGTCCAGTGAATGAGAAAGCCCTAAGTTTTATTAGAAGAGTTCTTTTTAACATAGTTACCTCCACAAATACACACTCAGTTTTAAAAGTCTGGCATGCGAAAGACCTCCAGGAGGTTCTAAGTGAACTGATTGGCATGCAGTTGCCCCAAATGTAAGGAATAGTTTATTTTGTTACTGATCATAACTGTTAAAGCCACAAGAAGGATACTAGAAAAAAATTGATAACTACCTTCTAAGAATCTAATAGGGAAGGAGACTACGTTGTGTGTATCTGAAGTATAAACATACTCAAAAAAATAGAGGTAATTAACTCTTCTTCAGATCCACACTCGTGGTGAATAATGAGCAGTACCTGCATGGAAAAAAACAAAACAAAAAAAGCCACTTAAATCTAGCAAGATGGGACTGGTAGATAATAGAACTCAAGTTGCTTTGATGGGACCTAAAAATACTGAATGCAGAAGTAACTTCAGCCACTAAAAAGGCTGATCTACAAGTCTTACTTCAAAGCAACTTTAAATAAAAAAGTCTTTGAAGAAACAATACTGATGGAGTGATTCTCATTGAAATCTGTACCTTCCCATAACGTTTGACTAAAGACCAAGCAATGGAATTTGGCACTGTATGAATGCCGTATATACTACCACAAAAAAAGGTTAAACTTCAGTGTTCTAACACTTGATCTGCACCTCATTTTATTCATGCTGGTTTTACTCCTTTACCCCAAGGAGGACATGAAGAGAATAATTTTAAAAATGTACCTACTAGCTACTAGCCCTGAAACTATTTAAGTATTAATTTAGCACTCAGCATGGCAATGGTTGCAACACAGACACCATTTTAATCCTGTCTGCTTTTCTTCTCAGTAGTAACTGAACAAATGAAGATCCTGCTTGAATTTATATACATTATGGTCTGAACACAAAGGGCAGTAAACAGCAGTGTCATCATATTTAGGGGAACAGGAAAGTGCAGTTTGTGGGATTGTGACATGCGTTTTGGGACTGTCATCAGGAAAGGCATCAAAAAATCAGGCAAGGATTACTACTCTCCAACCTCAAACCTTAACCTCTTTAAAATTTTTGTCTTTTTCTGCCTTTTGGCTACCTGTTTACTCTGCAAGAGCTTTTTACAGCCTATTTTAAATCACCACTAAGGATATAAATGCAATGTGTTTGATAATCCTGCCATTACAGCATCCAGACTGCTGCAAGTCTAATGCAGAAAGTTCAACCCTAATTTTTAGGTTAAGGTATCCTGTTAATGTTATAGCCAAGTATTTCCACAAAATGAAATCCAATAAAGAATGGAACACTTCTTAACATCACAGTATTTATGCCTTTAAGCAACAGTATATTAGCACAAGTCTAAAAATCTGTAAAAATGAAGTTATTTATTCTCAAATGTGTAGGACTCATTGTTTCCATTACTGTCCACCTGTTCATCTTAAGTGATCTGTGTAATATGGAGACTGATGATATTCACAGGAGGGGTAGTTTCTAAATTGAAGTGTTTTGGAATTCAGAAATGCATCTTTTAGATGCAGCTTCCCAAAAAGTTTCTGCAAAGCCCAAGCTCATCCAGATTTTTAGTGAAGCCATTTTAAAGCCACATTGAGCCTTTAAAGTCATATGCAGTTCTAATAATGTTATAAAGAAACTGTGATTTCATATATTTAGCTGTACCTTCAATATCCTTATTGCTGAGTTTTGCTTCCTTTAAACCAGACAAATGGAAGCAATGCACCAGACTGGTCACAACTCTGTCATACTGCAACATTGAAGGGAAAGTGCTACAGCTGCAGCTGGGACTAATCCTATTAGTTATTTACAGTACACAGAATATGCTTTGGTGTCAGTATTTTCATGTGGTCTGAAAATGATTTCACTAAACACACCTATTAACACTTTTTAACCAACTCCCCCACTATTTTAACACTACTAAAATACTACAGTTTGCAAGGTATTTCAGTCACTGAGAACTAAAGTGGGACTCTTCCAGCAGGCAGATGACAAGAGCACCTCAGTAGAGTAAGAAACAGTAGTCTTACATCTGCAATATATAGTAATCTACTGCAATGTCAGAAAAACTGCTTTTTCTTTTAAATGACATTTCTTTGGGACATTAAGACTTATTTGTTGTTAAATCAGATGCCCAAGCATTGATATACATCACCTGTGACCAAAGAAGTTAAAAGGAAAGCTACTCTTTCCACAGGGAAAGATGTTCTGCAAGGCCTGGAGTAAAAGCACATGATCACAGCACTCCTCCCTGATACTGTGTCTCTGTGCCCACAGCAGATTACCTCCAGCCAGCAGCAGGGCAGGCAGAGACCCTTCACCACAGCTGGGCAGACTGGTGCTGCAGGGGGGTGTGTAGGCACTGTAGCAACTGGATATGACGTATGTATATAAAGAATGAGGCAGCACAGAGGTGTAAACATGGCTCCAACATTAACAGCACAGTAACTAAACGTTCAGTGCTCTGCTCTTCATGTTCTGCTTATAGTTTAAAATAATCTCTGATGTAATTTGTCTTTAAAAGCCTAAGTTAGCAGGTATGGTAGCCTACTTCCTATGAGTTTCCATAGCCTACTTCCTATGAGTTTCCTAAGTTTTTAGGAATTCTTGCATATGAGTAGGAAATGATACAGCAATGCTGGTGCCTTTCTGTTATGCCAATTCTGGCTTTTCTGTACTCACTCTTTCTCAACTGAATACAAATACATGAAAAAAAAAACAGTGTTCTTTTCTTAAAAAGTTTTTTTCCTCAAAAATACTGAGGTACCGAGGAAAACATGGTTAATACTGCATAATTCTTCATCTTCTCTAGGAAGAGCATTTATGAATTTTTCCCTAGTAATGAAGTCGAGTGTGAAATTTTGTAAACTATTGTCCTTGACAATAGGCAGCAGACAAATGGCTCTGTCACATTCTTCTTTCTGACAAGTACAGATATTCTGCCTCTCCTTCCTATGAATGGAATATAGAGAATGAGTTTTTGACTGCAGAACACATTAAGATCCTTGGATATAACTACCAAATATTATCCTCTATTAAAATTTCTCGCAGAAGACCCTAATGGTAAGAACTTCATTTGTAATATTTTTATGTCATAGGGATGCATTACTTTTGGAATTAACGAAAATCAAGACAAGTATGAAATCCTTCTAAGGTGACATGAAGTTCAGCACCAGCTTTAATCCCAATATCCTATTAACTTTAGATGCCAAGAAGCCAAATACTGCCTTTCTTTAAATGTGGGAAGCATAAGAAGCTCAGAGATTAATTTGGGTGCAGTTACAGCAGAATAGCTGTAAACTTACCAAGATTACACAGCCCAAACAGTTTCCTCCATTTTCTTAAACTCAAAATATTCTTAATCAAGAAGATGAGCTTGAAATACAAACACATGAACTGCAATCACATGTGACACCTGACACAGGCATTTACTAACTTAAGGTCTTGGCTTTGCAACTTCAAAACACCATTAAAAATGCCTCACTCTTACAAAAACATCTTGCAGAAATACTAAGCTCATCCTACATGGTATCACAGAGAGGATGCAGAATTGATACTGTGTGGTATCACAGCTAGAAGATTTTATAAAACTGAATAATTTATTCATCCCACAGAGTTGCCCATCCTGCTGGAGCTAACACCTGATGTGTACATCACTGCTCAGTGCACACACACACCAGAACGGCATCATTTATCTGGAGACTTTCAGATGTCTGAAACCAGAAATAAGTGAGAGAGATTGCTCCATTTGTCTGCAGCTGGGGACATCTCTCATTCCTGCTCCAGTGCTATATCCTTGGCCATCTTACCTTCTTGCTAATTTGATTTGCATGCTTCTATTAATAGCAAATGTCACCCTTAGGAAAACCTGCATCAATCCTTGCCAATCTTCTGTTCCCAAATCTAGAAATTGTCATTACATTTGCCAAAATTCCTCTCTACACAAAAGGCCTACCATTTCCTTAACATCTCTATCAGACCCATGACAAAGCAAGTATCCAATACCAACCCCTTGTTGGCCTGTCCTTCTTTTGGAGGCATCATGATATTTCTAGAGATGTAGAATTTTTTACTACAAGGAGTAAGACAGGCCTTTAGAACAACCCACCAAACAAAATTTTATTTTGTTGAAGATAATAAGTAATTCATTATTTACATGCAAACTACCTTCTGGCTACTCAAAACTTTTTAAAAAACCTGCAGAGCACCTCTGGGCAGGTGAGCAAGACACTAAAAATAATGTCCATTTTCACAGTTCACAGCAAGGAGCTCTAGCATGACGATGTATACAGACCTACTTTGAGTCTGTGAAATGAATCATTCACAGAACTACTAAGCCCATAACAAGAGATGCTTAAAAGAGAGAAAAAAACTGCAAAGTTTTCTCAAGTCAAACTGGGACCTCATCATATGGCATGGAGAATGTAAATGACAAGAGAATGACAAATGCTTATAAGACCCCTTAGAATGGCCTCCAAATCACAAGTGATGCCCAACATATTAACTACATATAAAGAGTGTCTGGAAAGCTAAAAAAGTAACATGTCAAGGTCACTGAGACCACATGTTCCTGGACCAGGAAGTCTAACCAAGGAGTTACCAGGACTTTCCTTAGTACATTTTTTTTAATCCCCTGATGCTACTGTCCAGTTAAGACTGTCAGGGCAAGGAAGACAGTGAAAATTTCAATGCAGTAACTACACACAAATATCCAGAAACCTATGAGCCATCCTCCCAACAATCCCCACGAAAAACCTCCTAGCAAAACCAGGATAATTAGCAATCATTCCAGTATTTCTGGATGACTAAGAATTAACAAGTAGTCACTTGGTGTACTAATTCACTGCCAAGAAGGCTTATCTTAAATTGAAATTATTTTCTAAGAGGAGGCGAGAATGTTTCTGTCACAATACTATCAACCAAGAACCACTGACTCCAGATCAAATGACTAGTGGTAAAAACTCATCTACTTAGAATGGCAAAAGTTACTCATCCATGCAGAAAACAGTGTTAAGATTGTTAAGAGGGGGGAAAAAAAAATCAGAGGGGAATTTGAAGACTCATAAAAGTTCTTCTTTCACCTCTTACTCTACAGTTTCCATTCCAGAATAACCATCTAAATGATGGCTCCAAGGATCTACAGTCATCTACAATGTCACAAAACACAACTAAAGCCTCAAAAGATTACAGAGAGAGAACTCTTTACTCACTGAACTGACAATACAAATAATTTGCTTGAGTACACATTGTTGGAAGTTTTAAGAAGATAACTAGCAACTGAGGAAACAATAAAGAAAGCTAAAAAAAAAAAAGCATACCTAACTCTGTATGAAATTATTTATGACTGGTTTAAGGCAGTCTGCTCATTCACTTTCATGGTAATTACACTGCCCTATGTCTACCCTAGACATACACACAAGTGCAAGATTTCAGGTCTTTCAACTTCCAAAACATTCAAAACTTTTATACAGCTTCTTACCTACATGAACATAGCAGCTTTAAGTAGCTACTGAACTCATGTGCCAAAGAGCATCTGTCCAAAAGAACTAAACATCATCTTCTGTGACTTATGTTTACATCTTTGGTAACATTCAAGATCTGAAAATACTTGGGTGGGGAGAGGGAGGACAAACAGGAATAAAACGGGGAAATGTCTTTTATGCTGCCATTATAATGTACTGAGTTCCATCAGTACATTTTTTGCCCAGTCCCACCCTAGGATGTAGCTAATGTGTATCAGAAGAGATCTTTCAGGATGTCCTGATTTGGCAAAAACTAGCCAAGGACAGAGTAAATACCAGAACTATTCACCAGAGACTTTCAAGCACTTTAGGTACGAAGTCATATCTTTATATTTGCAAGCAGTGGGATAGAAGTGTGCTTGAGATTTCAGAGTAGCCCAACAGCCATTTGGTGCCTACATGAATAGGTGGCCTCAGTTCAGTTATCCTGGAGGTCTTATCTACTCGAGTGTAGAGTACTGAAGGTAACATGTATGATAAAGAAAACAGTCTTTGTGGATTCTGCTCTGGATTTCAGACATGTGAACAGGCATTTCCTATGTCTTGTAATATCAGCTAGTGTGAAGTAGCTGATTTTACAATATACTTGAAATTATACAGAATTTTTCATATCTGACACACTCAGAGACAGCATATATAATGAAATTTGCAAATACTATGTATTTTAGAGATCACATTTGCATTATAAATTCAGTATAGCTTCAATATGCTATGGAGTTGCATCAGTTGAATTCCTAGGCAGTCTCTCCTCAAATTACACATAATTAATGGAAAAGTAATTCATAAGTCATCTAAGATCACACACTTACAAAAACAGGACTGTCAGCCCTTCATCTGACTATTAAGCCAACTGCTGCTGCGAACACCAGTTGTAGAGAAACCTGTATTTAGTACTTTCAGAACAGTGACATTCCTTTGTTTTCCTATCACTATCCTCACACCTCCCCAAGATCAGGTAATTGTAGCAGAAATAATAATATGGCAATGAAATATCATTATCATACTAACTATTTTTATACATAACATATAGCCTGTCTACCATGGCTCCTAAAAACATTTATTTCCCAAAGTGGATGATTTATGGCCTACTGTGATAGTAATTTATTAAAACACAACTTAATGTAATATGAATTGTAACTAGTACAAAGCAAACAAAAGAGACTGTTCATGTCTTTCAAAACAGAAGGTTTTCTTACCACATATCTAACAGCACTTATGAACTGGTTGTGGAATAACAAGTGTTGGGTTTCATCCTCTGGATTTGACACAGTGTAAAGCATTCCACAAATATTACAGGAAATAGCACCAAATCTCTTCTGTCCTCCATCCTATAAAAAAAGAAGAACAACAAAACCAAACCAACAAATAACCCACAAAACAGGACTTTCATGGAATCACATATCCCTCCTAATAATATCTTCTGGAAACTCAACACAAAGGCTAAAATGGGGTGAAACGGGAGAAACAACAAGCACAGAATTTTATCTTTCAAAAACCCATATACCCTTAAAAGGCACAGGCATTAATCACAAGGCAAATTCTACCTAAAAATACTAGCTCCACACCCCCGCCCCGCTTTACTTTTGAACAAATTACTTTTATTCTATGACATACAAAGGACAGAGAATTCTTCCTTCACTTCCCCATCTGCAAAATATAAACATCTTCTACAAAGGAAATTCCCATATCCAGCCCCACACTACTTGTTTTTTCCTACACTTCTGCTGCTGCCTGTGTTTGGGTGTGAGCTGCTTTGAGGTAGGTCACAGGTGAGCCATTTTCCTCAAAGTCTGGAAGGGTATCATAAAAATTGAAAGTTGTGGAAATAATCATTAAGATCAGCAATATGTCTGCAACAGCTGATCACTACTTTCTTTGGTTTTTAATGAAAACCAAATATTTCTAGGTAATTTTTGAGACACTGTATAGCAGCTACACTGAAAATGGAAAACCACACCACTCATGAGTTTCTAGGCTCTCCTGCTACTCTGTATGCAACCATTACCAGACCCAGGGCACTACTCAGTACCTGTTGCTTTATGTTTATTCATTAGCTGTGTTATTAATCTGGAAACATAATCAGATTTTGGAGTCAGTGCCTAATAAAGAGTGAAGTAATCAGGTGCTGGGGCTGCCTTTTGCAAAGAGCAAAAGAATACCAGTTAGAATAAAATCTCTAGCCCAAAAGGCATGTTTAAATTAAAGCTTAAAGCTCAACTACTTTTTTTCCTCTTTAACTGCATTTGGAAATTGAGCTTGTGTAAACAGCAATTAAATGTCAGTTTTCATTTATTTTAACGTACATCACAAGCAATAGAGAAACAGGAACTTACTCTCTACTCTAAACCAGTATACTACATAAGCAAAAAAAAATATTAGAGGGTGTTTTTTAATATTAAATTGATCTGTGTGCACAATTTGCAAGGAAACAGACCATGTGAACTTAATATTGTTTTCTAAGAGCTGAAAATATTCATAGCAAAAAAAGCCTATTTTACAGAAGAAAGCATTTTGCAACACAGAAGTGTTTAGGAAACATTTCCTATTCCTTCCATCTTCAAAGAGATGTCTAGGAGCTAAACAACAGTTCAATTCTCCACACAACAACAACTTATTTCAAAGAGACATTAGTGCCCTCTGAAGTGTAGGTATCAGTTTCTTTCCAAGAAGAGACTAAAGGCACAGCAGGCCAGACAAATTCAGAGTTGAACATCTCCATAAGAGCACATCTATGGAACTCAGCCAAAAGAAAGAATCTGAATCTGGGAAGTCACTGCTTTAACTGCACATCAATGTACAGTTCCCTACAGAAGGAGAAACAGGAGTACACTCTGTTTCTGAATGAAGAGGGAAAGATGAACCCTGATTTGTAAAGTCAGAATAAGATGAGCTTTCTAGAAGTCCAAAAATTGAACCAAACACATTTTATTTCACTTGCAGATTTCCTTTAAAGCAGCAAAACAAAGTACCCATTCTAGCCACCAGAAGACACTGTTTCAAGGGTTAATACATGAAAGATAAAAAAGGCAGTGCAGATGACTACCTAAAGACGAACCAACTGAACCAGACTTGATAATCCTACCTTGAGGATGGATATCCCCTATACCTAGGATAAGTGAAAAGGAAGTGTACTTTGATGCTTGAAATATATGTCAAAAAAAACCCCCACCACTTAAATTAGAAAATCAGCTACATAAAGCAGGTCTTACATATTGGCACTCCATTAAGTCTCATGACAATTTCTGTTCAAATCATCAAGAAGCTAAAGGTATTAATCTAACCTGCAAGCCTACTATCAAATGCAGAAAGTCATCAGAAAAGGCAAGGATATCCTCCAAGTTGTCCAGCTCCCTAGCTCACCTCATCCTGCCTTGTAAATACAAATGCTGTTTTGCAGGAACAGATCAGTTCCCTGGAATGGTACTGCCATATTGTATTTTACAGTTAGACTTTCTCAGATGTTGCTGGTCTCGTGGCTTTGAGTTTTGGGGCGGGGGGAGATTTTTTGTTTGGATTTTGTTTTTTAAGGATTTCACTGATACTACTATTCTGTACAAATCTAGTTGTATCAATGGGCTACCCACAGAGGTTAATATGAAAACCCTGTTTCGTAACTATCAAAAAAGCACATTGTAGTATCTAAAGCAATCTTTTGAACTCTGTAGCCCTGATAAATGTGGACTATAGCCTCCAGGAAATATTTTACAGTCTCCAGAAGACAAGGAAGAAGATTTTTGTATAACTGAAGTACTGTTTCAAAGCCACAGCACAGGACATAATGCTTCAGGCAAAAATTAAATGCAGGAGCTTTAAAATCCAACACGGACTGCAACATCAAAAAAAGACATGCAAAATAAAGTCAGGGATTACGACGAATGCGTGTTTGTGCTTCAACAAAACACCTACAGGAACTGACTATTTTTAAAGTGATGTCATTGCATAGGCAAAAGTGGAAAGGGCATGCATCCAGAGGAAAAAAATGCTCCCAAATCATAATACTCCATTAAAGCTTGCCAGACCTTCCTAATGGGAAGAGATCAACAACAACAACCTACCAAAAAATCAAAAAGGAAACAAAAAAAACAAACTCCAAACCCCAACAACCTATGAGCACCTTCCGTATTATGTATTAGTAAGTCTAACTGGAATTTGAAATTGGAGGGGTGAAATGTTCTCAGCAAGCATCAGATACTGAAAAATAAAGTGCTGACTGGTCACAACTACAAAAAGATGCAAGAGGTTTGACTCTCAAAACTGCATGTTTTTCAGAGTAACAATATTCAGGAAAATGTGGGGTTTCGGCCAGAAAAACTGTTGTTACTCCATTTACAACTCGGTTTTCTAAACAATAACGAGGAAGAAATACTTTTATTTCCTAAGCAAATTCTGCACATGTAGATGGCAATTAAGCATTCCAGCATCTCTGGAAATTCTAAAGTAAAGGATATCCACTGTTTCAAGGTTAACTGTAATTGAGCACTGAGAACACTGAGACAATACTGCCTTAACTTCAGAAGGGTTTCTTAATTCTGTGTTAGACAGAAAGAAAAGTCTTACCAATATCTTCTTTGAAAAGGTTCATGTCTGCTGATCCTCCGTATGTGCAATAAGGAACCCTGCAAGCAGAAAAGGCATTTGGTGCCTCTGTAGGAGATGAAAAGGGGGCTTTTTTATTTTTTTTTTCTTCTTTCTTTTCTCTCTCTTCAGTCACAGATTAAGTCACCTCCTTCTTGATTACCTAGTATTAGTTAGAGGAAGATTGTTTTTTTCTTCTTTTCCTCTAGTCTTTTCACAGAACACAGAATAAAGCCCAGCCAGAGAAGCAAGCAGGCTGGAAAGGAAATACAAGAAATGCAGGAAGAATCAAAACAAAGATTTTGGGGCTCTCCACAGAAAATTAAATGGTCCAAGAATGCTGTTTCAGTGAAAGATGCATCCAAGACTGAAACTGATGGAGAGATCCTCTTGCCGACCAGGAGGATCAGAAGACATGTCCCAACTCAGAATAAAATTCAGTCTTCATTTTGAAAAAGGAAACCCGACCAACAAAGAAAAAAAAACAAAAAAAACCCCCAAAAATCCATCACCTGTGCCCATGTTCCTAAAAAGCCGTTTTAACAAAAGGATATAAATCCACTTGAAGCTTTCAAAGCTGTGATGTATCTTAATTTTACTTAACATATTTGAAAAATGAAAATGGAAGGTCATCATCCATCATGAAATGATATCGTCACTGGTCATTGGCTAAGGCAAAATGAAAAGCAATACAAAGCAAAAACATAAGTTTGCACAATATTTATGATGGGTAGGTAATCCATTCTGAACCCATATAAAAGCATTAAGCAGGAATATTGCAGAAAGTGTTCTGATGAGCACAGGTTTTGGCTTGAAAAAGGTTAATTTCCTTCACAGCAGCTGCTAGGGTGCTGTGTATTAGATCTGTGACCAAAACAGGGCTGATAACACAGGGATGTTTTAGCTATTGCTCAAAATGCTTACACGGCATTCAAGGCCTTTTCTGTTTCTCACACTGCTGTGCCAGTGAGGAGGATGGGGGTGCCAAGAAGCTGGGAGGTGACAGAGCCAGGACTAGCTGATCCCACCTGACCAGAGGGGTATCCCATGCCATATGGCATCCTGCCCAGCAGTAAGAGCTGGGGAAAGAGGGAGGAAGGGGAGGATGTTTGGAGTGAATGGCATTTGTCTTCCCAATTGTTACACATGATCAAGTCCTTTTTTCCCAGAGAAGGCTGAACATCTGCAAGCCCATGAACAGCAGTGAATGAATTCCTTATCTTGCTTTACTTGCAAGTACAGCTTTTGCTTTACCTGTGGAACTGTTCTCCCCCATCCTACTTGGGGGCAAAGAGAGCAGCTGCACGGTGCTTAGCTGCCTGCCAGGGCTAACCAACAGCACAGTGTCAGTGGCCCTGGTGCCTGAACTCCTGCAGCAGCTCCCAGCAAACATTACAAAACAGTCTCAGTCCCTTCAGGACAAACAGCACCAAGTACAACCCACCTGAATTTGCAAGACAAAGCTGGGTTGCTGCAGAGAAGAAAGGGGAAGAAGTGATAATAAGAAAGGATACCATCCCTGTAAGAACACAGCTATCCCAAAGGGCAACATTTGTGTGGAAGGAAAAACAACTGCTCTCAACTTCCAAACTCCCTTAACGCTTACAAAGTAGTCACTGTCTTGTTTTCACTGGGCTTACAGGACAGGAGAGAGGCAGTACTTAACTAATTTGAATAACGAAAGATTGCCTAAAAGTCATTCTCTAAAACTTCAGAGAAATTGCCTAACCAGACTATACAAGTTTAAGGAAGAAAACAGCAACTTTAAATGATTGCTATGCAAATTTCTTCAGAAATTCTTCTCATAAGAAATTACTCTTACACTTTTTATTTCCACTAAGGGCTGTGTTTTCACCTTAAAGGAAAATATTTATTTCATAGATAACCTATTTCAGTCAAGCAGGAAACTATGTTCAATTTTAATCAAAATATATGTAAGGAAAAATTCAAGGATGATATCCAAATGTGTGAACTGGATTAGCACGCACATCACACCCACACACAGCACCAACTCAGGTTAAACCTGAGCACCTTCCATCAAGCAATCCTCATCCATGCACTTGCTGATACTTGTAACAATCAACTACATTTAATCACATTTGCTGGCATCCAGGTATTAACTCAGAGCTCTAGAAAGGCAAAAACGTGTCTGTAACTCAAATGTATCCTTCTATCACTCCAGTGATTTTTTTTTCACTGTTCATTCATTTGACAGTTCTTTCCTAAAACTGATGATGTATTTTCAAAATACGAGTCAAACTCAAAGGAACAAACCTCAAAATGGAATAAGTATCCCTGTGCTTCATAGGTAATTACTTAGGAGATTTCTTTGTAGCATTAATGCTTTTATCAATTCTTATTTTTATGGTCAAAATTTTCTCCTAGGTCTGACAGACAAGCAGAATTTTTACAAGATGAAAACAATTGACTTTCCTTGTCTTGTTTGTACAGCATGTCTCATCTGATGAAAACTGAGAACACATGCTTTGTGCATTTGTATTTCTTTCCATTTCAGAATTTAAAGGAACAGATGATTTCATATTCAAGTTCTCATCTCTGCAAATCACATTCAAGTAA
The DNA here is from genome assembly GCA_008694505.1 of Cyanoderma ruficeps. Taxonomy (NCBI): domain Eukaryota; kingdom Metazoa; phylum Chordata; class Aves; order Passeriformes; family Timaliidae; genus Cyanoderma; species Cyanoderma ruficeps. The sequence goes on along the minus strand of VZDJ01007755.1, from coordinate 16,836,626 downwards.
CTAAAAAGTAAAGAGCAATTTTAGTGCATTACTCTACAAAGCTTCCTAAGGAGCTTCATGCAGCCCTGACAACCCACCAAGTGAACATTTAAATGAAGGGTAAGAGGGTGCAGTTCACAAATACTCAGAACAGACTATTCCACCAAACACCAAGGCACGGATTTGGAATGTAATGAATTTTTAGCCTGATCTGAGGTTCAGACTGAAGAGAGTATGATCTCTTTTTTAGGGGAAAGAAATTAAGTCTTTGCCTATCACTTCAAACACATCCACTGTTTTCTGGCACTGCTGGCTTTATGAAGTGCCTTGGAGCATTAGATGCTTTGCTGTTCTCAGCTGAAGTTCTACACTCTGAAGAGACTTGCTTTTTAAGATGTGTGACAGCAAGAAAATCTAAACAGAACCAACTCATCGTTCGACTTAGATGTACTTGTACAAAGTGAAGATAATTTTATGTTTGAAAGCTGCCCAGACAACTAGATGATGTGTAGCAGGAAAAAGAACGGTGCAAGTGCAGCAACTAAGTATTTCTTGTACAAACAGAATTTGTGTTATTTTACTTCTGTTAGTCAAATAGCCTTAAAGCTTGTTAAAGATTATATTACTTAGGAAAAAAAGAAAACAAATCTTATTCATTATAGTAATCATATGGGAGAAGAAGGAAGCTAAGATACATCTTTAAGGATTAAATACAAAAAACCCGAAATATATTGTGAAAAACAAAGCACAGTTTTATCATAACACCTCTCTAAATATAGCTCAGGGACCAAAAAGATTAGAATACATAGACAATACTATAACATTCCAGACTCTGAGCCTCAGATATCATAAAAAAACTTAAAAGGACAACTGTCAAACTTACATAAAAAACCTAGGGAAATTCAGTAGCAAACAAGCAGGAAAAGAAAGACTTGAATTATGTGACTAGCCAAATAAACAATTAGTTTTTCTGCTTTGGTTACAAAAAGAAAAAAGGATTCCGTACCTACATTAAGATGGACTGGCTTGACAAATCTCCAAAAGAAATAGATGTCACACTGGAGAGCCCAAAACGGCATCTTTCAGGCATTTAGGTTTTTTTTAAAAGTGTAACAAAGTGCTAATTAAATGTGTCTCTTGCTAAGAATAAAAGCTTCCCAACTTTGCTCAAGGTAAAGAACAATGAAACTGCTTCTCTTAATACAACATGCCAGAAACTTGAAATAAAAATGATTTCTAGCTATTAACTATAATTTTTTAGACACTATAAATGCTAATTTAAGTGATTTGACCTTGCGTAGTTAGACTGCTTTCCATATACGAGAAATTTCAACCTCAGCAGTTTTTAAACCATATTATTAATTTCTCTGTTCTCACAGGATCATTATGGAACTACATAAACACCTTTGAAAATAATTACTACTAATAATAGAAAAATAAGCCCAGCCATCCAGAATCCACATTTTAAAAATCCACCACGGTTTTGCAAGCAAAACTATTAATTACAAGAAGTACTTTATTTTATTATATGCATTTAATCCCAAATCTTCTGAGTATTTGTAGAAGGAAAGCCTAGTAATTTAAAAGTTAATTTAGCCACTTTTCACCTCTAGAAGCTGGCACAAACTATTCTAAACATAACTATGTCTCATCTCCACTGTAACCAAGGTCAAGGACAGTATTTTACAAAGTGGCTTAACTACTATTTGGGTTCCTCTACATGTCTTGACAAAAGAGCAGTTTTCCCTAAGGGAAAAGAATAACAGACCATTAGCTTACCTAATGTTGTCTTGGAAAACTGAAATACAGGCATTATTAAAATGCCCTTTCCACACAATAAAAAGCCTACTCTGAACTCAGTGAAATCAAAGTGAATTAGATTTATCTGAAGTGCTGAAACATGTAAGATATTGTGAAGCTGTTACTTTCACATTTAGAAATTAAATCCTCACTTGCATTTTCCAAAAACACCAGTAGAAAACCACAAACTAAGTCTCTCCCATTCTTCCTCATTCTCCCCACTGTTCCTCATCAATGAACCTTAAAAGTTATTTACCAAGCAAAATTTTAATTATTGTATACCTGAAGAAAAGATCTCTCTCCTAATTCTAGCTGAATACAAAGATACTACCAGCATAATCAGTAATTCTCAAAAAATCTCTTTCTATAATAAAGACTGCAGTGAGCTACACAAGCCCTCTTCAGTAGCCAAGCAGGAAGCAGTTCTGTATTTCTTCTTGTCAAAGATCCTAGCAACTTTTCAGCCAAGTTCTATTACTGTATGAGTAAAAATTAAGTTAGTTTCACAGAAACGAAAAGGGATATTCTTATAGTCCTTTTAATGTAGCTAAGATATTTAATCATTAATTTTAATTCTGTTGGTAAAATGGATTTCAAAGAGGCAGTAACTGAAATACTTCTTAAATGTTAGATACAGTTCAGTAATCCTGTGGCTGGGCATCCACATGCCCAGACAACAAGAGGATATATTTATCACTTTAGTTCTTAGAAGCTCTGATTTTAAAATACTTCAGTATGGATATAACACCATGTTCAGAATTCATTTGCATCTATTTCAGTTACTATTTTCACATGTATAATCCATGTATTACATGAAAAAAGAATAACTTAGTAACATCTCTAGTTATATATGTTAGAGGTATAATTTCATATGAAAACTCCTCTCTTCCTAATGGCCTGGATTCCTCTCCCTCTCCAGCCTTTCATTTCTCAACGATTATCTGCCATCTGCATTATTGAAAACACAAACCAAAACACAACCAAAAACTCCAACTGCCTCACAATCAAATTTTGTGATTCTACAAGACAACAAAACAACTGTGTCACTCCTCATTTTGCATTTTCTTGTTACCTGTATTTTGTAGCTAATAGCCAAAAGGGTAAGGAATAAATAAACCAACTAGTAGTGTTGCTTAAATATTATGGTAAAAATAAGTTCATGCACTAGGAAATCTTTAAGCTGGTCCCAGAACAATGGACACTTCATGCATGTAATGACACAGGAACAAATCTCTTGATATTAATTCTGTACACAATTTACCAGATGCACCTCCCTCTATAATTCTGAAATTTTAAGAAACTGAGAATTTATACATAAATAAAGGCATATTCAGTCTATTTTCAATGAATAGCCATTCCAGTTAAAAATTGCAGAAATTTATTTTAACCAGAAACATTAAACATTAAGACTTGTTGACACCATTTTCCCATCAACACTGAATGGCAATCTAGTACAGGTTCTACTTTTACAAGTTATTTCCAATGGTGATAAGTAGTATGTATAAGTAATGATTTTTAGACAAGCTCATTAAAACACAGCACTGCAAATTCAGAGATGATTTCTTCAAGAAACTATAAGCCCCACTAAAAGGGTATTACTTACTGTGATCAGCTGCTTATCACCATCTTTTCCTGCCTCTTTTAGCTTCTGAATATGCTCCTCAGACGATGGCAAGTTACTGCATTTTGATGCTAATGAAGGATTTGACAATGGAGCCCTTGAAATACAAATATATTTCATGTTAAAAATAGAACTGCTTATACACGTCATGCTAGATACTCAAAACGTTGTGATTAGTACAAACTTTACCAAGATGCAAATCCAAATTAACCACATAAAACACAGTCCTGCATATTTTAATGTGCAATTCAAATGGAAAAATAAGGAAATAAAAGGATTAAACAAAAAACAGACTTTGTAACTCGCCTAATTAAAAGATATTTCTGGTTTATTTAAAAAAAAATATTGCCAAGTGGGTAGGTTAGTCTCAACCATTAACACCACCACCTAAAAGAGCATGATTTGCTCTTTCAGAGCATGATTTGCCTAATGCTATGTATTTCCAAAGTAAGATTTAGGTATCATACATCAAACTGCTAAAGCAGACCTTGTAAATATATTCTCACAAATCTAAGTCAGATGTCAAATCCCTAAAATTAAAACTTATTCTCTTTAAACAGGTGGCAGTGAAGGGAGGAAGACCCAAGGAATAAATGCATCAGTACCACTGCAATCTTACACAGTTTAAACCTCCCCTTGTCACAGCGGAAAGGAACACTGGAAAATACAATAATCTATCACCAAAATCATTCTATGAACTTGCTCCTATATTCAGGGGAAAAAATATGATACTTATTCCAGGTCTGGATAAAATTCATGGAGATTGCCGAAGCAAAACACGCACAAAAGCACACATACTTCAACAAGGTATCTATATATTTTTGTGTTTCTGAGCAAATTTAATTGTGGCACCTCCTGTAGCACAGGCAGCAGGCCAATCCAGTGATCTTTTTAAAAAATTAACTACTGCCAGAAATTTTTAAAATAGAATTTTTGTGCTGAATCAGGGGTAATTTTTTTATTCCCTTCATGTGCCCTAAAATTTGCCTTGTGTAGCTACTTCGAGGTTTGCCTTTTCCTGCTGCAACCTTATCCTACAAAGCCCTAAGGAGAACCACACTGTAGATATGCCCACGGATGACAGATTAATCTGTGTTATGGCAGGAGTACCACAGAAAGAATGACGTAAATCTTGAATATCATGTAGAAAGCAGGGAAAGAAAGATCTCAGAATTAAAATATATATCCAGGTAATAGTCAAGCAATATGAGCTTGTTCAGGTAATAAAAAGTAATAAATTTAAGTAGATACCACAAACCTGTCTTGCAGTTGAGAATAAAAATATGAAGAATCAAAGTCATTGCAATGCTTATCAATACATTTTAAACCACTCATTTAACTGGTTTGCATCTATCTTTACCAACCATCTTCTGGGAAGTTCCATAGTAGTAGAGTTTTTCAACATGTACAAAAGGGTTGGTCAGTAAGAATTGTTAATCTGGCCTCAGAGAGATTACTGAAAATTACCTGAAACATTTCTTCTTGTCCCCATTATGGATATAGAAAACAGCAACAGCACACAGGCCACTGCTGCTGCTCAAGGTATCAGGTACAAAGAAATTTTTGTCTTTAGCTTGTAACTGGCTAAAACCAGAGCTTATGTCAGAACTGCCAAAAAACTGTAACAGTCAATGTGACCAAGGCTAAAATGCAAACCTGAACTGTAAGACAAACTCAGTACTAAGAACTTTTTCTTTTTTATATGGCTGCTGATACCTTTCATAGCAATCACAAAATTCCGAATTAAATCCCCTCCTCCCCACCTAAAAAAAATTTCACATGTACAAGACTCCCAGAGTACAAGGAGTAAAAAAACCTCCCCTAGACATAAGTGAAGTAATCCAGTGCATGATAATAATGTGGCAAATCCTTCCCCTACTCTCTGGTTCTCATCTGATTTGAGGAAGAGACCAGTATAAATGTTTTTCCAACTCTGTTAAATAATACTTCTTGAAATGAATGTGCAGCTACAAATATCTTAATTATTTTCTTAGCAAAGCAAAAATATCCCTTAACAATGGGATAAAATGAAAGTCTGTTTTTACAAAGGACAAGTCATTTATTTGAAACTGAGTCTGGAAGACAACTGGGTTATAATAAATTCCCTCATAATTGTATTTATGCAAGATTACTGCAATTTCATAATGTACTAAATACTATACCTGTTCTCAGATTCAGAAGTTTGACTGGTAAGTGAAGTTTGCATCAACTGCGTGGGAGCCAAATCTACAATTAAAATTAATCAAAGATTTTAACTTCATTATAAAGTTCTTACTTGCAAAGGAAATTTGAGTTACACAAACAGTGATTTTCAGAAAAAACCACATTCAAAACAATTCTGCAATCTATTCACGAACAATAAAAATATTCAAGTTTGAGGCAGTATTTGCATGTTTCTCCAAGTATACTTCAAAAAAAAGTGGTTTTCTCCAACATTTTGACAGCAGTTCTGCAGAACAGTTTTCCAGAAGCTAAGTAAGGCCAGCAGTAAACTACATAAGAGTTTAAATATGTTTATACTGACATACATGTAAGTAGCTGTCTATATTTTATTAAAATCATAAATGTACAGTATGCCCTTATCTGAGGCATGTTCTACAGCACTTAAGGAAAAGAAACAATCAAAAACAGCAAAAGAAGGAAAATATTTTTTTTTTAATTCTGTAACAGAAATTAAAAGTAGTTACCCTTCAAAAGTATCCTACAATGGCAGGAAAAAACTCCAGCTGTTTAGTAAAGCTAAATAATAAAATGGTGCACTCAAACTAAGGTTCAGATTAAAAAAACCCATTAAAACAAACCCCTCACCACTAAGAGTAGAAAAAAAAATTAATGAAGAGACTGGTTAGCGATCCAGTATTTCTTATTCAAATGTACTTCAGTCAAAATATCCACATCACGCTCATCAAAAGCTTTGACAAACTGCATTCTCATGCTGATAAATGAAGACTAGGTAATAAAAACAGGAGACTGATTACTCGATTAATAATTTGGTTATAACAAAGTAGAAAAATTTAGAAGGAAGAAATGCAGATACTTGTTCAAACGAAACAGAGCAGAGAATTAACAAAAACCAAGCCAAGAGAAGAAGTCAACTGAAATATGGAAGTTTTACTGCTTTATTACATGGAAAATGAAAGAATTTGGTTGGGTTTCCCCTCTTTCCCTCCCCACAGCCCAGAGAAAAAAGTACATTTCAGCGCTACTCAAGGGGCCCTGGGTGTGACACAAAGCAATATAAAACCCCCTGGTCAACAGTTCCAACTCCCAAAGTTTAGTTCTGTGCCAGCTATGCCTTCCTCTGTGAAACATTCCTCTTAAAGGGAGACTTACCCTTCCCACAGAATTCATCAAACCAAGTGGAAAAATCAGTAGTAGACAGTTACCTTGAGGTTCACTTTCTCTGGGTTCTTTTTTTAATTGTTTTGGTGGTCTTGGAGCTGTAACACACTTTACTGGAGAATTTTCTGGACTTGATTCCAAATGTAATCGAAAGTTCTAAGCAAAACAGAAAACATTAAATTAAAAAATTTCCAAATCATTCAATGTCTTTAACCTATTAACAAAACCACTAAATGAACTAAGCATTAACATTTTGAATGCAGCACCAGCTTTATGCTAATTTAAGCAGACAAGATGCAACTGATTAGCTAATCCATTCTGAAGTTTGTAGTATTAATTTCGAAAAAAATCTTTTTCATTTTATATATAAGCTTGTAAAATATTTCCTATAGAACACAGTTGTCCTTAAAATCCTATATTTTAGTAGAAACTCATTCAGACAAGGAAATGAGAGGAAAACAAGTGTTCTAATACACCTCTACAAAACAAAACAGCTACGGAAGCTGAAGCCACGAAGAAGTGTCCATATGAATCCGTACAACCTTTGGCTCCAGCACAAAATTTTACTGATCAACATTTAGTTACCAACAGAATCTAGGAGGGTGGAATCAGTTAATTTTTCAGCTTACTATCACCCATCTATGACAACATAGCAGTAAATCTCTAATACATTTGAAAACTTTAAGTTACTGTAAAAGAAAGTCATTGTTAAAACAATTCTGAGCATGGGATTCTCAGAAAACAGAATAGGTTTAGAACACCCTCCCACTATACACCATAATTAAAACAACTTACCTCATCTGGTCTTGGCTCACACAAACGTTTTGTCAAGTTGGGCAACAAACCATTTTCTGCACCTTTCCTTGTGGGCTGTTTTGTTTCTAATGTCACTTCTTTAGCTTCAGCTCTTTCAGATGAAGGATCTGATTTCTCCTGCGCACAAGTTGTACTTTCATTCTCAAACAGCCTCGCTGACGGCTTGCCTTGCGCCTTTGAAAGCTCTGCCTCTGCAGCCATTTGACTCGCCTCTGAAACTTCAGGGAAATCTTTTAAAAAAGGAAGCTTGGGGACATTTGGAGAATTTGCGTTACTTTGCTTCACATTACTAGCTTTCAGCAATTTAATTTTGGTCCATTTAGAGTTTTTGTTTGAGGAGTTATTTCTACCATTCAGAGTGCATTTGACAGGCATTGCTTTTTTGCTAGGGAAAAACCGTTTGCACTGAGTGCTTTGACTGGGCTCTTTCTGAGTAAGCATTTCACTTCGCTGTAACTGTGTGTCATCATGCTTTTCTTCTGCTTTGCTATCCTCTGCACTAGGGGAATCTTTTTTCACTTCTACCGTATCTGACTCAATCTCACCTGCAATTTCTTCACAAAGTTCAAGGATGCTCACCCTTTTGGATTTTGCATCATTCTCTGGTTGATCAGCCACATTTGTCTCACTTACAGATGGCTGTGAAGTATTTTTTGGTTTTGCACTGGGTTTTATGTTCTGATGGGTTTGTTGCTTTTCCTTAGATGCTGTACAATTTGGCTTAAGAGAATCGGTTTCCGCTTTCTTTGTGTTGCTGGAATTAGGAGATACAGGGCCCGCTGGATCTTTCTTGACTTCCCCAAGACTGTCATCAGGACACGATGAGGACCCTTGGAGATTGTGTTGAAAGCTACTGGAATTATCCTTTTTACTGTCTGCTTTACACTTTTTCTCTTTCAGAGAGCTGGTCACTTCTGCATGTACTTCTTTATCCTTCTTTGTATTGTTTGGCTTTATCTTTCTGTTTTTCTGTTCCGTTTTCCCTCCAGCAGATTTCAGTGGTTTTGCTGCAACACTGTGAGCGTGTTTCTTTGCCTGGCTACTCTGCTTAACTTCTGAAAGTTTTTCTTCTTTAACTTCTCTGCTGCGCAGGGACCTTGCTGGAACATGCACATGTGTTAACTGCTGCAGTCTCTGTGATCTCCTCGTTACTGGCTCGTTTGGAGCAATTAAGCATTTTGACTTAGGAATTTCTTGCGCAGATTTTTTCTGGCATACCTCCTTATTTTTTGCAGATTTAGGCTGCTGCTGTTGGACTGTTTTGCCAGATGTTGTTTTATTATTTGAGTTGAGTGCTGAGGATCTTGTAGTCATGCGTGTTCCTACTTCAGGTTCATTGGTGCTATCACTGAAAGATTCAAATGATACTTTTTTCAGCATCCAGAAAGTAGAATCTGTCATAAGATTCTTTTCATTCCTCCTCTGCCTCTTTCTTTTCTTTTTTAAAACACTAGTCCTTATACTCTCAATATTTTTGGAAGAATTTGCTCTAGAATTTTTCCAAACAGGTGTTCACTTCCACCTAGTTACTCTTAAGTGTTGTATTTAACGTTTTTATGCATGGCAAGGCTGAACTATGAACCCCAGATGAATGCTTTGTAACATCTCTGGCACTTTTTAATCACTGACATTTGTGACTTTCAAATGAAGTATGAGATAGATAGATAGANAGATAGATAGATAGATAGATAGATAGATAATATTAGATTTATTTTTGCTTCAGAAACTTTTTTGAAGGAGGTCTTTCTGGATTTCAAAACACTTACATGATTCTAGAGAAAAATCATGAAGCAGACAGCATACATAACAATTTAAATATTGTCTCCCTTCTAGCATTATTTAACTATTTAGCTGTATCTTTAACTCAGATACCCTCTGCTTAGATTGTTTCTGAGTTAATGTAGTCTATCAAGAAACCACAGAATTATGTATTTTTTTTTGGTCACTGACCTGTTTGGTTTGACAGAGGTTTTGAGTACAGTTTTCTCTTGCACTGCACACTGACTGGGTTTTGATTTATTTGAGCCATGTTTTGTATCTGACACTTCTTTTTCCTTCTTTGACAAAGACGGTTTGCTGTTCTTGTCCAGCTTTGGACGTTTAGCAGAAGGTTCTACTAAGGTAGACTTCCTTTTCTGAGCTGCCATTTCTGTAAAAAACCAAGCAATTCAGCTCTTAGACTCTTTGTCAAATATCATAACTTTTCACTTTCATATATTTACTTTTCCTTGTACAGCCAGATCATGCTGTGATCAGAAGGAAAATCATTAAAGCAATCTCAAATCAAATGACACTCATTTACTTACAGGTTTTTACAACAGGCAATCGATGTTCAGGCCAAAGTAACTTATCAAGGTGTGACAAGAGCATTCCTTATGCATATGCTTACAAACAGGATGTTTCATGCCACCTATGAAGAACAGAAAATGTTCATGCAGTAAACACTTCATAACTTCCTACTCAAGACTCTGAATTCCCACCCTCTTCCATCCCCTCAAACAATGCTTAGCTTTAGAGTTCCACTGCTAAGAAACAAAAAACAACAAATCAAAAAACAACAGATCAATTTTGGTTTTTATCTCCATATCCACCAGTTTTTGGTACTTTGCTGTCTCAAGCACTACCCTTTCACCCATTGAAAGGTGGTAAGTAACAGTACAATTCCAAAGGAAGTTTGTCAGCTTTTCACCTTTTTCTAGAAAATAGTGCACTGCCCTGTCAGAGCTAGCAAAAAACATGGGACTACTGTCAATCCTGTGCTTCACAGCAACAGGGAATAAATCCATTAGACACAGTTACCAAGTTTTGTGGCTGCTACAACAGAACTTCACAGACATCAGCAACCTACAACTGTCCCTTCTAATATGACTTAAGCTACAAATCAGAGCTAGAAAGCCTAGAAAGCAGCATTATTAGAGACATCTGCCTTGGGCAGTTAAAGACAATGTCTTCATGAGAACTGAAATGATGTTAATGATGCAGAAGTTACTCTGCATCAGAGTCCGAAAGCTAACAGAGATTCTTGATAAAAAAACCTTCACAGATTTGGCTGATCATCCTTTTATATACATTTCTGACTTGTGAAACTTTTCAGTTCCCTTATTCAGAGACAATGTTATTGTATTACAGCACAGACAATAATTGTTCAATAAAGTTTCACTACTAACTTTATTGAAATTAAGTTTATTGGAAGACTCAGGGATCAGAACTTCCGCATCACCTTTTTCAATCAAGAATTACCTATTAATTTTTGTAACTGACAGATTTACAGATTATAAACAGATTTCTATAAAACTATATTGCTTTTCAAACCTTAACTGATCTGATGTTAAATATGACACATTTTTAGGGTGAAACAGGAACAAGTCACTGGTTCATTACAACCAAAGGATGACTCCCAGTATTGACAAATTAATGTCTTTTCCTAACTATCTGAAAGATACTTATGTTCAGCTTCTTTTAATAATTTATGTGTATGCAAAACAAAAAAGCAAACAACTGTACTTTTTCTTTTCTTCAGACTTGATATTGTCCTTAACCTCATTTTCATTTATCCACTTATGAAAGCATTTCTAACCACGCAAAACTGGTAATTTGGTTAAACAGCTGATTAAAAACTCAGTTTCCAGACACCAGTCCTGTTTTCTGACCTTCTCTTTTAAAGATACATGATAAACAACCCATATCTGAGGTATGTTTTTTTAATTCTACCCAGGGAAGAAATCTCTAAAAGCACTTTTTGTGGTGCTATTTTCATGTCTCTCCCTAAGGAGCAGGGAACATAAATTGTGTGCCTACATTCTAACAGCTCATGAGCTCCATGACACCTCACAAGCCTGCGGGTTTCCACCAGTTAAAGGAAACCCATCAGACATGCAGTATGGTCACTCATCCTGAAAATAACAGTCCTAGTTGCTGAATTGGTCTTTGGTCTCTTAGAGCACAACACCGACCCTCAATATTTGAGAATACTATGACACACACTGTATACCCCTGGACCATCTCTGATTTTTTCCAGACATGACACGACACACTTGGCGAAGACAAGTACAAAACAGAAACTACAAAACTCCCCTCACTGGCACTCCTTCTCAGGCAACTAAAAAATACACTCTCCTCCCACAGAGTTCTTGAACAGTAATTTCTCTCCTACTAATACTTTGTAAAACGGAGCAAAGTCTTTTCCAGACACTCCATAACCGGCAGTCTCTGCCCTGGAGAAGTCACCCTCTAGTAAAAGCCGGATTATGGAAGACACAGAATTGCAGGAACAAACTAGAACACGAGTAAAGGTTTGGTACAAGAAGTACAGGGAGAAAAAAAACCGAAAACAAAACAGACCAAACAAAAACCTCAAACCCAAAACCCCCAAACCAACAAACGAACAAAAAACAGAAACGCGAGCCCCACAGCTTCCAGTCCTTAGAGCACGGGCTGAGGCTGGTTGCGCACCAGATGGGCAGGGCGCGGGGGTCTCGAACCTGAGCCGTCCCGGCTGAGGGCCACGGCAGCGCCGGGCAGCCCCTACGGCACAACTNGGTGACAGCCCTCCTGGGGCAGGGCCTGGCGGGGGGATCCCGCTCCCGGCCGGGAGCTCCCGCGGCCAGAGCCGCCGGGGGCAGGGCGGGAGTGCCGGGATGAGGCCGGGCGCCCGCCGCGGCTCCCGCTCGCGACAGGGCACGGCCGGCCCGTTCCCCCCGCGACAGCGGCGGGCAGGCCCGGGGAGGAGCCGCCGCCGGGCTCTCGGCCCCCGGGCGGGGGCGCGGGGGGTAGCGGGCACGGGGCAGCCCGGGATGACGGGACCCGCCGGGACACGGGTGGGGCGAGGGGAATGTGGGGGAGAGCAACTTCTTCAGCCCCCCCTCCCCCGGTCTGCCGGCGGCGGCCGCTTACCTCGCGAGGGTGTCAGCGACGTGCCGGCGCTGGCGGAGGCGGCGAGCCCGAGCCCCGAACCCGCCCACAGCCGGGCACCGCCGCGGCACCGCCCCGTCCCTCCCGCCCACCCCGCCGCGCCCCGCCCCGCCCCGCCCGCCGCCAGCCCAGCCTTCCCCGGCGGGGACGGGACATCTTCCGGCGGGAGTCGGAACCGGGAGGGCGGGAACCGACGTGTTGGCGCATGCGCAGCTGCCTGTGTGAGGGCTTTGCCATATGGGTGCGTTAAGTAAGGAAAGCAGGGACGGTACTAATTAAAACACGCATCTAAGGACTGGAGGGTGTTTACAAGAGCATGTATTGACAGGACAAGGGGGAATGGCTTCAAACGGAGAGCGGGTAGGTTAGGTATTAGGAAGAAATTTTTTAATGCGAGGGGATGAGGTACTGGAACAGGTTGCCCAGAGAAGCTGTGGATGTCTCATCCCTGGAAGTGTTTAAGGCTCGGCTCTGGATGGAGCTCGGAGCAACTTGGTCTAGTAGGAGGTGTCCCTGCCCACAGCAGGGGGGTTGGAACCAGACGATGTTTAGGCTCCCCTTCTGGCGGCGATGTCACCGTGGCTCAGCGCGGTTGCACCGCCGGGCGCCCGGGTGGGTTGTCCGAGCCTCATCTTTTGCCAGAAACAAGGGGGAAAAGCGGCACCACGTTCCATGGAGCCAGTGGGGACGAAGTGACTGCAGTGGCAGCCCATGCTGTGTCAGTGGCTGACACCTCATGGCTGGCAGCCCTAGTAAAATGACAAGAGTCGACTGAAGAGTCACCTGAGAGGGAACCTCATCAATATGCATAAATATCCAAAAGGATAGTGTCGAGAGGATGGAGCCAGGTTCTCCTTGGTGGTTCTAAGCAGTAGGGACAAGAGGCAACGGGCAGAAACTGATGCACAGGAAGCTCCACGTGAACATGAGGAATGACTTTACTGTGTGGGTGACTGTGGACTGGAACACAGAGAGGTTGCCCAGAGAGGTTGTGCAGTCTACCACACTGGAGATATTCAAGAACCATCTGGGCACAATTCTGTGCCATGGGCTCTAGGATAACCCTGCTTGGGCAGGAAGGTTGGGCCAGGTTTGGTCCTTTGCAACCTGGCCTATTCTTTTTTTCTGTGATTCTGAGTCCTATCAAGTTTGTGGTGGGACTTCCAGCAGTGTTTCCTTAGCGTTTGCGGGCCCCTTCTCACAATTATGTTTGCAGACACCTTTGAAATATGTTACTCAGCTGCTGCTCAGCTGTGCAGGTGTGCAGACAGCTGCCAGCCCCCTTGGTACAGGTGTGTCACGGTGTCAGTGTATGTCACTTAGGTGTAAAGCAAGATGGATGCTTGTCTGTGGCTGGGAGATTAAAGAGGGTTCTTGGGTGTAAATAGGTGCTGTGCCGTGTCCACTGCTCTCTCCAGAGCACTGAGTTCACTCCGTGAGCTACCTTTTTGAGTCCATTTGTCCAACTTGTTTTGCTTTTCTAAGTTCAGCAGTAACTCTGAAGGTGCCAGCTAGCTCTTTTGTTCTGTGTATTCTGCACAGTGTTTCACAACTCACTCTATAGCATAACCACCTGTTAGTGATTTTTGCCATGGTCTGGGATATTCAGTCCTTGCTACACTTCTAAAGCATTTATACCTCAGCTAACCTTGTCATGGCTTCTTTGCCTCAGGGTATTTATATGTCTGAGCCTGTTATCTACATTGGCAAGTAAGAGAAGTTCTGAAGAAAAAGCTGAAGATCTGACATCCGCACCACTGATGTGGCAGTCCAGACCAGCTTTTGTCACTATGGATACAGTGACAGCTGGAGTTTGAATATACTGAGTGTGTTCTGGGAGTGTAACTGTGAGTTTGGTTTCCTTCGAAAGGAATCCATTATGCACACTCCAAGACCCTGGATGGTAAGCGGGAGCCATCAGAGGATTCCCTTCAAAAGTGAGCTGCTGATCCTAACTAGAATACTGATGCAGAGGTACCTCATGCAAATCTAGTGTGCTCCATCCATATTACTTTCCTAGGGGTAACCTGAAGTAGGTCCTACCTGAAGTGCACATAAGCATATCAAGATCTTTTACAATTTCTGGTTACAGTTCACTGATCTAAAGGAGACCATGGAAGTATTTTAGTATTTGGTTCTGTAAATATTAATTTTTTAATGCTTGAACTATTTTAAAAAGGGCTATTTTTGTTTTTATAATAAACTTTCTAAGTCTGTTTTATAATCTTCAGAATATTTTAGTGATTTCTATTGTTATCACATTTATGGGATTAATTGTTGGAAATTGCTGTCAAATTTCTCACTAGCATAAATTTGTGTAAGTATCAAGTTCACCTGGAGATACTCTGTTTTGCCTGTAGAGTTTTCTGTCTCTTTGTTAACTGGAACAAGGAACTGTCTTTCCTTGGTAAGTCCTCTTTCTGGACACACTTCATTGAAGCACAGTTTGTACTGGACAAATGGGAATTTTCAGCAGCTGTAGTTTTTTAAAAAAAGCTGATAGGAGGAGATGTTATTTATAACTCCCTGTAGCAGCTCCTCTTTAATGCATGATAATCTGCTGTGACTTTACAATGTGTGCAGCAACATGTGGTCTCCTGCTCTCCTTCAGTAACCGACAGAATATTTTCCAGATGAAGGATACTTTAATCACTAGGCTGCATGTAAATTTCCTGAAAGATCATAAAGGCATTTATTTAAGTTATCTTTATAAACTTAAGATTATGTTTTCCCATGTCTCTTTTTTAGGAACATGAAGCAAGTAAACCTAAATTTTCCTACATCCTTCCATGAAATAGTAATTTGCTGTACAGCAGGAAAATAGTAAAGTAGCAGGCATTCTTATAAAGCATTACATTCCTAAATTTGGAGAAGCTTAATTCACGAGATGGAAGAGTATCGGTAATTTTCCAGTTTTCCACGGAAGGTGGCAGCATCCTGAAGCACTGATGTCAGTGTGAACTCGTTAGCGAATGTCGTCGTTGAAAGAACACAAACTTTACAGAAATTTACTCTCCTTGGAAGTTGTGGTGAATATAAACTGGAGTGTTTGGGCATGAATTGTTGTTGAACTGGGGAACCTGGGGAGGGAGGAGAAACTGCATTCACATAGGTGGAGTATATGAGTAGGACAGATTTCACCCCAAAAGGATTCTTTGTTAATTTAGCCGTGTTTATCTACCAGTGCAGTAATACTGCTGGAGTGCCTCTTGTCTGCAGCTAAGTGAAAAATTACTTGCTTCTAGGTTATGCCTTTTTTCACGGAATAATTCAGCTGATTGCAGCACTCATTGCAGAGAATGTCCTGTTGGGCTACAGCTTTGGGAAATGCCTGTCACCAGAGAGGGGAAGCTTTTCCTATTATTTTCTCTACTTCCTTTGCCCAGTCCCAGCAGTGTTCTCCAGCTCCGTTCCATGCCAGCCTCCATCTAGTACCTGAAGGACCCCCATAGGCAGGCAAATTTAACCTCCTGAGCTAGTAATAAAAAAAAAAAAAGTGGAAAAACTGAATCATATTCTACCAGAGTAAGAAAGGCTGAGGACTGTATGACTGGAATCAGGATAAGAAAAGACAGGGGAGGAGGAAGCGCAAGCCTTCCCCTTTTGGCATGAGAGAGCTGTTAGCATTGACAGCTGCTTGTGCAATCGCAGCCTTAGGGCGGGCTACATAGTTACGGGATTGAGCTGGATCGCAGGATCCCAGCGGTCCTGCCAGCACGCAGATTTTACAGCCCCCTTTGACATGCAAACACACTCCCAGCCCGCCCTGCTGTTTATCAGACATCTCATCTGAGCAAGGAAGTGGTGACAGACGACCAAAAGGCAGGAGCTGCTTAACCTTTCACCGGTAATTAACCTTACGAGCACCGCTAGCGCCTCAGAATGCCTCAGACAGGTGAGGTAAGGCCACACGGGAAGCTCATTTAAACCAGTGGCTTTCTAATCACTACATATACAGAACACTTGCGGAACTGGAGGAGCAGCTGAGATAGCACAGGGCTCCGATTTTCCTCCCTTTAGCAGATTCAAAAAGTCCCTCTATCCTAGGAGGAAGGGAGAAGCTGATTTTTGCATCTCCAGTAGAAGGAATGAGACAGGAAAATGGGATCCTTCAGAGGAAGAGATGTTTGCCAATGAAGAACCACTGTATGGTTGGCAGATTTTTCCTTTCCTTCTGTTGGAATGAAAATTAAACAACAACCCAAACCCAAAAAGCAGCTGATATATTCCACAGCAGATTGGCTGCAGCAGGAGTTACGTAGGGGGACCCAGTATGTATGCTGGAGGTCAGTGGCAAGTCCCCAGGGTGAGTCTCTTGGGTTTTCTTATAGCTCCCTCATTCATTATCTTGAGCATTCCAAGGCTTTTTTTTTGACCAGTTGGCATGCTGGGATGAGAACCTCAATAAGTGGCACAGGTTGAAGTGTGCCCATGTGTTACAGCAATTCGATGACTCAGGGAACAAATGTTTCCTTTTTTTTTTCCTCAGGGTGATGATGCACTGAGCTGAAGCGACCTGGGGAGAAACAGAGTGCAGGGCTAAAACTCTTCTTCCTGGCAGGTGTGAGTCACCGGCATGAGCCAGGTGGCTACAGGAGTCTTAGGTGAAAGAGGCAGTTCCCATCTGAAATTCCTGTACAGATGGCACGTGGGACAACAGGGGTTGGAGAATGCCCTGCCTGCCTGGAGCTTTACTCAGCAATTAGCTGAAAAAGCAAGGGGCCGTGTTCGAAATGGAGGGAGGCAGAATTTGAATAGTTGGTTTTGTTTTGGTGTTTTTCTTTTTGCAGGGAGGCAGGATAAAAAAAATTGGGCTGGGACTTGTCCACTTTGCTTGCATGCTGCATGTGGGTTGTTTGGTTTGGGTTTTTTTCAGGGGAAGAGGGGAACAGGAATAAAAAGGACTGCAGATAGTTACACCTGGAGGGAAGGCTGGTACAGTTGGCTTACAGATATTTGGGTCTGGGACAGAGAGTGGATGTATGTGTGAGTGGTACACAGGGGTCCAGACCATTCCAGAAAAAGGGGAGGAGGCTGTTGTCTGAAACATTTGGGAACTGCGGAGATAAAGTAAACTGCTCCATTCTGTTGATTTGAAGGGCTCAAACAGTTGACTGTTAGATCTCAGCTGGAAATTGCAGCTTGCAGCATGGAGAGGGTAAGAAGCTTCCTGAACCACATCTGAGGAGTAATTTTTGAATGTGGAGCCCTTTTCCAATTTCTGTAATGGTGAGTCTAGGCCTTGGGGTGCCTGCACTCTGTAACAGTCAGCAATTTGGTGTGACACCCAGTGCCACATTGACAGGACCATGTTGACCTGTCTGGAGTCACTGCTGCTTTATTGGCATTTTCTTGACACGAACTCCTGTGGAGTTGTAGACTGTCATCCACAGCTCTTGCTGCTAAGTATTTTAAATAAGTATTTTAAATGGTGCTGTTATGTGTCTTGGTTTCTAAAAAGTGCATTAATTCTTCTGTTCAGTGTGAAATGTATGCCATGGATTAGTTTCTCTGTTATCAAAGAACCATATTTACCGGTTGGAAATTTTCAGATTTTTTTAAGTATATATATATATATATGTGGTTTTTTTTGTTTTTTTTTTCAGGAGTGGACATAAAAAAATTACACCTTAAAGTCTTGGGTTTTATGATCTGGTGCTAAGACAGCTGAGGCCACAAATGGCTCTTAGATGACTGAAGGCCTCACAGAGAAAAAGAACTGTACTATGCATTGACTCCAAGGGAAAAATGAGAAGAGGTGGATGTTCTTGAGCATGTAAGTGATATGTTCTGTCTTGGTCAGGAGGGTTGAACTAGATAATCTCTAGAGAACACCACCAAATTCAACTACTTTGGGATTCTGAACTAGGAAGAAAGGTTTTTTAGGAGGTAGGTGTCTGCAGTGTTTGTGGCTTGGAATTTCATTTTTGTTCTACTCCATCTTTCCAGTGAGAATTAACAGCTTTCTCCCATCTTCAGCATTACATATCCCTGTTGATGCCTGGATACTCAGATCACATGAAAAGCCAAATAAAGACCCTATGAATTCACACTGTTTTGAATAAAGGGCACATTGTGGCTTACTTATAAAACTGTGTGAGAAGTACAAAAATGTTTATGGCACTTGTTTCTAGTTTGTGTGCACCCTGTAAGATCTGAGGTGTCTGCATTTTTTGTTTGTTTCAGAAAATCTGACTGGGAAAGATTGAAGATAACCAATTTTAAATTATGATTGTTACCACCTTGCACACTGTGCTTTTCCCTGATGGGGTGTAAGGACACTGTACATCTGGGGGGGGAACACCAGCTTTACAGACTCTTGCTTCGTGTAGCTTTAAAGATAAATGTCTCATGGAGATCTCTATAGGGATCAAACCTAAATTAAGACAGTGCAATGACACAGAAATTCTGGCATTAATCATATTACTTTTATTTGAACGGTAAGGTGTGATTTAATGGAAGTGATTTTATTTTTATTAATACTTGATGCTGAATTTTGAACAGTACTGTACCTAAACAATTTTACAAACATAACACTAAATATACTGTTTATTGCTCATTGTTTTTGCATGAACATAAAACCTGGAAATGAATACAAGAATAAATAAGGCACCCTACTAATATGCTATTTTTCTGTATTGTCGTAGCATGCACAAAATTTCATTTTGCTTTTACAAGTCATTTTCCTCATTTTTCTTATTAGAGAAAAAAATAAGAGTTCATTATTTAGGCAAGTGCCTGTTTGAAAAGTCAAAACTTGAAAGCACTTTTTAATTTTCTTAATTCAACCGCCTACCTTACAAAACAGCTCTCGTATAGCATGTCCCAATTTCTTTTTCTAAAGACAAAAAGTATTTTTGTTCTTCCTTTGCTGTTACTAGGAAACATGCCTTGCAAGAGGAGTGTTCACGTACTGCTTGAGACAAAAGACCTGACTTGCTTTTTTTAGCTGCATTTTCTTCTTGTACTGACCCCGCTCAAAAGATAAAAATAAAAATGCAGAGGCATCTTTCCTGACTTCTTGTATGTGGCTGGGCCCAAATCAGTGATCAGCAAAAGACAGGAGCTCCACAGATGCTGCTTAAGGGCTTTAAACTTTAGTATGCCCTAAATTAGGGTGTCCCAACAGTTTCAAAATATATTCTGTCCAACTGTCCTTTCTCCTCGAAGGCCCACACTGGCTGTCACTGTGTCAGGGCTCAGGAGAACAGCGATGCCCTGGCCACCCTCACAACTCATAAGCCACTAGGGCAGAAGTCAGTTTGCAGTGGCTTCAGTGATTTGACAACCTACTGCCAAAATGGTGACAAATGATCAAATAAACAAACCAGAGGCACAACTCTGACCTCCATCCCAACTTTCTTTAAACAGTTTGTTCCATTCTTTTCAGAAATTATATGAAACAATAGCAGAGACAAAAGGTTTGAATTTCTTTTTCTTTTTTAATTTAAAGCAGATTATATAATAATTTCCTGATGCTCTAATATTTATTCTTTAAAACTGAAATGTTCTTGCAAGGTAATATAAACATAGCAGGTTCAATCACCGAGTTTATCAGTTATATGATGTATGTGTTACTTACTTATGTGACAACACCCAGCTTTACATAAACTCTGAAATGCAAAGTGTCTTTTAATTACATAAGTCATTACAGTACAGTTTTAAAGGAATCTTTTGGTTATATGTAAACACTATAAATTAGCTCTTTAAAAAATAACCATGTAAGACAAGTATGGCATTGACATAGTTTAAGAAACAATAAACAGCCCTAAATCTGAATACTCTCAGGGCAGAACAGCTAAAGCAGGTATCAATCTAATGCTATGGAATAACATGCTGAAATTTTGACTTCCTTGAATAATCAGTATTTTATTTGATCCCTCCTTTTGTTTTCATATTTTAAGATTTTCACCATCAGTGCTCTAAGGAATGGGCCGACTGGTACTATATGTGACAGGATAATATAAGCTATTTTGAGTGTCGCCATTCTAATAGTAAAAGCCATCTAAATAAAGTCTCCTAAATACATACTGGTTTAAATTAAAATCCTGAGGAATTATAATCTCTCTACTTGATAGTTTTGGTTAAGTGCAATTTGATGTACGCAGAACACTGTTTCATTTAAGGTCATTCTTAGTAAGGCATATTAAAAATAAATATAAAAGTGACAACATAATATTTAGTTTCTTGCTACAAAATCTTAGGCAAAAATATTTTTGCATGTAGTAATGGACTTCATCCATTTGCTGGCTTACAGGAGTTAAAATTTGTGCACTAAGCTTAACTGCCCTTGTCAGAATGTGCCACTGTGCTATGATAGTGGTCCAAAGCTACATGCTAAAGATTTTATTTCCATGCTCAAACACAGCTTGCACAAACTGCTTGAAGACTCTGTCCATGTAAGTGCACTTCCTTGGCCATATTCCTTCCAGAAAACCGATATGGCCTCCGCACGAAGTCAGAACCAAAGCAACGTTTGCATTTTGTTTGGCAGTTTCTACTGGTATAGCTAAAAGGGTGGGAAAAATGTTTTAAGTCCTTAACCTTCTATGAAATGCCAGCCATTGAATAATTTCTCTTGAACATTTCTCATATTATGTATGAATAAATAGGCACAACATTAATATATGCTTAAATGTCTTACAGGGTTTGGAACTACAGATGTATTGAAAGTAGTTTTTCTCTTCATTATTAACTTACCTTACCTGTGAGGTTTTGGTTTTTTTGATGTTTTTTTTTTTTCCTGGCTGCTGTGAAAATTTCAACTTCATTTGTCTTTCACTTACACTGATGGAACAGCACCCATGTTAATGCATATTTAGGATTTGCTATAAATAGTCTAAGTAAAAGGACAATCAGCCCTCTAATTTTCAACTGTTATTGCAGTATTCCACTTTAGAAAAGCTGAGGAACTGGGACCTCAATTGCAATTGTATGAGGCTCCAAGCACAGAACCTTTAATGTGAGGGTCGGTCTGTAAGATAAGATTTGGTCTGGAAGATATCCTGTCAGCTAATATAAAAGATTATCATTATGTCTGGTCTGCCATATGTTTACACCTGCATCGAGCACACTGTGCAAACATACTGGGAGACAATTCTTGCCCTGAGGAGCCCATAATCTAAGATGTGAGGTAAACAGAGAAAGAGGAAGGGGCAAACAACTGTACAAGGACACAGCTGCTCTGTGCCACCCAGGAGATTAGTGGTTCTCTACTGAACAGTGACTGCTAGAAATTATTTTAGAGTGTAGATTATTAGATTGGATAGTACAAGGATTTTTCTTTTGGTGGGTTAGTTTTCCTGATCTGATTAGCACCCTAATCCAGTTCCCCATGTTAATGCCAACATCTGAATACAGCCACAGTCAGATGGAGCCTTCAGTGAGGTGGCCATTTCAGCAATGGCCTACAATTAGCCTGAAGTCATCAGTGAATGACACCTGAGATATGCATTGATCTGGAAATGTGTAGGAGGGAGGCTTCGGTGCCTCCTATTTTGACTTTGCCACACATAGATGTGTGGCTTAATCAATTTCACTACCTGGGCAGTTCCCTCTGTGAAGGAAAATTGAGGTCAGTTAACACAGACTGACACCAGAGAAAGCAGATGACTTTACAAAGGGTACTTGGTGCAATGGGATGACCCTGTTATCGTTTGAACTGGCTGACACAGCAGTGGAGCTTTATTTCAAGACTGCAAACACCACAGATACATAAAAATTAAGTTATTTAGGCAAATTCCTCTGGAGTTTTACGTATGCTAAGTAGACATCTGAATGAGCAGAAATCTCAGCACATTTCAGTAAAGAATGCCTTTCAAACTTTCAGTTTTTAAGTAAGAAACCTTATGAAACGGGGAAAAAATTAAAAATCATACAGATTTTTGATTATTCAGGATTGACAGAAAAAGCAACAGCAAAAGAAAAATGCTTTGTCCAAAGAAGGGAGTAGCAGCAGTTTCACTGTGTCTAAAAAAGGTTATGACAAGAAAATAAAGCTGATTTTAAGTCACATACTGCTCAGCTAAAAATGCCTTTTTGCTACAACACTAAACAGCAAGTCCTTCACAAGATTTATATTACTTCCTCATTTACTTTAAAGTATTTTTGAATCAGATTCGGTTTTGGGGGTGTTCAGTTGTTCACATCCCTATCTGACTGCACTTCCTTCAGAGACACCTTCTACTCATTGCTATTTCTAGGAGTCTGTTCCTTTACCCCTTTATACATTTGCTATCTCAAAGGTCATTATCATTTCATAGTCCCTATCTCTGCATATTACCACCTTCTTCATAGATGTGCTCCTTACATTTGGATGCTGGCAAACTCATAGCTGCGTGCTTGAGCTGCCAGTTTGCCTTCATTTTCAGCAACCAGAATAAGAACACAGACTAGCCCTTTGCTTAGCCAAAAAAGGACCCCCATCCAGAGTAAGTCACAAGAGAACTTGAGTGCAATGACTGTAGTGAACAGCTGTGCAACTTAAAATAGATCAGGGCAGAAGCACTGGACCTGTGGAGCCAGGGGAGCAGTCTGTGCCTCAGAGGTCCCTATCAGCAGTGCCCGGAATGAAACGCTCCGTTCCACTCCAGGGCCTCCACACGGATGCAAAACCAACTGCCTGCAGAGCTGGGGTAGTGTCTGTTGCCAAGGTGTGTTTACAAGCTCCCTGCCCATAAGATGGTGTACCTGACCATGCTCTGGGGGAGCATGGACTGAGCTACAGAGAGCAATGGGGGCTGTCTTGCCAAATATGTGAAGTTCGTTGCTGCTCAGTGCTATCCATTTCTTCCATTCTTTCCCTCCTTTCAAAATTGCAGGCATCTAAGTAGTTTGTAGATTCCAGCATTTACTAAGTGATTCTGATTCTTCACTAGGAGGAAGAAACTGCTTCTTACTGTTTCTTCAAGAAGTCCTTGGCTTTTCCTTTGTTCAGCTGGAAAACTGAAAATATTGTATGCAGGATCTGGGCCTTTTATAGCAGTACTGAGGCCAGACTAAAAAGTCAATATGTAAAAGGCTAGACTGGGGAATAGCACATGCTGAGAACATGAGATGCAGAAAACAATGTGTTATTTCTTGCAATCCAACACATGCATCATTTTCATACTCAGCACGCGCTTGTCTGGAGTTTTGCCTGGGTTAATCTGCTCAGCAATCTCTGATCTGCCTCTCTTGGATTCTGTGGAGGAACACGTTGCCATGTACAAAGAGAGTGGCTGCAATTCATGTCAGCTTCTGCTGACTGCATAGAAATTTGCCACTTATCTGTACCAAGCCATCTGCTCTTCTTCCCTCCAGTAGCTTGTGGTCCATGTTAAACAGAATCCCAGGAGAGATACAGGGGATCAAAACCAAACCCCATGCCTGCTTCAGCCAGTGAATCACACTTCCCACATCCGTTCTGCAGCTGTCTGCCTGGTCACTGAGGGGACTAATAAATAGGCTTCTGTGCAAGGGTATGGGATGGAATATGTGAGGAGAGACAGATTTGACCTCCAAGTATCAGAGATAGGCATGAGAACTCCATCAGTCCTAACGGATTCAGGATCAGCTGCTAAGTGGCCTGAACATAGCTCTTCACCGGCTAAAATGTGCGAAAACATGACAGTCATTCAATTTGGCAGACTGGTGTCAGTGTGTAGGGAGAACATCCCTTCCTCATAAGAAACTGCTGTACAGGGGGATTAAAAGGGAGATCATAATAAATTTCTCCTCTACTGTGCCAACCCAGCTGGGGAAGCCCTTACAGGCCAATCTCACCATGACCTCTGCATGCCTGTCATTAGGAGGTTGCCAGTGTAATCATAGCTCCCAAATCAGTTTGCTGGTGGTCATTCATTCCCAAACTGGTTGGCAATACTGTAGCAGATGCCATGTGCTGCCTGCCTCCACACAGCTACAGTGGCTCTTTCCTAGAAGCCTACCAGTCCTGCAAGAGGATGCTGATTATTTTCCAGGCCTGGTAAGGTGCAAGCCACATGCAGGTCTTTATAAATGTCATCTTCCCCATCCTGAAATTCCCTCTATTTGTCCGTGTAAATCCTCCCCAGCAGAGGTTCTTGCTCTGGAGGTTCTTGGAAGAGAATTGAGTATACTGTGTTGCTCCTCAGTGCCAAAATGCAAATGATGCTTGGCAGTGGTGTGGTACTTTTCTCAAGGCTGTTCCTAGGGACTGTTAGCCATCCAATAAATAAAACCACAATGCAACAGAGTAAATTTTGCAATGTGAAGGGCAGATGAATGGAGCACTGGATGTATGCATTCTAGGAGATAGGATGGCATGCCAAAAGATACCACTGTTCATTTTTGTCCACCTTGTACTTAAATTTCTTTAGGTCAAAATCTGTAATGCTGTTTGATCCAACAAGCACAGACCTGTGATCTGAGATCACAGAACCACAATGTAAATATTTGTGTGCAGAATTACTTAATTCAAAACCAATTTGTTGTACATTCTTTGCCAAAAAGAAGTTAATACTTTCTTAATGTACAAAAGAAAAAACATAAGTCACTGCTGTCAGACACTCCATTTTTTTTTACTTGATTTCTCTCTGTTCCTTAAACTTTTAACCTGTTATCTGTCTGGCCATTCCTTGGCCATTTGGTCTCTCCTGACAACCCCATTCAACTGTGCTCTTTTACATAACAGGATGTAAAGTAACACCTAAGAGCAATTACTCCAAGTTTGGATTCAGGGGGACACAAAAGCTTCAGAGACTTCAATCAAATATATATAACTGAGCTTCAGACATGCACTTATTTGTCGCAGTGGATCAGGAGGCAGCTGGCAAGGTACCTAGCTCCAAGGGCAGGCTTCCAGCTTGGGCACAATGCTCAGCAGCAGCAATTAGCTAAGCATTAGTATAGTAAAATTTAAGTCAGATGCCTAATACACTGCTTGAAGTCTCTTCAGAGAAAAATGCCACTTCAGTTGAGAAGTTAAATGTGACAGTGATAATGAATGCTATCACTCTATCTCCCTGATTTATTTTTCACATTTACAAAATCCAAGGGTTTGACTTGGCTTTATTACGTATTTCCTGAAGCAGTGGCTTGTTTAAATTAGTTATGGTGAGAGAAGTGTCATGCAATGAAGAAAGCATTTGTTTTCATTAGTCAGTATTATGCAATATGAGAATTGCATTCCAGAATTAAACTACAGATACATCAGCTGCCAAGCTCTGTGAACTTTAAACAGCAACGTTAAGGAAGGACTGCAAATTGATTGCTTCTTCATAATACTGGATTGAGATCAAATGGCACATTTTCACAACATATTTAAAAATAACTGCCGGGAAGTACAAAAGGTACCAAAAAGCACAAGAGAAGAAATGAGCAGGTACTAACAAGATAGCATCTGCACTTTTTAAGGGAAGTGTCTCTTTAGGTCTACATTATGTAGTGACAAAGCAGACTTGGTTTTGTATCCCTCAAGCTCTGTTACTGCAAGATAGATGTCCCTGGCTTTATGGAAACTATTTAAACACAAAAGAATTCTGGCACAGCTTTCTCCCTGATGAGTTTTCTAGGCCGGTTTCCCAGCTCTTGGAAACTACGGCTACCTACAACAGAATTGGAAGGTAGCTTAAAAGCTGGTAGGTATTACTGAGAGAGATGAGGCATGAAATAACCAGTCCCCAAAGTCAATAAAAGGCTGGAGTTTGGATGAATGTGAATTTTGTGGCTTTGAATCCATGATACAGCTGTGAGTGGAAACTGCCTATGGTTGCCACAGGCTTCTATGTGTCCACACATAGAAGTTTTTAAGTAAGAAAAAAAATAGCCAGTTGCCAGAATAAAGTCACCTGCAAGAGTAAGACCAGCCCTTTATGTTTGCTAACATAAAACAGCTCAGAGAAGATGTAAAGATGTCAAGATGAATGAACTCCAGTAACTAATAGCTGCAGATATAAATCCCAGGTGGCTAATTGGGGTGCTCTGTGTCTCCTGCCAGCACAATAATTCCCACTGAGGGTGCACAGCACAACTGAAAAAGGAGCTAAGGATAGACAGATATAACAGTCATGCTATTACCTGGAAAGCAACATTGGCCTGGTGGCCCTTTCTGAAGTAAACTTGTGTGCACAAGTACAAGAGTTTACAGCTAACAGCATTAACTCTGTGAACAAGGAATAAATGAATGTCTAACCACCCAAATATCTTCATGAAGAAAGGTTACAGTCAGAGTTTTAAGAGAAGATGGACAGTCATTACAATAGACTCCTAGCACTTCTTGTTTCAGAACCACTGGTGTTCTACCTTGCCCCCCTCTACACTTCAAGACTTCTAAGGCATCCTCACAGTAGTTTAGATACGTAATTTTACACAAACAACCATCCCACTGTTCACCAAGACTTGTGAAGGATTGAGAGATCTACTACAGCTCTACTCTAGGGGACTCAATCTTTGAGTACTCAAACTATGCATCACAGAACTGCTGAAGCTGTAAGAGACCTCTTGAGATCATCTAGTTCAACCCCCTGCTCAAGCAGGGTTACCAAGAGCAGGTTTTCCAGGGCTGTGTCCAGTAAGGTTGTGAGTATTTCAATAGATGGAGACCATACAAATTATACCAGCATTTGACCACTCTCACAGTTAAAAAAAAAAAAAAGA
>VZDJ01007755.1:16785044-16809518 GCA_008694505.1 Cyanoderma ruficeps | reverse complement strand
TTAAAAAAAAAAAAAAAAGAAAAAGAAAAAAAAAGCAAAAGAAGTGTTTTCTTTTGTTCAGATTGAATGTCATAGGGTCAGATCAATAGCTGTCTCTTGAGAGCTAGAGGTAAAAAGAGGTGGAGTATTTGCACTAGCTTTCATCTAGGTAACAAATGTCCCAGTCCCAGTCATAATGGGCGGGAAAGGTTAACAAATCTTTCAGGGACTGAGGCACACTGACTGGTTTACTGCTGTTGTCACTATGCTAAATAGGTAGACCCTACCACAGTTATTACTTAACTTTAGACAGAAACCACAAATTAAGCTAGTGCTAAACAAAGAGGTAAAACCATTGTTCCTCTCTCAGATACTCTGTGAAAGAAACACGGCACAGCAGATGACCTCCCTAGAGTACTGTGGGGAAAGTCATCTCCAGGGTCCTAAGACCCATAAAAATTATCTTCAGAATCACTAGCCTGATTTTATATTTGGACAGAGATTTTAGGGTCACAGCCCATCCATTCTCATTTTCAGACCATTATAAGCTTATAAGAGAACCTATCTGATTTCAAGGGAAAAAAAAATCCCACAGAGGCTAATAAATACAAAGGGACTAACTCTGTTTCAGAAAGCCTTTGAACTGCAAATTTTTAAAGGTGCATACAGTATTCTACTATAATATTGCTATATCTACTCAGATCTTATTTTTTTAAGCCTCCATTTTGGCCAATGTAAGGGATAGGTAGTTTGGCTAATGTAGAGTCACCATTTTTCCCCCTCATATTAGGTGTCCATCACCTCTTTACATTGTTCATGCAAAGCATGGATGCTTTTTGTTCTAGAGAAGAAGAAATCAGACTTTTTCTAGTGCACTGTACTGAAGTGGCCCTTTTCATGTCACATTTGTCTCTAACTGGTCTTTGAACTATAAACAATAATGTGTGTGTATATCTCTGTATGTGTTGAACATCAGCACACAGATAAACAGTACACACACAGAGTCTCTTCCAATTCTCTCATTTCTGCTTGTTGTTCTGATCTGTTTGCCTGCTCACTTTGGTTTCATGACTCATTCTGCAAGAATGTCACTTTGCTTGTAGTGGCAGAAGAAAACTCCTGAAATAAAACTGAAACTTAAGTAAATCAGTTGTATAAACTACATTTTTAAAGGTGTCAGGTGCTCATTGCTGATGACTGTTGGCTCAACCAGCTGTTCATTTTAGTGGTTTTCCTCTACATTAGTTTTTGTTCACCTGCTCTTCTCAGAAGCTATAACCAATATGCAGACCACAGGAACAAGCATATATTTTCGGAATAGTTAGCAACAGGGTTTTGATCTTCAGAGGAAAAGCAAAATGTTCATAATGATCACGTGTTTAGCATGAAACAGAAAGAACATGGAGAACGAAGTTTTCAGCCTGTTACTTAGCTGATATTGATGCTTGTGTGTCTCTCTTCCCTTACTCTAGATTTCGGCCTACATGATTAGATGTAACTGATCTAACTTAGATGGGTTTTTTTACTTTTAATTTACAGGTACTGGAGGTGACACTGAGATCAGCAGATGAGGATTTTATATCATCTCAAACATAAGCAACTCCCAGACATTCTTTGTAGGAACTTAAAGAATGGCAGTTAAAAACCCACTTGCTTCCAGTTTGAATTCTGAATGTCTACATCCAGACATGAGAATCCATGTTCCTTTTTTATGGGTTCTCTTCATACTTGGTGAACAGAAACAGGTGCTTCTGAGAGGGCATTACATCTGGTATCTTCCTTACAGTGAGATAACTCACACCCTAAATGTGCCTATTTCTTTCTTTTGACATAATGCCTAATTATATTTCTGCATATATTTCCGCATTCTCTACTAATCAAGTCTCTCCATCATCATCTGTTTTATATGTGTTTAAATTTAACTGCAAGACTGAGCCCTCCATGGAAGTTTTGATCCTACGTGCAAGTAACATTTAAGCACACTTCTACACATAGGTCTGAGTTTATTCTCAAACCTATGTAGTTTGTCTTAATGACTGCATATACAGATAAATATTTTAAAAAGCTTAAACTTACCATGAGCTGGTGAGAAAACATCATCCACAGAGTTTAGACATAACACTGGAATTCCTACTGATTTCAGCTTGCGACATGGGCTAGCATCTTCATAGTAATCATCAATCGAATGGTAGCCAAACATGACTGAAGTGAACTGCTTATCAAATTCTCTAACAGTTCTAGCCTGAAGTACAGAATTCAAATAGGGAACTATGTCAGCATTTGGAAAACAGCATCCAGCTCAAGCAGAAGTAACATTGTCACATACCTTCATCACAAGATCCATATCAAATAATTTCTCCAACATTTGTCGATGCCTAAAAAGAAGGATAGAAAAACTGGAGGGTTTCTTTTTTTTGTTATGTAAACAAATGTAGAAGTTCTCTGCTTTACAGATACATTTATAGAAGTAACTGTCTAACATGCTTGTTTTTAATTTTCTGTCATATTAAAAATCTGTCTGGAATCCAGCAGCAGAATATTTGTTCATCCATATGTAAGCACATCCAGCAACATGGTAAAAATCTGCATAAGCCATGAGAAAGATGCCAAAGATAAGAGAACTTAATATTTGGGAAGACAAAATAACCCTGATTTTATAAAGCCAATGATGAACTAGCCCTTTCTGTGCTTTTGCAGTCAACACCAACTTAAAACAATTATTATATATGCAAATCTACTCAAAGTCAATATGTGGAAGTCTAAAAATTTTCAGTCCATTTACTTCATCCATAGATACAGAAGTACATTGGGCTTGTTGCGAGTCCCTTGAGCGGCATATAATTTTAGTCACATTGATGACGAACTTTCTTGGAAAGATCCTTTTGATTTCAAAACTTACCAAATAATGCACAAAGAACAACTGGAGTTGTTACAGCATTAATTTTGCCAATATTTTTATACCTGCTGTCGATCTCATGTTAAAATCCTTCCACCTTGCTACATAGTTCAGAAGGCAACTCACCTGCTGATAGAGGATTGTAGACAAGTAGTCAAGTAATAGTTGAAAAGAAGCCAGTTTAGTGGCTTCTCCAGAGATTCTACAGATTCAAAAACATTCCAACCCGCAGAAAAAATTGCAGCTGCCATTAAAGGAGTGTCTCTGCCAGTTTTGCCCAGGTAATTTAAAAGAAGCATGCTACAAATGAAAAACAGAAACATACATACTATCAAACTGTTTGCTTCAATTTAGAGTAAATGTAACAGTCAGCCATGTTTTTGTCTGTTTTTCAATAGTTTCTGGTATGAGTCCCACAGTTGTGCCTAGTACACCTAGAAGGTAGTCACATAATCAACATGTGACTCATGAAGTTTACTTTCTCTACTATCAGAGAGCAACAGGGTGCACTGTGTAGGGTGTGAGTAGGAGTGCATTTAGAAATAGAGATACACTAGTCTTACTTAATTCACTAATGGGAGGGGAAAGTCAAATGATTCTTACTCATGAAACAAGCATTCCCAAGTGTTAGTAACTTTTACCATCTTAGAAGCTCTTGGTCTTCCTGATGTGATAAATCTGACGAGCATACCTGACAAACGCCAACCTGCCCCTGGTAGACCTGCCTCACTGTGAAGAAGTCTTTTGATATTAAGGTAGTGCCATTACCTCACCTCACACGTATGAAAGAACATAGCTCTTCTTTAACACAAAGTATGTGAAGAATGAAGTCTTGGATAATTAATGAAACTAGAGAAACAAAATTATGACCCAAATAGCTCAGGTCTTGTCTTTCTGACCAACTGCAACTTACAGTCTCTACTGCACTTGAGTTGAAAATGGGGAGAGTTCACAAGTTCACCCGTCAAATGTAGAAAAAATAAAACAGCAGGAAGAGAATAAAATAAAAACACTGATGGAAAAGCTCTAAGTCTTACTTTACTGCCTGAGACCATAAAGTTTACAAGAAGCATTTTAATACCAAGTCTTCAACACACACCGCTACAGTTAATTAGTAACAATAAGATAACTCCCTGGAATGCCACACTCTGTACCTTGGGTCATCTACTTCAGGAGACAGCAACCTTTAGCAAAGACATTATGAACCAGCCTTCTATCACAGAGACTTTATCCCTCTGCACTACCTACTACAGCATAAGACAGCAATAAACCAACCAAAATAGGACTTGCAGAAGCAGAAGAAGCACTTCTCTAACAGAATTCACAGAGTATATGTGGTAGAGAAAAGGCTTAGGAATCTTCATGTTACAAAATAAAGTCCCTGTCCACAATAATACCTACTGAAGATAGTAGAACAGGTGCTCTTTCATTTACATTTATATACATTTCATTTACATTAATTCTGTGAATATCTATTTTAATTCTTAACTGGGGCAAATCTGTCTTATATGGATTATCTGACTATTGAGAAAATCCTGAAAAGCAATAGATGATAAAAAACTCCTGTAAGATTAAGACAAGTGGATGATTTTTGCAGTATGTCCCTGGTGAGATCTTTGCTCCTGCTTAATTTTAAACATGCAAAACTCCAATTAATTTTGAAGCATGTAAAGAGTTTTCATGTAGATGATTAGAGACTATTCCAGTGTTCTGTACAATTAAACATATGCTTTCTCGTTTTGGTCCAGGATTTTAAAAACATATTGAAGGGGGAAGATGGAACATCTTGCCTAAAATTGCCCAGTGGTGCTGGTGACATATAAGCAACACAGATTCCCTGTGCCATTGTAACAGACTTTGCCAGTATTTTGGATACCGTAAGTAGATTAAGCTAAGGACAGAAATGACACTAAGGGCTGATGTGGCCTTTTGTACCAGTCACAGAACTGCCAGCTTCTACCACACTTTCAGCCCTTCATAATTTCCAGGCACAGGGAATTGTAGCCACCCCAGCATCAACTCCCACAGCAAGGCACAAGCAGACCAGATTTCTGGAGAGTATTGAGGACAATATTTTGATATACAATCAAGGACTTTAATAGGAAAAATATTCTATGGATCTGCTATTCAAATGTAAGGAAGAACTGCTCAGGTAGAGAAGATGCAGAACAGTCTTGGCCACTGAGATTATTTGATGGCAGATTTTTAAGATGAAAAGTAAGTGGGTAAGGTAAGCAGCAGTATTATGATATTGGAAAGAGTTGGCTTTCATTTGCTCAGGGGTCTGGTTGGCAAGATCTCACATTAGATGGCCCTGATAAGCGAAGGGGACTTAAAGGATAAGCAAACATAAAGATACATTCTGATATGCAGGATGCTGAGCAAGTGGCAGAAGATCACATGGAGGAAAAAAACCCTTCTGACCAATTTCAAGGTGGAAGAGGGGTGGTCTGCCTGGGAGAAATAGTCATTGCCCAAGCATGCAGGGATGCAGTTAGGAAAACTGAAGTTCAGCTGGAGCTGGAACAAGCAAGGGATGTGGAAGATAACAAGGAAAAGGTTTCTGCAGCAAGAAAGGCTTCTGTAAGTCTTCTGGTACAAAAGAAGACTCAGAAGAAACATCCTCAGAACAAACAACGTTCTCTGCTTTTCCCTCACCAGTGAAGCCAGTCATCTCTTCAAAGAATGTAATCGGATCACCTGGGCATGTTTTGATGATAACAGTCACCTTTATTCCCCATATGCCTGGAAATGGCTCCCAGAGGATCTTTCCAAAGAACTGAAGTTAGGCTGACCAGCTTTTTTCCCTCCTGGGACCACTATTCAACAGAACAGGGAACCTAGTGACTAGAGATTTGCAAAAAAGCAGAGAATACCAGTCTTGAACAAATATGTATTATCTCAAAGCTCCTACAAGTCACTGATAGATTAATGTCAATATATAGTAATATAAATTAATATCAATATATATGGGCTATATCTGCCCATCCCCCATAAAATTTATCAGGGAAAAGGGAAGTCTCAGCAAGTTACCTGTGTCTGCAGTATTCCTAAGGAAAATTCTCATCTGCTACAATTATTGTTAAATAATAATCATAGCAGATGAGGAGGCTGCTGGAATATTTCTGCTAGCTTCTAGCAGTGGTTTGTTTTTTTTCCCTAAGAAACTGTGCTATCATTGTCTGTTCTCACTGTGCTTTCTTGGAGAGGAGCCAGGACGCAGCAAGTCTTAATACCACATGCTCTACCAATCCCTACTGGTTTGAACAACAATACTACTTTTGCTTCAGAGCCAGACAGAGCAGATATCCACACCTCTTCCAGCCTAACCTGCCCACACACTGCAGAACACAAACAGAGTGAAGACAAATCTTATTGGCAGAGGTTGCTACGGAACATGGTGTATTAGCTCAAGATCCTATTTTATATCCCTCTGTTCCAAAGACAGCCTCCATAGTTTCCAAAGACTGTATTGCCTACCTGTTTGGCTGTCACTCTGCCTGTCACTGTTTCCTATCTTTCTCCATCCCCCTCCCCCCAGTTTTTAAATGTTAGCTGATTTCAAGCATCCCTGACACAGAGGTAAAAGCCTCAAAGATATGAAGTTTCTAAAAGCCTTCTGCATATTAACTGTTGGAGAGAAACCCAACTTGCTTGCAGTTCAGTAAGTAATGCAAGTATTCCAGAGTAATAATTTACAATCAGGCTACACCAGTCTTATGATCAATTAAGCTGAGACTTGTGTTACACAACCTTACCCTCCCATAGAAACACCTGCTGCCATGAATGGAGCTGAGGGGTGCAAGCTGTGCACATGATGAATAACAGCCTCTAAATCCTCTGTGTTAGCTGCACAGTAAGTCCTTGGTGTCTGTAAGGAGTCAAGAGGGAAAAAAATGCTATCATAAGCTTTTGTATTATCCTTTAAGGACAAAGCAAACTGAACAGTGGATCATTATATAAGAAGATAAACTTAGCATTTATTGTGAAGCTTCCTTAAGTGGCAAATATAAATCCAGAGCATTTCACAAGGAGGTGAAGGAAGGAGTTAAACTTGTTATCATTACAAAAAGAAGAGGTGTCAGGTATGTTCAGTATCTGCAACCTCCAGGTCATTAGACAAAATCTGAACAGAAAACAACATGCTAAACTAGACAGAACTAGATCAGAACTAGATAACTGATATTTTTAAAATACCCCAAGGAAAAGGAAACAGTATAAAGGCCATGGTTTACAGAAAAGGAAGTTATAACAACAATTTTACTATATTCACCCACATTCAAATGCAAAAGAAAGCATTAGATTTCAAGTTCTGTCAGCATTTGCAAACTAACCCATATTTAGATTGTACATGCAACACAACCAAATAAACAGGTAAATAAATTCCCCAGTGTGGTTTACCTAATTTAATAAAGTATTCTATTAACTAAAGTAGTGAAACATATATTATCCATTCCTTATCCATCATTTTTGCCTCTTTAAATCCTGAATTGAGACTTGGAATGACTTCTGCTGGCATCAGATTTGGTAACTGCTTGGGTAAGATTTTGTTAACTTCTCTGCTACTGAAGGATAAGCACAACTTCTGAGTCTCCCCTGCACAGACACCCAGAACAGGCCACATAGTCCAACCTGAGGGACTATCTGGGCAATATGAGGGAGACAAGTCCTTTCAGGCACCATAAGAACCACAGTAACATAAGCTTTTTTTCTAATGCTGCTAGCCAGAGCTCACCTACAGAGAAATAAAGTTTTTAACTTTCGAGTTGCTACTACCATGTTTGTGACCTGGACTTAACTGTAGGACTGAACCGCCAAAATTCAGTGAAATATTAAAACTAAATATAAAAACACAGAACTATGAGTTAATGAAACTTTTCTGTTGCCTGAAGCAATGATGGATTTCAAGGGTGTTTTTTTCTAAATTGCTTTCAGTTAAACTGCCTGGCTATTTGTGGGTGATTTAAACAACATTAAACTAATCACTTAAAACACATTTAACAAGAATATTGAAATGTTGACGTCAAAGATTAAGAAATGGAAAGAAAAGCTAAATCTAGATAATTAAAACTGAAGACATTTTTAATTTCCATTTATGTTGCATTTCCATTTCTCATCTGCATGAATCATTCTTCACTGTTTTACATCCTATTAATTATAATCGGTGTGAATGTGTTTTATTTTAATTAAATTGTCAACTTTACAAGGAAAAATAAATTATTTTCGGTAACTAGGATCTAATGCATTCTAAGTGAAAGTGTATTTGATTAAAGTCTATAAAACTAGAGATACATTTTCCATTTTAAATTCAGTTAATTCCAGACAGTTTAGTGTTAGCTATCTAAGCTTTGTATGAAGATATTTTCAAACACCATCTTAGCTTACAGTGGCTGTGGTCAATATAATACTTGATTATTCCAGGGCAATAATTCACAATAGCTTTCAATAATCAATGAGAACAGTATTCTTTAAATAACTATTATTTGTTGCAAATTTGAATCTATCTTTAAAGTGACTAGAAACAGAACTGCTTACATAACTAATTTCTACTGTGGTGTTTAACTCTCCTTCAGACTCATTAAGTAGGGATTTTATACAAAAATGTTGAAACCTCTTTGCAGAAAATGTGATAATTTCAGCTGGTTTGCTGCACCACAAGAACTTATAAAGCTTAAAGATGTAAATCCGATTACAGTAAAATACACACAATGTATTCGAACAAGGGATCTTTTCTCTAAATGATTCAGAAATTCATCAATAAGGACTTTGTGTGTCACAAAACTGCTTTGTAGATCCATCTCCAGAAGTATGCAGAAAACTACTCTTAACATGGCAATATTTGCATTGAAATGTTTCATCTGATTATGGGAAAACATTCTGAGCTTTTTAAAGTTTGAGACCAGGGGATTAAAAAAATGGAAAACAATACTTAGTATTATGCACATTCATTCCAGCTGCAGAATTGTCAACAGAAGGCATATGAAAAAACAAAGCTTATTCAGCAATATTTCATCATGCCTTGTCCCTAGCTGCAGAAAATGTTTAGCTTCAAGATTTTTTCACCTGAGGAATGGCCAGTTATTTTTAAGCAAACATTATATGTTTGTCCCAAAAAAATGTCCTCTGTAGCTGAGTTTGTGTCATGGTTGCTGAGAAAAATATGAGAACACATTTAACTTTCAGGATATAGATATCCATATAAAGCTGGTTCATTAATTCACTAACATGTAGTACGGATCAGTTTTAATGGCACACCTTTTTAACCAGATCAAAAAAATATTTTAAACTGGGAAGGAAATTACAATGGATTATATTTGGATATGTATGTTAAATCAATGGGAGAATATTGCAATGACTGAGCAGTGATGTGCACATTCTAATTGCTGCACTATTTTTGGAAAGAAAATGTAAGGATTGTTCATTTTAATGCTACATATATTATTAACTGAATAATTTCCTAAAATGAAATGTTAAGAAAAAATTATGAGTTGACCCTCCAGGGTTTCAAAATGAAAAATTAATATTGGCATATGATTGATCTAACAGATGACTGAATTCTCTTCTCTGCATTTTCAGCTCATGCTCTGAGTTTCTCTCATTTAAATCCAGCTGTACAAATAGGCACAAATGGTTTCATAATTACCACTTATAAGTGAGAGATATTTATCTTAGAAGTCATTCTTACCAAAAGCTCCTCACCAGCAATTCCCCGATTGTTAAAAACCACGCATCTAAAAATTGAGACAGTAAATTCAATTGTGCACATTGTTAATTTCACCAAAAGAGATAAGCACACAAAACCAATGAAAATGCATAAAGAAAAATAAGCCACTTCTACGAATAAGTTCAGCACATAAATATTTACAGACCTACAGATCCTAGAGGCTAACCTGTGTGGAGCAAGATTTCTACCAAAATGGAGTTGAGTGAGGCCAGTGGGGCTGTCAGAGCTCTGTGATTTGTCAAGGTCAGATTGCAGGGTGAGAACCCCAAGGTTTAGCTGAAGGTGGTAGAGACATGTCCTGGCTGCACTTTGCCAGGAGCTCTGCCAGTGCAGGGCCCAGCCTAAAGCTGTGCTCTGAAAAAAGAACGTCAGAGATCTATGTGTAGACATCCCTCAAAGCTACATAATTCTATTAAATTGGAAGAAATGAGCCAAATCAAAATGATAATGACAGCTGGATCTAAGTTGCAGGTTCTTGGGAATGTTGTTTTTTTTCATCTGGTACAGCAGAAGTTTCTGGTCTCTCTCGGTTGGTGGGAGTCTCTGAATCTTCTAGGAGTATTACCATGTTTTACGATTCCATACTTTCTCAATAAATATTACTTTTCTATTACTCTTCTACTATCTCACTGAAATAGTTTTATTAAATAATATACATAGTTAGGTGGGTTAAAGGCATGAAAAAATTCTTATTTTGGTATTGTTCTCAAATGTTGCTATTTGAAAACAAAATTAGAGCATTCTCTTGAAATGTGACCTAAAACTCTACTTTTTAATGTTCTACCTTCTTCCCTTAGGGTATGAAATGCAGATATAACTTCCAGGAATACTTTAAAAATTAATAGGAACAAGTTGTTACTATATAACATATATTTTATATATATATAATTAAGAGATAGCCAAATGTAAATAAAATCTAATATATACATATTTGAAGAACTTACTGGAGTCAGCACCAGAAGCCAGTCTGCAAAGACAAAATCTAATATTCCAAATACAGATCCTGGACCAATGACAACTTATTTTAATGTGCAGCAGCAGCAGCAGCAATATGGTTACATAAAGCAGTCTACTCATCTACTAATCCACTTATGTTACCCAGCTCTGACCAGAAGTCTTCAGAATCACACTAAATTACACAGTGACGATGAAGAAGTGACAGACCCCCTCAAACACCATCAGTAACAGTAGGCTAGCTCTCCTTTCTGCACCCAGGAATTTGAGGCTGCTGAATCAAGCAATTTTGGCATTCAGAAGCTGAACTCCTCCAAAGCCTACTGCCAGCAACCCATCCAGACACAAGTCCTGGAGCTGAATACAAACCCTTTCTAGCAAATGTAAAGGTTAACACCTAATATTATATAATAACTTAAGCAGCAGCAGCAAAGCCCTGTGCAGACTTAGCTGGCTTTCATTGCAATCTCTGGGGCACATCTGTAGATATTAAAACAGCCCTTCCAAATGTACTGCCTGTTATATAATTCCACTGTGATTATTATTACTAATAACACTTTCTTACATAAACTACTGTATTCAGACTTCATTTGCCTTAGGAAAGCATCTGATACATATACATATTGATGTTGGATCCCACCAGAAGCAGCAAAAGGAACAGCAATGAAAAACAACAGTACCTGTATCCCAGTGTTTCGCTTTGATGGATCATATGAAGAATGTAGGATTCCTTGCTTGTTCCTGTCAGGCCAGGCAATAACAGGACAGTGGGTCTTGTGCTGGCATCCGGATAATATGAGCTGTCATTATTATCAAACCAATCCAACGAAATCTGTCCTCCATCTGCTGTTTTAATGAGCTCACTGAAAGGTACATTTTAAGACAACACTGATTAGACTGAAAAATACATACACACTTGCAGTTTACAAATTACCAGGTATGAATTCTGCATTTTTCATTATGTTTTAATACTCAAAGTGCCACCTGACTAGGCATGTCTGCATTCAGAAAGAGTTACACCTACAGCTGACAAGAGTTAGAACGGTCAATTTGCGGAGTAATTGCTGTTCAGTAAATGGAGACAGTAAATGAAGACATGCCCTTTCATAAATTGGTGCTGATGTACTGGAAGCTTGTAACTAATGTGATTTTTGGCACGGCTTTGTGTTTTATACAGGCATTTTCGTGTACTGCAGATTTCCTTTGAATCATCTGAGAATCTTTTGATAGCATGCTGGGTAATGTGATCAACATTTATTGCATTTATTTTCCTCTTCAGTCAAAGAAGCAGAGTGTATAATGGATTGTTATGTTTTAAACATGTGGAACACAGACACACACTACTGCATCTTTCACCCCGTATCAAAACAAACTGTGCTAGAAGGCACTCTTATGCAGCATATATCTTAATCATGCAACAAATATTGTAATAACTCCAGAAGCTATGCATGCATTAAACAATGACAAAAAAGTTTCATTCTTTTTTCTAGAAACATACAAATCTTCCCACTTCCTGGAAATTTGAACAGCTAAAGTGCTACTTTACTTTCATAATTTAGAAAAGCAGTTATCCAAATGGAGAAGAGATAGCCAAACATGTAGATAAAAGCTAATATATACATATTTGAATGGTTCAAGGGAGTAGGTGTAGAAACTACCGAAATGTAAGCCTACCTTGCATTTAATCTTTCTCTTGAAATTCTTGGTAGTGACTACTGCAGATTTTAAAGGTGACCAGCCTTGTCAGACTCATTAGCTCAGCTTTGCCCTTTTTCAGTAATGGGAAGTAGATGCAATGCTAGAGAGTACTGCCAACACAATCTAAAATGGTGCAAAATAAGCACTGCCCCATGGAACTATGTTTCTTCTCTCAAAACCCTTGAAATAAAAGTGTACAAGAAGGACTAGAAAAAGTGGGCATGGCCATACCACTGAAATGTTTCCTAGTTACTAAAACTAAGGGAAGCTGCTAAATGCTAAATCTATTCTACCGTGCAAGCAGAGCTGAAACAACTTGTGTTGCATCCAGGTTCCGGCGCATAAAAGTCCTTCTCCTTAGGTCTTGTGCCAAATGCCTCATTTGCCAGACTAAGTCTCATTTCTCTGTGAAAGAGATCAGCTGAGGACAAAAAAAAAAAATAAGGGATTTTTTCCCTCTTAGAATTTAGGCATGAAAGAACACAACATAAACTCCACAGGTAGAAGTTACTCTGAAAATCCCAGAAGTTCTGTATATTCAAAACAAGGCTGAATGTGGCCGTGCCATGGTACAACACGTTGGTACAATGGACAGATACAGTGACTGCAGGACCTTTGCACAATTATGGCATTCGAACATCAGAATATCTGATAAGCCAAGTAATTGTGCTGCCCTACAGAGGGGCCTCAACAGGCTGCAGAAACGGGTTGACAGGAACTTCACAAAGTTCAGTGAAGGGAATTGCAAAGTCCTGTGCCTGGGAAGGAACAACGTCATGTACCAGTAGAGGCTGCCCATCTGGAAAACAGCTTGGCAGAAAAGGACTCGAGGGTCCTCCTGGTGGACACCATCAACATGAGCCAGTAATGCGCTCTTGCAGGAAAGATGGCCAAGAGTCTGGAGGCTGTGGATGCCTAGGAGGAGTATAGCCAGCAGATCGAGGAAGATGATCCTCCCCACTATGCAGCACTGATGAGGCCACACGTGGAGTGCTGAGTCCAGCTCTGGACTCCCCAGTCCAAGGCAGACATGGACATACTGGAGAGAATCCAGCAAAGGGCTGCAAAGATGATGAACAAACTGGAGCCTATCTCCTGTGAGGAAAGGCTGTGACGGCTGGGATTGCTCAGCCTGAAGAAGAAAAAGCTCAGGGGGAACTTAGCAATGTGTTTACATACCTGAAGGAAGAGTGCAAAGAGGATGGAGCCAGGCTCCTTTCAGTGGTGCCCACTGTCACAGCAAGAGGCAATGGGCCCAACCTGAAACATGGCAGGCTCCCCCTGAATATCAGGAAACACACTTTCAATGTGAGAGTGACCAAGCACTGGCACAATTTGCCCAGGGGTATTGTGCAGTCACCATCCTTACAGAAATCCAAAAGCCATTTTGACATGATCTGGGGCAGCTGGCTCTGGGTGACCCTGCTTGAGCAGGGGAGACGGACTGGGTGACCTCCAGAGGTGTTTTATGACCTCATCCACTTTGTAGTCCTATGAACACATAACCACATCAGTTCCTATATTGTCACCCATATTTCATTGGTACAAAACT
Source organism: Cyanoderma ruficeps (assembly GCA_008694505.1). Lineage (NCBI taxonomy): Eukaryota > Metazoa > Chordata > Aves > Passeriformes > Timaliidae > Cyanoderma > Cyanoderma ruficeps. The sequence continues at coordinate 16,795,715 of VZDJ01007755.1, read as the reverse complement.
CTTTGAGCTAAAATAGGGCCATTTGGAAACACTGACTTTTCAAACCTACGTCATACTGAACCCATGATAAAGATAGTTACAAGTCTGTGACAAAGTTGTAAAGGTGGGCATAAAGCAAAACAAACTAAGCACAAACTTGTGGGTTTGACAGGGTGTGTGAGATCAAATCAATCACTTTCCAGAATAAAGGCACTTACTTTCTGTACTGTACTTGGGGTCTAGATGTGATAAAGGGGCGCAGGAGTGTCTGTACCCGACCTTCCCAGCACCAAATCGTGGGATAGTAAGTTTCTGTCACAACAGGGCAATATTCCTCGAGAAAGCGGCAGAAACGGTCATTGCTTGCCACCAGCTGGGGTTTCTAGGAAAAGAGACTACAGTCAGACATGGGCATTCTTATAAAACAAACTAAAAAACAAATGAAGAAATAAAGCTTATTTAAATCCTATCTCAGTGAGCTGATTTCTTTCATATAATCATTTGCAATGCTTTTACCTTTCATGGCACAGAGATAAGTAAATGAAAACCAAACAAAATGCCAAAATGCCCAAGCGAAAACTGAAACCCATTGGGCATAATGGATTACTTACCAATTTGTAATAACATACTGATCTAGCTCGACTTTTATCAGCATTGTATCTTCACTGCCAAATTAAAATCACACTGTTTCTTAGCAGTCAAGAAAGATTTTACCCAGTCCGTTTTCTTGGACCACACAAAAATGACATTTAATTCATGCATGCACTTTGACCGCAGTACCTTTTTTAACCTGGTAGGGACCTCTCCCATCTCATTCTACAGTACACAAGTGCATCGGTTCCCCCTCTCTAATAATGCTCTGTCTGCATACAGACAATTTGCTTTCAGTTTCCATTTGTATACCAATTAACTTAGAAAAGTCCAGGTATACCAAACATCTCAGGTTTTAGCAATCACACTTCTTATACCTCTCTGTCACAATAACTCCCCAACATACAAGCATTAGTGGGACAATAACAGATACTTTGAGGAAAACCATTCCACATAAACAGGTGTAATAGCACATCCTCCCTTCGTTTTTCTCCTCTGACCAGAATCAAGTACCCTCTTCTCTATGAAGAGGAAGGCTATGTTCCCAGCGGTTCTCTCAAGGACTGTGGCAACACTCAGGTTCTCAAGGGTCAAAACCCTTTTGATATGCGTATTTTCAGTTGATTACGCATTCAACGAGGCGCTCTCACCACGGGGCCACTTCAGATCTCATCAGGCTCACCGTATCCAAGTAATTTGCTATTGCCTAATTTATCTGTAAAACTGCTGCTGATGAGGAGATGCCCAAGAGTGCTCTAGCCCCCAGGACGCTGCCATAGTGCCTCCAGAGGTACTTAGGATGGTACCGACAGGGACACAAGGGCAGCAAAACTACTTTATCACCTGCCCTGCTAGTGAACCAAGTAGGTCGGGTTTGTGTTGCGGAGGGCAGTCTCCTAACCTCCCTTTCCAAACCGTGGCATCCGGCCAAGCTCTCCAACTGGTACAACTGCATTTCGGGGACTGCCGAGACCGCAGCCCCTTCCCCTCCCAGACCGAGCACGACCAGGGGAGCCCTCCCTCACCGCAGGCCGGCGGCCTCCGGGGGTCACCGGCGGCCCCCGCGGAAGACGCAGCCCCGGCGGGCGGGGGAGGCTGCGCTGCCGGGCCCGTGTGGGGTTCGAGCGGGGTTTCGGCCGGCCGGGACCCTGGGGCGGCACCGCCAGGGGACGGACGAGGGATGTGAGGACAAGGCGGTCGTAGAGCCCTGCCCCCCAGCCATTCCAGGTGCGATCCCCTCGCCTACGGGCGGTGGGTCGCGATGACCTTCGGGACTGTCCCCATCGGCGGGACACCTGCGGAGCCCGCCCGCCCCGCCGCCCTCCCGCTCACCTTGGCGATGCTGTTGAGGTAGTAGCAGGCGTAGGCGACGCCGAAACCCAGTACCAGGGACAAGCCCACGCCGGAGCCGAAGAACCCCACGCGGACCTGGTTCTCCAGGTAGAGGGAGAGCTCCCTGGTCAGCACCTGCCAGTCCATCGCACACGGGGGTCGGCACGGCAGGACACCACACCCCGGCTGCCGCGGGCGAGCCCACCCCAGCGCCGAGGGAGGAGGAGGAAAGGGAGAAGGAGGAGCTGGCGCCCGCCTCCCGCTGCCGCTGCCCGCGGCCCGCTCCGCGCTACAGCGCCGCCCCGGGACCACCCCCGCGCTGCCGCCAGGGCCTGCCGCCGGCTTGGAGGGGCCGGGGCCGGGCTGGGTCGCAGCCCGGCCCGCGGGGGACTCAGTCCTGGGCGGTCCTGAGGGCCTCGGCCGCCGCCGTCAGCGCCGGCTCCTCCGCGGCAGTGCTGCCGGCATCGGCCACCCCACGGCAGGTGACATCTCGGTGCTCCTTCCGTGTCACCTTGCCCCGCCGCTTTGCCGGCAGGGCGTGTGGGGGTCAGATAGGAAAGGGACCCGTCCAAAATCGTAAGGAGCAGCTGATGCAGCCGTGTGGAAACTCAGTCCGACAGGGAAGAGGGAACATGGGCTTCCAAATGCAGCAGTGTTTAATCAGCGATCTCTCTCTAAATGTCTTACGTGGGACAGAAGTGTGCTACTGCTCTTCCACTTATCACTGCTGTTACAAGGCATTAGTGAAGACCAGAGAGGAGTAGAGGCATCTCTTAATTCCCAAGAGAATTTCGGCCCGCTCCCTTTCAGCTATGTGTGTGGGTTGTTGCTTGGAGGCCGTCGTGTTTGCTAACTCAGATGCTCCCCCCTTCAGCTTCATAAAAAGACACACAGTATCTGCATCTTTTCCTTGGCAAAATCCTAGGAGCACAGCTGACAATACGAAGATCCTGGAGCTGAGCATCTGCTATTTGAGATGCATGCATGCACCACTGTTACACAGAAGTACTTTCTCTCTCCTTATTTTATGGCCCAGCTCCATGAACTGCTGGGAGAAGACAGACATTGCTCAGTGAGACTCTTCACTTCTTACCTTATCTGTGTTTTCTTGCTATATCCAAATTTCAAAATATTAAATTAAAAAAAAAAAGAAGAAAAATGTAACAGCAGAAAAGGAGATGTGGCCTTTTTCATTTGCTCCTCCTATCTAAGACAGAGCTTACCAGAGAGATTCTGCTTTGACATAAAGCATCTTGGTCCAGAATTTTCTTGTTCACCATGAAAAGACTAGTAAGAGTGTATGTATTGCAGAGATCTGAAGAAATTTTAAAATATCCATTCTTCCTATACAGTTAGCTGTCCAAAGTTGAAAAGAGTATGGGAATTGGTAAACACAGGCAGGGATAGTCTGGGTTGGGGTTTTTTTTTTNTTTGTTTTGGGTTTTTTTGTTTGTTGTTTGTTGTTGTTGTTGTTTTGGGGTTTTTTGGTTGGGTTTTTTTTTTTAATTATTTTTTTTTTCCCCAGAGCTGTTACAGGAACAGGAAACCAAATGGGTGGAAACCTACTGTCATCAACGCTACACTTCCTCTGCTGACGGAGGATAACCATACCCAGGTTTTGGTTCTGACTTGCTGGGAGTGCATGCTGTACACCCCAGATAAAAGGATTTATCATGAAGGGACACTCCAGTGGGAGAGCTGGAGTAGATAGCTCAGTATGAGAACATGTAAGCTTCATCTCCAGTGTGAACTTAGGACTCTTCAGAGACAATAATTTGGCTGAACTGACAACTAGATTTTAGGATGCAGAGGAACCTGCTACATCTGAAGGAGGAACTAATTGTTGCTTGCAGCAGACTGTTCTGTGTCTGAGTCCTGTCCTTATTAAGCTGAAGAATCCTTGAGTCACCCAAAATCTACAGAAAAGAAAAATCCCAAATCTCTGAGAAAGAAGAAGATGCAGTGTGTGTCCTTGGGTCTAGAAGGCTTCTAAATGCATATCCACTCCTTTGACTGAAAAGTAGAAGGTGTGGCTGTTGATGGTTAGGGAGAGGCTTTGACTCATACAAAGCCAGTAGTTTAATGACTTGATTAACAATCAAGAGAGATTGAATGCCTGAAAAAACATCCATACACAAAGGTTGATGAGGTTTATCTGGTCTTGGACTACCACCTATCCTGTGTTGGTTACTCATGGGAATAACTACAAGGTCAGGCATATGTGATGTGGCACAAGCAAATTGAAACAAATTACACATACTGAGAAGGGCTGAGGGCTTTGGGCTTTTTACTGTGTGAACATGTTGCTACATTGACAACAGCAGTAATGTTAATAATTTCCTTCTGCTTCAAACAATCCCTGTCAGATCTTCCGCTTATGGTGTTGGGTTTTTTTAAGTCTTCAAAAGGTTGTCCTTTGACCTACAACACATTTTGCAGAGCAGATAAAGAAAAGGCTGTATTCTGCTCGTATTACAACCACTTCCAAGTGACTGAGTCATTGCAAAATGTGCATGTGTGAAAAAAAGGAGGTGGTCACTATGGTATTTTGAACACTTACTGCATTTTTTTTTCAGAGAAAGAGAGCCCTACATTCCCAGAGAGAGTTTCTGTTTGCAGTATGCTCTCTTCTCTCCAAGTGCTTCATAAAATGATTGCCTCAACCCACTACTAATGGATTATAGATTAAGCAGAAAAGAAAGGGCACAGGATGGTTCTTTCATATTGTCTGCCAATTTATTTTGCTTAAGCAATAGATAATAATTGACAGAAGCAATTGAAGAGTCACAGTTTGATTTGCTTTTATCACTAGAAGGCTGCACTATGTTTATGTTATCTTTTGTTTAGGGAGATGGTTCTATGATCATTTGGGGTTTGGGACAGAATCATTATGTTCTTACTGACATTCCAATGGATAGTTGCAGGTTGATCACACTGTAGTTCTCTGTAGGCACTCTTGGAATGGATATCAATGAGCAGCACCTCTGAGGAGGGGCAAAGTGAGTTTTAACCTCAGAGCTTTAAATTCAAGGTTCTGTTTGATTATATCCTTTTAATGTTTCTTTAACTGTAGTATTCATCTAACAAAATGGGAAAAATAGCTTTGTGTCAGCATAAACTATCTTGGGATACTTAAAAAGTGTGAAGTCCATGCATAAAACATCTGAAAAGCTTTCCATTAACACAGGGGAAAAGCATCAGCAAGGGGATGGGAGAAAGAGTGCATTTGAAAAAATTCAATTCAGCATTTCTCAAGACTTCCTCATGCATATTATTTATTTGTCTTTCCTTAAAGTAAGAATGAAGTCAGTGAAAAGGCTCTGTTGGAGGCTCTTCAAATTTCAGATGGAAAAAAACAGGCTGTGTTTGTGTTTGTACTCTTGGTGCTCATGAAAAAATCAATAATTGTGGCATTAGGAATGGCTGCTTCTGTTGTCCCTTCATTAAGCTTTGCTACTCTTACTATTATCTTCATATCCCCATGCATCCATATCTTTTTCTTCTATGGTTCTTCTCTTCATTCCATCAAGAAGTATTTCTCAGCACTTTATGGCGGTAAAATTGGAAGGAACAGAGGATTCAAAAGGAATTATTTGGGACATGTGTTGGTGGATGAGAAACTCAGCATGACCTGGCAATTGCAGTCCAGAAGGCCAACAGCATCCTGGACATCGTCAAAGGGACTGTAGCCAGCAGGGAAGGGAGGTGATTCTGTCCCTCTACTTTGTCCTTGTGAGAACCCACCTGGAGTGCTGCATCCAGCTCTGGAGTCCTGAGCACAGGAAAGATGTGGACCTGTTGGAGGGCCGCAAAAATGGTCAGAGAGGTGGAGCACCTCCCCTTTGAAGACAGACTGAGAGAGCAGGAGTTGTTCATCCTGCAGAAGAGAAGGCCCTGGGGACAGCCTAGAGCAGCCTTTGAGTACTTAAAGGAGGGCTACAAGAGAGCTGGAGAGGGGCTTTTTACAAGGGCTTGTAGTGGTAGGACAAGGGGGAATGGCTTTAAACTGGATGAGGGTAGATTCAGAGATTTCAGAGAAGCTGGGGATGTGCCATCTCTGGAAGTGTTCAAGGCCAGGGTAGGTAGGGCTTTGAGCAACTGGTCTAGTGGAAGGTGTGCCAGCCCATGGCAGGGGGCTTGGAATTAGGTGATATTTACGGTCCTAACCCAGACCATTCTATGATTCTATGAAAATTTGATTTAACTTCTTCCCTTAACTATGTTTCCTTCAATTAAACGTATTTCAATTCAGCAGGCCTAGCAGGTATTGTTTTACTCTCTGTTTGGGTGACTGAAGATACCTAAAACAGCTGCTGAAACAGGAAGGCTGCTCAATATTTGTCTCCCTTGGGATGACTCTTGCTGGATCTGATCTGCATGAAATCAGTTCCCTGCCTTTGAATACAGCTGGCAAACTGCTAAATACAAAATCATGGTTAATAAAGGATCAGACCAAAACAGAGGATTTGACTCATCATTGTAAAAATAATAAAACTTAATATTTAAATAACAGCAATGAAACTTTTTTTGTGTCACCTAAAATATTCACAGAAGACTTAAAATGAAGCGTAAAATTCTGTGATATATAGCTGAGTGTAATTCTCAGAAATGTGAATAAATTTAAAATTGCTTTGTTCAGAAATCAGAGATTCAGGGCATGCTGAAAACTGTGAATATGAGACAGTACAGTATAAAATAATTTGAAAGTGAGCAACTATATTGAAGACATTTGTCTTTTCTTTTTTTTTTCATTAAGAATAGTAACAGAAGCTGCTACAGAACTTAGAGAATTTTTGAAAGAGCACAGTAGACCTGGATGTTGAATCCACATTAAATTTCTTCCTGTCTTTGAGGAAGATTTATTGTAGTAAAGCATTCTCAGTTTTATTTACCTGTTTTCATTCCTTCATGATCACTTTGAAGAGGATAAAAGGATAAATGGTTGTATTTTACACAAAAGACTGAAATATCTTGGAATGCTTTATAATCACGTAACACATCCCACCCCAATGAAATAACTTCTGTATACATTTGTTAAACTCTTTCTCTATGTAGATCAGCAGTATGGCCCCAGCTGAATTCAGCAGTCAGAAATAAGCTCAATAAATCATCTTCTTTTAGGCAATTTCTTAGATGTTCTTTAGCATGCTAAGAGTGAAAATTATTTATAAGAATTGTATACAAATTTAAATGAAATGTATCTTTTGAATGCTTACTTTATGCAAAGCATTTTGCCTTGTTTAGCAACAGATTTATTAATTTAAAAAAATTCTAGCCATGTTTTAGATAAATACAGATTTCAACAAGTCTATCAGAGTGTACTGCAAATATTACTTCTTAGAATTTAGGATTACATAATGTTGTGACTGGAACAATTTTCTTATGACAAAACATAGAAAATTTAGATTCTGCTTGAGTTGTTCAATGTTTGTTACTATTTTGGCAGACTGTTAAAATTAAACAGAGGTATTTTTTGGTACTGCAGTCATCTTTCAGGCATTACTTAGTGAATATTGAATGCCTTTGAAATACAAGACAAACCTGTACTTGACACAGGACACTGTATTCACACGATTGGCCCCATTGATTGCAACAAAAATTATCATGCACATAAAGTAGGAACATTCTTAAAATACCTTGATGACTTGTGGAGACAGTTTATTTTCCTATCAGTCTAAAAATACGACCTAGCTGGTTCTGATTACATATTAGAATTTCAAGTAAGTACTTTCTTTATAATCTTTGCAATCAGGAAATTTAATACCAGGAAGAAATTAATCCCTCCTTGCAATGCATCACCCAATTTAAAAATCATCTATGAATTAAACAACAATATTTGGCTAAACCCTTGGAAATATCAGGTAGGTATATATTTTTGAATCCTCTAAGGTGTGCTAAAGTAGGATAATTTGTGTAGATGTGCAAACATCAGTACGTGGTATTGTAATGTGTATACCCTACATAGTTTTTAGTTATTTTATTTTATCTTTGAATATTTAAAACTTCAGGATTAACTTCACAGGTTTCTTGTTTTCTCTCCACTCAAAAGAGTTCAGCACAGTAAAACTTAAAACATTAACCAAGAAAGAAGATTCCAAGGTGCTCATTATTATTTTCCTAAAACACTTTTTTCAACATGTTGTGGTTTTTAGCTACATACAGAAAAAATAATCATCCTTTTTTAGCAGACGTCCATAGGAGTGCTTCTGTTTCACTGCAGGAAAATGAAATTATGTATTTTCATTCTTTTCTCTGCTCAGCTGTTTTTCTTTTCTAGAAAAGGATTTAAAACTTCTTAGAAAAAAATCCAGTGTCACGGACATTGTGGGTTAATACATCTGTTCTAATTAGCAGTTTCATAGAGGATGCCACTAGCACAGTGAAAACCAAGCCCACCAAAGCAATTTGCTCTCATGCATGACAACTTGCTCACCATATAACATGAAAAATATTTTAATCTGCAGAAACTAGGAAAAAACCCATGCCAATTATTCTTGACATTTCAGAAAACTGAGGAAGAAAATTGGATTGTGCCGGGGTAATGAATCTGGCAAATAAATCGGAGGAAAGTGCGACAAATTAAGAAGACGAGCGAGTTTTAGCATTGATGAGAGATGGTTCACGGCCACGCGATGGCAGCAGAGGCTGCCGAATTACGGTTGTTTGTAACACTAAACCACAGATAAACAGGATATGTCCTCAAGTTCCTAACTGGTACTTCGGGTTCTAGAAAATATACATTATGTACATTTTCACTTAAAGAAGTGGCATGTTCATCAGACCAGAAGTTTCTGTGCAGTGGGATGACGTACTTTTCATTTTTTAAAAAAAAAAGTTCAAGGCTTTTTTTTTCAGTAAGAGAGTTGTTTTTTTTTAATCTCATTTGCCAATATTCCCGTCTGTCTTCCTCAGTTACTTGGGTTACTTACACAGAGAAGAATAGGCTTAATTCAACAAGAGCAAGGCAGTTGCTTCCTTTTTCTTATTTCTTTTCCTAGTACTTTTGTGCACAGGAAAGAACTGTGGTATAAAATCCTTTTTGGGGAAAACCAGAAAATTAAAATCCAAAATGCTTTCAGTTTCCAAGAGGAGGACTAAAAAACCATGCTCGTTCTAAAATAAGAGTGTTGAACTAAGGAAGCAGATTTTTTTTGACTCAGATCAGTATAAATTAATAAGGTCTACCTCTGTAATTTTAAAAGAAAACATCAGTCTGCTCATTACATCCAAACTAGATGGTTTTTTTCAACTCATAAGCAGCTATTTTTATATATATATCCTTCATATGACAAGTTCTAAGAACTCAGGATTTCTGCAAGGTAGTAAACAAAACCTTGCAACTCCTCAAGTTAAAAAATTGTCTTTCCAAGAAGTTGAAATATTTTTCTTCTGAAATGTATAAAAGCAAGTCTTTAATATAGAATTCTTTCCTGCAAAAGGCACAGTCTCCTTTCTGTGTTCCAGAAAGCACAGTTCCATTTCTGTGGTCTGTTTCCATTATGTGTTCCAGATGCTACACTGCAAGTTCAGCTCTAATCAAACAAGACAATCCAGAAAAACCTCCATCAAAGCCTTTCTTCAATTCAGGCAAATACTTATATTAAAATTTCCTGCTGGAGCACGACATTTTGCAGATCTGAAAGGCAACAGGTAGAGTTTACACAAGCAGCTTTCTGGATAGCTTTGATGGACAGAAGCATGGGCTGGATGTTCTCCAAAGTCCTGTTTCCTGTGACTTTATGAGAGTTGTCTTGAGAGATTGCCCTATCCTTCAGAAGGGTGGCAGCTGCTCTTACAAAGAGTCACTCTTACAAAAGTGTTTGCCTTCCAACAAAACCAAGGAGTCTACAGGGTATGCACAGCACTGAATTCTGCACAAACCAGAGGTCTTCCCTCTTGGTCCCTGACTGGATTGCTCCAATATGGCAGGAAGTGGTGATGAAGACCATAATCACCAGCTGGGGCATTGACTCAGCAGTATACTAATTTTGGGTAGCCAGAAGAGAACTTGTTCACTAGTTCATTTTGTGCATCCAAACTTTTGCACTGGATGAATATGAATGAGTCTTTGCAATTAGAGTGAGTTTGCCTAAAGCACTGTGGATTCCCTTCCTCCAGCCTGTGATTCAACTGCTCTGTCACGATTACCTGAGGTGTTCAAAGCAAGCACCCTCTCACAGGTCCAGCAACACTGTAAATAAACCTTTTGCAGATGAGCCCTGCTTGCTTCTCATGCAGCAGTTTAAAGGCATTACTTCTCTGCCTGTCTGAATAGTGGAAAAACTCCCTAGTCCCATTCCTCTACTGGTCCTGGGTTTGAGCGAGGTTATAAGCATAATTTTTAGATTGTAGACTTGAAAAGCAAAGAAATAAATTGTCTGCTAACTCTAGTACTGAGGGTTTAGATGGCATTTTCCCCCACAATCTGAGGACTGATAGATTAAACTACCTGGAGTGTGAGCACATGGATTCACAAGAGACAGTCCTGTTTAACCACTTGGTATCTTTTTATGAAACAATCACATATCTAGTGGCTGAAGGGAAGACAGTGAATGCAGTTTTTCTGGATTTTAATAAAGCTTTTGATACTGTTCCTTTTGGACAAGTTATCCAAACATGAGATGAGCCAGTTCACAATGCACTGGGTGAAGAACTGGCTGAAGGGCAGGGCTCATGGGGTTGTGGTGAGTGGGGTCACATCTGGCTGGTTACTGGTCACCAGCAGTGTTCCTCAGGGCTCAATCCTCTCCTCTCCTCTCCTCTCCTCTC
>VZDJ01007755.1:16680273-16784593 GCA_008694505.1 Cyanoderma ruficeps | reverse complement strand
AGGGTTTTTTTCAGCTGAAAAATGTATATGAGTTCTTTCCTTAAGGTGTTACTGTGGCTGGTTTCTGTGTTTCTACAGAAAATGCTGACATATAACTGAAGATGCAGTATCTGTCACTTTTCTTGTCACACACTTAATTGCATCCAACTTCCTATGGAATCTCTATCTTGATTATACTTTCACTTGTTTAATTAGTAATCTTAGTTCATCTTCTTTTCAAAACTCAAAGCTGTCTTTTTCCTTTTGCTATTACATTCTGATTCTTCTGTCTACACCCTTCTGTGAGTCTCCAATAGTCTTCTGGTCCACACTCAGAATTAGATTCTCTTGGTTATTATTCTAGCACTAATGCTATCATACATTCTTGTGGCTGATACCAGAAAAATTTCAGGATAGGACCACTAACTGTCCCACATAACTTGAAAATCTTTCCCCAAGGCTATATCCTTTTTCTATGCTCTGATGTCAATTTTTAAATCTCCATCTGAAGACAGTATTTACTGCTTATTTTGAAAGCCTAATTCAAATAAAATATTCAAGATCTAAATCTTTTTTTCTTTACCATTTGGTTAAACAGGTGCACAGAATATAGAATATATGTATGATTCAAAGAGATAATAAAATAAAATATTTGGGATTCTGGAAAACCGAATCATGTAGCCCATGACAAATTTGCACCTTCCACAACTTTGTGGAGTAGAAATGACAGGAGATTAGAGTGCAGAAATTAGTCATGTAGTTCTTGGCAAGTGAATGTATCAGATCAGCATATCCAGCCTTTATTTCTACCACACAAATAAAGTTGTACAAGTCTCTGTATTTTGAGCTGGTAAAGAACTAACTCCCGGTCAGCTTTTGAGGGAGCAGTCACATTCAGTCCAATAGATACTGGGTTCCAGTTATTACTTATGCACTTGTGTGTCCAAGACACCTCTGAAATGATCCAGGCATCTTTAGAGATTCTGGGTTTTGCAAGTAAATAATCTGATAGAAAAAGCAGGTGAGTAGGAGGAGAGGCAGGGGTTATCGTGATAGACAGAGCATGAGTCGTCAGAAGGATTATTGGGAGAGAAGAAGCTCCAGGATAATATCTACCCACATGCATTGCTGCTGAACTGCAGGAGCAGCAGACTCTCTTAAGGTCTGTATTTTAGGATATAGACTTTGTGGAAAAAATTAATGTAAGGGATGAACTTCTCAGATTCTCCCCAGGAAAATTAATTCTGATCTCAGACTCTATTAGTTATTTCTGGCATACCTTTCCTGACTACAAAAGCCTTTTTTTTATCTAACTGTACCAGAGAGTAATAGAAAAACATGCTCTAGGTTATCCTTAGGCATGTGTGAACCTTATGCTGGTCCATAACTGTCAAAGCATGAAAAAATGGAATGAGGCAGATGGGCAAATTATTCCCACAAGAGCCCAGCTTGTGCTGCGGTGTCAGTGTTTGCTCGCCCCGGCACCACGGCAAGTGAGGAACGATCCAGTGTCCTGAGACACCTTCACGAGCCAAGGAGTCTTGGCTGGTCTCGAAGTGCAGGAAAGGAAGGAAGGACTCTGTGGAGGATCCAACCAGCTGAGTTTATTGGAGCTCCTAGCAGGAGCAACCCCAACCCAGGATGTCTGCCTCAGCAGAGCGAGGAGCACCTCTGGGCAGCAACCTTTATTGGGGGGAGGAACAAGGGGATGGGTTCAGCCAAGGAGCAGAGGTGTGGCTCTGCAGGTAAGGGACACACAAGGGAACAAACCATAGAGAAGTAAGAGGGGAAGGTGGGGACCTTGTCCAATCACTCAACGCTCTCCCTGGAACTTTCCAGACGCAGGGAGAGGCCTGGAAGCGACAGACAGGACCCGGGGGTTATGTAACACATGAGTGACAGTCAACTGCAACAGGGAGAGACCAGAAGGGAAAAAAGAAGGGGTACATAGAACGAACCATTATATAACATATGAATAAGTCATAAATGCAAACACTAAACTGATAAAACCAAAAACACACTGCCACAAGCTAGATCCTTTGATATACCAAGAAACCTCCAGAATTTCTGGGAAATTCTGCCAATGTACCAATGTAATAAGCTAGTACAAGCTGTGGGTAGCTTTTGTAGAAGGAGAAGCATCTGCCATAAAACCCACACTGCCTGGCAACAGTTTGGTATCTCTTGGGCTTGGAGATTACCACTGTGGGAGCAGTGGAAGCTGCTTGGGATTGCCCATTGTCAGGACACAGTATCATATTTGAGGTAACATTCTTTAGCTTCAGCAGGGGTTAAGAAGGAATAAATTATGTGAGGAATGTGGTGGCCTGGTGGTTACATGTTACTATTATCCTGCTGTGTTATACCTTTTGTAAAAAACTACACAAAAGAAGTCAGGAGACGACCTCATAGATTCTTCTAGCTGTATTAATAATGACAAAGGTGGAAGAAAGCACAGAAACAGTAAAAATACGCAGAACATAAGGTAGCTGGGCTGCCTTTTTTCAGCTATATCCCTGTTGACTAAGAAATGGTTTCCTTTTGTCTGGTTCAGACTCGTCTGTCCTTTAGGATAGATACTTTTAAAAAGGTGACACACACACACACACAAAAAAAANAAAGCAATGGAGGACCATTTTTGAAATGAAGAATCATATTCTATAGAAGATTAGGAAGGATGTGTGGAGTTAAAGGAAATTGTGGAGTATCATGAGAGTGTTAACAAAGAGGGTAGCTTATGAAGAATTGCATTGCAGGTATTGGCTCAAAGTTTGAGCAGGTATATCCCCCGTGAAGGATCCTCCAAGGTGAGAAGGGCAGGTGGAGGTACCGATTCCTCCCTTTGGCAGACTGGAGCACCTGAACACCAGCTTAAAATGCTCCTGGGTACAAAAGTACGGTCCCACCAACCTCACCTCGGTAGTACACAAGCCACAGTTTGAAAAGAAAATGGGATGTGAGGACACAAAAGTAAATTGAAAATGAGGAAACCACTACCCAGATTAAGAATCATAGAAGTGTAGATTCATAAAATGCCCCATCCTTGGAAGTTCAAGGTTGCATTGGATTTGAGCAACCTGGTCTGTCGGAAGGTGTCCCTGCCCATGGCAGGGGGGTTGGAACCAGATGATGATCAAGGACCTTTCCAACACTAACCATTCAATAATTCTATGATTTACCTAAGGTGCTCATGACTTAGTTGATACAACTGAATTGAAGATCCCTCTGCCGCTGAAGCATAGGGGATAGGGGCAACTTGTGGATGGAGACGCAGGTGGGCGGTTCGAGAAGCTCGGCCGCGGGAGCGGCTCATGCCGCTGCCATCACACCATCACCTCAGGGCCGGGCGGGGCGGCGCCACAGCCCCCGGCGGCAGGACGCCGCGATTCCAGAAGGCATGGCCGGGCTGGCGACCTGGGGAAGCCTCAGACAGCCCTGCCGGCAAGGATGAACAACCCCGGTTCGCTCCTCCGCTCCGTGTCCTTCCCTCGGGCACAGTCCCGGCGCCGGGCCGGGGCAGGGCCGGCGGGGCAGTGCCCGCGGCGGCTCCGCAGGGGGCGCTCGAGCGACGCGCCGGCCGCGGCGCCCGCGCATGCGCAGCGCGGCGGGGCGGGGGAGGCCCCGCCGGTCTCCCTGGAGCCGCCGCCGTCGCGGCCGCAGGTCCCGGATGTAGCGGCGGGAGCGGGGCCGGCGGTGGGAGCGGGCGGGGGGCGCCGCTGGGGCCGGGGAATGGGCACGTAGGGAGCGAGGAAAGAGGGGAGCGAGCGAGCGAGCGAGGAGAAGAGCCGGACGGAGAATCCCGCCCGGCGCCCGAGGTAGCCGCCCCCATCGGGGTCCCCCTCCGCCGCCTGCGGGCTGCGCGCCCCCTCCATCCGCCCCAGGGCGCCTCCGCCGGGATGAGCAGCTCGCGGAACAACCGGGTGATGGTGGAAGGAGTCGGGGCCCGGGTGGTCCGCGGCCCGGACTGGAAGTGGGGGAAGCAGGATGGCGGCGAGGGCCATGTGGGCACCGTGCGCAGCTTCGAGAGCCCCGAGGAGGTGGTCGTGGTGTGGGACAACGGCACCGCCGCCAACTACCGCTGCTCCGGGGCCTACGACCTCCGCATCCTCGACAGCGCGCCCACCGGTGAGCGGGGAGGGAATGGAGGCACCTCCACCCTCACGGCGGTGGGTCCGGGGGCAGCACCCCGGGGTGCGGGGGGGGTCCCGTCCTGGGGAGCAGATTGCGCCCTTCCTTCCCTTTTAGAGGTGCGCCTTTGCCTTGGGTTTTTGGAGAGGGGGGAGTCGGGCAGCCTCCCCCTCCCCGCGCGTGGTGTCCGTGTCTGTACACGCAAACTTGGGACGAATCTACAGCGCGGGGACAGAAGTTGTCCTGGGAGTGCTAAATTGAGGTAGCAGAAGTGATCTGCCAGGGACAGCAGGCTCCTGTTGTGCTGGGGAGGAGGTGGAGAGAGGGAGCCGAGGGGGTGATACGTCAGGGTTTGGGTTTTCTTTCACACTCCGATCCCCACTTCTTGAATTTGTATTTCAGAGCAGTTTTGTAAAATAATGGCTGTCATCCTTGAATCAAGTATAGGGATAATTAGAGAAGAGATATGTAGTGCCTTCTTTCTAAAGGTTACTCTGAGTAACCTTTAGAAAGGTTTTGTGCCCGTAATCTGCCTTTTATCTGTATTGCCAGAGCTACTGTAAAATAGTAAAGTTACTGGGAGGAAGAAAAGTGCCTGAGTTCATTCTTTTAATTACTTGGCTTCTTGATATTTGTGCTTTAAATCCACTCGTTTTGGACAATGGAATTTGATCTGCACTGACATTATGCGGCAGTGTTAGTATTGCAAACACTGCAGGCAAATGTTCATTTTAGCACCTGTTTTTATAGTGAAAACTTAGCCTGCAAAATACAGATATTGTTAAGTTTCATCAGAAATATTGCGAGGGGACTTTTGGGCCGGTCAGGATTGCCTCAGTAATGAGGTGTTTGCACTGATTTGTTGAGGCACTTGAGTTGTACCCTTTTGTAATGTGTCTTTCGTTTAGAACGTGATGGAGAGACCATCTTTGTGCCAGCTATGTGTGGTGTTACAGCAAGGAAAATTATATCAGTAGGTTTAAGCTAAAAGACTTTTGAGGAGACAGAATCATGGAATTCATTCTAATTAATTACAAAAAACCTAGCTAAGAAAAGAACCCTAAATATTGCATAGTTATACTTTGAGATGGATTTAATTTTTCAGTGACTGGGTACCTTCATCTCTGCTGGCATGATGATGATGACTTGGGGTTTTTTGGAAGTCCTTTTGCAGTGGATTTTAACACAAGAAAGAGGAGTCTTTGAAGTTGTCAGTCCTTGTCTTAAGCAGATGTTTATGCTTAGAAACTTCTACCTGTGCTTGATGTCCTGTAGAAACCAGTGGGACTGCTTCTGCTTAGAACTGAAGCATATGCATAAATGTTGCATATGCGCCTCGAATGCTCATTGTTCTAGCCCTGCCTGACGTATTTGCAAGCAGATGGTGTGATGGTGTCCTCTTAACTGTATCTGGAAGCCTAGACTTGATATTCGGTCTTGAAACTGTCATGCTTTTGTTTTCGTTCTTTGCTTTGTTCCTCCTGATTTTCATTTTCTGTTTATATTTTTGTATTAGAATTTGAACTTCTGTTTCAGATGAAACTGTATATCGTGTCACACACATTGCTGTTTTCAGGCTTAGCAAAATGGTATTTTTCTTCCTGAGGTTTCTGGTGAACGTCATCCTCATGGAACTGTTGTGTGGAAGTACCCAGGGTTGCTTTTTGCTAGAGGCAGTTACTTTTGAGGTCTTTATTCCCTGGAGAGAGGAAGAGTGAAAACCTGTAAAGTAGTTGTAACAAAAGAGCAAAGTTAATGGAGTTAAAGTACTGTCAGTTTGGACTGAGATCCTGGGTTTACTGCTGATTCACTTCGTAGTCTTGTCTAAATCACTTCCCTTCTTTACCTTTTGGTTATGATTTATTTTTTCTCCGTGGTGGTGACTGTCCATTGTTTTAGATGAAGGTACTCTGACTTTGGATGATAGTTTGATACTTCTCTAGGGACATTAATGTTAGTGGGATTAGGTGACAGGAATTTCTTGTGGTAGTATTAATGATGATCTTGAGCAAGGAAATGTTATAAAGCATGAGATGAGTTTTTGTTTGATGATGCTTAGTGGAGTGTGTGTCATGGCTGTTATAGTTTAAAATGAAAAAGAATTCTCTGGTTCATTAATTTACAGTCACAATGTGATTGTAAGTTTATAGTGAAAATAAATACAAAAATACAATAGTAAAAATAAAAATTGATTATTGCTGGGACTTCTTTCTATTATGTGTTCAAAACCAGTCTTGATTATAGGTTCTTAGAAGTGATGCTTGCAGCCAGAGTTGCTGCTTTGAGTTTGAGGCCTGTGCAGCTGGGAGCAGTAGTGGTGCATCAGGAACTTACTGTGTTACAAAAGTAATGTTTGAAGGTCACTCTATTAAAAAAAAAAAAAAGACAAGTTGAGTTTGATTTATGTATGTGCATATATATGTGTATGCCACAACTATGCTTCGTGGACCTAAAAAATATACTGTTCTTGTCTTTCAGTGATTGTAGGCTGTTACCAGCGTCGTGACCCTATGTTAACATCTTAGAAAACTTTAATAGGCCCTAGTGCTGAGATACTAGGATGGTCTTCTTAAAATAAAACCTTATTTACGTGAAGAATGTCTTAGAAGCTCTTTGCTCCAGATGTAGTCATCTGGGTCATGAGGGACTTGTGATACCAAGCTGGGGGTTGTTTTGGTTATGTCTACCAGGCCGGGTGCTTTGTGTTAGCCGCCCTTTGGTGTGGTTGTATTTACACCGCCCTGCCTTGCTCTAAGTGAGACAGAGCAACCGAGGGTTTGAAAAGAATCAAAATTTCACATACAAGTAAAACTTCAGGTAGGGCCTGCGCAGCTCCTCAGTGGAGAAAGTGGTCAGATGTGATGCATCACTAGTGCAGTGTGGTTGTTCAATTACTTGCAAATACTTCCTGTTTTTTCTGTGAAGTAGCCTTTTGCCAGAATCTTGAGTGTCCCCCTTTTTTGGGAGTGTTGTGGAAAAGAAACAGAAAGGAGTGGTTTTCTGAGTTGCTGAAGAGAAGCAAGAAAGTTTGAAGAGAAACAAGAAAGTTATAAATCCAAGCTTTTTATTTAGAAAGGAAGGCAGCCTTTTACCTGAGGTAAAGGCCGGACAAGCATGTTTGTAGAGAGCACATCTCACATAATAGTCATGAACATTGCAGAAACTTTTTCTGTTTATTCTCTAGCTGAAGATTTGCTTTCTATAGAGCTTAGACCAGAATTAATTTGTCATCAGTTTCCTTTTTTATACAGTTGGTTCAAAGTAACAATATTATTTTCCTGCTGAATGTTTTTACCAAATTGTGTTCCAGAGAGGGGAGGTGGCAGAGGGGCTGGGGACAGGAAATGGAAATCTTGGTACAGACTTATCCACCAGCTGGAGTGTGCATCAGTGCAGTGTGGAAAGCATTCTGTGCTGTATTCTGGTAATATTGAAAATATAGGTGTTACCTGTGGAAGATGAGTGGCTTTCTGTACTTGTATTGATCGATTTTTGTACCTGAAAAGTGCCATAATTGATCACTGAGTCAAACATGTTAAAACATTTTAAAAGACAGAGCACCTATGATTTATCCTGGGTGTTTATTTGTTCTTGCTTTTGGAACATCAAGGGTAGTTCATGGCAAGTTGTCTTAGTCAAGATTTTTTTAGTGGCTATTTGTGAATACTTACAGGAGCCCTCACAAATTAAAAAAACTAACAGCTTCCTGAGTAGTGGTACTTGGGAGGCCTGTTTTTTTAAATAAACGTGTTCTTTGTTCTTCCTGCCCTTCCCCCATGTCTCCTACGTGATAATCCTCTCCCTTCCTGTGTATCTTGTGATTCCCTTACCAGATAGGACGCATGCTTTAGCAAGTCTGGCATTTTGTATCTGTAATAGTAATTGGCCAGCTGGCTACTTCCAAACGGTGTGTTCAGTAGATGAGCTATGTTTGTGGGAACACTCACTGGAGTTTTCATTCAGTGTTTCAGAATCTGACTGGTTATCTCCAGGAGTTCTTTGTTTTCAATTTACCTGGAGTCTGGCCGTAGTGTAAAAATGGTCTGCGGTGAAGGAATAGGAAGAACAAAACATCGTTACTGCTTTTTAAATTGGGGTGTATAGAAATAATTTTTTAAGTTGTTTATGGTATCCCGTACTTGATGGTAGTATTGTCATTATGGTATCAAGGGATTTTGGTTCATTACAGTTCTGTAGAGAGTAATGGCTCCATTGGAAACCAGATTTTGTTTGTTCTGACAAGTGAAATCACTATTGGCGTCTTCTGTGTTTAACAGTGAGTGATGTGGGTGCCCCTTGCACATCTGATTTTACTGTTAAAATCCTTCTATTGGACAGCTGTATGTTGCCATCTCATTATCTTCAGTACAAAAAAGACTATTTGTAACCAATTCAGATAGCAGTTTGAGCAACACCGCTTTTATTTCCTTTCACAGCTGTAAGAGTGAGCATGGGTTTCAAAAACTTGTGAAAGGCCATAAAATTGATGTATAAATGAGCGGTGACAGGGGAATGGTGGGCTAGGTAATCCAGGAAGGATTTGGGGAGAGATGAGAAAAGTGAAGATAACTATGGCATTAAGGTAGAAAACGAATGTGAAATTCAGGTAGTAAAAAGCATTAATGGCAAGTGGACATCAGGAATATTGGATTTTGTAGTGTACTAAAGGTGAAGAGACATAAGGAAATGGCAGCTATTTAAAAGTAATTAGGCATGGTGAAAGTACGCTTCTCATTACCTGGTTTGTTTTGTTTCTAAAGTGTATGTGACACAAAACCTATTTGATTTTGAAATAGCCTCGTTCTAGGAAATTTTGAAGAATATTTATAAGTTTAATTTTTTCATTACCTCAGTTTAGAGAGCTAAAGTGCTCTTTTGGTGCACAGCTGGTCAGCTATAGGGCTGCTGTTTGAATTTTGAAGTTTTTATGGCACTTTAATTTATTCCAGTAGTTTAATGAAGGCATTCTTTTCTAATATAAACTTTGTAACGTTTATGTTTCTCAAACTTTCTTAAACAGCCTTCCTTTTGAAGAGGGGAAGGGTTTATGTGACAGATTTTGCTTTTGGGTCAGGATTTTAGTTTGGCTCTATAGCCTACACTTGATGCATTCTCCTGGTTGTTCTAACATACTGTGTTTTGAATTACATCATGGGTGGTTTGGGAGAACATAAGCTGCTTTGCTTTTTGGTAAAAGTAAATTGAAATACATGATCTTGATGCTGATGAGCCTTCAATCCCCTGGGGTAGAACAAACAAGTCTGAAACACAGGACATAATGTCTCCTTCCCTCCCCCTGAGTATCTGTAGTGACGCCGCAGGTCCTCAGTGCTGAGTTGTGGTGTGTGGGTGGGTGACCTGCAGATGGAGACCTCGGTGATGCAGGTTGTTCCTGTGCCACCCATGGAGGCCACAGTGGAGCAGGGATATCCTCACTGCAGCCCATGGGGGGAGTGTTTTCCTGAAGGAATGAAACTTGTGGAGAGGACCCGTGATGGGGCAGGGGAAAAGTGTGAGGAGCTGTTATGGCCTGACCCTCCATTTCCCATCTGCTCCCAAAAGGTTGTCAAGCACTGGAACAGGCTGCCCAGAGGAGTGGTTGGATAACCATCCTTGCAAGTATTTAGAAGATGTGTAGACGTGGTGCTTAGGGACATGGTTTAGTGCTGGGCTTGGTGGTGTTAGGTTAATGGTTGGACTCAATGGTCTTAAGGACCTTTTCCAACCAAAAATATTGCATGATTTTAATCTGCTGTGGGAAGAAGCAGGGAGATAGAGGAGTCTGGAATGAAGGAATGCAGTTGTCTCTGTGAAGAAGACGAAGTATAGAGAGAAGGTGTTTCAGTTTTTGTTTTCCTCACCAACCAGTTTTTATTTTTAATTAGCTATAAATTTTCTTCGCGTCACATCTCTTTTGCCTGTGGTGGTGATTGGTAAATTGGTCAATAATTTCACTTTTAGCTTGACCTAAGCTGTTTCATTTTGTTTTCGTTCTTTGTCGTGTTGAGGAGGGAGAGTGAGAGACTGGTTGGGTGGACGCCTGGCAACCAGGCAAGGTCAACCTACCACCCTTATGTACCTATAATATCTAGTTAAACTTAAAGTTCTTTCAATCTTCTTTAATACATATTATTGATCTAAATAATTTCGTTTGTGTTATGACCATGAATGTGAGTTTAGTATCACATTATGTGATCAGTAGTAGCACCTTGTTTTACCCTTTTTTTTAGCATTTGAAGTTCAAGTTCTCTTAGTCCACTGTGACCAGAAGCATACAAATCTACTTCTTCCTCCAGATCTGTGGTGCAGTGGTTAGACATTCTGTAACAGGATTACTTGCCTGCACCTGCCCTGCAATTCTTTGTTTCTCATGGCAGTAGTAGTGTTTTGCAGCACCTCAAAGAATGGGATTGGGAAACCAGTTCAGCTGAATACTTTTTCCTCCTGGCTGTTTTCCAGCCTAGTATGTTTCTTGGTGCAGTTTGCATCTCAGCTCTGCAAAATCATTTGCTTGGATAATGGAAAGAATGGAGCAGCATGGTCAGGTGAGGCATACACGGAAGTGGGTGTTGCTGCCGGAATCATGTGTCAGGGAATGGATGAAGAAGGGCTGTATCTATCACAGGATGGTGTTTAGGATCTGTGAGATATAGATATGTCCCTTTAGATCAGACGTTTCAAGTACAGACATGCACTGTTCTTTTTTTAAGTGCCAGACACTCTGGTCAGTAAAATGACTTGGGTAAAATATCTTTGTACAATTCTTTTCTTGATCTTTCCAGAAAAAATTTTGCTGAGTTTTACATAGCTGCTTTTGCCTCACTGTCAAGAAGCGTTTAGTTTTTATTGAAGTTTACAGTGTGATGACCTATTCTGTATCACATGATTCCTGATTATACCTGTCTTTTGCCCTTTTTCCTGCTGTTTGGTCAAATGGAAGAATCCTACAGCACCCAATTCCTTGGTCCTTTCACATCCAGAATAAATGTATTTCTTGGCCAAATGCCTTCCCGAAAGTTCAACAGGCATTAAAAAACAATATAATCAAAAGATGTGTAACTTCTGTTTCTATGTGAATACCAATTTAGCAGTCAGTTAGAAATAAAACCAAAACAAATACTACTTCTCAACCCCAAGCACCATAACTAGTTAGACTTTTCAAACAAGGTGACAAAAACACTAACAAGATATCTCAGTGCATTTAATGCATCCACTCTTGAAGACTTTAGCTTTGAAACAAAAAAAAAAGTAAAATGCTTCAATACCATCCCTAGAGCAAGAGGGACGTGGTGGTACTGAGAGTCAAGTGAATGTGTTGCAAAGAATCTTAAGGGCGTCTGGTATGGGAAGAGGATGGTGGATCTGGTGATGCTTAGTCTGGAGAGGAGAAGGTTCAGGGAGGTCTTAAGAGTGTATATAGATACCTGATGAATGTTGTAAAGAGCATTGGAGCCAGGCACTTTTCAGTGGTGTCAAGTGACAGGGCAAGAGGCAATGGGCACAAATTGAAATACAGGAATTTCCCCTGAAACAGAAGAAACATTTTGTTCCAGGGCTGGTTGAACACTGGAATATGCTGTGTCGTTGAGTCTGTTCTTGGTGGTGCTCAAAACCTTGACTGGATATGGTCCTGGGCAGCCAGCTGTAGTTTACCCTGCTTTGAGCAGTGGTTGTTGGAAGAAACAATTTCCAAACCTTCCAACCTCAGCTATGACGTGTTTCTGTGAAATGATCAAACAAGAAGGCATTTCCTTCAGTTTTGCCTTTCCAACTGTTGATTTTTCTTTGCTACAGATGGCTCAGCTGTTGGGTATAAGTGACTAATAGCTTTATAGTGAATTTGGCAGTCATTTCTGAAAGCATCCCTTCTGGAAGGAGCAAAATCCCTTCTTTTTCTTCACTTAATTTCAAATTGATCTAGGTTTTTTTTAAGGAGAAGTGACTGGGAAAAGTCTGTGTTACTCTAGCCTTCCTGGTGCTCATTTCTGTCTAGTGCTACAGACTAAATGCTAGTGTTTCTTTCTTCTATTGCTCAATTTTTTCCAAACAGCAGCAGAATTTGATTTTTTTTTTTAAATAATCTTGTGGCTGTTCACTGTATTCAGAACGGGTGGATGGAAACTCTGTGACTGATAATTTTCACTCTGCTGTAGCTTGGCAGAGCTGTAAGACTAAAGTCTTGAGATCAGTTTTTGTGGAAGGCTTGGTAGAGCCCATCTGGGTTACATCTGGTCTATCTCTGGCACTTTATTTTTAAAAACAAAACCAGAATAACAGTAAAATGCTTCAAAAATGGTAACAGATTTCCATGAAGCTAATGGCATCTATCCAAGAGAGCTTAATTTTTTTCCTGTATAAAAAAGAATAGAGACAGGCACTTATATTTTCCAGTGTACAAAATGTGTGAGTCAAACCAGTAATTTTCAGGCTGCCACACACAGCTGAGCACTGTAGCCTTTGTGATATAACGTGTGTTGATAGCTGTGCTCCAGAGATAAAATTCTAGATTGCCCTGTGTATTTTGATAAACACATTTCTGACCCTTTAACTTGTAGTTAAAAGATTTCTCATTTTCTTTCTCTCCTTTGTATGGATGGAAGGAAGCAGACATAGCCTTCTCAGGTTTTTAAGCTGAGAGAAGATAGAATATTTCAGGAACGGACTGACAACTGGAGATCCGAGGCAAAGTCCCCTATCTTTTCCCCTCAGCGATATAGGCTGATAGGGTTTAAGCAGTAGCCTTTCTTTATTGTTAACTTTCTAGTTTATGGTTTCAAATTATAATGGTGTGCAACAGAAGTCTGTGTAGTGATGCAGCAGAGTTTTTAGTTGTTTTTTTCTTCTTTTTGTTGTCCTTCCACAGGTATCAAGCATGATGGGACTATGTGTGATACGTGTCGACAGCAGCCCATCATTGGCATCCGATGGAAATGTGCTGAATGCACAAACTATGACTTGTGCACAGTTTGCTATCATGGGGACAAGCATCACTTGAGGCATCGTTTTTACAGAATTACCACGCCGGGAAGTGAAAGGTAAAACCTGACTTTTTCCTCATGAAATCAAGTAGAAACAGGTATTTGTGATTAACTTCTAAACTGAACGTTTGGTTACTGAAATTTGGATTAGGTGAGAGAGTGGCTTGAGGTTAGATTCTTTTTCTTGGAGAAGGATAGCTAGGATAAGTCTTTGGATCTTGGAAAACATGGAAATTTTAGGAAGAATGGAGTACAGGAAAAAGGATAGGATTATTCAATTTTGCTTAATCTCCTTGAGGTCTTCCTAGTTTTTGTGTTCTCATATAGCAGCTTTAAAACAAAGGCAATTACCTTTATACTGTGTGTAATCACAAAAAGATTTGTCAATGAATTCTCAGTGTGGAGGTTTAATTAGGTTCAGTAATGACATGGACAGACTGAGGGAAAAATACCCTCCTTAAAGGTTGTGGAAAACAGAATGGTCTGGGAATTAAAACTTTGACTTGAGCTGTTTAAACTGCTCGCTACAGAAAGCAGAGAAAAGATGCTCTGAGGGGTTTTTCTACCCTTGCCTTGGTTTTCATGTTCTTAAGAGTCTATTATCATCTCTCAGGGGAGAACTCTGAACAAAATTGCATTCAGTGTGTTCTTGACTTTAAATAATTTGTCTCAGTCCAAAGCCCCTCTCTGTCATGATTTATCTACCGGTTAAGTGGGAACAGTGATATTTGCCTGCTGCTAAATCTTGGAGAGCCATGGAAAAACACTGCATAAAGATTACACACAAAGGTGATGTCACCTCTGTAATGTTTCCTGAATGTTCTTTCATTAAATCATCAACATCTTTTTTTTTAGATATGGTACTCATTTGAATGTGACATGTGTAAGGCAACATTTTTGTCTTCTTGGAGAAGTTAGATTTACAAGTCTGCTGTCAATTAGTGGTGTGCTTTAATCAGTCCTTTTACAGTTAAGCAAAGTGGCTGGAGCACACAACCTGAGATCTCAAACTGTGTCTTATGGGGTTTGTGTTTATATTCTCAAGTGTTTGCTTAAAGGTTTTAACTGTGGCTGAGATGCCTGAGTCAGTGGCTTAATCAAAATGTAAGAACTTTTTTTTTTTGGAGGCTCACACCAGTATTTTTAGGTACCAGATGGGTATCATAAACTCATTCTCAATTGGAATGTTGAATGCAAAGCAAGACTTAAAAGTCGGACTTAGAAATGCTGGCTTAATGTACTTAAAGGAGAATAGGTGACAAAATACATGTTTTCTATTTATTTCTCTTTTTGAGGTCTTGTTGCTTTTGAGAATGCTTGCCAGACTTTTTTTTTCTTAAGCTGAGGTTTCCTTTGTAGTTTTAAGAGGTTGGTTATGGTGAATAAAGCACAAGTTTTAGTTTTGAAGATAGATTGTACACTGTGTATAATATTGCTGGAAATTTTTAGCATCTTGTCACTTTCTTCCTTTCATTGTTTACTCTCACTGAGCTCTTATCTAGGAGGCAGCTTCTTCTGCCAAGGAGCTGTTTCTATTGGATCAAGCTTAGCTGAGAAAAAATGATGGAAGTTAACTGTTTTAGGGAGGAGAAAAGGGCAAAACAGTGCTGTTGAATTTGAAGGATGTCTCATAGGAAAAATGGCAAGAGACATGTAAGAACGTTTTGATGAAGGGAAGCGTAAGCTCTTACTATTTTATTTTTGAGTCTGGGGTATCATATGGGTGGCATAATGAAGTAACGTATGTAGCTTTGTCTCAGTTTTGTAGGTGTTGAGAACTATTTAAGAAGCTTCTCTAAACAAGATTACTTTGTGTTTTTGATGACTTTTATTTTTCTTAGAAAAAACATGGCCAATATTTTCATGTGCTCTTTGCATTGATTGTAACAGTTAAACTTTTTCCTTGTGTGCCATCTGCTGGATGTTAAAAGTTATCAGGAGGCTGAGAAATTTCCTGAAGTGGTCAGGAACTATTCTGAATGTCAGCTAAAAAATTCTTTTGTCTGGCAGCATATTCCTGGCATGAAGTAAGAAGCCTTGTTGCATGAAAATTGGTGGCTTTTGAGATGATTATTTCTGGTTAAATAATCATGAACTGTTCTGTTTAGGTTTATCTACTTCAGTCCTGTTGAAGTCAGAAGGAAAAGGTTTGCTTTGAAAAAAATATATAATATGATTGAAAAAAATGAATGCTACTATATTGACTTAAATTTGCCAAGAGATGCTATAAAAAGCATGTAGAAAAACTGAGGGAGGAGGGAAAAGAGATGCTCTTAATAGCATAATTCTGAATAAAAGTGACAGAGCAGTTTTGGGACAGAATTATTGGCTTAGACTGTTAATAAGTAATAAACACAGTGTTAATAAACACAGAACTGTGCTTATATGGCTCTGCATGTACTTTAATGGTATTAGTAATGTAAGTACAGATGTATATGCAAGCATTTACAAGATGAATGCTGGTAGTAGAAAGTCTGGAGAAAAACAGAATTAAAATACTAATTATAAACATTCAATAAATCAGATTTTGGAAGATTCTGGGGTTTTATCTTGTTTACTGCTTGTGTGATTCATGCACTGAGATCTGCAGTTGTGGGTTGTTTGTGTTTTAAGATGCTCTCCTTCCCATCCCCAAAGATTTGTTTTGGACTTCCTTTATTATCTTGACATTTGTGGGTTCTTCTTTTAATAACTTCAGGGTATTGTTGGAGTCTCGACGTAAATCAAAGAAAATTACAGCAAGAGGAATCTTTGCAGGTGCCAGGGTGGTGCGAGGAGTCGACTGGCAATGGGAAGATCAAGATGGTGGCAATGGGCGTAGAGGAAAGGTAAAAATACAACTGGTTTAAACAAGAAGCTGCACCTTTTTTTGCTCATGTAATGGCCTCAGTGGCCTTTTTAATTGTAGATCAAAAATACAATCATAAAAGCTACTATTTTAATTAGCTGGGCATTTTTTAATCTTATCTTGTAAGACTTAAGCATTTAGAAAGAGAGGAGGGTGTGTATACCATAGCCAGTTCTTTTACATTTTAATTTGCATTTTTGCCATATCAGTACAGAATTTTTTTAATCATTAATTTTTTGTCATGGTTGTCTGTTTAAGACTGACTTGTATCAACATTAAGATCTTGAGCATATTTCAGCACTACTAGAGAGCTGGTATAAAAACAGAACTATCAAGAGTAGCCCTTTGTAGTCATCATTTTGTAGTCTTACTGCTTGTGGGCCAGCACATTTGTCTATCTCTTGCTCTTGGTTTTCAGTGCTGGCACCCTAGGGTTTTTCACCTAATGATTATAGGAACTTCTCCAGTTTAAAATTAAAAAGCTTTTCAAGTTTTAGGTGTGGATATTACGTTGCTGGCTTAGGACAATATAGGAGTGAAAGACATTTTCACTCTCCTTTTGTACTATTGTTAAACATACAGGCTCTGGAAATAAAACTTTGTCTCATGTTTAACATAGTGCACAGCCACCAGGCTAATGCAAGTTAAACCAGACATATTCAAGCAATTAGAATAATTTTCATCCTGTTTTTCATAGTTAAATTCTGCTTCTGGTAAGAATATATCAAAGCAATTCGGATTTTGTTCTGTGCTTGTGTAGTTAGATAACTTCCAAATATACAGAAGGAAAATAGGCCTACAAAGCATTTTTTCTGACTGCTGTCTTAACACACCTAGGTAACACTTGCTTTAAGCAGATAACAGCTTCAGAACAAACTTTATCAGGATTAGTAAAACTGAAATATCATTAATTATTTTGAAGAGAGCAGTAAATTGTTAAGTTTAAATTGTGCTTCTGAGTCTTTGCTCTAGAAACCATTTTCTTATTTTCACAACTGAATAGGTGACTGAAATCCAAGATTGGAGTGCGTCGAGTCCACACAGTGCGGCATATGTTCTTTGGGACAATGGTGCTAAAAACCTTTACAGAGTTGGCTTTGAGGGCATGGTAAGTATAAAAGAATACAAAGGGTAAAATGCATGATGGGGGAAGGGCAGTAAGAATAACTTGTGCTTTATGATCCTGCTTTTGTAATATGCTTTGTCAGTTTGCATGCTGGTAATCAGGTCATTGTGAATCCAGCTGTAAGGGTTATGCATATGTATTAGTAAGAAAGTCTGACCTGGGAATTTATTAAATGTGAGTAACTACAAGTTAAGAGCTGCTTTCTGCTACAGTAAATATTTGCATCACAGACATTTATCTTTCTCTTGTGTTTAACTTAAAATTCAGAGAAGAATAGCAAGCAGAGTTACAAACTTTAAAAAAACCCTGTTCTTCAACTACTGAACTCTTAAGTTGACTTCAAATTTTGGTGTGATTACTGCAAGATTTGCAGTTTTTAAATTACTGTCAGCGCTCAGAATGCCATTGAGAGCAATTTTGTTTTTGCAAATGGGAAGGTGTTGAATTACGACCTTAATTTGCTTTAGCGCTAAATTTTCTGTTTCCTTTTGAAGCTTCTCCAGCAACTTCTTCAGCTTTAGAGAGAAAATGGGTCAGACTCTAGCCTAAGTGCCTTCTGTTGCTGGGTTTTCTTATCCTAATGTGGGTCAAGGAAAGGTTACTTGAATTATCAACTGCTTAAAACATCTTAATTAGCATTTTCTCTGCATGATTTTTGTTTGATTGTGCAGAGGAAAACCGTGTTAATTTAACATTGAAGTGTCATCTTGTCAGATGTGTAACAGTAATAAAATGTTTAACAATCACCAGTTACTTTGTTGAATGTAAACTTTTTGACCTTATAGCCTCACTTAAAGCTTATTTTTATACCTAAAATGAAAATAGATACCACTTCTGTAGTAAATGCGTATTTTAGTGTTACATTTAAGAAGGATAAAGTAATTTAGTGTGGGTCAGCTTTTCTGATGCATTAAGATCGTTGGGGTAAAATATGAGTCAGTATTAAATTATGAACTTCATGGAGTCCCCTAGTTCTAAAGAAAATTCCTTATATAGTGGCAAAAATAAATGTATGTTGTGTTTTGCAGTGTAACATTAAATCAGTGTTTTGTATCTTCCCTCTTGTGATACATGGAAAAGTAACAGTTACAAAATCTAGATAGAATGAGATACAGATCAACTGATGTTTTGTTGTTGTCGTTGTTATGACTTCAGTTGCTATGTTAAAATTTTTGGACTACATAGTAAAAGTGCTGTGGAATCACTGAAGATTCCTTCTGGCCTTAGGAAAAAAGTATAATTGAGATAAGTTATATTCTGCTTTGAAATAGTTATTCCCTTAATAAAAAAAAAAAATATATATATATTTCAAATCAACTACATTGTTTCCAAACTTTTGCCACTTCTGAAAGTGTTAAATATTTCTAGAAAACTCCATTAAGTACTGCAATGGTAAATTTGAAGGGGTGATGGTGACCTTTCACGTGAGTTTTGTAGGAATAGAAATATTTGGTCAATTAAAAAAAAAGGCATGTTAAACTGTGTCTGAGAGTACATACATAGATGTATTTAGGATAATAGAGAAAAAAATATGTATGTGTGGATGTACAGAAAGGATAATTTGAGGCTGTGTAAGTAGTGCTTACATGATTGTAATCCATTCCTATACTAACTGTATCTTTGGTGTTTTCATCCAATACAATGACATTTCAGACTGAATGGATTCTTGGATATGTGTGAGAGTCATTTGAATGTAATGCTTATTTTTATAACTGTTAATAATTTGTTAAGGGTACAGTTTATTATTATTGTTTACTACTATTTATGTGCTATTATGTAAAGCTGAAACTGTCAGAAAGTTCGCATAAAGTTAGGGCAAACTTGTTTTGGTACTTGGAAAATTGCTTTAAAAGGTCCAGAAAATGTGGAATCAACAATACTCAAGAGTGTGTACCCATGTAAATACAGCTGGGAAGAGACCCTGACTTGCAAATGGATAACACTTGACTCATGCTAATGGAGCTGATTAAAGAAACACAGCTCTTTATTGTAAGTCAGTGTTCTTGTTTGATCGCTGATAGGCTGCATCTGGTCCTCAAAATTAATCTATCTGGCCTGCCAGCTTTGGAGAGATGAGGTTTGGCTGGTGGGGCAGCAGGTGCTGGCTGAAACATGCATTTATTTCTTTCTGGTCAGATACTTGGAGGTTTTATTTGTGTTTGCTGTGTTTACATATGAAGTGCCTGAGAAGTGTATCTTGCGCTTTTTTTTTTTTTTTTTAAAGTCTGGCAGTTAAATTTGGGAGTTTCTCTTGCCACAGGCCACAAATTACCAAATTGAAATCCATGTTTATGATGCTGTTACATCAGATAAAATGTTAGCTGCATCCTTAGTCAGAATGAACTACTGTTGGCTTATATGGTTGGTTACACTACTCACATTTCTTACCTATGTGTATTCAGAGTCCTGAGCCAAACTGAGCTGTTAACCACATAACCCGCTTTAGAAATGTGTGGACAAACCCTTTTGCAGTAAAGAGAAGTCATATGGGATTAGGAAGTTAATGGGAAGATGGGTGATTTTGCTTTTGGGGCTTGTGTCTGGGTTTTATTTCTTCGAATCACATGAGCTGAGGATGTAAAGCTGGTGACTTTCCTTGGTTTTCAGTGGAAAATAGTTGCATCCACAGGAGCGTCCTAAATCAATTTCATTATTTAAGAATCTGTTTCTTTCAGAATTTCTTTGCTCTGTGCCACTTGTGGTTTTTTGCTGCCATTAGCCTCTCCCATGTTTCTTGTTGTGGAGGATTGTGCTTTCATCTGTGTGGCCTCTGAAAGAAGTATCTGTAGTTATCATCCATCTTTGTCACGGTGGTCTGTAAGCCATCTGTGCTGGTGTACTTTTTTCCACAAATTCCAAATAGTGAGTGCGTAAGGGAAGTTGAGATTGCCTGCCTCTAGGTGATAGATAATTAATGTCTGTTCCTCAAATTTTATTTGGTTTAACATGAAGTTATTATTTGAAATTGCTCTAGAGGATTTTAAGAATTGCTTGTTACCACTTTCTTTTTTTAAATAAAAGCAAGTTGAATGTCTTGGTATACTAGGCATTGTATGTGAGTGTTACCAAATGTACAGAAATACGCCTTCCACTGTAGTTAAAACTGTCAGATCTGTAATGTCAGTAAAATCTTCAGTTCTCTGGTCATTTATCTTGTCACCACAACAATGAAAATAAGATATTTAGGAAGGGACGACAAGGATATTTTCTTAGTTTAGTGTCCTTCTGTTTCTTCTAGGTGCTGACCATAATTGCTTTAAAAAACAGAATCAAGACTTTTTGGCCACCTTTACACGAGCAGCAGATCTTTTTTAATACATTACCTGTCATATAAGTTAGATGTCAGTAAAAAAATTAGGTGGTCAGTTGTTTTTGAATCCAGAAAGGAAGGAGATATTTATGTTTACCTTGTACATTTATTTGCATTTGTCAGCAGACTTTGTTTTGCTTCTTTTTGATGTAGTCACATCTCTCGTGTAGTCTCGACCAAGTCAAGTTTTTCATCTTTCTGTGTTGCAAAGAAAAATATTTTCATTAAGCAGAAATGTATCTACTGATCATTTTCCAATTTATAGTATTAACTGACAAGGGAGATTATCTTCCTTAGAAAAAAAAAGTTACACATGCAAAGCTTTTATGAGTGGCTATAATAAATAGTAAGGTTACAAACCATTCACTCAGGATTTGCCTGGGGTCTGGTTTCCTCTGTAAGAAACTGTTATTATTGTTTCTATGCCTCACACTTCTTTGGCATTTCAGTCACTTTCTCTACCATCTTCTACTTTCTCCATTTATTGCTTCACTTTTCCCAGTTTCTTGAAACTGAGAAGGAGTTGAGTTCATGAAATTTGAAATACGGCATTTCCTATAAACCTTTAGCTAAAACTTACGGATATATCCAGTGTCTCGTTGCCTTAATCTGGTGACAAAGCAGCATGCGCTGAACTTTTTCCATTTGCCTCCGAGGGGCTGATTTTCTTGCCAAAAGCTGTTTTGAGTTTAAAGACATAAAGTGACCTTTACTGTGTGTATTCATGGCTACTTTGAACAACTGCAGCTGTGGCACTATTCCTGCTGGTGTATCTGTAAGATCAGTATTAATTGCTCCCCTGATACTTGCTGCTGATGTTAGATGCTGTATCAGTTCATCCAGATCAAACATTCTTCTTTTTCTCAGTAGCACAGCTAGTTTTCTTTTTTCCTTTTCAAAACTGTAGACCATCCCTCCCTGGTTTTGATGGATGGCATTTCATACTGATTGGGATAACTTAATAGTTATTTCTGTAGTCAGCTGCTCCTGCTGCTTTGTTTTCCTCCTCAAGGTCAGGGATAATGGTGCTTTTACACCATCTGCCAGCACTGCTGACCTTTCTCTACATTTTCTCATTCTCTGAAGTTTTATGAGGATGATATTGCTGCTGTTTATTTCCATTGCTATAATTGGATGGTATGTTACATTGTTACGTTTACTGTATTTCCCATTTGACTGGCCAAGTCATGATCTCTAAGTAATACAGTCACAGAGTGCTGGCATGCAGATTTTTTGGGAAGTTAAATTGTGGATGCTAGAAGACCAAAGTTCTCCATTGTAGGCAAAAATCATTACTCACGTGCATCAGCTTGACCTGCAAGTTGTGCTGTGCAATGTCTGATTCCCATGCTTTTCCTTGAGTTCTCATTGACTGCCTGCTTAGCTAGGCTTTCTATCTATAATTGTACACAAATTCTATAAAATCTATAACTTATTTTTCTGTTTCCTGAAAGAATCCTGCTTGGGGTTTTTCAAACAATTTCTCCATTGAGTCATTGTAGAAAAGCTGATTTCTTCATCTCCACCGTGTATTTACATTACACCCAGCTTCACAGTTGTTACGTCTTTTTCTAGTGGTGCCACTGTGAGTCTAAAACTTGTATTCTAACATCCCTTGTTTTGATACTTTCCCTTTTACATTTGCACATGTCATCTCCGAACAATCTGTTATTTTGATTGATTTTGAAGTCTCGGGGTGACTCAAAACTTTCAGAAATCCCAATGGAGTTCTCTGAAGTGCAAAGCCTGGTGCATCCAGGCTCCATCCATGTGTGTTTTTGCTCCATGTGCACTAGGGGGGCCTCTTGCCATGCAGTCCTAAGAGTAGGATGACCAGGAGCTTACCATCATCCCTGATTTTTTTACTTAAATTACTTGAGCAGGAGAAAGCTTATTTTCCTTTTCTGAGAAGTATGATGTCCAAGTGCTAGAAGAAAAATTGTAGTTGCTTACCCAGCTTTTGGGGCACTGAAATACAACTAAATACAGTTTTCTGTCTTAAAACTCTAGAATGTGGTTTAGGTTTGGTTATAGTTTAAGGCATTCGCAGGCCCTTTATCATGTTGATAGTACTTTTCTTAGTAGAGCTGTTTGCCAAGTTGCCAAAGGCACTCTGCTTATATAGAATACGTAAGTTTGTTTTGTACCTTAATATCTGGCAGTGTCTTACCTTTCTGTGTATTGTGGGTCCTCCATTATCTTGTTGAAGGCTTCTGGAAAAGAAAAAAAAAAAGACACATTTCCTCGCTTTTCTGCAATATCTCAAGTGGAACAGACTCTTGCTTTATTCTTTAGCAATATAACATTGACTACATGATGTAAGAGAAAGGAAGACAGTTGTGAAGCTGAGGTTGGACACCAAGCTACCACTTTGTTTTTCAACCAAGCATATCATTATACTCCAGAAATAAACTGTGTGCAGGACACAGTTAGGCAGGACAAAATACAAGCGCAGGTTTCTGAGGGTTTTTTCTCTATAAGATTTAGTAGTAGTGCAACAGGCTTCCTAGTGATGTCAGCTGCAAAATAGTGATTAGGCTTTTAATGGACATTTTGTTTCTTCTGCTAGGTTTTAGCCATCAGTCTGCTCAGTGCATTAACACTTTCTGTAACACAGTCTTTTACCCTGATTTTGCCTGGCAGGGAGGAGAGCTTTTGGACTCTCCTGCACTCTATTGTTAGTGTTCTGAAGAATGTGACAGCAGCTCTTGCATGTGCACCCCTCCTTGTCTCCTTCACAGACAGCTGGTTGTTGCCTGACACGGAGGGCTTGTATTCAGTGGGTGAGACGCGGTGCTCCCGGGCACGTTCAATCTCCCTGGTTCCGGGGAATGAAAGAGTTTGCCATCTGGGATGGGCCGCGCAGCCCCTTTGTCTGCGGCCGAGCTAAACCCAGCACCTGCCCACCGGGTGGCAGCATCCTGTCGCAGGCCTTCTGCTGCCGTGCTGAGCAAGCTCTTTCTCTGCTTTCTCAGGGGATTTCAAGAGCGGCTAAATCTCATTGTTTTCCTCTAGCTGTCTTCATCATTTTTCCAAAGTGACGATACATTCTTTGTAGATCCGGGCATAGACTGAATTTTGTATTGTTTCTGACTGCTTACCAGTTGCCAAGGGTGGTATTGTGCTCGTCAGAGCCTTGATGGTTTGGAAGAGTTCAGAGTTTTCATTTTAATCCCTTTGCAGGAAGACAGTCTGTCAGTAAATCTCCAGCATGGGTAAAAGAGTTGTTCAAGTATTTGTTCAGTTGTGGTCAATTGTATCATTACCACCACCTGTCCCCTACTTCCTCCCCCATGCCATAGAATATTCTGACATATTTTTGCAGTTTCTGATATCCATCCCAACTTATTTTGCACACAAAAATGCCCTTTGTTTAGTGAGGACTGTTTCATAAGGAACAATGGCAGATGATAGCTATTTGGAATTAAGCATTACACAGGAAAAAGACCTACAGGAAAGGAGAATTTTAGAAAATCCTCTGGCTTTATGAATAGGAGTTGGTTACCATGCTTGAAATTTCTCTTTCTCATAATAAGAAACAGTTTTATAAAGGATGAGCTTTAGAACTTTTCTCTTTAAAAAGAGCATGTTTAGCTCAGTATAGTATTTTCTTGGTTTTTTTGAAGTAATACCCTTCTGCATATTTTTAATAGAAAAGTTTTCATTTTATAGAATCAGAGTGACAAGTTTTCTTGAAGTTACACATGAATCTGTCAAAAAGTGTTGGGAAGAGTGGACAGCACTGGCAGGCATTAAATTATGTTTCCTTGCTTGTGTTCACAGAATTGTTTTTTAAAAGGAAAAATAACTTAATAGAACAATGCAAAGGTGCTTTGTGTTGATTTCTGTCTTTGAACTAAAAATTTCTCATCCTTTATAGCATCTTATATTTGTAAAGGTTATTAAAGTCTTGAGAATGTCAAAGCTGATAGATTGGAAAGTATTTGAGATTGTGTGCATCATGGGACATGTTTTTTGTACACATAATTTTCAGCCTTTCTTAATTAAATATTTCAGTTCTAGTTTCACTGACCTGGAGACTCGGTCACTGAGGACTAAAGTTGTCTCAATCTCTCTCTGTAGTCTGACCTGAAATGTGTTCAAGATGCCAAAGGAGGCTCTTTCTACAGAGACCATTGTCCTGTGTTAGGTAAGTTGAGGGTAAAGAAAATGCATGTTGGTTGCATCTCAAGGTGCAGAAGGAGGCACCTCTCAATTCCAAGTGGGTGACCTTGTGCAAGTGTGTTACGACCTGGAGAGAATCAAGCTTCTCCAGATACTCAGATACTCACTCTGGCTTTCCCTTTCCTTTTTAAATGTCATCCAAAAGGACTGTCCTTACTAGTGAAATGTAAATAGTAACATTTCTATGCACTAATGATAAATTGTCACACTTTTCTAAATTGTATTTGGTATCAGTGTGCCAAGGGGATGGCAAGGGAGCTTTTAAGTGTACATTAAGTCATAAATTGTGTTGTGTGTCCTGTGCAATGTATTTCTAAAAAGCCAAACGTAGCTGTTCATTCTTACAGAACTAGCTTAAATATTAAGACATCTAATAAATCTAGTTTCTTGCACAGAAGCACTGTTTTATTGACACCAGAGCTTTTACGTGTCCAGATATCTTAACACCATATGATAGCTTTTAAGATCCCAGTTAGAGCCCATAGTGGAACTTGTCACAAATATTTAGCGTTTGCCAGTGTCACTGCTGTTTGTCTTGAAAACTCAACAGGAAACACACAATTCTGTTGCCAGAGGTTCCAAAGATTTTTTGCCTGTTGGCCACTACAGTTGCAGAGACATTGGTGTGGAGTCACCATTGCTGGAATTGTTGAAAACAGGTAGATAGGGACTTGGAACAGGGTTTAATGATGAACATGGTGGTTGGACTTGAAAATCCCAAAGGTGTTTTCCAACCTTAACAGTTCTGTGAGTCTCAGAAATTAACTTCTGGTCTTTAAATTGCTTGGGGAATTAGTATGATGATGTAAACTTTTTCTTTTCCTTACTCCCTTTCAGGTGAGCAAAATGGTAACAGAAACCCTGGTGGGCTGCAAATAGGTGACCTTGTAAACATCGACCTGGATTTGGAAATTGTGCAGTCTTTGCAGCATGGTCATGGAGGATGGACTGATGGCATGTTTGAAACTTTAACAACAACTGGAACGGTTTGTGGCATTGATGAGGACCATGACATTGTAGTGCAATATCCAAGTGGCAACAGGTTTGTTCTATAGCCTTCATCCTTGCTTCTCACAGACTGCCCTTATCTTCAGTGCTTGTCATTACTTGGTGCTACAAGCTTTCTCTTCTCTTTTTGTGTCTGTTAAGATTTCCTTCTAGATGTGTAATGAGGACTAACCTTTGAGGATGCTTTAGTGAGAAAAGGAATTTTGCTGCCTCTCTTGCTTGGTGAAAATTTGAGTCCAAAATAATAAATTATGTTTTAGACTATCTCGTTTGCAAAATGTCGTGTTTTAAGCAGTAAATTCCTTTTTAATTAAAAACTATCTATCCCATGGTTTCAAGGTAATAGCAATTCATTGTGGGTTTTCAGGATAATAGTTTAAGAGGACAGGTGGTAAACCTTGGGGGGATCTTGTCTAAACTAGAGTCACATTGGCATGATCCGTATCTAGCCTTTTATTATTCAAAGGAATGTTATTTTATATAAATACAGACCAAGAATCGGAGGTATTGGGGAAGCCAAAACCACTCCCTGCAAGCATTTTATGTTTGAGTTTTGCTTAGCTGCATCCATGCTAGCAAAACTCAAACCCAGCTGTACAGCAGGGTTTGAATCCGATATGGCCACATGGTTTTCTGTTCCTTGCTCTCAAGTCTTGGGCTTATCCTTAAAAAATAGCTGATAAATGGAATATCATTTCAGTTGTATATGGGGTTTGACCTGTTCAGTTTGTCCAGAAAGAATTAACAGTATATTGTTCTTTCAGGATTTCATTCAAGATATTGTTTGTTAATATTGCAAAGTAATGCAGAACAAAGCAGTTTTCCCAGATAAAGGGATGCAAGTGGCTTTTCTTCTGGCAGTCATGTCAGCAGAGTCAGTGACAGGAACAGCTCTGTCTTGTTGTCTCCTCCCTGACTAAACAGCTAAATGCCTCTAAATCAGTAAAATTTATACTAGCAATAGGATAGTTTGATTGAAAATTGAGGTATGTCTGGGACATCCATTTAATTGAAAAGTATTACAACTTAATGTTGCATCTTTTGACCTGGGGGAAAGGGGCAAAATTCTGTATTCTTCCCATGTGGTTTCCTGACAGTTCAATCCTTGTGAGACAGCTTGGATCTGCTGCTTTTCAACTGGTTATTTCCTATCCCTAGAAAAATAAAGCAACTGTAATATAGCTACTTTCAGGACTTTTTCATTGCTGTCAGCTTGTTTCCCCGTAGACAGGCTATTTCTTAATTGCCTTTACAGATGTGTATCTCTGAAGATTATCCTTGAAATTAATTTATGAGCCACAATTAATGAATTAGTGAGCCACAGGAAGGTTATGGATGAAACATGGATAACAGCAAATATAGTATCTATAGTATCCCTACTATCCAGTTGCAGAAAGTTTGTAGGCATACAAGCAGAAACTTACCCAACAGATAGTTTTAAAACCTATATTTTGCTTTGTGTGTTTAATATCTACTTTAAATGATTCGTTGTTTAGGTGGACATTTAATCCAGCTGTTCTCACCAAGGCCAATGTTGTCCGGAGTGGAGATGCTGCTCAAGGTGCAGAAGGAGGCACCTCTCAATTCCAAGTGGGTGACCTTGTGCAAGTGTGTTACGACCTGGAGAGAATCAAGCTTCTCCAGAGAGGTCACGGAGAGTGGGCTGAGGCAATGCTTCCGGTGAGTAGCTGTGTGTTTGCATTCAAGGAATGGTAAAGCTTGTACAGTATTTCTAGTTATTATTGGTGACATCCCTGGGGGCTGCAGGAATCTAAAAGGGATTTTCTTCTAAGTTCTCATCAAATGCAGTGTAATACTTGCTTGGGTGTAGCAATGTGCTTAGCCTAATGAAGCCTATCTAAAGGTAGTAGTGATTGTATTGTTCAACAATCGACTTCATAAAATTTATGTAATATTAAAAATAAAATATTTAGAAATCTGGATGTTTTATTTACATTTGATGTTTTCTTCATTTCAGACTTTAGGTAAAGTTGGTCGGGTTCAGCAGATCTATTCAGACAGTGACTTGAAGGTAGAGGTTTGTGGGACATCTTGGACCTATAATCCAGCAGCTGTCTCGAAGGTGGCATCAGCAGGATCTGCTATAAGTAATGCATCTGGTGGTAAGTCTGAGGAATAATCAGTAATATATGTATGGCAAGTAATTGTGTTAATTAAAACGTTGTTATTAGGTAGTTATACATTATTTGTATGCAAGGTTAATAATCAACTTTGAGTTTAGGTAGTTGAAGTTTTACTTGAGAAAGACAGGAAAAAAGCTTGCAGTCAATATGGAGATGTTATATTAATCAGGTGCTTCTGCTTGGTCACAGTGCAGGTGTGTCTTTGGAGGTCCACTCCTAAGGACTTCAGAATGGTTGGAAGGGACATCAGATAGAAACAAGGACTAAAGCATGGAGGGATTATCACTGGCAGTATCAAGCAGCCTCCTTGTTTAATAGGTGGTTTAAGATAGCAGGCGCAGGTGAGGGATCTGTTGCAGGTGTTTTTTTATTATAACTCAGGATATTTATTTCTTTAAAATTTAGTCAGATATCCTGTTATTGATTACAGTGGGATTTTTTGGTGTCTTTGTAATCACACTTCAGTTTTGCTGAACATGCTGTCATTCATGTAATAACAAGGCAGAAAGACTGTCCAGCATGTTTTGTGTTCTGTTGGCAGTTTCAGAGATGAATTGAAACTAGAATTTTTTCCTTTTTTTAGTCATAGCTAGTTGTTTTTCACTTCACATATTTGCTTTAATGCCAAGAAAACTTTCTACATAGTTTTCTAGATTTTTTCCTAAGGAGGCATAGATGCAGTGAGTTTACTCAATAAAGAACTGAGTACAGGGGCCATAAGACTATCTAGAGGAGTAATAAACCTTAGTGTTTCAAATCACAGAAGACAGGCTATACCTGATGGTAGAGGTACATACATGGTATGTATTGTTACAGCAATACATAAGTTCATATTTTTACCTTGTCCTATCCTTTTGTATTTTGTGGAAGAAAAGCTATTTTTGGTTTAACCATCTTTGTTCTGGCAGTGGCAGTCTCCACTGTCTAAAGGGTACTAGGGCACAGCACTTATTTCAAACTCAGTGTTTCTACTGCTGCTGTTTTATGGTAGTTTGTGTATTACTGTGTATGTGGCCTTAGAAACACAACAAATGCAGCTGGGTTTTTTTTCTGTTCTTGTGTAATTAGAATTGCTTTCTAAGTTGTTCTTTGGCTAACAATTACAGAGAGATTGTCCCAGCTGTTGAAAAAATTATTTGAAACCCAAGAATCTGGAGATCTCAATGAAGAATTGGTTAAAGCTGCTGCCAATGGAGACGTTGCTAAAGTGGAAGACTTGCTGAAGAGGCCAGACGTAGATGTGAGTGTTCTGTTTTAGGAGTATCTCTTTTGGGGGCCTCTAGTACTAAAGGAAGTGCAGCTGTTCTGAATGCTCCTTGCCTATTGGTAGTGTGTCTTCTTAGAAGTAGTACAGCTAGTTCCAGTATCTCTTGTCCTGTTTGTTGTCCTATGAAATGTGTGTGGGCTGCGTGAACACAGAGTTGTACATACTTTCTTGCTGGATATTTTGTATTCTTTTGTCTGCCATGAATTAAGATACTTTTCAACCTCTGGCTGCCAGAGTTGGTGCAGAGAACCAAATGTTCACAATTACTGAAGGGTCTTCAAATTCTTCTTTTTTCAAGGGGAATAGAAGGAAGGAGGGTAAATTTTTCAGGGTGTTTTTGCTGTTGTGAGTTTGTTTTGTTTTATTAACTCACGAGGTGGATCATCTAATCTCTCCTCTGTCAAATTCCTTTCACCAACTTATCTAATACTGAAAAGTCTAAAAGAAAATGCTTAGTAATTATAGGAGTTCGTTTAGGGAATGTGTTTTAAAGTTAGTCTTTCTCATTACAGTAGTAATGTTCGCAGTTAAGAGTCTGAACTTCGTTGCTTCTGAGCACCAATTTTTAGCTTAAGATTTTATGGGTTTCTGTTCAGACTCTCCTGTTGTTGCCATAAATTTGGCAAGGAAGTTACATGTACCACAAAGCAGAGGACAGGTATAAATCTGAGACTTGTTCTCAAAAATCTTGCCTTTACAGGAGTCACCCAAAGATGAATGTTTTTAACCCAAGTATTATTAATGTCTTAATGTTTGTTATAAATCCATTTCTTCCTCCTTCCTTCAGTCTAGTTAATATAGAAATGAAATAGAGAAAACCTAGGAGATCTATATATGCTAAGAAAGCATCTTAAAATTGTTCATTTGATTGTATGTTAATGTGTGCTGTTGCTTTAAGTTTTCTGCTGCTAAACAGCCTCACGGGTGTGTGTCTGTGTCTTGAAACTCACCCGCAAGTGTTGGCGTTCCAGGTGAACGGGCAGTGTGCTGGACACACAGCTATGCAAGCTGCCAGCCAGAACGGCCACGTCGACATTTTGAAGTTGCTTCTGAAACAGAACGTGGATGTAGAAGCAGAGGTAACCTATATTTCAAAATATGCTTTGTGTGTCCTTAAACTTTGTTAAATGCATGACAATTCTACTTGACTTGCCTTCTTTTTAAATGCCAGAGAGAGTGAAAAACTGCTTTTATTACTATGATTGTGTACCCAAATTAGATTCCTGCTGATGCCTTAAGTGACCTGCTATCCATCTTGGGTGGAGCCACGGCTGGGCTCTTGTACTGCCCAAGGTGTATCCTTGGAAGGCCTTTTTAAAAGTACCTACTTTGTTCCTTTAACACTGTCTAGCCTCTGTTCTAGGTAGCCTCTCAAGTCATCACCACTAACAGTATTATAAAGGGTTAATATCTAATTCTTTAACACTTCTTATTAAATTAAATATAACAATACCATAATAGAGCTGTGTAAGCTAGCATGCAGTGAAGCTCCTTCTTTCTTGCCTTTGGTTTCATTTCAACAGTAGAATGCAATGGGAGCTCTGCCTGTGGCATTGAGGGAAAAAGATATCAGATGCTGCATCTCCAACTTCAGATACTTCCCATGCTGCTTATATGTACAAAGTTCAGTTAGGAGAAATCTTCCAATTCTTAACTAAAACAAGTTTAAGCAGGAAATAATAGCACTATCTTTGCGTAGAAACTGCCAGCTCTGCATCCAATTTTTCAGTGCCTTTTTTAAAACTTCACTGAAAATGGAAGGATATCTCTTGTTTAGGTTTTTTAGAATAATTGTTTGTGAGAATTATCTGTTAGCATACTGTGATATTTGCATTATAAATTGATTTTTACTTAATTATTTACACAGAATGCACTGATGTTGAACCATTTATCATTTTGTGAGGCACAAGAAAGATCTGTTACATTTGATTTATTAAGAATAAAAACTGAAGCCTAGTGGGATGCTGAGAAATTAATTGTGCACCCAGATGTTTACATGACAGAAAAAATAACTGCAAATGCTTGAGCATCTAGCATTATATTGTATTTGATATGCAGAAGTTATAGAATGTTAAAGCATTAATGAGGCAGCATAGTTTTTGGAATTAAAATTATTTTGTATTTACAGATACGTCATTAATTTAGAGAGGTTTCATGCTAGATTCTAGAGATGGCTTAGATTGATGCAATACATACTTGCTGTGGTCTGGTTTCTGTGAAGTAACTTAACTCCATGTTAGAAGTGGTGCTTTCACTGCCGTACGAAGTAAATACTGTTAAAATTAGTCTAAACTGCTTCTTGTCTGTACTGTGGTGTTCAGAGCTGCCATATTAATCAAGTGGTGGACTGAAGGGAGGGTTAGAAGCATTAAAGAGATAGGTAGAAGTACTACTTAAACTGTTTGAAAACAATACACCTGGTAATCTCTTAGCACTAGAATTGTGAAGAGTTTCTTGTTTGCTCAGGCTTCAGAAACACCATCACACCAGCATAAAAAATTGTCAGGGATTTTACTTAGCTTTAAAAGTCATCTTCACATAACT
This sequence comes from Cyanoderma ruficeps, assembly GCA_008694505.1. Lineage (NCBI taxonomy): Eukaryota > Metazoa > Chordata > Aves > Passeriformes > Timaliidae > Cyanoderma > Cyanoderma ruficeps. The sequence continues at coordinate 16,753,076 of VZDJ01007755.1, read as the reverse complement.
GTGTTGCTTAAGTGAAGATGGTATTCCTACTTGATTATATAATTGCCTTGGTTATTATAATATTAATAACTTTCATAATATTAGATTAGTAGTTACATTTTTCAGGCTTAAAAATGTAAGCTGTTTATCAATATTTATATATCTATATAATGTTTATAAACATAATTGTTTATAAAATGCAAAGATTCAGCAGAGCCATCCCATTAAGCAGGGAGCAAAAATGTAGTCCATTTACTTCACTTTTGCGGTCTGAGGCATGGAAGCAATGGATAAAAATCCTTACTTTCCTTGCTTTATAGCTAAGTGGGATATTTTTACACTTGCAGTCATTACTGCAGAGTACATCAGAGTACATACGTTCATGATGACATTTTCTGGGAATATCCTCATTGTTTTCGCCTGTGTTTTTCCATGATGTCTTAGTGTAGACTACAAGTGGCCTCTGTTTAGTCAGAGAGCAGTTGGTTATTGACATAGCTCAAAAACCTGATGTAGATAATGCATATAAAAATATGTAACCTTCTAGGCTGCAGACATTAATGGTTGTCAGTTATTATATTAACAGTACTGACAATATTATACTGTTGGAATGTATAGAGATGTAGTGCTTTTAATATTTGGATTTGTATCTAAATGTAAGTCTTAAGGACAGATGATTTACTAGTTGCTAGCTTTTTCTAGATGGTTTATTGCTGTTGGGTAGGATTTAGTTCCAGAGATGATTTGTTTTGATGCTGAGCTAAAAAAAGGCCCGCATGATCTTGGACCTCTGCTCATTAAAGCAGGAATTCTATACATTAAGACTGTATAAAATCCGGCAGTTGTGTCTCAGAATTGAAATATGGTAAAACATTCAGTAATTATATGGGGTTTCATCCATAAATATCTCGGTGCACTTTTCAGATTGCAAATACGAAAAGACAAATTACCATGCCTCTGTGAAACCAAGTGCTCTGTAAATGCAAGGCTTATGGCAGTTTAGGACTACTGGCACACTCTAGATAAGGTTTGCCTCATAACGATCCTTATAACCAGATGAAAAATATAGAGAAGGTCCCCTTTCTGATCCTTTCCCCTTCCAAATGGGCTAGCTTTGGCTTCCTTTGACTGCTCGTTCATGTTAGATGAGCCTGAGAAGGAATCCCTTGATCTGAGAAGGCAACTTGGTAGCATGAATTGATTTGGAAGGAATAAAAGTATCTTTTCAAAACCTGTTGTAACTGCTCTTTAGTACCCTGACCCTATATTGAAAACCATATCCATATTTTCAAAAAGGTACATTTGATAATTAGATAAATCTTCTTCCACCATTCAAAATGCTGTAACTGCTCTCATTGTGCAAATACCGTTTCTAAGAGCTATTAATTTTTGCCTTGGTTTAAAATATATTAGAAATGTGTTATATATAATAAAAAATATTTTTGAAAGATGTTACTGAAGAAGCAAAATTATGAGAAGCTTACTCAGGAGAGCCCTTGATCAGTCATGATTTTATTTTACAATTTGTAGTGTTTCTCTGTTTTCAAAATTGAATCCTACAAATGAATGGTTATATTAAACTATGCACAAATACTCAGTTAGAAATTAGCTTATGAAAGTTATTCCATCATGTGTAACTTCATTTTACTTCTGTCTTTTGTATTCTGTCATTAATGCTGAAATCACTTGATTGATATTTTAAAACGTTCCATGTTGTACAGTGAACTTCTATGAATGTTAAAATAGCCTAAACTGACAAATTTGACTTTCACATTTTAATTCTCAGTTTGAGTGAAACTGAAACAAACTGAATCAGAGTTTTATCGCTGTGAATCATCAACACAGAATCAGTACTTCTAGTTAATGTCAGCATCAGTCACAAATTTCCTTTGGAAAAGGCTTATTAAGTGAAAACCAAGACGTATAGTAAATCCTAATAAATACTAACCTAATTATATGAACAAGGAAATACTCATGTCTTGCACTATGATTTGGAATCTGTAACACTTCCCAGGCTACGGGAAGAACTACCTTAGGATATTAAGTGTAATACTGTTTGGCATTGGATTTTGTTTGTGGGTTTTTTTGGTTCTTTTGTTTTGGGTTTTTTCTTGACCGTGGTTGATTTGTAGTAGAAACTCCAAATGAAGCCATTTGAGTTTGACGAACAAATCACACAAAGATTTAGGACAATAGTTGTATATGCTGTAGAGTATCATATATTGTAGAACATGTGTGTTTATATATGAACTGATTCTTCATCCTCTATTGCTGCGGTTTGAGCAGTTATTTAATTAGGTATTTTAATGGTATCATGGTAGTCTCATTTTTCATAGTAGTCTCATTTTTCTTTTTGCATCAAATATGGGCAGTTGTTAGTTGAAATAATCTTGTTTAAATGTAAAGGAAATGTGAAATATAGCAGGTTAAATGAACGTTTCCACTTTAGGACAAGGATGGAGACAGGGCTGTCCATCACGCAGCCTTCGGCGACGAGGGCGCCGTGATTGAGGTTCTGCACCGAGGCAGCGCAGATTTGAACGCTCGCAACAAGCGCAGGCAGACTCCGCTCCATATTGCCGTCAACAAAGGTCATCTGCAAGTTGTCAAGACTTTACTGGACTTTGGCTGCCACCCCAGTCTCCAGGTAAAGGGAATTTTAATGTAGGGTCACTTTTCAGCTACTGAATTGTATGACTTACTGTATGTAGGTGACAGAAAAATTATGGAAAATGGGATTAAAAGGAACAGACATTGCAAAGTTGTCTGTCTCAACCTTTTCCCTATCGTGTGATCAACTGTAAGAAAAATGCTATTAAGTCTGTTTGTTTTCTTGACAGCTAGATTGACATCTGGTTTATTCTAGACAATTGATACTAATTGATATTTTCCCAGTCTGTGGTTATTTCTAATTGTTAACTTTCCTTCCTGATTAATTACTCCTCTACCAAACCCACAACTCTGTGCTCCTTCTGCAAGCTACAGTTTAGCAGGCCAATGATACTGTAGCATGTTTTGTTAAAAGAAACCTTTTATTTTTTTCCCAAAATAGATCTGTCATTGATAGAACTATTTAGTCAGATTCACTTTCAAATATTCAGCTTTTTATCTAGAAGGCCCTCATGCATAGGATCTCGAGTACCATAATTTCACAGGGAGTTTCATCTGTAATGAAGGTGATGGAAGCAGAAGCGTAAGTGCAGTGTCCTCTTTAGAAGGTAACATGGAAATGTGCTATCAGATAAGCAGGTATCCACACTGCTGAATGCAGCTGCATGAACTGCATTAGTAAAACAAATGAGAATGGGTAAGTTTGAAGAGATTTGCATCAGAAAAAGCTGTAGTGGCCTGGGCAAATCAAGATATGCAGTAATAAGACATTACCTCCTTGTTTTGCCATGTCAGTAATCAGGTTTTTTTTGGAGCTGTATATCCACATAAAAGAAGATGAGTGAAAACTTTTTTGAAATAAGTGAGCACAATGATTGTTTATTTATCTCCTTCTACCTGACTCTTAAGGTATTGTCTTGATATTGCTGAGGTTGAGCTGTTATGTCCATCCAGATCCTGTTTAGTATTTGTTGAACAGTAGGTATGATAAGGAATCTGATGTGCTGAGACCAGTGAAGGGTGACTGTAAGTCACGTAGGAATATGTGGGTAGCCAAAGTGGATTTGCCTGAGTTTAAATGACAGAATTTTGTTTTAGTTGAAAAAATCAATAGAATGGAAAATAAAATTGCTACTGGAAAAAATGAACTTTCAGATTCAGCATGTGTGCTGAGGAACTGCAATGTGCAAATGTGAGTAGGTGATTGATTTTGTCAATGAGATCACAGGGGAGTAAGACTGAGGCATGACTGGAATTTCACTGGCCAGCGTTCTACTACTGTGGCCTCTTCACTGTGTAAACAGAAACATACATTAGTTTGTAAACAGGAAATTCAGGAAATATCAATAAAACCAAATAAAAGATACATCATTTAGTTCTGGCAAATTGCTTCACACTGGTTCAAGTGTTTCCATATTCTGGCACTTTTTGTTTGGCAGTTTTTGATTCTCACCGTAGAGATCTGTTTTTGTACAAGTGTATTGCTAAAATGTTCAGTTTCTGTGTTAGTCAGCTTGCGGTTGAGTCAGTGTTGGTGAGAAAAGACTTCCTGACTTATATGGTGCAAGAATTTTACTGGAAGCATAAATCTGGAGATTTTGCCTATGTAGCTGCAAATAAGCTTAAATGGATGTGTTTTCTCACTGTTAGTCGAGGGCATTTCTCTTCAGTCCAGCCATTTGAGTCCTTGAATAAGTAATGTACAAAATGTTTCTAGGGATAAAAAGTATTCTTTCCTTATTTGGGATATTTGAAAACTAAAACTTCAAGCTAAAAGTATAAATTCTTTGCCTGTTCAGTTGTGTAGGCAAGTATTACTATGTACCTTGTGTAATATAATCTTGTATTAACTTGTTACAACAAGTTAAAAGCTTAATATTGCTTTATGACATTGGCTTTCGCTTCATGGAAAATGATATGCTTCAGTTAAAACAACAGATATGCCTCCTTTTAGTACCTGGATTGCTTTTTATTTTGATTTGCCTATGCTTTCATTTCACACTGTCATTTTGGTATTGTCTTCTACGTGGTTAATTGCTGGCTAAACTTAGCATTTATTACTCAAAATTCCATACCTCCTTCTGCCTGACTAGTCTTCCTTCTGTCATGTTAGGTTTTGTTGCTGTCCTGTTACTCATAAATTGTAATTTGGGCATCAACTCCATCTGGATAAGAAGCATAGGGAAGTCATTATCCACCCCAGTGTCTTCAGTGCTATGGGATGCAAAGCATAGTTCTGGCAGTAGTGGGACTGTACAATGGTGGAGCTCAGGGTGGGGTTTCCCACTGAAGCATTTGCAAAACTGGAGCAAGATGAGAAGCAACTTGCTCTGAAGTCTGCAGTGTAGCAACACCCAGGTCTGGAAGAGCTGCTTTGTGTTCGTGTAGTCAGTTTTCCTAGTGATACTTTAGCATCTTTTTAATGTGGATGCATGTAAAAATTGATGTAAACTGTTTCTGGTTTTAGGATTCTGAAGGAGACACTCCACTTCACGATGCAATAAGTAAAAAGCGTGATGATATCCTTGCTGTACTCCTAGAAGCTGGAGCAGATGTTACGATCACCAACAACAATGGGTTTAATGCTCTTCACCATGCTGCACTAAGAGGAAACCCTAGGTACAGATTTTTTTAAAAGATTTTTTTTTTCATATGTAAAAGGAAAAGAAGTGCATGTAAGGAAAACAAGTGCATGTAAGGGTAGAACTATGGTATTCTTTCAGAAGATCCTTAAATCTGCATGTAGTTGTATTTTTTAAATGTTGATGTTGCTTAGCTATGCATCTTTCTAGTGCTTGGAAGCCCTTGCTAGAATGAAGCTAGGAGTCTGCTCATTTTAATGCTGTATTCAGATAACTCCAAATTCCTGAGAAATTTCCTGTCATGGCTGTAAAACTTTGCCAGTAAAAGTTTGATAAATAAGTTACTAAGATCTTGAAGATGGAATCTTGACATGGGATAAGAATCGTAAATACTGCTGTGTTTCCCTTCTTGGCTATTAGAATTGATAAAAGAATTTGAGTTTTTTAGTTGTACTTATTTGTGGATGATTACAGTTCTAAAGCACCTTTAGGATTGTTGCATTAGATTATATTTGTCAGTATATGAAACAGTTATTTATATTTTCATAGAAGTATATCTAGAAGGAATTTTGGATTTCAGCTTTTATACAGCAGCTCAACTGAAAAAAATCATTTTAAGGCATAGTTTGTTTTTTTTACTAGCTGTATTCTATATGTCTACATTCCATTTTCAGTTAAGATTGCTTTTGAAAACTACAGCATAGATAGAACTTCAAAGAAAAGTTGTGTTGCTGACTCCTTATTACATTGTGGATAAATGGTATTTTTCAAAGCTGTCATGCTAACAAGACTTCAATAATACTTTATCCTGGGGTGGAATATTCAGTATAGTTTACACAAAAGAAGAAATGTGTGTGTTTGCTTGTTTACTACTAAATATGGCTTTTCAGTTGAGAGAAGTTGGAGAAATAGGGCTGTAGACTTGTATAAATCCCACCCATTATATATATGCGATTGAAATTTAGGTTAGTCTCTTAGAACATAGCTATCAAGACTGATAGTTAAAAAGTAAAAATAATTATCTATGTTAGTGGAATGGAATAATTTCACAAGGTAAAAGTAGTGAGTGGAAGTGTTGATAGGATGAATAAATGTTTAACGTTTTCTACACTACTCATAAAAGGTCTTTAAGAGAGCATGTCAAGGACCAAGTGAAGGGAGCTTATTTTTGGCATTCAGAAGACAATTCTTTCAAGTCTGACTTGGTAACATCTTCCTTTAAAGTGAATTCTTCCTTACTTCTATAACAGCATTAGCCAGGAGCACTGTTTCCAGTCTCAGTTACCTAGGTACGGTATTTTTTGTTAGTTTTTTTCCTGCAGTGTTTTTCCTCAGCTCTTGTGGTACTTGGTTTGTGTGGCCATTATCTCATTATGAGATGCAGGGAAAGTGTATGGAGAAAAAAAATGTTTTTCATAGGCATGTGCTGGAGATTTTTCTGTGGGTCAGTGTTTAAGGAGTGACAGACCATTCCTTTGATGGAGGGATCCAAGTTGTAGTTCAGACTGGGCCAGTTTGATGGTTGGTAGAATGTGAGGTATAGTGCAGTTTTAACCAGAATCCTCCTCCTTTATGAAGGTTTTTGTTGGAAATATTGGAAAATGTTTCCAGTATTTGTGATTTGAATGCTGTGTGGGTTCCCTCCATACATGGGGTTTCACTTGAATCTAAACCAGATATTTAATATTCATTTTTGGTTGCATTTTCATCTGAGCAGTGCTCAAGCATGCAGAAAACGAATTTTTTTCTCCCATCACAGGAGTAGTTTTATTTAAAATATCTAATGCTCACAGCATTAGATATTTTACTCATTGGCCTGGGAAGAAATGATTGAAAATGAAACCAAAATAAGTCTGTTTTGATTTCCTCTCTGGCCAAAAATTGTCGCAATAGTTTCATTCATCTAGGAGTAGAGTTTTATATTTCTCAAGACTTCAGTGATACTCGTTTGTTTTGTTGCTGATTTTGTAGTTCTGCCACTTGCCTGTTTCTGAATGAAACCAAAGTTTTTATATTTGCCACTTTGTTTTTTTAATCTTATCTAGAACAATGACTGTTACTGATCTGTTAAATGTACTAAGTGCAAGCTATTTAAGACACTGTTAAAAATAACCCCCTCATCTTTAGCTTGGTGCTGCTGTGGGTCACAAACAGTACATAATAGGTTCTGCTTGAAACCTTACTTAAAGACCTATCTTTCCTCATCTAAGCTTCCCTCCTCCACCTAAACTAGAGATTTGTGGCTTCAAGATGTTGTGCCTTATATTAATACAGTGCACTAAATTCCCCTTATGTTCAAATATATAGATCTATTATGTAATGTCTATATTATTTTGTAATACCTGAATACGTATTCGTAGATGTATATAAATGTGTGTGCATAGCTATAATTCTAAAAATTAAAAATGTGCTGTGTATGCAAGAATTAATAAAGTTCACATACATTTCCTTGTTGAGGATAATAAAATAAATGCATGTGTTAAGTGCATGGGTGCCACAATAAATGGAGGTGAATTTCTATAGTATTTTTTTCTAGTTGATTTGAAATAGGTATTGGCAACCAATTTTGTTTTCAGAGCAAAACCTCTTGTTTCTTGAGTTTTAATCTTCATAAATAATAGAGAGATAAATGTCCCAAGAAAAAGCCTACAAATTGTAGAGAGAATAACATTCAATTTTTTAAAATTTTTCATATGAAAACAAATCCATTCTGTTTTAAATGTTTGAATATTGGATAAATATTATAAGAAATATAGCGATTTATGTCAAATAGCTTAGATTGTCTCAGCACTTTATCTTCCATATCAGTTTGGCTGTGTTTTCCACAAGTCAAGGTACAGCGTGTTTCAGACAGCATCCTATTCTTAGTAGAATATTTCCTCTTTTCATGTTTTGCTTCTCTTTGTACCTTGTGAATTGGTACAGAAAGAGAACTTTCGGTTTTTGTGCTGATGTATAATGTTGAGATGTAGGATGGATATTATTTTATGCTGTAGGTAGCTTTAAACTTGTGCATGGGAGATAGAGCTAGAAAGAAATTTTAAATTAAGTGTGGGGAAGTTAAACTTTTATTTAGTACGTGGTTTCTTGTTTGTGATTTTTAACTGAGTCAGTCATATTAAAAGTGCATTTATTTTGGACTTTTTTCAAAGCACTGTGAGCCTCAAAGCTTGGCAGACTTAGCTTCTTCAGCGTTAATGAGATTTTTTTCAGACAGAATAAAGGAGAGTAAAATTTGAAAATACTGTACAGATTGGTTATTTTTGCCATGTTATCATCTCTTGCTTATGTTTGATCTATTCGCATACCTGTGACTTCAGATTTTTGAGCTGAAGACATGACTGTGAAGTGTAGGCGTATTTTATATCCGTTGCCCCAGTTAGTTTTAGATTTGCATTGTATCTTGTGAAGAGAGCTTTATTCACTCTGCAGCTAGCACCTTAAATAGAGGCTGCTCTTGGAGCTGACCTGACTTCACACATGTGTATGATTAGTTCTTCAGAACAATAAATTCTGCTGGACTTCAAATAAAAAAATTAAAGTCCTGGAGTAAGATACAGATTTCATGTATTGCGCTTCAGTAGCAAGAAGTATGTCATCTTTATGTTCATAAACTGGCAAGCAGAAGATCATGGTTTAAAATAGTCATAATTTTTTCCCATGGTTTTCTTATTATTTAGGAAAGCTCCATTTGTTTTTAGATTTGCAGATGGTTTGAACAGGTTGGCAGTGAAATTTCTAACTAGCAATTAAATTGAGGGGTGGGGTTTCTCACTTCTGCATAGCGTTAATGAGTGTCTTCAGGAAGTGTCTGCAAGACTCACGGGCTGTGATGTCATGGAGGTCCTCAGAGAAACAAGTTCTGAGGAAATTAGAGTGGTACAATTATTTTCTAAACCAGTCAAAGTGATTTTTTGCTTTTGTATTTGCAGTTCTGACAGTAAGTGTAGGTTAAGCTTAGTTGAAGTTGAGTGCAAAGAGAGCCTGTTTTTAAAACCTCTTATTAAAGTATTATGTCAGAAAATGCTTTGGAAGAATACTTTTGTTCAAGTTGGTTTGGAGGAAGAATATAATCTCCATGAGCAGACCTATTATTAGATGGCAGATTAGCCTGTAGCTGTTGAAGTCAGTGACAAATTTATTATCTTTAAATAGTAAATAATGTGCCTGACAGATACAAAATGGCAAATAAAGTTCCTGCCCTGTGGAGTTTCCTTCCTTGTGCAATGAAAAAAAGGGGAGAGGGGTGCCCAGAAAGTAAATCTGCTCTACCAGTACTGTTCATGATTGTTTCCTTTTGGGTTTTTTGATTAATTGTGCTAGAAAGGGCACCAGACTTGAGGAATAATACAAGAGACAATAAATCATTGGGAAATATTTATTTCACTGCTTACCTATCTTCTTTATAAATGTTGTAAGAGATGATTTTCACTGCATATGGACAAAATGTTAAACACCAGTAGCTATTCATTTACAAATACAAACTTGAGGTTTTGGAATACAGAATTTGCTACACTCCTGGTTACCTTCTATCTTCAGGCTGCTGCCTAGAAGTTGGGCTGGACTGCAGAGAGGACTACATAATTGCTCTGAGCAAGTTTCGTGTCCAGTTTTACAAACTTGAGAAATCCTGTAGTGATCAATGCATAGCTACAGCTGGTTGAAGGGGACCAAATCCATTGAAGAGGTGATTTGGTTCCATTTTACCAGCTTTAGCAAAGCATTGGAGCGCAGGAAGCTTATAATTCTTTGACACATTTTAAAGCACGTGAGCAGTGCACAAAGAACACGCAGCTTTCTTCTGTGTTACGCAATTTGTTTCTTGTCAATGCAAATTTTTAACTGTTTCCTAATTTGGAGATAGCACAATTAAAAGCTGTATACCAGGAAGGTCTGTACAGGTTTGTTCTGTCCTTGAGTATTTCCTTGAGGATCTTTGGATGAGTCTCAGATCAAATCATAGTTGCAATTTTAATTTTTCCTGTCTAGTGTAATCAAATTTTACAATAGATTAGAAACTGTAGTTGTAAAACTTCATCATATAGAGCTCCCTTACTTCTTTATGTTAAACTTTAGTGGGGAAGAACATTTAAGTTTCCTTGTCACCCTCCTCCCCCCCTTCCCCTCATTCATTTTCTGGCAGGTTTCGTTTTGCAGCTGCTTTTATGCTGTAGTTGGTTAGCACAAATATAAATGCCAAGTGCTTTCAATTCCTTTGCTATATCTCTGGTTAGTATTAACTTTTTAGGAATGATTATATAATAGAGCAGGGTAGATTTAATTTTTTTTTGCCCTGATAGTATATATAAAACCATTTTATGCAAGAAAAACACAGCTTTTAAAGATTTCTCTGGAGTTGCATCTGATTTCTTCTCAGCTAAGGTCCTTAATACAATTGTGCGAGCTCACATAGCTTTTTTTATGCCATACTTTCTGAGCTTTGACTGCAGTGGAAAGCAGGGGACAACCTTAGTTGAAACCATTCCCTAGTAATAAGTATGTCAAGGATAGTCTACATCTGTTCGTTGCGTAGTCTGATGATGGTGAGAAGATTTATGTAAATGTATTCCCAGCACCATGTATCCTAATAGAAACGTAGCAGGTGTGTCACTTGGACTTAAGCATCAAGATGGCTATAAAATGAGTTTCTATTTTTACCAGTTATAGAGGAACTGTTTTACAGATACAGCTGCTCAAGTGTGCTTTTGGATGGCAATACAGCTTCATGTACTGGCCATATCGGGACAAAAAACGGCTGTGGAAAAAGAGCTGTGTAGCATTTGATAATGTCAGCATCTGTTATCCCTGTCAGTCACACAGTTGAAATGTTTGAGTTACAACTGTGTCAGCAGATGCCCAAAGTTCAACGTGTGCTCGGTTAAAATTGAACAGCTGATCTAAGTGATGGATGTGACATTTTAGAGTGACTGGGTATGTATTCTTAGAGATATGCTAACATGAACTAGCAGGAAGCAATGTCAACATATAATTTTAACTTTTGTATCACTCTGAACTGTCATTTTGTGTCAGAGTAACATTGCAATGTTATACAAGGGAGAACACAGTATGATAAATTGTTACCAAAAACCTTTCAGATAAGTTAAAGCTGTTAAAAAAAAAAATTGTCCCCTTATATAGTGGAAGCTAAATCAATTGGTGCTGAGCACAAGAACTCTTTAGGAAAAGAAGAAAATGCTTAGCAATTAACCCCTCAGTGAAACTGTTAGTTACACCAAATTGCTTCTGTGAGCATGATTGAGTTTAGTAGCATTGCTTTATTCAGAAAAGCTACGGCAATTTGTTTTGTTTCCCACTATAAACGAGGATTTAATTTAGATGTTAAGATACTGTAGCCTTTGTGTCAAAATATCTGCTGGTAAGAGAGCTTTAAACAAATATTGAAACTTTGCTTTCTTAAGCAGGTAAGATAATATTTCTTCTTGTATTTATATTAATATGTAGTCTCAGGTGTTAAAAATATCAGGCTATGTGTATTATTAGCTGCTTGAGAATTATGTGAGTATTTAAAAATAAGTTCTCCATCTAAAAATCATGTGTTTCCTTTGTTTATTTTTCTTGTTTGTTTTGCTTGGGGTTTTTTTTCCTCACAGACATTTTAGTAAGCAAAGGGCTACAGTTAGAATCTTTAATCTCGGCCAAATGTGCCTACTTATCATGGACTTAGGGTACTTAAATGTATCCTATTTAATAACTGGTTTTAGAGGTCTGCTGTCATGAATAGAAATGGCTGGATTGATGAGTGGGGAGCTCTTTCCTCATGTTTTTCTCTTGTTTCTGAATTTGATCTTGAGTATCTTTACTTAGGGGTGGTATGAACCAGTGTATTTTAATTAATACTGCTTTTAGAACTTGAAACTATTGTGGAGGTGTTTCTCATGTAGTTCTTAAAATTTTTTGAATGCTACAATGTTTTTTTATGGCAAATTTTCTTAAATTTGGGTTTAAAGTAAATTCAGCTTATTTGAAAATAGTATTAAAGACAACTTACCTTTTAGGCTGTAGTTGTCATTTGTGTTTTCATTTAGGAATCTGTCAATAGCTTTAATCCGCTGACTAGCAACTGTGGCCTAGAAATCTCTGTATTGTCACTTTCTGTGCATAAACCTGACACTGCACTTTGTATCGAAGAGCTCAGTGAGCATAATAAGTGCTGATTTGGAGAAAGTTCTAACTTAAGTCTTACTAAATTGCAGAAGTTATAGTCAATTATTTTGGCTATCATTTTCTCTAGATCACACCTGTAATTCCTTAGCTGGTAATACTTGACTCAGTTGCAACTTGTGGATTAAATATTCTGTGGTAGATGCTGATTTAAATGCTACCATCTGAAGTACACAGAACAGGCTGTGATTACTAGAACAGTGGCTTGTTTTTATGAGATGCATTTTGATAACCAGGCTTTGAAGTTTAGTTTAAGATCTGTGAAGTGAGGAGTACTGGTAATGATGAATTTTGCAGCTGTGCTGCAGTCTTAATTGATGCATTTCAAGGTTTCATTTTCAGCCTTGCTTTGAATTCTGTTTGCAACTAATATTCTGCTTATCAGCTGTTAACAATGCTTCCTACCCACTTTTATAGTCACTTAATTCAATATTTTGTGATTTGTTACTAACAAGTATGAGTTATTTTGGCAGTACCAGCTGACCCTTAGCAAGCCAATTTGTCACATGAATGTCATTCAAACAAGAGGGAAACCTGTTTCTTCCAGCAGCTGTTTAGTTTCCTCTTACTTGGTCGTTCCTTGCCTGCCAAAAATACATACTTCTTTACATTCCATAGCATTGTATGTTCATATGGGTACATAAAGAAGTATGTGCTCTGAGCAGGTACATACAGGGTTGATTGACTGCCTGTCAGATGAAACTGAAAAGTATTTTGCTGCTTGTTCTTTCTGTCATTAGGTAAAACTGGCTGAAAGTTCTTTGGAAGGACAGCAGCTCTGATTAACTGATGGTAGAAAATAAGCTTACTATGCTAACTGAACTTTGCAATGCAATTTACCTGCACAGTGTCTTAAAGCCGGGCACAGTTCATTGTTTTGGGATGGCACTGATGTTAGAAGTGCTTTTCCGTATTTTTTGCAGCCTCTTGCTCTTCTAAGTGACCGTGTTTAAGTAGAGAGTTGAATCGCTGGTAGGTTTGCAATGTCTTTTCTTAGAATTCGTAGTTGTAGTCCACTGTATAAACTTCAGCTTCCTCCCAGGCCTTCCAGCAGATTTTCGTGCTTGGGTACAGTTTGCATCTAGTGTCCTGAAGGGAAGCATAGACTGATCTAAAATAGCAGTTATAAACTTATTTTCTTACCCCAAATCCCACTTCTGTGCTTTTTGTATCCCATCCATTATTCTGCAAACTCTTTGCAGGTTTATACTTATTTACACTATATTTCAGAGTGGTTTAAAAAAATGAACAAAACAAATAATAAAGCAAAACAAAACAAAACAAAAAAAACCCCACAAAAAGCCCAACCCAAACACAAAAGCACATGTCACCAGTGATCCTGCTTATCGTAAAGATGATGACATTGAATTAAGAAAACAACCTCTAACTGCTGTGACAGGATTTGGATTGTTAGGCCAAAGGTCACATGTGAAAGCTAATACCTATTCAACACTTCTGCAAGCAGCTTCTCTCGTTTTTTAAAACTGGCACTCACCTGCTCAAGTCAAAGTCTTGTCCACCCTTGAAATATTTATGACAGCTAAAATAATTAACTAAAAAAAATTAACCCAAACCAAACAAAAAACCTAATAGATAAAAAGCCCAAGTTTAACCCTATTTTGTAAGATTTCGTGCGACTTGGTTTGGAACAGTGGTTAAATATTTGATGTGCAGTACGGCTTTGACTTCTGAGGGACTGTCATATATAGCTTATGGTTGCTTAATACATATTTCAGGAGTTGATTTGGGTTACAGTAGAGTAAGCTTTGTCTCTATAGCATTAGAAGGTAAATTTGAAATAAGCTTAACAATTATTAACTGTAATAGTTGTAAGGAAAGCTGAGAGCAGAGGAAGTAAGAATTTCTGCAGCTCATGACAAAAACCTAGTGCAGCTGATAGAGAGCAAATCAGAGTGTAGCAGTAGCTAGCACAGTAGTACAAGGAGAATCAGCAATGCAGCATTAGAATCACAGCAGTCACATTCTAGTTTTTAAGTAGGCTGTTTTCATGTACATCTAATACAAAGCACCTTGAAAATTTTGCCTAGACCTATTTGAGAACTCAGCATTGCACTACCACGCTGTTTATTAGGTTTTCTTTTTCAAGTTCTTACATTTTTAGTTGTGCATAGGAAGATGAGAATATATTTCACTGAAATGAACAACCAGTTAATGGCATTGCAATTCATTAGTTTATCTTCTTTAAAAAGAATTCTGCCTACTAAGCAAGTTGGGATTTGTTGGTTTTTTTTGTTTCTTCCTTTTTTTTTCCTTTTTTTTGCTATGAAATTTGGACTAACAGTTGTTTTCTTTCAACCTGCTCTTTACACTACAAATGCTTGGTACTTTAGCACACTCAAAATTAAGCTGTTCCCAGAGTAGAGGGATTAACACAACATTTAAAATAACAGTCTACTAAATAAGATATACATGCAGAAAGTCATAGGCATCCTTTAAACGTGCAGAATAATGCAGGTCTCCTGATGTTCTGTTACCTGTAAGCTTAGTATCATGCAGCATTTGCAGTTGGAAGAGAGGTAATGACCTAGAGACACATCAGCAGCAGCCATCTCATCCTGAGTGCTCTCACTCTATTCGCTGAATCAGCTCTTCGGTACATGGGAGGGGGAGGCAAGGGGGGGGGCGAATGTCGGTGCATACAGTACCTCACCACCTTAAATAGATAAAACTTAAAAGAAAAAAAAAAGGCACGAAGATGGGTGCCTAATTGGCACCTCCTTCCTTTCTTTTGAATGCTAAAATACAGATGATGTTGTATAGAAATTATACCTTATGTCTGCTGGACTGAGAGTTAAGACTCCAAGGATAGATGCTAGGAAGCCAAGGGAAGGTGAACTTAGCCCACTGTCAGATGAAGATCATCACAGGCAAAAAGAAAAATAAAAACCCAACAAAAGACCAAGACCAAGCCCCCAAAAGTTGGAGTTGCTTCCAAAAAAAAAAAATTAGAAAAAGGCACCAAAAATATAGCCATCATCTCCCCCCTCCCCCGGCAAATATTGGTTTCTTCTAGTTCCTTAGATATTGCACTGCATCTTTTCTTGCTTGAGGTTATGTTTCCAGGCTTAACTGTAGGCAGGTCTGTGTTGAAGCTACTTTCCATCTTCAGAGGTCAAGTCTGCTCGCGAGGTCAGGGCTCCCGCACACACACTACAGAAGTCACCAACCGTATTTCCCACTTAGAGGGCACGAGCAAAACTGTTACGGCTTTATAGGCAGCTAAGCATTTGAAACATGCACTCCCAGGCAAACAGGCTCTCTTGTGCCTCTCTCTTCCCTGACCATATTTAGTCAACCATTGCAAAAAATAGTCTCTCAGCTGTCGATTGTCGATCCGGCAGCGAAGGGAGCCTCTATCCGGCTCTCTGCCTATTGATTGTGCAGCCTGCACTTCCACCGCCGCTTAGCCATTTGTCCCCAGGTTTTTTTAGCACTGCCAAATAAAGCTCTCTCTCATGTTTCCAGTTAGATTTCCCAGGTTTTCACTGAGCTTGCGCTGCTACTAGTAAACCCTGATGAGGTTGTCACTATACTTAGAAACGTTTGGGGCGGGGGGGAGGAGTGGGAGAGGGAAAAAAAAAAAAAAAGGCAGCCCTGCTAGTAACAAGGCAGGGACTTCACGCAGATATAGAACAATAAATATCCTGCGCTGCCATGGCAGGTTGTGTAACCTGGTTTCTTGATCATTGAAAAACGCTGTGACTAACATGTCGATTAACCCGAGGTCTGAGCGGCCTCAGTCTAAGTTTTCAATTGCAAATCATGCAGCTATTTTATAAAAAAGAAGTCAGTGCCCTTTTGTAGCCCTGCATTTCCATATTCAAATCAAGTTAGCAATTATTTGAAAAAACTTGATTTAGTAAATTCGTATCATTCCATACCATTATGTTTAATAATGGCATAGTATTTTGTTTGTAATGTTATCCATAGAATTGCATCTAAAGAAAATAAACACGCACACAAATTAGGTGCTACTGTTCTTTAAAAACACTGAATTGTTTTAGAAGAAAAGTATAAAAACAGAAATCTAGAGAACAGCTCTTTGCATTAGTATTTCATGTTTACAAAATCAGCTCATGGCAAACCTAATAACTGCACTTTCAAAATATGAAGAGAGATTTTCATATTTATGGGGAGTATATGCAATGTTTTCTTTAAAAAAGAATAACTGAAGTTTAGGCATTTAAATGCAACAGTCGGGAACCCAAATACTCCAAGACTTTCTCTGTATTTTGCAAAGACAAAATCTTGGCTTGGGAGCAAGAAGGATTAAAAAGGTGAAAATATCTCAATCTCGAATGAAACAAAGTTATTAAATCGAAAGGCCATTCAATTAATATTGATGTAATTAGTAGGTACAAAGTTCAGTATGGTAGGGTAGAGAGTGAATTGCAAAGTCCTGAGCAGACCAGTATCTTGGATTTATACTTCCCTTGCTGCTTTGTTTTGTGTTGATTTTATCCAGTGCTTGGTAACTGTTTACCCTGTAACTTCTGTTGCTTTCTGTTAAAAGTCACATTTTCTCTTTTCTCTTTGATTTCATAATTATTCACTGAAGACAAAGCTGTTGTGCAAATACATTCTTGTGAATTCTATGTAAATGTATGTACCTCATTGTTTCTTTGGTTACATGTATATTGAAATAGATTTTTCAAAAGCAAGAGACGCTTGAAAATCTGAGAAGCAAAATGAAGGAAACAGCTTGCCTACTTAAACTTTTACTAACTAGGCCACTGGTCAGATATGAAATATTAAACTCTAATTTAAGTTACAGTGTGCTCAGTAGTACCAGTCTAAAGTATTAATCTCTTCCTGTTGCTTGTTCCTGAGAGATAGATACTTCCTTCTTCATTCTTCCAGTGGTTCTCTCTGTCCTGCAAAGCGAATATGGTGTGAATCAGATCAGGGAGCTGATTTGGCTTGAAGTTGTGTGCTGACGTGCACTTACGATGGTATGGTTGCCAAAAATAGCACTGTCCTGCTCCTGTGTTACTTCTTGCACTATGTTGGTACAAATGTTTCTTTGGCTTCACAGTGAGCAGGCTTGGAGTACTATTCCATATGAGAAATAATCCAACAGAAGGGGATGACCTTTCAGATGCTGTGTTGCGACACCTTTTTGTGGGAGCCTTCTTTTGAGCAGACATCGTAGTCAACAGGACAAGAAAGGGATTTAGTAAAATGTGTTTTTTCTTCTGCTGTGTTGTAAAATACATGTCCGACTACACAGTCTTAAAAGAAAACTTTGCCATGGGAGCTGTCTTTAAATCTGAACTGTTCCTTCAACTATTTGAGGCTCTAACAGGAGGCAGGTGAACAGGTTTAGCTGAGCCAGGGTTGGGAGTCTGGAGAGGAGGATATGGGGGTGGGAGGTGGTGTGTGGAGAATATTTCAAGCCAGGATTACTGTAAAATACATTATGAAACCATGTCACACTGAGACAGTGGAAACCTGAGTTGAGGGAGGAGAATGGCATGAAAGTAGAATAACCTGTAATAGAAAGTGCAATGCATCTTTACAACCTCTGGTGATAGGATTGCTGATAAGTTTATGCTGATCTAAGACTTTGCTTCTGGAAAGGGCGGTTTGCCCTCCCCGCAGCTCTGGCTTTGTCATTTTCTTACTCCTATTGCTTCTAGTGATCATGAAGTTGCGGGGTAGGTTGGATTATCTCATTGATCTGTCTGAAAGCAAACTTGCCAAACCAGGAGTCTGGCAGGTTGTTTCACTTGCTAGAAAATGATGTGTCTGTAGAGCGAGCATAATGCAGGAGCTGAAGTGCAGGGAAAAAACGTGGGATTGTCTTTCAATAATTGTCTTTAAATGTGCTTATGCAGATTGTGAAGTAGCCTTTCTAATTTTTTTCTGCCTAAGTATTTGTTTCTAAAAAACCTTAACAAACAAATCCTGAAAGGCCAAACAAACAAACCCACCCCACCACTATCCCAGAAACCCTCAACCTTCCTCATTTACCTCATTCTACAGTCAAATTGCAGTTGGTGGCAGAGAATCTTCTATAGTTTTTGTTCATGTATTTTAACAGGGTGCAAGGATGCTTTTGCAGTTAAGACTGCTAAATCTGGAATTGTTTTTATACAATGGGGTGCTGGGTTCATCTTGTTTGCAACTACTTTTATCTAGTAGATTTTCCAAATAAATCTGTTGTTGTATGTTGCATTCTTGGATAGTACTGATGAGCATCTGCAAAAAATCCGTGAGCAAAGTGCTGCATAAAACCCAACATTTTAGATGTAGGTTGGTAATGAATAATATACTGTATGCTAACTTTCCATTGGAAGAATAATTTTATTTTTTTGTATGTCTAATGTTGGTAACTGGTGTTGAAACAAGTGCTCTATGTGGCTAGAAGTGAATTACTGTGTTGTTCAGATCTGTGACATATCTTATGTTGTAAATAAACAATTCATAATGCTGAATTTCCATGGCAAGGGTTGGAATGGGATGATCTGTAAGGCCTTTTCCAACCCAAACGATTCTGTGATCCTGTATATGTTAAACTGTAGTTCTAGACTCTCTAAAAACCTGAATTTCAAAAGAAGAAAAAAAGTATTACTCATGTGGCAAGGTCAAATAAAGATGCACGCAACAGCAGCATTTGCACTTCTACATCTCAAATTTAATGTAACACCATATTAGTGGATATTCCTTTGACCAAATCACTTGCAACTGTTAGAGACTGGGGTGATTTTATGGGGATGAATTATGTTGGGCAATATAAGTCAGTGTACCCCCAACAGCTGTGCCTGCCTCCATCTCAGCCCCCTATACACACGAGCTTTCTCATTCCTTTTTGACTGAGCATGTGTTTTGCTTCTAGAAAAGAAGCAATATTTTACTTATCTCTTTTAAAGCTTTAAGATAACTCCCTCAAAAATTCTCACTCAAGTTTTCTCTTGTTGTTTAAAAGTAGAAATTTTCAGAAGTTGCAGATGGTCATCCAGCTAAAAAAGGCCCAAAATCTGTATGAGCTTCCCACTAAGCTGAAAATACTGCAGACCAACAAATACCAAAGATTTCCTGTTACAACATTTTTTTTATTGGTGATGCTTTAGTATTAATGTATGGATAGCATAGTAATGCCTAAGTTCAGTGTTTCAATAAAGAGTTTTAAGCATTTGACCAATAATCTTTGCAGCTCCTCAGACAGCCATGTAATTGTTACAGTTGAATACACTGAAGATGATAGTTTGAAAGATTTTTTTTTTAGCTATTTTCATGATCAGGGTTACTAATAGATTTGCTGATTTCTTGATCTTTTCAATACAACTACAGTGAAAGCAGTCTGTGGTTTGTTTAATGTATACAAGATAAAAGCAGTTTAAGACCAGATCTATGTTGTGGTCTTAAAAACAGAGTAATACAACCCAGCTTCTTCTGTAATACTTCATGAGGAAGAGTGAATCAAGAATTACTGTGTAATTGGCAACATTAATTCTCTAATGTGACTTATGATGTATGCCTGTTCCAGTGAGTGCTGCTCTGAATGGTAGCTACTTAGCTGTCAAAATTTTGGCAGTAGCTCTAGAAAATCCTGTAAAAATTGAAAGAACCTACCTCTCATCTGATGAGGAGGAGGATGCAGCCACTAAGCTGAATTTACCATTGTAGCATATTAATATCTTGCAGAATTTTAAGGCGTCATTCCATTAAACAGTCCTTCTATCCTGCTGTCCCATAATATAGCATGGTCTGGAAGAGAGATATAGTCTTTTTCTGAATAAAAAGAAACAACTGAGTAGTGGTTCCTGGCCCTTGGATGATTTGTTGTGAACAGTAAGATAAAAATCTATTCCACACAGAAGCCGTTTGTTTGTTCTGGTGGTGGTTCTTTTTTTCCAGTAAGACCAATTCATCTTAAAAGCATCTGGAAATGTAGCAGGCATCTCATTTCTCTGAAAGCAAGCTACCTCCAAATATTTTTTTATCAAACTTCAGATAAAAAAATTTTTGGTATAAGACAGCAAACTAAAGATTTGAAAGAGGATCTGGTAAGGATAACACTCACACAAATATTAAGATAAGTGATTTTTGTTCACAGCATGCAAAATACTGAGTCAGTTGGTTTCTTATTTTTGTTTCAGAGATGAGGTGTATTAAAGAAATGTCAATAGTATTTCTGAACGTTTACATTTATGTATTGAAGCATCTGATGAAGTGTGTCTTTGTACTTTAAATTTTGTTTATCTGTAGAGTTGGCAATTTTCTTATTTCCTTACTAAAGAAAAGGATATAAAATATCACTGAGTTAGGACAGTTTCTTGTTTAGTGACTAGAGCTACTTTGGAGACCAGCTGACTGTAATTAAAGTGTTGATGCCCTTCCATAGTGTTCCTCAAGTTGTAGTTGCGGTTGTAAGAAAAATTTCTTGGTTGTTTTTTTTTNTTTTTTTATTTTTTTATTGTTGTTGTTTGTTTGGGGTTTTTTTGGTTAGGTTATTGTTGCACCACTTTTTCCTGGTTGCTCACAGTCATGTTGCTTCTGTTAGTCATAGGGAACTTTCAGGAATTTTTTATTGTGTGTTTTAGACTATCTGCAGTAGATACCCTAGAGCTCAGAAGGGGTCTTTAGAAGCAGTGAGCCTGGCAGGTGAAGATAAAAAGCTTACATTACATGATGCCCTGTGGGAAGCCGCTATAGAAGGCTTGTTGTGCTGTTGGTACTGAGTGCTTTGTATCAGCCCAGCATTCTGAAGAGCTGGTGTGGTGGTGTGCCCAGATACCAAGCAAACCACAGTGCTCCAGACATGCTCCCTCCCTAAAGCAGCTAAACACAGCTCTGATGGTGCCAAGATTTGAAAATATGGCATCATTGCCTTACGAAATAGACTATGTTTATCAGTGCAACTGATGCTGGCTCATTTTGCCACATTTCATAAAGCTTTGGTAACTTGAGTTTTACTAAATTATATCCTTAATTTTGAAAAATCGTGCATAGGTGAATCTATCAAAGAATTGATGTTTTCATTGTTTGTTTTTTTCTAAGGTATTCTAGTCTTTTCTTACTAGCACGTGAGAGAGCTGTAGAAGGCGTTAAGAATAGAAGCTGAGCAATGGCTCACAGTGAACAATGTACAATCTGTTAAGTGTTGTTGTCTTAAATTGCTGTGTTATAAGTGATTTGGACTGTGAGGAGGTGAGAAGCTTTCTGCCAGGAAAACAAAAAATCCTAGAGGCTGAGATGGCTTCTGTCCACTCTGAGGAGAACAAACGTGCAGAACAGCCTGGCTATGGATGCTGCACCTGGCAGTTGGTTTCCTGTGGGTTTGTATGATCCTGTGGCCTGAAAACGCAGTTGGTTAGTTGCAATTCCTTTAGACTCTCTGACTCTGGGGGCAGAAAAGTGTCACTTAATACACCATTCTGTCAGCTGCAGCAGAAGTGTGAAACCAGGTGTTTATGTTGTGCACTCAGTAGCAGGAGAACATGAAGATGCTTATTAAGCAGGGTCTCTTATGGGAGCATCTGAGCAGTGTGTAGGAAGGAGTGAGCTTCCTTACTGGTACAGTAGTCTACCTCACAGACTTCTCTGCTTTCAAGGAGGGCTCATTAGGGTGAGCTGTGCCCAGACAGAGCTTTAAGGATTTTTTTTATAGGAAGCTCATTGGGTTGTTCTGAAAGAGACCTTAGGAGTGAATAGCACTTCACCTCAGTGTGGATGTTCAAGGCAACAGATGATTGGAATGAACTGGGAGCTCAGTTATGACTTGACAGGGCAGTCATTCATACCTTTTGGGGGTATTTTTAGGTAAAAGCTGAGAGGTTCAATTTATGTGGCTATTCCTGAGGATTATTGAGATCCTACATTTTTGATTCCAAAACACTGATGAAGAACTGTTTAATTCAGATACATTATCCGCCTTGCAAGGCACTGTGTGACTGAGTGATTCCATTTGCAAGTATTACTTGGATTTTAAAAGTTTGGATTTTGTACAAAAGCTCTGTTTCTCCTGTAGATAGCATGTTCCTTCAACAGTAGGGAAGCATCAGATGACAGAAAAGGTTTCTTGGCACAGGATTGTAGCGGTTTCTGGTTTTGTGTTTGTCTTCAAGGAACTGTCATAAGGGAGCTGCATATGCTGTTTATAAAGATAAGACAATAAGGGGTTTAAGTTTGGTAACTCACATATTCCAAAAGCTAAGTGAAGCCATGTAAGCTTAAGAAAACTATTTCTCAGAGAATACAAGACTGAGCAATTTGTTTGTCTAGCATTGTGCTGCTAATACCCTTAACCTTCTGTCTTTGGACTTCATGGATTTTAGTCTGTTTTAATACTTGTAGTAGTCAAGTTGCCTTTCCCCACCCTACCCCCTGACTACCAGACACTGTCATGGTATGTTATACTCAACCATTATATCTCAAGAAAATATCCCACTAGTACTCACTTAACAGTTTCAGCATTTATTTTGTCTGTGCTCAAGAGATCTTAGTCCATTTTCTTTCTCAGAAACTGAGTTTTACAGCCCATGGCATCAGTTTATTAAAGTGATAATTTTAAAGAAATCTAATGTAGTGGAACTTGGTCATTAAATACTTAAGTAAAGGATAATGATTTTGAGGGAGAAAATTCTTTTGTCTAGATTTCAGAATTTGTTTGAATACTTCTTTAATGTAATTTTTACTGCTGAATAGCATTCTTCTAAAAAACAAACCTGATCCTCACACTATTCCAGGCACTGTATGGTTTGTTTGTGTGCTTTAACTAGAAGGAAGTGAATATGAAATTATTCTGCTTTGGAACTGTTGGTATAGCTTTTCACCTGTTTTCTCTGTTTGAAAAAAGATTAAAATTATTTTAGCCACTACTGTATAGTTCTGAGAATTAATGTTCTACTGTTGTCATTCAGCATACGTTGTAGGGGTGTTTGTGCCATCTCTGCCTATTTTTTTCAGTGCAATGCGTGTGTTGTTGTCCAAGTTACCACGACCGTGGATTGTTGATGAGAAAAAAGATGATGGTTACACTGCCTTACATCTGGCAGCTCTCAATAATCATGTGGAAGTGGCTGAACTTTTGGTGCATCAGGTAGGAAGGACTCTTCTCTGGAGAATTTAAATGTCATGCTTTGGTTAACCATCTGATGTGAAAATAGTTGGCTGCTTTACGCCTGCAGTCGCAATGCAGAAGCAGTGGAGCAGGGAAGGACGTGTTGAGCTCTAAAGGTCAAACTTGCCTTTGAGATTGTTACAATGGCCTAATGGTGCAGAGGTACTGAAAAATTTGATACCTAGTTTCCTTCAACAGATTAAATCAGTGAATAATTAAAGTATTTAATCACTTCTGTTCTCAAATCCCCTAACTAGGAATTGTGTTCAGGGTCATAGTCAGTGTCCTAATGGACTGCCTTGCCTATAGATGAATTGCTGGGATGATAATGCTCTAATGCTTTGAATATCTTGCAGGGCAATGCTAACCTGGATATCCAGAATGTTAACCAGCAAACTGCTCTTCATCTTGCTGTTGAACGACAGCATACACAAATTGTTAGGGTAAGTATCTTATTTACAGTAAGCCATATGGTTAATGGCATTTGACTAAAGCTGATGGCAGCTGTTAAAATATTCCATGAACATTTAAAAAATTATTTGACAACATATAGTCACTGCATGTTTGTTTGATGGATTTTGTTTAATTCAGAAGCCTGCCAATTTGCACAGAAGGTCAGTCAGCAATATGAAAGCCACTTGAGGCATGCTAAATTTTTGCACATGTACATTATGGTTTCCCCTGTGTGGTTGCCAATTCCAGCATCCCTTCTTGTTTAGTAAGGAAGAATGTGTTCGGCTGTTACTTGTCTGAATCTTGTGGTGCTGTAAGGGGACCTTCAAATAGCATTTCTGATGCCTCTTGCTGTGTGAGTAATTATTCTTGCTCATGGCTTTTGCAGATTGTAACATGAAGCATCTTTTTATGACCTTAACTACTTTTCAGTTTCTGAGTGTTTAACATTCCATGCTCTTAGCTTGGGAGACCTGTAAGCAGTTAACAGTAGTACATTATTGGTGAAAGGAATGCTATCCTGGTTTTTTGCTTGCATGGTTGCAAAAGTTAATATTTCCACTTAACAAAGCTTTGTTACTAGCACAGGAGGTGTGAGTCTGGCACAGCTTGTTGTTTCTGGCCTGTGAGCACTGTCATACAGGACTTGTGTGGCTGAGTGTTTGGCTTGCTACTGTGGGCTGTTAAGGCTCAGAGAGAGAACTCACTGCTCTCAGAGTGACTATATCAAGCTGGCCTTGGCCTTTGGTGTATTTTTTTTGTCTTTGTAGAGTCATTTTGCATGAAAAACTCTCTTATTCAGGCCTACACAGAATTGTCCCCCCTATTCAGTCGTGCATTCTTTTAAGTGTTATTTTACCATAAGGTTTCTCCCTCTCTGAGGGCTGATGGGTGTGATCCCATTACAGTGAAACATGTGATATGGCCCTATATCTGGAACTGCTTGCTACCAAAAGAATGGTTTCCTAGAGTCAGTGCCACTTGCATCTTACAAGCTATTTGGCAGCTGTGTTTGGTGAACTCTTGTGTCCTTCTGGAATTTACACAGTACCTGGGAATACAGTATTAATGTAGCAGATGATCAGGAAGGTAGGCATGTAGAAGAACTAGCATGTGTATTTGATTGACATGTTATATGTGAGAATGTTTAAGTGAATGACCCTGTAGAGTATCCGTTTTTCAGAGCTGGACTAACTTTAAGAAGTCCTAAAATAGCTCATGCAGCCATGCAAAGAACATGTTGGCTCCATATTTCAAAATTAATTCCTATTGGATACCTTCCAGGGCTGGGTTTGTACCCTCAGGCATTTGTGGAATAGTGGTCAAAGGTAGCAGGGTTCTTTTAAAAGTCCTACTGCCATGACAAAGGGCAGCGGTTTGCTTCTTTTTTAAATTTTTTTTTTAAACTTCTGCAAAGTTCTGTGGTAGTCAGGAATTCCAGGAGAAACTCTGAGCAGTAAAGAGCTAGTGGCAGACACAAGATACGAATATGAGAAAAGAAATTGGGCCAGAGTGAATCCATTTAGAGAGTGTAAGAAGTTGAGACTAGACTGTGTCAACTATTAGCTGGTTTTCTTGGTTTCACTTGTGGAAGAAAAGGTTGGGGAAAATGGTGAGCTGCAAATAATTGCAGGCAGATACTTCCTTGAAAATTAGACTTTGAATTCCTTTTAGGTTATTTTCCTTTTAGCCTGTTCTGAAGCCTGGCTTTCTTTGGTTCTGAGAAACTGAGCTCCTTGCAGGCATGTGCATTCCAAAGTGGGAGATCCCTCTTTGTGTATTCCTGGTTTTATGTTATGCCTTTTGTCTCTACTGTTAATCCCAATTTTGCAGAGTGGCAGAAGCTCAAAAACTAGAGTTAAAACCTCAGCTGCTGTCTACAGCTTTCTGAATGGCAATAGTGATGGGGTTTAGTTTTTTAGGGGCAGTGGGTATTTTTTTGTCAGCATGTGTTAATTTGTTTTGTTCAACAGTGTATTTAAGAAAGTTCTGGTGGGTTGAATTATGGAAGGGCTGTATGTAAAGGCCATAGGAATAGGAGGGCCTGTGCAGCCTTGTGCTTGTTTTGTGTCATGTGAACAGGAATGGTGTCTAAAATTAGCCTTAGAGACAAGTCTTACAGTTCATTACTTAACAAAGTGTTCTCAGAGAGTTTTTAATAGTGTCATTGGTTTTTATGTCTTCTCCTGAATTAGGGTAAACCGAAGTACGTGCTTAACTACTTTGCTAATCCAAAGACACTGTAAGAATTAAGTTGTAAAGTTTAGCATGGTGTGAAAGTGGTGGTTTTTGAGGTCATCCAGATCTAATAATAAAGAATTTATACCTATCTTAAACATTGCACGTATTGCTGTAATACATTACATTGTTTGTAGGCTGTCTCACAAGAATTAAAGTCTAAGGAAGTAGAAAGAATCCTCTAAAATTGTGTCTTTTGTAGCATTCAGGGCACCGGCAAGCATTAGCTTTCTGCTGAAATAAGCTTGTTGATATTTGAGACAGATAAATGCTTTGGCTGGGGGCTGAGCTTCAGGTATGGAAAATAAATTTAAATTAATTCAGCTGGGAAATGTAGCAAGATAGGAGTAGCCCTTTTGAACCTCCTAGAGAATCATAAACCATAATTTTCTGAAATTTCTTCTAAAAGGAATAAATAGGGGAGTTTTTTGTTTTGGTGGTTTTTTTTGTTTTTTTTTTTTAAATTTTGGTTCTCTGTCTTTTCAGCTCTTAGTCCGTGCAGGTGCTAAATTGGATATTCAGGATAAAGATGGGGATACCCCCCTGCATGAAGCCCTGAGACACCACACCCTGTCACAGCTCCGCCAACTCCAAGACATGCAAGATGTGGGCAAGGTAGATACTGCTTGGGAGCCATCAAAGAACACAGTAAATAAAACACATTTATTTATTCTTTTTTTTCCTCCCTGTATGTGTGTCTCTTTGTCTAGTTCTGTACTGTTGGACTGGTTTTTGGCAGCATAAATTTATGTAGACATTCTGCATTAAACTGCAGTGTAGGCAGAAATCATATTCTTACATGTGGCTTTTCACATGAAGTCATTACCTTTTTTGAAGAAAAAGAGGGTTATGTAGCTCCAAAATATTTCTACTAATTCCTTTTCTATAGTAAACATGTATGGCTTCCAAAAAATCAAAGTAGCTTTTTTGGAAAGAGAATTAACAGTACTACAGTACAGAATAAGACTGAAATAGTTTTCTGTGATTCAGCATCTTGCATGTCTTTATAGCTTTAGTTGCTTGGTTGCATCTATAACTTTCTGAAAGTATATTCTGTTAGAACAAGGTATTCTTAATTTTATATGTTTATTGATAATGTATATTTTTGACAGAGTTCATTTCAGAAATTGTCAAAAAGGAAATAGTCAAAAAGCCTCCAGGTAATAAAAGTCAAAATGTTTTACTGAAGAAAAGAAACTCTCTCACCCAAAAAGATGTGTGAACCCCATATGGAAAGGTGAAGTTTATTGTTTAACTGAGTGACAAAGGAGAAATAAAATTATGGAGCAATTCAGATTGAGAAAAAGGAACAATTTTTTTCTTTAGATATTGAAGATGCACAACATAATGGTGGATCAGATCTGCTGAACCATTAGTTACCAGTATAATGTGTTTTCTAATTTTAACTGAGGGTTAAAATTAGAAATATTTTTTGTTGTTGTTTTTGCATTTCATTAAGGGAAAAACAAATATGCCAACTTCATGAAAAGTCTTTGTTCAAAACAATAATTCCACTGTACAAATTTTTTTTTTTCAAGTTGGATACTTAATCTCACTGAAATACACTGGAATAAGCTTTGAAAGAGATTTCAAATACAACTAGCATGTGTAAGAAAATGCTTGTGTCCTTTTAAATGAGACAAGAAGGGCAGTTACAGCTCAGTTATTTCCGTGATCTGAAATGGACTCTATGAGAGCTGTCTAGA
The DNA here is from genome assembly GCA_008694505.1 of Cyanoderma ruficeps. Taxonomy (NCBI): domain Eukaryota; kingdom Metazoa; phylum Chordata; class Aves; order Passeriformes; family Timaliidae; genus Cyanoderma; species Cyanoderma ruficeps. Next base: position 16,725,240 of record VZDJ01007755.1, on the reverse strand, counting down.
ATAATTTGTGTTCATGTGTTTAGCTGTGAAATGAATGAAAGGGAGATGATTTTTTTTCCCCTCAGATTCAGCATTTCATAAATTGATTTCTCTGCCCAGTCTTATTAATGGCATCCACAATGAAACTAGAGTTGTGTATTGGGTTTTGAGGGTTTTAACAGAAGAAGCAGGGGTTTTTCCACCACATTTTAAACTTCTCTTGGGGGGAATTTTATGTTTTAGAGAATTAAGTTTTATTTGTAGTTTCATCTGACAAGTATCCTTGGTTTAAACCAGAAGTGTACTTTTATTTTCATTTCTATTGAAGTAATAAGACAAAGGGCCGGCGAAGGATATCATGAGAAACAAAGAAAAAAAATTCCCTCGTCATTGTATCTCTGATCACCTAAAAATGTTTTAAAGTTTTAAAAAATCTTGATCAGCCAATACCTCCTCTCCTTTATAAGCGTGATCAAGCTACTGGTCATTTCTTTGTACTTTGTTTAGCTGCAGAGAAAATTTTTGCCAAACTAACAAATTCGGGAGGTTTAAGTGGTGTGGAGAAGATAAGTTCTGTCAGAGAAGAGATGAAAATTTGCTCGTTTTTATTTTATGTGAAATGTAACAGTTGGAGTAAATACACGTGAAAACGCTTTAAGATGATCAGCAAATCAAACCATTTTGAAAATGTTTTGTGAAAAACAGTGAATGAAAACAGTACCTGTACCTATCTACCTTTATTTAAATGACAGTAAGGTAAAAATTCTGTAAACTAGACTTTACCATTAAACAGTTTTAAATATTAAGGTGCCTTTGGCCCAAAATTGAGTATCAACAAAGACAGAATCAAAGCTGTGAAAGTATGTGCAGGTATCTGGACCTTTAAAGCTATCTAAGGATACAATTTATCTTGTGTGGAATTACAAATACAGGTGATGGATAATAGAAGATAAATTGAATTAATAATTCAGCCTGGGAGTCAGTAAAGCTTTCTTTTCATAAATGCGATGATTTAAGTTGAGGTTTTGTTCTGGGAGATTTTTTATTGTTATTCATTATTTCTTTTAAAGGTTGGAAAATGTGTCAGATTTCGTTAGGCTATGTGATAGCAAAACATCTCTGTAAATATTTAGTATTTTAGAGCTCATTTTGCTTGGGTAAATTTTAATTAATTTTGGACTGCTGTCTTGGAGATTGCAACAACCTACTGAGGTCTGTAGGGTGCCTCTTCGTAGTACATAGTACTTCAACAAATAATTATTTCTATTTCTGTTTCAGTTCAATAAACTGAAAAGAAAAATCTTGCAGGATTCTAGGCTTTTTCATACTTGATCAAGTTGGTTGAACAGCAACTCATTGAAATAGTATGATTTGTTACTTTTTACTTTGACCACTATTTAAAATATGAAACAATACTTTTTACTGATTATCATTAACTTACTTCATAAATGGAACTAAATCAAATTAATTCTTTAACATTGATTTATTTTTTTTTAAATAGTTCCTTCTGAATGCCAACATTGTGACTGTTGGAGCAGGCTCCCCAGGGAAGTGGTCATAGCACCAAGCCTGCCAGAGTTCAAGAAGCTTTGGGACAATGATCTCAGGCACCTGGTGTGAATCTTGGGGCTGTCCTGTGCAGGGCCAGGAGTTGAACTTGATGATCCTTGTAAATTCCTTCCAACTCAGGATATTTTATGTTACATCAAACATAGTTTTTGTCAGGTCTCTTCAGTTGATTTTTTAATAGACTATTTAAAAGGCATGTAGTGAGCAATCTTGATAGTACACAAGGCCCTACTCACTTGAGGTACCATTCTGAAAAACATTTTTGTGCTCAAGTGCTATGAGCAATGCACCCCATTTCTTCAAATAATTTTTAAGTTTTCCATCCAGCATGTTGTGGTGATTGTGCAGCTGGGAGAAGGAGAAATTTTCTGAAGTATAGTCTCCACCATCACAAAAAAGTCATTTACAGATGTACTGTTCTGGCCTAGAGTACTTTTTATCCTAAATAAATGTATTATTCCCAGGGTCATTTTGTGTAATTTATTTTAATATAGGTATGAAAATATAGGTCTTTCTGACCCTTAAAATGCTTTTAAGTGCTGCCACTGCCTAAACCCTAACTTAAAAGAAAGAAACTAATGGAAAGTGTTTACTGATTCAAAGGTAGCTCACTAGTTACAGTTACTTAGATGGTATTTATACAGTTTTTGTGGATTACACTGAGGCTTCTCCCTCATCAGTGAATTGGCCGGGACTAGCTTGTGTTGATGCATTTCAGAGCTAGCCCCCTCCAGAGGTAGCTTGCTGCAGCTATACTGGGCACTGAGACAATGGAGAATATTTTGTGCATGGGTTGTTTTGTGGTGTTATGATTCTTTGTGCCTCTCAAGTTGCATGCTTCCTGAGAAATGTTGTAGGATACAACATTGTCCTGGTGTTTTCAAATTGTACAGCATGCAGAGGCATTTTAGGGTTTTTGTGACTGATACAGATGATTGTTCTATGATGACTCTGCCAACCTGGGCGCAAATCAGTTTCACTGGGTGTTGTGCTGCCTTGGCTGGATTAATAATACGGCCCCAAAGTACCAGGACTGAAGATGGATAAAATCTCTGCTTTGCTTCAGCCAATGCTGTAATTGAAGTGCAGAAAAATTGTCTCAATTGATAAATGAAAATTTTCTGTTACCTGAATATCATGAAACAATTTGTTTCCACAACTGACTGATTTTGCTGGTATAAAGCTTTTGGATCTGTACTGTTCTTACCTGATCATGAGGAAGAATGAAGGAGGAGTATCTGAATTCATAAAATGACCTTCAAGAGTCTTCTTGCCTCAGTGATACATATTGATATAAGAACTTCTAATTCAAAAAAAGAATGTATAGACTGAGATTTAAAAAAATTCTTCCCTAGAAGAACTGGGTCTCCTTGAGTTGCAGCTGCCCTAGCTTTGCCAAAGCTCTTCCTTTGAATACAGTGTAGTATAGTTTGCTGAGGGGTACTTAGTGATGCCAGCAGTTCTGTGTTATGTGTAGTCTGTGTTGTACTTAATGGATTTTATCTACTCAGGCTTTAATACAAAAACATGTTGGGAGCTGGCCCACAATCCTCTGGAGTGGGGGAATCCACTCCTTGCCGGGCTGTGGTTTGAGCCTTCTTGGTGTTTCTAGCTGACCCTGTGAAGCAGTAACACAAGGATACAGTAACAGCTGTAAAAGGACAAAGTAGCGTTATGCGATTAGACAATTAGTGTGAGTTTTAATCCATCCAGGCTGAGAAAGACTAAAATTCAGTTACTTTCTCGGACAGGTACTTTACTTACTGAACTAAAAGTAGATGTGCATTCATTTCCCTGCTCAGCTGTGTTCTCAGTCCAAGTGTGGTGATAGCGTTTTGTCTGAACTCAGCCATTTGAGTATATATTGAAGTGTGTTCTGAATATACCCACTGGAACTTTGGCCTTTTCAGTGCTTACATAGAAGGACAGCCACTTCACACGTGAGTATAGGTGTGCAGGAGATTGAGTGCTTCAGTAGCTGAACTACTCCTTGCTGAATTTTAGTTCCTTAAAGCTGAATATAGCTGACTCAGAATGAAGTAATTGTTTTGATTCTAGTTCTAGAGATGCTTCCTTTGGCTTACACATTTATGCTTATGTGTGCATGTCAGGTAGCTTTCCTTTAGCCAGACGATTTTTAGCTGTTTAGAGAGTCTTTCTTGCTTACGTATTTGTTTTGTTTCAGTTAATAATGGGCCTTAGTACTCAAGGAGCAGAGAAGAAGAGTGCTGCGTCTATTGCCTGCTTCCTGGCAGCCAACGGGGCTGACCTTGGCATTCGGAACAAGAAGGGTCAGTCCCCTCTCGATCTCTGCCCTGATCCAAGTCTCTGCAAAGCGTTGGCTAAATGTCACAAAGAAAAAGTCAGGTTTGTATATTCATAAAATACACAGTTTCCAAATCTCTGCTTTCCACAGATTTACTGATTTATATAAAATGTTGAGCGTTTAATTAGCAATAGCTAATTAAAACATACATATTTGGGGGTTTGGTGGGGATTTTTGTATGTGGTTATTTGTTTTTTACTTTTAATTCTTTAGGTTTTTATGATACACTGAATGCTATTCACAGATCCATTAATTGAAACTTTCCCAAGTTTTAGAGGACTTTCATGCATATTTAGTATGGGAGAGCGGGGAATGGGAAGGTGACAATCTTCAGGTAGTGGGGGGGTTGGTAGAACTTAACAAGGGGCTGGGGGAAAATCCCTGGAAGCATAACTAGCTGGCCTGGGAAGTTGTGAAATCTCTGTCCATATAACTTTTAATGACTGAAATGGGCAAGGCCCATTTATATAAACTGATATTAATTCAGTGTTGATGCTGCTTTGAGAAGGTCACGTACTGAGTACTTGTTAATCTGACCAACTGTATGATTCTGTGAAAAGAGAACGAGGGGGTGGGTCTGATGTCTTCAGGAATTACAGTTTCAGTGAAATAGCATGTTATCAGGCCCATTCAGTATCCAATGATTCACCTTGTCCTAGTTATGTTCCACCCCTCTTGCTGCAAATGATGCTCATCCTTAATTCCTGTGTGGAAATCCAAACTGTACTTTTAAAATGTGACAAAGAGAGGCTGTTTTTATTGACGTTGCCCTGGTAAGGGAGTAAAGTGCTTATTTCCTTTCGAAGTCTGTGTCCGTGCGTCCCGGCCTCATCCCTCGGCGGTTCCCTGTGGCCTCCCGAGGCGGGGGCGGCGGGAGGTTGGGCACGCGCGCCCCCTGCGGGCCGGCGCGGCGCGGAGCTCCGGCCCGGGCCCGGCCCTGCCGGCGGGGGGACGGGCCGGCCCCGGGGCCGCGTGTGCCCGTCGGAATCACAGGGCACGACCCCTAGTAAAGCAAGCTCTTAGCACCAGAGGGAGGGACTTCTTACGTTCACGACACGATATCCTGACTTGTGTGTCCTGTTTCTGTATAATGCCTTTTCCAAGTGTATGGCCTTGCACTCCGGTGTCCACTGTACTTCTTGGAAAAGGCAATTCAGATTGCTTTATGAACATACATTGATGTCCGAGTGCATAGGAGTATATAAGCAACCAGTTGATGTGCATTTTAAATTGAGTGGGGTTTTTTTAATTCTTAAATTTTGACTGCAAGGTTTCTTTGTAGTGGCCAGGTTGGTTCCCGAAGTCCGTCTATGATCAACAATGATTCTGAAACCTTAGAAGAATGTATGGTGTGTTCAGACATGAAGAGAGATACTCTGTTTGGCCCATGTGGCCACATTGCCACGTGTTCTTTGTGCTCACCACGGGTGAAAAAATGCCTCATCTGTAAAGAACAAGTTCAGTCTAGGACAAAGGTAAAAACTTCAGAAATTTATTGGTTCTTTTTCTTTTATGATGGAAAAGTAAAAAAAAAAAAAGGAAAAAATAGGTCAAATAAATATACATTTTCCTTTATGTGGTATTATTATGCCTTACACATCTCATTGGATGAAATTTATTTTGCATCATGATGATATCGTGCTCTTTTCTGTTTGGCTATCATACCTACCTCTCCCTGCCTTGCAATGTCTTTATTGTTCAGGTCTCCTCAGAGTTCCTAATACAGTCACCTGGGGATGCTTCATTGAAATAGACTATTTCTGCCCTGCCATAATATATTTTCTTCATGTTAGGATAAGCTGCTGCTTTTTCTGAAGTATAATTTCCCTCAGTAATATTGAGTTCTTCTATTCCTTAGGGCTGTTTGAAAAATGATTTGCCTGTAAACTGAGTTGATAAGTACTTGTTTCTGTAGTTAATAGTTACTTTCAGCTTTTACCTTCTTTTTCTTTGGAAAAATGAGTTTTATTACACTTTTTCCTTCAGAGAATGAATCAGTCATGCCCTATTTTGGAGACCAAGGTTTCTCAAATGGCTACTCCCAAGTAGTTTTGACTACATGGGTACATCCCCCTTGCTTTTCTATTTGAGTATTCTTTTATTCCTTGTAATCACCAAGTCTTGTCCTGGATTTTTTTTTTAAGCTGTTAAAAAAAGAAATTGTGTTCAGCACTTGGATTTATGTTTGGTTTTGGATTGGCTTTGGGNGGTTGTGGTTTTCTGGCTTTTGGGGTTTTTTTTTTCTTTGTTTGGTTGGGTTTTTTTAGGAAACCAAACTGTTTGGGTTATTTTTTTACTTTTTCCAAACATGTTTAATTAGTCTGCTTTTGTGGTATGTTGTTTTTTCCTCCATCTCAGAGTCAGTATAAGAATTGTAAATGTAAAGTTGCACTGTTTTCACTACTCTCTCTCTTATTCTTCTTTTATTATTCACTGTTCTGCATTGAATATGCTCAAAAGCCAAATGTTAACATAGTGGGAGCTCCTTTTCTCTAGACTTTCTTTATTTTCAGTGAAAGGGTTCTGCCACTGGGTGATTTGGAGCAGCAAAGTGAGCTTTGTGCCCGTACTCATCCATCTAAAGAAGCTAATCTATGGAAATCAGCTTTCCCAAGTGAAAGCTAAGCTTTGGATAACCTTCCTTTGATTCTTTTGCTGAATTAGTTTAAGACATTGGAATATCTGGTCAATACTTCTCTTATACTTTTGTGTATAAAAACTTACAGTAGTGTCTGCAAGGCTAAGAAATAAATGAATCAGGACAACAGTTCTATGAACTGGAAGAGGTGGTCCAGGCCAGTATAACTGGAATTGTATGTGATGTCTATGATTATACTGTATGTGCCCCATCCCTGGCAGTGTTCAAGGCCAGGTTGGAGGAGGTCCTAGTAACATGGTCTAGTGGAAGGTGTCCCTGCCCCTGGCAAGGGTTGCACCTTGAGGATCTTTAAGGTCCTTTCTAACTCAAATCATTTGATGATTCCATGATATATACAGCTCTCACATAAAAGGACTTGGGAAACCCTAACCCAGAATATTAAAACGTTTCTGTAAGAGTACCTTTTAAGTGAATTTCACAGGATCATAGAATGTTGGAAGGGGCCTTTAAAGTCAGTCTTGTAACTGACACCTAATGCCATGCACTTCAACGAGATCGGGTTGCTCAGAGCCCTGTCCAGCCTGACCTTGAATGTTTCCAGGGATGGATCATCTACCACCACTCTGGGAAACCTGTTCCAGTGTTTCATGACCCTCATCATAAAAAGTTTCTTTCTTACATCTAGTCCAAATCAGCTTTCTTTTAGTCTAAAACTATTACCCCCTGTACTTCTGCAACAGGGCCAGCAAAAACGTTTGTTCTCACCTTTCTTATAAGCACCCTTCAAGTACAGAAAGGCTGTAACAACATCTTCCTGGAGACCTCTCTTCTCCAGGCTAATCAACCCTGATTTAAGTATCTGTGATGGAATAAAAAAGGAGAAAAGAAGAAGGAAAAAGCAGTTTATGCTGTTCTGACTGCTTCTCTGTGCCTGTCATTGTACTGAATGTGTAAAACTTGCCAGCAAATACCTGTTCTTAGAAGTTAGTGTGATAATTCATTTCAGTTGCATTTTGAGATGCTGAAGTAGTTAAAAACCCCACTAGATGGAGATTCTTGAAGCCCACATGCCTTACAAATTAATGTAGAGAGCGGGAGATACTTTGCTCACATGTGTGTTGTTCTTTACAGATTGAAGAATGCGTGGTATGTTCAGACAAAAAGGCAGCAGTGCTCTTCCAGCCTTGTGGTCATATGTGTGCCTGTGAGAGTAAGTAACTTGACAAAACCTCTTTTTGAAGTAATTGTGAAACAGAACGTTTTTAATCAACATTGTTTGCTAAAAGGTCATTAGTAATCTGATTTTGGGTTCAATTTACTTGGTAGTCTGATGTGATCATCAGAATTTTGGCATTATTTGTCATGCTCCAATAATTGGAGGATGAAGTGGAGATTTTCAAAAATTTAGGAAGCATGTGTTCTTTCATCTGAATTATTTAACTGGGAGTAGGCTTTCTCACGTTATAGAAGCCTCCTGTATATAGTTAACACTTTGGAAGTAATTATAATTAACTTTGTTGTTTTGTTGCAGCTTTTTAAAGGCATTCAGGTATGCAAATGGTGTTTTAAAAAAATACTGTAAATAAATACTTAGTATATTTCATTACTAACCTACAGATTTGCACAAGGGCTGTATTTTCCCCCAAAAGTCACATCATATATCTTTGCAAAGAGCAGCAGTTATAGTTCACTTTGATTTATCCTGTGTAGTGAAAAAATACATAGGAGATCTCCAGAAATTTTTTGGTTTTGAGTACATGTGAGAATGCAGCTATCACCTTGTCTCCAGACATTTCAGGGCTTTATTGAAGGGTCATTTCCCTAGAGAAGAGCAGTCCTTATTGATGAGGATCTACATAAGAGGGAAGGTAGTCATTCCCATGAGTAACTGCTTACTTGCACTTGCTAAAGAAGTCTGGTTTCTTCATCTGTTCTGACTGAGGCAGCTGACATCAAATCACTGACTATAGTTAGCCTGATCTGGCCTCTTTCACTGTCTGCAGACGAAAGATGATGAGAGAACTGTTTTTGAATCGTTTCCCAGGAAAGAAGACAACAAAAGGATTGATTGCTGTGGTGAAGGATTTCAACAGCGCAGTACACGTTACCATGTCTGAGCTGTAACAAGGACAGCAAAAGGTTTAACAGTTGTAGATCATTTCTTTCCAGATTTTTTTCTGGACATCTTGTTCAAGCACAACGAGAGAGTCTTCAAGTGCATTTATTTTATAAGATCCGCTCTCTCGATTCACAATAACCTTTTAGCATTTGTGTGACAATAACTTGCCTTTAGAAGAGAAATTACAGCTCTAGGATTATATCAAAAGATGCAGGTTTACTCTTAAGGGTAAAGAGCTGCACCTCGGTGCCCCTGGAGCATTAGGACAGTTAGTGAGATCCTTTGTTCTAAAGCAAAAAGCAGATAGCCAGGACATTCTTGGAAGTTCTGGTCTCAAATGTGTGATTACCTTTTAACTTCTGTAATTCTTGTGGACTAGACATCCATTTGGAGAAAGAGGAACCAGTTCACTTGAAATATCTTAAAAAGAGATAGAGAATAGATTTACTTTGAATCCCAAACAGGACATGGTTTAGGTGTGATTTGCAGAAAATCATGGGAAGATAATCTCAAGTAGTTCTTTGTGTTATAAGCATCTGTTAAGTCACTGCTGTATAGATACTCTGAACAAACTCATGGGTAGAAAAAAAGAAAAATGAGGTGGGAAGATTTTGAGTTGATTTATTTCTCTGTTCCCTCAGATTGTGCAAGCTTGATGAAGAAATGTGTACAATGTCGGGCAGTGGTTGAGCGAAGAGTGCCTTTCATAATGTGCTGCGGAGGGAAAGGTACAGAAGATACCAGTGATGATATTTGTGAGTGACTCCAGAGCCCATACTCTTTCACATTCCTCCACCAACTTACTCTCTCATTCTCTAAAATGATCTAAATATTTCTCTCCCTTCTGAAAGGAAGTTTAATGAAAACAGTGTTAACCCAGGTATCCCTTTGCTGTTTGCACTACTTTCTGCATCGGTAGCAGCCAATGTAGTAACACTACCAGTCATTACACTGGAGAATTGCTTCCAGCATTCGGAGTAGAATCCAAAATATGGGATGACTTGGCCACTTACTAATGCCCTAAGAAGTAAAAGCTGAGGATTGTCTGTGATTGTGCAAATGAGCTAGGAATTTTTTTTTTTTTTACCTTTGGTACTCTGAAGGAATGGTAAGTATTTTGCATCTAGGTACAAGCAACTTTCCTGAGAGAATGTCCTGTTTTACATCTCCTCCTTTGACTAGTTTTTAAACTTCTTGTGACTTGAGCAATTTCGATGAATTATTTCTATTTGCTCTCTGTGCGTATATGTGGTCCATAGTATTTCAGTTGAGTTTATGGGAATTGGAATATTAGCTCATTCTTGTCATGATGTTCTGAAATAGATAAATATAAGAATAGTCATTAAAATCAGGGTTTCAGTACTCACACTGGAAATTTAAGACTTGACAATTTTTCTTTCGTATAGTAATATTGCTTCCCAGATCAGTCAAATATAGGAATATTAATCTGAGCTTGTTCAAATTTTGAATGAACTACTTCCGAGACACTTGGGTAATTTTGAACACCAAATACAGTCATCTCTGTAGATAAAAAAGTCATTTCAATGTCAAGGAATCTGGCTTTTTTTTCTTTAAACATGTGCTAAAAATATTTATGTTAGGAACTTTACTAACAAATAAGAATTCTGAGACCATTAAGGGACTACAAGTGTAATTATTATGGAAATACTTGTCAAAGAAGTCTTGCCACTAAACTCAAAGAAATTCTTTGTTGAGCTGCAGTGATGGTGTAGTGAATTTGTTAGATTATCAAAGACGGTTGAATAACATTTTTTTCAGGTAATTGAAATTGTGACACTGGAAATAATTATTCCTGGTTCGTTAGATTGCTGTGTAATGACATATCTTTATTTCTTTTCAACGTTACAGCAAGTGGAAACATTCCAGTTTTGCAGAAGGACAAAGACAACACTAATGTCAATGCAGATGTACAGAAGCTGCAGCAACAGTTGCAAGACATCAAGGAACAGGTAAAAGTGATGGATAAAAATTGTAAGAACCACTAAGGACAAGAACCACTTGATTGAAAAACCCAATGCATCCTCTGTTATTTAAAGCAAAAATGACACGTTGAAGTGCATTAGGTCTTAAACTTTAGTTAAAAGACCAGCATTTTTGGTGTGATGTGGTTTGTATGTCCTCTATGTACAGGGTTAAAAGAACAAATCAAGTGGCCATGTTTGATAATCCATCTATTAGAGCTTGTGTGTTGATGTGACTAAAAAAGGATGCTCTGCACAGTTAGTACATTCTCTTGACTGTTTAGCTGACCTGAATATGTAGGTACAGCAGAAGCTGTGATAAAAATAGATCATCTTCACTGTTCTGTATCTACCTTAATCTTGACTTCTCTGTTCATTAACTGCCTTAGAACAATGGCTGACAGTTATCTGTCTTATGAAGGGCATAGTGAACACATTCTTTCAAAAACTATGTCGCTTCAATGTTAAAACTTTGAAACTATTATACATGTAATTCAAATATTTGGAATTTAAATGTTAAGGTTTATCTTAGTAATTAGGTATAGTGTTTGCAGGTCTTTCAGCAGTAAGAGGTCTGGAGCATCTGGCTACTGAATGAGCTTAATTACTCTCTTAGAACCCTGATAATGTGACCTTTTTGCTTCCATGTGTATAACAGAATTGGAAGAAACTTTTCATGGATACAGGAAACTGAGATGTTGTAGCTTGCATTTTCCTCTGGTAGGGTTACAGCAGTCCATAATACTTCAGTGATGGCAACATCACATCTAGTCCTGGTAGTTGTTGGATTTAGCTGTTCATATGCATGAAAGCCAGAGCTAGAACGTTTAGATTGCCAGTTGTAGGGCCTGTGTTTCTAAATGCCTTAAATTTGAGAGCTGATATGCTCACCTGAATGTCTATGAAGAGCTGTTCCTGTCATATGGTGACTGTGCCAGCACCCCAGTAATAGAAATTCAAAAGTTTCCTGGGTAGTTTTTATCTGTAAAGAACATGCAGATTGAAGATTGTAATTTGAAAATGGATGTCTGTCTTACCTAGAAACTCCAGATGTTACTGTCATCTCTGACGTCTTGTATCCACTGTTTAGCTTCTGCTTTACTTTTTTAGCATTGAGTGGAAAGAATAAGGTTGTTCTTCTGGCATTTGAAATGATATATGCAAAAGATGCCAGATGCATGCTTAAATGCAAGAAATCTGTTTCTTCAGATACATTTATTTCAGGGTTTTTAGGCATTATAGAGATCAGAGTTCTGTTTGGGTATGCTGATATTCTTATGTATAGGCATGTGAAAACTACTTTATGTTACAGTTTTTCTTCTTGATTAGATGTGACCTCAGGGGTTTTTTGTCAGTTTTCCTTAGGTGCTGTTTTATTCTCTGTGATGTTATGTAACCTTTGGGATTTTGCTAGCCAGCAGCCAGAATTGTTCAGTGCCTCTGACTAGAAAGAGATGGTTCTGGTCATTCCTTGTGTGCCTCTTGGCTCGGGACTCATGTGTTTTCTTTAGGTTTTTTTTGTGCTTAGTCTTGTGACAGGGCAAGTTGTATCGTACTTGTGAGTAGCAAGTTGGATTTGATTAAAATTGATCATCTCATCTTTTAAATTTGTGCTTGAAGTTATGCACAGCATTCCACTGTAATTGTATATTCTTTTGATTTGTGCTGTAACAGTTCAGTCTTCTTCAACTGATATTTTTCTACTCAAAATTAATTTGTTCTCTTTCAGCAGGTATAAGCCTTTGTTTCAACTCATACCTTCAATGATAATCTAATATGTTAGTGCAGCAGCAAGCTTTTAAAACTATTTCTGGTGCCAAGCAGAAGTGATGCTGATGTCAACAGAATCTCCCACATGTGATGACCACACCATTCTTCAGGGATTCCCTGAATGTGAATCCTTTTGACTGTAATTGCAATGCCTTCACTCCATTTCATACATAATCATCATCATCCATCTAATTCCTGTATGTTCCTTCACCATACTTACATCACTTTCTTCTTCCTTAAAAAAGAAATTTATTTTGTCACTGTGCACCTATATATTGTTGTAAAAACTGTTTTTAATAGTGAGGAATTGATACTTTGAGCAATTTAAAACCCCTTGTTAGTGACAAAAAATTATCTGAGTTGCAAACCCAGTTATACTTGAAGTGCAATGAGCACTTTCCCAGAGTACTTACCTGAAGAAGTAATTCTCATACAGAACAGGCATAGTGCTCTTTTATACTATTTGTTTTCCTTCAAAAGATGGGAGTCAAATGTTTCAGGCAGACAAAAAATGGGATTTCATGCAGAGGATGTTCTAACAAATAGTACAATAGTTAGAGATGCTGCTTATTTCTCACTCATTATTTTCTACTCCCCAAATGGGGCATAAGGCTTGCAGTGAGCTTTCTTTCACTGTAAAAGTACATGTAAGATGGTGGTTAAATAAGGAATTCTCCTTCAGAGTTGATAAAACTCAATTATTTGGGCTTGTATCCCACTGGGTAACTGCTGAACTAATTGAGAAGAGCCTTTGAGAAGAGAATTGTGTAGCAAACAGGAAGTTTGTAATTCTGCCAGCTGAGTAATCCTACTCTGTGAAGTAACTTAAAGGTTTAAGAAAGTATCATGTTAAGAAATTAAACTGCTAATGTATTTTGTATACTCTACTTTTGTACTAAGCAGGAGAAATAGGGCAGTTTTCTAATACTGCGTATCAATAAAATGAAAATATTGGGATTTCTGTCCTTTACTGAATGAAACAGTTTGAAGTTTCAACAGACTGTGTTTTTTTATTATTGCTGTGTCCCTTAATGGATGTTTTAATTTTTAAATGATGCAGCATGTGGAGAGAAACAGACCCTTGTAACTTCAGTAATTCTGACATTATATTTAGACACAAAAGAGAATAATTAGCTAAAACATAGAATAAAGGCTACACATTGGGGATTTTCCCAAAGATGAGATGAGTGTTTGCTTTGTCAGTCCTTTGTGAAAGATCATCATGCCAGTGCTGTCAAGTTAGACACTTGTAACACAGTTGTGTATTCATTGCATTGGAAATAGCTGTGTCACTTATACTTGAAGTCTGTGAATTACTGAAAGAGGAATACTCTTAAAGGTCCCATTGATGTGTGGGATGTGAAAGTGATGACTTAATGTAAGTGGAAAAATGTGCAGGATTGGCTGACAGTCAGTAGTCTTCTGTAGATTTTTAGTTTGAGATTTTTTTTTTTACAGTACTGTGGAAATTCTGGTAAAGCTGGAGCACACTCCCCTTCAGGGCGTTTTTTAAACATAAATTGACCTAATTTTTTACCTGGAAGCTTTATTTTCCTGCTAGCCCATAATATTAGTGTCCTGGAGATTAAAATAGTAATTTGGCCAGATTCCATGCCAATTTAAACTCTTAAACAGAAATATGGTGAAATTTTTTGGTCTTCAATTAAGCTATCTACCCTAGGAAGTAATACCTATTGATTTCATAGAAAATGTGCTTTAAGGTTTTTCTGGATAGGGTCCCTTGGTATGGATTCTCTCTCATGCCATGAACAGATTGAAGTAAAGCCCCAATGATGAATACAAGAGCAAGTCACTGGTGCAAGATGGTGATAAAATGAATTTGTATGTGAAATATAAGCCTTGTCAGTATTTCATGTTATGTATGAGATCAACATTTATAATTGTTAGATACATGTTGTATGTCTCAGATATGAGGACATCTTTGATTTGATTTGATCTGATCTATGGAATGGTCTTAACAATTTTCATCTGTTGTAACATCTGTTCATTTACTAACATTTGATAAACTGTTATAAATGAAATCCTAATATGGCTGCAATATGTTTATGGTGAAGGAACATGCCTTATGAAAACTCCAATTTCTGCACATGACAAAAGGTGAAGGACCCTGTTCCTTAGTGGCTTGGTACAAAATGAATTTTGCTGTTGAAGAACTTTGGGCATTGACTATCACTTCACGTTCAGCAATTAAAACTGATTTTAAAAGTTTGCTGTGCTGCTGTTACGAGTGAAGGTTACAGATTTACTAAACAGTTCTTTATTTGAAACTTGAGGTGTTCTTTTGTTTAAAAATCTAGATAACTTCCACAAACAAAGTACTATGTTTTTATATATCATATTGATTATGCAACATTATTATTCCTTCTGTGGGTGTTGAGTGTGTGGTGTTTACAGGTAAGTATATGAATGGCTGGGTGGCCTGAGAAGAAATGTGTAAATAATTACCCAAGCATTGCATGCATCAAGCTGTGTTTTGTTTCCTGGAAGATTACATGGTGTAAAGGAGAATGTTTCTCTAGAATGTTTTAATGTTACAAACTTGTGTAATGGTATTGAAAATATGATGTCAGCCTACTCCTGGATTGCCTTAATTAAAGGAATCATATTTAGTTGTTTGTACCGTGATGGAGTAGGAAAGCCCACATATTTTAAGTCAATGTGGAATAAAAATGGGATTCAAAAAAAGCCCAATGTAGCTTAGTGGCTGTGGCAATTACCTGCTTTGTTTAGGATGACATATTTGTTGTTAAATTTCAGCAATTTATATGTTGCATATTCAGTACTGTATAACTACTACTACTGACTATTTAACCTGTCAAAATCTTTTCCAGACCATGTGTCCTGTGTGCTTGGACCGCCTGAAGAACATGATCTTCCTGTGTGGCCATGGAACGTGTCAGCTGTGCGGAGACCGAATGAGCGAGTGCCCCATATGCCGCAAGGCAATTGAACGGAGGATCCTTCTCTATTAAACAGGGGCCCGTGTCTTTTACTAGGTTGTGAAAGTGTAAGGACATGTTGATGGTTTAAACCTCTGTAAGTCTGAAAGGCAGTAAAAGGGTTCTGATGAAAATATTTCTAATACTGTAGCACAAGTTTGTTATATAGTAATTGTTTAAAGACTGTGAACACACCAAATAAAAGAAACAGTATTTGAACAGTCAGCTTGTAGCTTTACTCTTAAAAAACATCTAAGCCTACTGCTAATTTAAAGTAGTCTTTTTTTTTTCATTTTGTTTCTGTCTTCTTCTTCCCCTTAAAGGTTAAAGGGACAATCTTCTTCTGGTTTTGTTCATGTGTATCATGTATGTATCAGATGTCAAGTGATGTAAGGGAATTTTTTTTTATATTGTCAGTTACTACCAAACATAAATATTTAGGAAATTTTTTTGCTTTATGCTTTTCTGGAGAGTGATGGCATTTCCTGTGACAGTTTTGATTCACAGTAATTTCTGTCTTGAAATACACAGTCATGAAAAATCAATATGAAATATATACACAGTAGTAATAAATATGCTATTCCTCATAAGGTCATGCCTCAGAATACAATGTTAAGGTAATTCTGACTTTATCATGCCTTTTGTTCCAGAGGATGGGTTGTGTAGGAAACAGTAAAAAGAAAAATCTGTTTTAGAAGCATTATATTTCCAAAACTGCACTTTAGTCCAACAGGTTCAAGCTAAGTAACTTAAATAGTGGGCTTCATAATTCTGCTAATTACTTGACTTTCCATGGAATTGCTTTGAACTTGAGTGGAAAGGAGAACATTTGAGCAGTTGGTCAGTTATCCCTTTTAGATGAGTGAATTTGATCTGTTGTGTAGAAACATGTACGTGTGGAGCCATTTAAAAATTGTGGGTCTGTGAATTCGGAAAAAACAGATTTTGCAAAATTTCCTTTCTTTTTAAGTGAGCTTTATTGTCTCCAGGCAAACAGTGTCAACAGCAAAAGAGAATATTTAATATTGATTATTCATCTAAGTAGAGTGTTAACACCAGAACTGATCTGCGAACGAAGATATTGCTGACAGAACAGTGAATTTCCTGAGCTGTGCCTAGCTGAGCTGAATTTGGCTGAAAGAGTTTGTTGTCACTGATGTGATAAAAGCTGTTCCTCCTGACCCCCAAAATGCTACTGTTAGGTTTAGGGACTGCAAGCTGTTAACATTTTGAAGACAAATGCATTCTTTTATCCTTTTTGGTGGTATATGCTGATTTAAGAATCTCTTGTAGCTAAAAGGAATCTGTTCCTATTCCTGAGTGATTCAACAGTTTTCTGAGTGCGTAGTAGCCCTTCGCCATTGTGCAGACTTCGTTTGGACATGCTCTTGCAGAACATTAAAGAGATCTATGCTGGAGTCATTTAGGTGCCTTACTTGAAGCTAAGATGAATTTACCATTGAATTCTCATTGCATATGTCTAAAATGTGGACAAAAGGATAGTTAAGGAAAAGATCCAAGTAAAGGATAAATATATAATTGTGGTCTTTTCAGAGAAATCAGTCTTCTGAAACTTATGTTGATATGCCTGAATTGTGCAAATGTTGGCAAATGTCTCAGAAGACTGTTACTAATAGACTGTAAAGATAGACAAACCTTTAAGCAATAAAATTTAAACACTGAATAAAGTTTTCCAGAAAACGAGTACAGTGATATATTGGAAAAGTGCACATAGGGTGGCTTTTAACACCATGAAGTGATGTAATGCACAGCCTTACAAATAGCTGTCTTTAATCCTCATCCAGCATTCCAAACGTTCCTCACGATTTTCCGATTTTCAGTGTTTTTTTCATTGGACACAGTCACAATCTGGAGTCACTGTAGCAGTCTGGTTTATTTTGTATACTAGTGGTCATCTGTTCTCAGATAATCTGCATCTGTATTCTTGACCAAATGAAGCAGCCTTCCCTTTTTTTGCTTCTTGGTTCCTATTCTAAAATACCAAAATTTCAATGAGTTCTTGAAAGTTTTTGATATAATGCCTGTTTTCAGTTCAGCCCAGGAGTTGGTATCTCCACTTGAACTCTGTGTGCATCTGAGTGTCCACTGCAATTTTCATTTGGCCAGTATGAACGTCATTAAGGTTTCTGGTTTGGTTTTTTGGGGTTTTTATGATGGGGTTTTCATGTTTGACAGCTGAACATTCTATAGTAGGCTTGAGTTTCTTGTCAGGCTTCCCCTGGAAATACTTCTACAATAGGATGTGCTGTTTGATGATCCATTTTGAGTTTTAGCCTGTCATGCATCAGATTTGTACCTTGATTTCCTCTGTCTCTTGCAGACATATTTTGTCCTCTTAATTCTTCAAGGGCACCTCTGCAAACTTGTCTGCACAGATGCAAGGTGGATCTCTTCTTGATAATGCAACACAAAACCGGAACCTCAATATAGCAGTTTGCATTTTCCTAATTCTTTTTTGCTGGAATGAGCCAGAATTACTTGAAAGCATTCCAGATTAGCAGCAGTTGAATAAGTCAGCTGAGTTAGAATAGATCTGAAGCATCCTGGGTAGGAAACTGGATGTGAGATGTAAGTTACTGTTGAACACCCTCAGTACTTAAATACCATCACAGTCCTATGGAAATGGAGACAATGACTGAAGGTGTTGCTGTAGGAGCAGCTTCAGTGTCCTGTACTGCAGTCACAGCAGATGCATGTGACTCTATAGGAGTTTGTGATTGGACTCATTCAGCAATGTTGAAACTGAAGTATGTCAGCTTGATGCTATTTCAGTGCCAAGAAAAACAACGGAATTAGAAAAAATAGGAAAGCTAACCAAGATGCTTGAATTATTTATATAGGTCTTTTACTGACAGGAGGAAGAGCTGTGTTTTGTCTGGAGATGGTAATACAGTTTGCCTTTCAGAAAACTTAATGAGGAAAAATGCTTGCAAATCTGGTATCATTTGAGGAAATAAATATTTCTGTTCAGACCCTCTCTTTGCATTCGGATGTAGAAGGTGAACTTAGTGTTGTTGAGGAACCCAGTAAGCTCATTCACTTTATTCTGTTATCTCTGCAGTGTGCACAGAGTGCTAATGTTTAATTGGATAGCACATATTTGAAGGATGAAAAGTTCACTTGAAAGCCAAAGGGGATCATAACAAATAGTACAGTTAAGGAAATATCACTGTGCATCTGTCTTCAGCAAAAGATTAAAGTCTAAATTTCACCTGAGCGAAGTGAAAATTAGAAAAATGAGTAGGGCATTTCTCTCTAATTAATTGTAAAATCGTAGAATGTAAGGGTTATAAGGTTTGTTTTCCCTATTCCCCAGCATTTAATAGCAATTTTGAAATTAAATGGAATGAAATATCTCCATTTATTTCTTGAAACAAATAACGAGACACTTAAAAATATGTATTGTTCAGTATGAAGTATTCTCAGATGTTTAAGTAGAATACTTTCTTTTCCATTCATTGAGGGACATAAACAGTCATATCACTACACAGTGATTTAAAGTGTAAAGACAACCTCAGAGGTTAACGGAATAAACTTAATAGTTGTAGATTGTTAACTTTTGTATAACTACCTTTGACTTTTTTTTCCCCTCAAAACTCATATCATCACTTATTGTGGCCCAAGCTTATATGGCACTTCTCAAAATCTGGGCTGCTATTACCTACTTTCCATTTATTGGATTACTGTGTATTAGTATATTGGGGTTTGGACAAATCCCTTTTTCCTGAAGTGGATAACAAAAACTACACTGGTGAGATAGCAAACAAGTTACTTTGTAAATGTAAAAGTTTGATTAGTAGGTGGTTGGTCTTAACTTGAACTGGGTGAGAATATAGCAGATTTGCACAAGTACTTGTGCCTTGTTAGCATAGTCTTACAATTGGTATTTTAGCTTCTTTTAAAGACATGAAATGGTCTTTTAAAAATAAATAAGTACTTATTGTGTAGATATTTTCTAGAGATGAAGGTTTATGCATGTGTAATTATCTTGAGCAGTATTAACTGCAGTTAGTGTAAACACTAAATTGTTTGAAGAAGCTGCCTTCAGCTAGTGATCTGAGCTTCCTCTACGAAACTAATTGTCATAAATTTAATTTTACTCTTCCAGTAGCAGCTGGTGAACCGAAGAGCCTATCCTGTTCTTTGTGCTGCATGGGTCAAGTTTTCACTTAAAAAAACCAAACCTCAACAACACTACAGTCTAACCTTTAGCAGCGCTACCTCTTTCTGTCGAAGTGCTGAATTCTTCTCTAGCTGTTCGTTGTCTTTGGGGAAGGGATGGGGAATGCCCCAGTATTCTTTTGCTTCATCAGTTCTGATGTCTGAATACATCAGAGGTTTTTTTACTTTATAAAATTACTGTGTAAATTGCGTACAATAGCGGTGTGTGATTTGCCACAAAGTATTGTATACCTGTGCATAAGTTGCTGGAATTCATACTGTTGTCTTTTTCTGCATTTCGTAACTTGTTTGTGTCAACAAAGGTAAGTTGTCTGCAGAATCTTTAGTATGTGCCATTTTTATAGCTAAGCCTGTGGTAAATACGCGAGTTCTGACTCAGGGCTTTTTAACAACTTAAACACATTCACAATATTCTTCAGCACATCTTGGAGAATACTAGAGATTTAATGATTGTACAGTGCCTTGATAGAACTATTGAATGGGCAGCAGCCATATGGTCTTCACAGAATGCAAGTATCTTTTCAATCCTGTTCATAAGTTGATGTTAATATAGTTATAATATCCTTGCCATGGATTTATAAACTTGTATAAACTTTCTGTAAAGGAAAATTGGCAAATTTAGATATTGTTAAGCTTTCTGAAAGCTGTTTATTTGTTGCACTGGTCATGAGGATCTGAAGGGCATAATATTCAAATTTACAGAAGCAGCTTTTGTGTCAAAGACAGCTGAGAAAATTTTCTGTATGTGATGTTTTTAGTGTGAGGGAGAGATCATTGTATAACATGTAAAAGTACCTGCTTTACTCTGATCTAGTAAACCTTTTGTAAGTGAGGGGAAAATTACCAACAAAAAATCAGTATGTTTGCATGCCATTTCATGGTTAGAAAACTTTGTGTAATTTTGAGCTTCTAGAAAATACTTGATTTGTCCCAACCTTAGTGTCTTTATGAATGCAAACTATTCATGTTAGAAAACAGGTTTTACTGAATCACAATGAACGTTTTTGCTTTTGTTAAAACTACATTTGTATTTTATGTAAACTGTAGATTTTGACATGACTGTTTATTGCAGAAATTTAAGGTTGCCTGTGTGAATGTAGTGTATTTCTGTATGCAGATAGCATTATATAATTGCTTACTTTAAAACTGCTTAGCAAGGTCTAAGCTTTTCAAAGGAAATGCTGATGTACTGTACGGTTAGTAAAACTTGTCATATAAGATGTATACTGACTTTTTCAAGAGCTTTGATTTAAAAGTATAGTTGGGCTGAATTAATACTGATTTTTTGCACACAACATTGGAAAAGGAGTGGTGGCTTATTTGTCTTCCTCCTTCTTAGTTGTAATGATGTTAGATGTCACCGTGGAATTAGAAAATTGTATACCTGAAAAAATATTTGCAAACTTGGTTACATTAAACGTTGTTGGCATACAATGTTTAAAAGTGCACCAGACTTTATTGAGAAATTTTGCAGTCCAAAGTTCTTAAAAAAACTGGTTCTTTTATAATATGTTCCTGAAGAACGAGTCTGTGGAAGCATCAGAAGTGCTACGTGCCTTTGAATCTCCAAGGTACTCAAACATTGTTAAAGCAGCACAGTAGAAGTTGGAAGGGTGGATTATGTTGTAACAACAGAAAGGTTGATTTAAAATTATCTCTGGATTATGTGCAAATTTTTCTGTAAATATGCAGTTCATAGTACTGTTCTACTGACCAGAGTTGCTGTTAAGTGTATGTTAGACTCTGTGTTTACTTGTAATTGAATGGCCTTTACAGATCTGGCTACGTGAATGTGATCATTTAAACATCTCCTGCCAGATACAGTAACTTCCATATTCTGAGACAACAGATGCTGCATCATAGTTTGTACTTTTAGGATTCAATTTAATGGATGCGTTTGTAAAAAAAAAGAAAATCTATGTAATCAAAGGCAACAAAATCAACCAGATTTACATGGCTTAGTGTTTTTATTTATCCTAGTGTACAGGTTGAAAAAAGAACTGACAGAATAAAAAGTTTGTTGCTCTCTCTGTTTCCATTTTTCAAGTTTCTTCGGCCTTGGTTTATATGACAGATCTGTATGAAAACATAGCGTTCGCAAATACTTTTAAAAAAGTTTTATTTTAAAATAATTGAGACAAATTGTTGAAATACATTTGAAGTAGCTTCCTGTTCTTTACTTTGGGATTTACAAGCTGTTCATGTTTCTCCTTAAGTGTTCACTGAACATGATGGGAGCAATAGTGGCATTGGTTCAAGACTTCATCTCTGTGGTCTCGAGAGTTTCAGCCCCTGCTGTTGATTGCAGTGGAAGCTGCAGGTTTTGCTGGTGTTTGGTATTGATGAGTTTAGATTTTGAGAAGGCTGTTTCATACTGTACAATGTAAATAATTATAATAATTTTATAATAGAACTACTGTATAATGCAATTACTTTCTGTATAGTACACTTTGCTGTTCTGAGTCATTCCAGCTATATGCCATATGCAATCATCTGGTTTTGATGGGAGTGGTGAAAGTGCATGGAGATTTCTTTTGGATTTGACATGAATCAAATGCAGAGGGTGGTTATTCGTGCATGTACTCTGTTTCATTTAGGGAGTAAAGGTTAGCAGTAGTACTGGAATAAAAAGCATTGACCTTCCTTTTCAGACTTGATTTTCCACCATAAGGAAAGGAAATATAAGTTGTCAGAAATAAAATCATGGTCTTGTGCTTTTTGCAGCCCTGCTCATGGTGGTGACATGCATTGGAAAACTTTTGCTTTCAAGAATGAATCATTCCAACTTTTCTTGATACTTACAAGAAGGTTTTGGCTGAGAAATACTTCAGGGTTTTAAATAGTTTGTTCACTTTTCAGCAGAGTAGTATGTCCTTGCTTTCCAGGAGATAGTAAGGTGGGGGTTTTTTGCAGTCTTCAGCAAGTGATGCTATAATGGATTAAAATAGTTTAAATTACATTAAAAATCGAGAACTGTGCCAACTGGCAATGAATAAATTTTAATCTTCAGCAATGCAAGACTTTAAGTTATGGGAAAATCATTGCAGTATCTACTACAATTAGGATTTATTGACACTTGTGTGATGACCCTAGAGAAGCTAATAAACCTTAATTTCTGTAAAATTGCCTAAAATTGTGCTTATACACTTGTAAGACTATAGTGACCTCTTGCAACACTAGCACTGTTTCACTGCATTTTCCTTAGAAATAAATCTGTGGGAGGTAAGGAGACAAACTTAATTCTGAGCCGATTTCCCCACTGCCGTGTTGGCATCCTAAACTGTGTGAATATTTCTCCCACAAGGGGTCAGTAGCACCCTCCATTTGGCTCAAGTTTTTAGTGCAATATAAGCAGAGGGCAAACAAGGGATTAGGATAATGATGATTGCATTAATATGTGGGTGGACCAGACCTCACTTGTCTCCTTCTTCAAGCAGGCTAAGTATAATTAGGTTATTTGCTGACTTCAGTAAGCACCATATTCTACCCTCTGACTCTCATGTGACATGAACATTGCTACTATTGATTAGGGCAAAGTTCCAGTGGAGTGTTTGCCTTTAGCTCTAGTTGAAAGTATTCAGTTAGTCAAGCTTTTTTTCAAAAGCATGCTGTTGGAGCAGATAAACTATATGAAAGGGCTTGTCCAGCGGGCAGGGGAAAAGAATTCTTGTATGAGTGTCCCACATATTCTTAATGATAACCACAGTCTCCCTAGATGGCTAGAGCTGATTAATATTTTCCACTCTATAGTAACACAGCTTATAGTTAAATATGCTTTGAAGCCTATCAGGCTGCTCAGTGGGAGGAATGTCCAGCTTCTCAAGGCTTCCCTGAGTATGCGAGTTACTTGAAGGCCAGAAGTTTGAAATAATCCATAATCTTTCTCCCAGAAGACTGAACAGACCAGAGCTATTCCTTCAACAAAAATTTCCATCCCTTGTAGCAAAGTCATGTTTCACAAATAGGAATCTTGAGATGGTCAGTGTCATTCAGGCACAGATTCTTACATGTGTTGAATTTAATGAGGGGCCTTCCTTCGTGTTTGCAACTTCTGTTATTTTCTCTGTCACAGCTGTTGTGGGGTTTGTATTTATGTCCTCAGTGCTTCTGTCCCCGCTACTGAAATCTCCCATTTCATTTCTATCTTTTTCTGTATTTTTGATAGCAAAACTGTGTCCATTCCTTCTTGGTATGTCCCTTCTGAACGGCCTCCTGTTTTCTTTTACACTTGAGGTCAGCATAAGCATAATGAAGCCCTGTCCTTGTATCCCTAACTCCACTCTGAATTTTGTGTCCTGACAGGAGGAATTCCTGAATTTGGTCTTGGCATAATTTCACATTAATTTATTGACTTTCCTTATTTCTCTCTATTGGTGGCACAAGAAACAGATTTTGTCTACCACCTGAGGAAAGGATAGGGGCACTTCTGATCTCAACCATATGAGGAAATTCAGAAACAAGTAAATGTTTCAAGGTTGTTTGACTTTGGTGATGTCTTTTTGTCCTATAGGCTACCTGTAATTTTCATTCTTACTGTATCCTGGGTTTGGTTTTTGGTGACAGCTTAAGGGTTTCTTTTAAAATAAACTTACAGACAACTAGAAGAGAAAAACTTCCTTCTAGTGTCTTGTGCACTTATGTTGCCTGGAGGAAGTTCAGTAGGATTGCTTGCAAAGAGAAGGGGTCTGTTTTTGGACTTCTTGCTGCCTTCATAAAGAATTAGGAGAAGAATTCCATCTCTTTAAATACAGTAAATCTGAAGCCGTGTTCCAAGTAATACTTTTCTGCTAAGATTTTGTAAGCCCTACTGTGTATATATACCTTGCAGTTGTAAGGTATCATGATCTGAATGAAAGCTATATAAACTAAATAGCAATAACATAGCATTTATTTCCCAATGGCCATAGATTGTTGGCTTTGAGATAGAATACTCTTATTCTTCCTCTCTACTTCTTCTGTGACGAGACCTGCAAAATAAAGATTGCTTCAGGCCTATCCAGACGGGCGGCGTTTCCTAACACAGAGGCCCTAGTTAAGCTGTTCGTGGTACAGCCACATCATGCTCAAGATTTTTGTCTGTTTTTCTGATTTATAGCATATGGCGCTTAAAACACTAACTAATGTTGATCTTGGGTTTTGGTCAGGTGGTTCTGGTTCTGTGTAAGGCTGAGGAAGTCTTCATATCGTTGTCCTCTGAAACTGCATTCTCCCACCATTTCATGTAGAGGAGATCAAGTCTGGAAGCACTACACTTTTTTTGTTGAGATAGAAAAGTGTGTTAAGAGTAAGGGCATGGAGAAGCTAAAATACAGTTATAGGCCTAGTGCTTCTGTAGTTTTTTCAGATGGCAAATTTGACAGAAGAGTGATTTACTAAAATTGAGTTTAAAATTCTTCTGTACCCTCTCTGGAGAGCCTGTAAGATGGATACATTGTATCCTGCTGTAACCCTGCCTTGTCCTGCTTGTCCCACCACCCTGGGTCCCTCCACACCAAATCTCTCTGGAGGAATATGTCTTGTACTGAAACTATTCCACTCATGAGGAAGGAAGACATGGGAGTTACAAGCCAGTCCCTGGTGCAAAAGTTGTGGATCTGCTGTCCTGTTTAACTCAGCTCTCTTCCCGTGGCACACACAGAAGATGTAAAGGAGAAAGTGGTCTTGGCTTGGTTTGTCTGTGTACTGTGGCTGTCTGCACCTAGGCAGCAGCATAAAGGAGCTGCTGCAAATCAACTGCTCAGTAATGAGATGTGTGAGGTGCTTGCCCTGCAGCAAGCAGAAGTTGGGAGCCACTTAGACTTTAAAAGTGTTGCAGCCAAGTAGGGTTGAGTGGGCCAAGCCCTCTGGGCATCTACTTATCCTGAGCTGACATTGCCTTACTGGTAAGTGGCATGGAAATGAAATAGATTTGAAAAGCATATCTTTATTAACAAGATTGGGATACCAGACATTTAATTTTAGGCTTTATCTGCTGTCCTGAATCAAACAGTGACACCAAGATTTGGCAAGCAGTTGTTGAGCACTCCGGGGAAGGTTAGTCACTGACTTTTGTAGGAGTTTCTCAGCTTTGAGGACGTAATCAAATAGTCCTCAGGAAAGAGAAAAAGCAACTAGCAGGAGTGTTTCAGAAGAGAGTTACCCCTTGTGTTAGTTGGTTGGCTCTTGGTTTGTTTTGGTGGGTTTTTTTTGTTCTCGCTCTCTACTGGATGGCAATTGTGCCTGGTTTTTCATTTCTCTTGCCAATTTTCATTTAGCCAAAAATGCTGCCATAATTGCTATTTGCTGTCTGAGTTTGCCAAAATCGAACATATATCCCATATGTCTGTTCCAGCTGTTCCTGACCATCATACTACTTCTCCCCAGAACATCCTATCAAGGGTATGAGTATGCACTTGTGGGGTTATGGGAGAGCTAGTGTTATCCTCTGTAACTTTCCAGGACATGGAAAAGAATTTAATGTTGATTTGGTCTGATCTTTTTCTGTCTGACCATCTTCAGTTATCAAATGTTGAGATGCCCTCTTTTTTTTTTCTTTTTTCACATGACATTTAATTTTGGGAGGAAGTCAATGGGGGGCATCACTGCTGTGCCTGAAATTCTTGGATTTGGCCCATCCTTTCCTATAAAATTAGGCCTGTTCACCTAAAATCAGTTGTTTTATGAGGTACAAGTACTTAAACACTAAGCTAGCCAGCTCTGCTCATAGGAATATTAATAGAGATGGCCTGGAGCTGGCAGGTTTCTCTAGGGAAGATAAGGAAGGGCTTAGCACATCCTAGGTTAAGCTCTTCCCTGTCATTACTGAATGCTAAATGCTGTGTGACCTGCAGTGTCTGAAGGGTAGATCTAGATGAAGGCATCTTCATGGCACAGTACTGTGTCCACAGGAGCTAGCAGTAAGGGCAGAAGTGCACTGCATCCATGATAACATAATATATTTCATGAGTTGGTACATCTGGCTTTTCTAGAAGGGTAGGTAGCCTGAGATGAGGTCAGTAGGTACCCTAGGGAGCCTGGACATAGAGCACTGGGTGGTGCTTGGTATTCTTAGCCCAAAACTTTAGGACAAGTTTGCTTGTCTATCTGTGGATTGGCTGTCAGTGACTTAGAAACAAGAGAATCTATAAGGCACTAGCTTTCCATGTTTGCGTGAAAAGGTTCCTTCCCTGAGCTTTATTAATTTGCTTCCTCCTGATATGGAAAGAGCGAAGGAAGCTAAGAAGTGTAGCTTGTTTTGCTGTGAACAGCACTGAACATCTCCTTAGATAGCTTTGAATGTGGATAGGCAAAAAAAAAAGGGAGAGGGGGGAGGACAGAGAGGTCTTTAATGATGTGTTACGTTATTGATGGAATTTCTAACCCAGAGAACTGCCTGCCTTGGAGCTGTGGGCAGTGTTACCCACAGTTGCTGCTTGCTTGTGCATAGTTCATTTTTGTTTTATTGTTCAGGAAAGATAAAGTGGTGTCTCTGCTAAGCGTGGTGACTGGCTGGGAAGAGCAGCCTGGTTCTGCTGAGCACAAATGGTTCTGCTGCCAAAACTGGAGCAAGCCAAGGGAGAGCGGTTCTTTTGTCAGGGACAAAAATGTGGTCTGACACAGCTTTCTTATCAAAGGGAAGGATTTTTCACTTCAGGAGGAAGTTTGGCTGGGAAGGCATTGGATAACTTTTTTTTTTCAGCTCTGCGGGAAGTCCCATATAAACGTGTTTTCTATGAATGTAGTAGTTGTGCTTCTGACTCTCTGGAGAGAACATTAGTGCTGTATATGCGGGAAATGACACAAGGGTGACTAAACCATTTTTTATCTGAGTAAGTCAGCAAACACACCTTGCATGCTCACAGCCAGGAGCCATTTGCTCTTGGCTCATGCCATGAAGCAGTCAAAAAGTAGGTCTCTTTTTTTTCTAATTTTTTATTCTAAGTATTTCTGAAATTTTCCTTGATCCATTCCAAGCCATCATGTGTAGTTAAATTAAAACTCAGCCTTTACTTCTGGTAAATACCTTTTGTAACAGGAGTGATTTATTTGTGTTTCAGCTTAAACTTGGATAATTTTGTTTAAACATTAAGAACCTATGTGTATATATTATAGAGAAGCTTCTCTAATACAGTTGAAGAAACAAGTTACCCTCTAACTGAGGCCATTAGATTGTGATTTGTTAGATATGGTTTTCTTGTGAGTCTTTACACAAGTCACTTAGTTTTGCATTTCCTCTCTTTTTGAAGTGTGCAATGAGAAATTACTGCTTGGGGGCACGAAAAGAAATCTGCTGGTGTATGCAGGGAATCCTACAACAGCCTTAGGGAGTTCCTGAGTAGGTAAGATGCGT
This sequence comes from Cyanoderma ruficeps, assembly GCA_008694505.1. Lineage (NCBI taxonomy): Eukaryota > Metazoa > Chordata > Aves > Passeriformes > Timaliidae > Cyanoderma > Cyanoderma ruficeps. The sequence continues at coordinate 16,697,404 of VZDJ01007755.1, read as the reverse complement.
CCCCTGCCAGCCAGTCACACAGCGGTGTACCAGCTCAGTTCAGTGTTTACCTGATGAAAAACTGAAACCAGGTACTAGTGTTGCTTCAATCTTGCCACAGAGCAAATAGCATAAAATGAACTAATACCTTCCACCACCCAAGCAATGGGAGTTATTAATTAACTAATAATTATATACAAATATGTGCTTTATTATACTTAACAAGTAACTTGATCATTATTTCCTTATTAAAGTGTTAATGAGAAAGAGCTTTATTCAGTACAGGTACTGAATTATAACTTTAAGTGAACTGACAGCATGCCAGCTTTTGGGTGGCAACATTTCTCTGAGGTTTTGTCTCTGTGATCTTGTCAGTGCCCAGAAGCATTTTAGTAAGTGCTCTCTGGAACGCCACTTCCCACAGCCAGTGGGTGTCACTGCAGGCATTGCAGTGAGGCAAGAACGATTTTGGGGAGAAAGAATAAAAGTTCATGTGTAGGTTGTATTTTCTTTAAGTTAGAAATAATTGCAGAAGAACAATTAAATCCTAGCTGACTAACTTGGCAATTTGCATAAATGTTTCTTGGAGATGCATAAAGTTTTGAAATACTAATTTAAAAAAAAAAGGTATCCTAGATGGCCAAGGCCAATCTTCTGATAGAAGTCATGTCATTGGCAACTTCCATAGCTGTGCTGGCCCCAAATGCTGACTTGCTTCCTAGTGCTCAATGCAGTTATGCACCTCACAGATGATGGTGGTTTAAAAAAACCCCAACAACAAAACAACCAAAAACAAACACCAAAGAACCCTAAAAGGCCTTTCCTTGAATTCTTTAAAAACACATACATGGAATTCTTGGTGTTTGCAGATCTGAGTGCTAAAGGTCACTCTGACTCAAAGCCCCCATCTTCCCCAGACAGGTGGCCATCCCCAAAGCCGGACGAGCTCTGATGCAGATGCTCTTCCAAGCCGGTGCTGGGAGAAAACGTGGTTGTACCATCCTGGGCAGCCCCCAGCCCTCTCCTCCTAGCATGGCACAGCCCAGGCAGCCATTTAGGCTGTGGACTGTTCACAGACATTGACTAGCAGTAGGAAGGGTGGCCTCTTTGGGAAGGGGCTCCCTCGCACAGGTCGTTGCTAAGGCCCGCGTTGTCTCTGCCTGTGTTATCGTGAGGATGACAGTTTAAACAGGTCTTATCACTGTGTATTCAATCAAGGTTTATGAGGGCTGATAAAGATGTCACCTAGTTGCTTTGTGTGTTCATTAAAACCCTATTCCCCAGTAGGACTTTGCTGTGTTATGTTTTTCTTTTTTTCTTTCTTCACTGAATTTTAGGTATCTTCTGAAGAAAGAGGTGCATGTTGGAAGGAAACGCATAATGCTTACTTGAATACTCCCAATATTTCTGCTGAGAAGAATTTTAGAAGCCCAAAGCCCAGATTTAGTAGCTTGGTTGACACAACCCTATCTGCATTTAATATCTTATATGGTCATAATTGGTTATTTAATAGCTCAGTAAAGTTAAAGGCTAAATGTAGCCTATGCAGGGCAGTAAAGTGACTTGTGTGCACTTCCCTGCTTTGTTGTGTTGGTGCTGAAGGAGGCTTGGGAGGGGCTTGGTGTTACTCAGTTATGATACAGGATGTTGTAGGTTGAGTTGCCATTGAGACTTTTCCTGGTGGATGGAGACTGCATATTTCCAAAACAGAAATGTAAGCCTTGCTCACTTATTGTTCTGGTTGTGTGTCAAAGCTGAAGAAATGGTTACAATAAATGGGTAGTCATATAAAATGCATCCATAATTGTCAGGTCATCTATCTGTGAACAGTAACAGAAAGTAGGCAAGGATTAAGTCTGTCCTGTAAACTTCTTCATTTCAAGGTGGATTTTTTTTGTCCCTCAACCCATGTCCTCCTAGCTAAAATTTAAAATAAATGCATTGTCTTAATTGTATCTAATGTCATGTCCAATTCTGCCAGTCTTCAGAAAAATCTTTTTCTACAGTGAGCAGAAGTTGCTCAGTTGCATTTTTGTTGGTTAAGTAAAATTTATTTTAAAACAAAACACATACAAAACCATAATGAAATATGATTAGTTGCAGCTGCTTGCTGTGTTATAAAAGAGAAAAATGTTAGGGGACTCTATTGGCTAAAAAGATTTGAAAATATGTAGCAGACTCAAGACCCTATTTCAGGCACAAATCATTTGAGATTAAGTATGTGTGCTTAGTCTCTTTTAAAAAATGGGAAGAAACTGAATATTCAATTGATTCCAAAGATCCTCAGGTCATAGTGAATTCCTGTTATTTACACTTTAGCATTTTGGCTCTCTGCGTCCTCTAAACTTTGTGAATACTAATGGCTGTTGGCATTTCAGAAATGATTCTTTCACTTTGTTTACAGTTTTGCTGCCGCTGGCAAACATTGGACTATCAAAGGCTTTAATGCTGTGCATGTGCATTTCATAATAGAATGTTATTCTATGAGGATAATAACACTTACTAGAGATCAGTAATAAAATGAAAACAGAGCCTCTCCACCATCACTTGTTAGCACTTCTAATGATTGTTTGCCTATTAACACTAATTGGTTATATGCTTCCATTTTAGCCTTGTGCAGGCTGGCATAAGCATGAGGCACTCTTGTGTGTACAGTACTTATGAATAGCTGTGCTGGCCTACTGATCTCTGCAATAAAAGTTACTGTACCATGACGTGGGTCTGCTTTTTTTAAAAATGTTTTATATCAGAACCACTTGTTGACCTCTGCCTTATCAATTCACTCTATCTGTTTGCCTTTAAACAGTAGTCACGATATTCTCTAGAATATTTACCTGGTACAGTGCTGTCCATTTGGCCTTGACCACAGAATACTCTGTGGTCATCCATTTTTTCAAACTCACCTTAAAACTAGAATGTGTTGTTAAACCTTGGTTTGACTTAAAACAGTTGACTATGGGCATTCTAAAATCATAATTGCCTTTTGATATTCCTGAAGCTAAGAGAGAAAGTGTCATGATCGCAGCCAGTCGCTGGGTTCAGGAAACCACCTTCACTCAGTGAGCACTTTCAGCAGGGTGAGGAAGGGGAATCTGAAGCATGGCGTTGAAAGGTACCTTTGGAAGCTGAAGTCTCACCCCAGACACATGTGCTAAATTGCCAGAACATGGTTACCAACCAAAAGCTTGTCTGGCTTCAAATGTATATTGCTTTCTGTTTCCTCATTTAAATCCAGAAAGCTCATGACAACAGAATATTAGGCTGAAGATCGGGGGATAATTTGGTATAGAAAAATAAAGTGGCTCAAATATTAACAATACCTAGAAATCCCCGGTCTGTTTCTAGCCAGCTGAATGGGAAAGCGTCCTCAGCACGGAGTAATTGGCTTTTCCCTTCTGTTCTTTTTGGATGAGGCAATATATTCAGTTGTATCCACACTGTGCTCGTTTCAGCCATGCCTCGTTGTAGTTCACCTATATTATCCAACCTTAAACATTGAGCTGAACAAAAACTACACTTCAGTACAGTTCTTGACATCATCAGTTGTCTTCACAGGTCTTAGGCTGGTATCAGCAGCCTTTGGAGGAGTGTCAAGAAGTATCAGAGAGTCACAGTCACTTCTCTGCTTTCATACTGAGAGGGGAATCTTGGTAAATCAGGAGCAGGAGAGGGCCCTGTTTTGAGGAGAGGCATGAATAATCGTGTTTGCCAGTGCCATTGCCTTCTCAGAGCATGCTACTGCCTTGTGAAGGGAGGTGTTGTGTGCAGCACCGATAAAGATGGTGATGGTGCCAGTGGTGCCATGGCTTTGCTGCCGTGTGTTGTGCCGTAGCCATGGCACCTGGTGATTGATGAATGTCTATGGGCTGGGGCTGTGCTGAGGTATGATTAGATATTTATTGCTGGCAGCCACGCTAGTACAGTCTAAAAGATGACTGAGGGCTCTGCAGGTCTATTGAGGAGACGTGCTCTCAAGCTGAGGCATCTGTATGTAGGTCAGTGTTTACAGACACCTGAGTGCTCACCAGCGGTCTGCTTGGTTAATCCGGCTCCTATGGAGATGTCAGTGGCTCCATGCACTGGGAGATTGCCAGCCCCTCTCCATGAGGATGTGGTAACTGGTTTTCTCAGTTGAATAAAAAGAGCAAGAAATCCTCTCCATGTGTCATTCTGGAGCAATTGCTTACGATATCACGTGACTTGTTCTGTTGTGCCCACCAGCATTACTCAGGGACATACAGTGAATGTAAGTTTAGGAAATAAACTTGTTTCTTCTTGAGGTACATTTCATTTATCTTCAAAGCAGACCTCAGAGGCTAATGATTTAAAACCATTACTCTAGAGAGTAGAATGGCTAAATCCAATCAAAGAGTTTATCCCACAGGTATTTGTGTACCTCCCGCAAATTCATGGAAATGTTGATAGCACTGATTTATTAACTAGAAACTTCATTTTTTCTAATTAGTGAAATTACAATGCAGGCCAGCCACAAAGTTTTGTTGTTGTAACATTCACCCCCCCCTTCCCTGCAATGTTGCTTCTACTCGTGCTAATCTGAATGTAAATTGTAAGCCCTGTGGGACAGGGTCTGTTCCTTACATTCTTTCCCTTCCTTNATGTGCTCCTTGATGATTCCAAAATTCATGTCTTTAATCGAGTCTGCTTGTGGCCTCTCTTTTCAACCATGAATCAGAGTATCTGCAATAAGCCAGCAGTACAGAGAGTATTTTAAGATCTTAACAGCTCCCACTGGAGCCTCCTCATTTCCCCCATGACCAGGGAAAATGAATTGACTGTGTGAGATGCTTGATCAACAGACTAGAATTGTTTGGGAAAAGAAAAAGAAATGGATGTGAGGAAGGAGTTACAAAAAGCCAGAGAACACCCTGTGGTTTCTTCTCCCTCTCTCACAAACGCGGATCCTGCTCCTGCACAGCTGTGGTGGTGGAGCTCGGGCTGGGAGTAGGCTTTGGGATGTAGGCCCCCAGCCACAGAGGGGGTTTACGGGTCAAAATCAATACCTGTATGTTAGTCCATATAAATAAATCATACGCCTATAAAATACATGCTGTGGTTTGCTGCTGGGTCCTGAGGGAGCGGGAAAATAATTTAGCACAGCTGGATGCTTGTTCGTCTTTCAAACTATTTTTATGGTCTAAAAGAACAGCTTCCTAAATCGCTGTCTTATGCAAAAGCGGGTGTGGGGCTGCTCCAGAGTGCAAATGCACTGGCGTCACTTTAATTAAAAAATCTGCTCTCTCACTTACCTTCCAAACCACCCCTGTTCCCTCTAACGAAGGAATTTTTACCTAATCCGAGTGAGCAGCTGTTGTCTGCCAAATGGCCAGTCTGTGCTCCTGGCGGAGCGGGCCGGGCGAGCAGCGTTCCCCCTCTGCCGTGCTGCGAACGGCTCTGTGTGAAACCTCTTCCCTCAACTTGAACTCCAGCGAGGAGTCCCTGCGGCACGTGGAGACTGAACCCGTCCTTGCAGCAATAAAGGCTCCTTTACGAGGCTCCCAAAGACTCTGTAAGCGCCCAGCACAGCTGAAGTTGAGGACCCATTGGAGATGTTGGGATGCCAAGAAATGATGTTTGATGCTAACCTCTGTGCTTAATGGACCGAGTAATTTCTTCACTTCCCCTGTCAGTGAAAAAAACCAGGCTTTGTGAGCCCAATGGAAGCTATGCGAATTATTTGAAGGGCTTTGAAGACCACAAATTTGGAATCAGTGCTAATTACAGAGGTGCTTCATTGCTCTGGTGCCTGCAATCCATGTGAGGGAAGAACCTGGCACAGGTTTCTATGTCCTTAGAAACTGTGGTGAATGGGCTGTAAACATCTTTGCATTCAGCTCAGGTCTCTGAGGAAAAGTGGGAAGCCAGTTCTGGTGTTTAATCTGCATGGCTGGCAGCACCCAGCAGTTGCTCTCAGCTGAAAGATGGAGGAATGCCTGCTGGCCCAACAAAATGCCGTGTGAGCAGCAGCAGTGCCAAAGTTTTGGTTTCTCCTCAATTTCTGGTCAATAAAATGCTCTGGTAAGTGCTGTCAGTGGGGAGTTGGAAGGAAATGTTGTGGCTCCGGGTACATGGAGAACGTGGGCCCTCATCAGATATATGCCCCCTTTTAAAAATGCAAATTGATAAATAAACACTGAAACAATAGGGCTGTGCTAATCCTTTTACAAAGGGTAAATTGCTAATCTTACTCCGCAGCCAGGATGGCTGCTTCACCTTAACAATAGCTGCATTTATACCTTATGTTTTACTTGTAAACTGACATGTAGTGAATTGGAAAGGGTTTGAGCTCACCTGCTTTCTGGGGGAGGGCGGCTAATCCTTTCATGCCCTTCACACTCGGTGAGCAATGCTGCCATTTGATCAAGCTGAAGCAAAAAGGCCAGCCAAATTTTCAGCCAGTTTAGACTTGGTTGTGCTTGTGCTCTAACAATACTGCCAGTGTCTCCAGTGAGGGCAGAGAGAAAGGTCTATTCATGTCTTCACGTAGCGAGTACCCGAGGGCCTGATCTTCAAAGGCACTGGGCACCCCCAAGAAAGGATGCTGAGCTCGCTGACGTTCAGTGACCCCAGTTTTCCTCACTTTGCAAGCGTGTTGAGTCCTTGTTAATGGATATTGGCAGTGGGGAGTGCATGTGCCTATCTTCAGTGACCTGCTCCTGGCTGATGAGGCCATCATGGAAAACCAGCTGGAAGGGTCTGAGCACCCTTGTCCCCAACATTGCCGTGACAGGGGGCTGGGAGCTTGAAGCGCCCAGTGTGGTGTGGTGGGTTACCAGGGAGGTGGAGTGGTGCCAAGAGAGTTGATGGAAGGGTTGTGTGTGTCTTTGCCTTGCCTGGCATTCACGCAGATTTTAAAAGTTTAACAGAATTGCTTGTGGTCATGTTGGATAAGTCCTGCCTTGGAGTTTTGTCCTCAGGTGCTGCAGCTTCTTGTTCTTCCCTATCACTTGGGTTTGTTTTTTGCTTGGTTTTTTTTCCCCCCTTTTCTTCTGTATTAGTCTCCAGCATAAGATCTGATCCAAAGAGATGGAAATAAGATTTTTCTTGCTGTATTTGTTCAGTAAAGTGTCTACAAACCCATGAGCCTGTTTGGGAATGAAGGAAACATGGACAATTCATAGCTGTAGAGTCATAATTGCAAATTCAGGGCAATTTGATTCAGACTGAGTATTGAATGAAATATTTTGGTAGACAAGAGATCTATGGGGCTCTCTCTTCCACGTAACCAGCTTTATATAAGCACAGAATAGGAAAATCAGGATGATTTCTATCTTTTTATCCCTGGAGGAAATATACTTGTAATCTCCCAATGTCATGTGAGATTAACATCAACATGTGTTTTTCCCAAGAGAAATCGTATCAGGCATCTGGCAAAGCAATTCATGTCACTTGTATTTAAGGGATTCTTTAGAGAGGAAGGCAGAAGCAGTCATGGACCAAACATGTCAGAAAGGCTGTGTGAAAGGCTTGGAGAATCTTGGTTTGACATTGCTGATGTGAGGTCTTCTCCTCACTGCCAGGAGAGGAGTGTTCATGCAGCATCAACTCCAAGGAGAGTCTACCCAAGTAAGGGATGCTGCAGCAGATAAAATTAAAGACTGTGGGAAAGGAGTTATTAGAACTTAAAACTTACTAGCTCAGGAAGACCTAAAAGTTTCATTATTTTTTTAACATGGATTTTTACCACAGCTAGCTGGAATTAAGAGTGCCTGTTTTCTTTTGCTCTGGTTTACAAAGGCAGAGCTAGCACATGTAACACCAATGGAAGAGTTAGAGGAAAACATTTTTTTCTTCTCCATTTCAGTCTCACAGAGCTAAGAAAAACCCACATGTTAAATTATCGGTCATGATTTTTATTTGAACTCTGACTCAAAGTATTCTCAAACATTGAGAATTCAATGTGTGGTTAACAGACAACAAATTTAAGTGACTTATCTGGTAAAAAGAAATAATAGATTTGAGGGAATTTTCTTGGCAGGGTTTCCTAAAATTAAATTTGGCAACTAAGTTACATTGATATTTTCACCAAGTGTCAGTGTAGGAGTATGCTGATGACCTGGAGTTGGGAAGCATTTTACATAAAGAGTGGAATTTGGATCTCCACAAGGAGAACAGAATGATCACATAGCAGAAGAGGTGCGAAATGTAATGCTGCAGAAGATAAGATCTCATCGTATTTAGGAAATAACAAACATTTTGGCAATGAACTGGAGCCAGAGGGTTCAGAGAAGGTGAAAACCAGAGTGCTGCAGTGAGTCACAGGAAGTGCAAGTTGGATGCAGTGTCAGTACAACCCTTTCCAGAGAAGAGGGGAGCATTGTAGCCGTACTGCTGAGCCAGGTGCTGGGGAGAGACCGTGTGTGTAATGCTGCATATGGCTCTGGGCAGCTGCCGTTGTAGGAAGAACTTGAAAAAAGAAACAGACCACGCTGAAAGTTGGTGCAGCACTGGTGCAGCAGAACAACCAGGGGGCTGGAAACCCTGTCGTGTGAGGGGGCAAACTAGTTTCACTCACAAGCCACAGAATGGGAAAGGTGCAAAGAAGAGGAGCTGAAACTGAGGGCAATGATTATAAGGAGTATACATGAGTATAAAATAGTAGGGAGAACAATTAAGTGTAGATTTAAGAATATAGGCTGCAGGTTTAAGAGGAGATTCCCACAGTTTGAGCTGTGAGATTCTGGATGAGCCTTCCAAGATAAGCAGCTTAGAAAACCCGGTGAGTGTGTAAGAGTTTAGTATGTGCATTATTCGATTGGCAAAGACAGATGATCAAGCCAGCAGCAGGGAGGGCAATATTCATTGTAATACTGGCCTAGTTTGAGGGATCCTTAGGAAAGAAGGGCAGGGACAGTCCTCAGCCAAACCAACTGTGCTGGAAATACAGAAAGGATGCCAAGGCTTTAGGTCAAATTACACTGTCCTAGGTCTTGTCTTCTCTGGCAATACAATGGTGTTAGGCACCTCAGGATAAATGTATGCCATTTTGCTAGATGGTAGCTGCCTAACCTGGTGGTGGAGAAGAGACTCTTGGATGTGGAAAGTGATGAAGGAAGACAGTGGATTTTCTTTCTATATTCTTTAATACACACACCTACACACAGAGAGATATTTATGTAGTTTACATGAAAAACCTTGAGAGAAGGAATTCCTGCTTCAGTATGTTTCCTTAACTTTCTTGTAGCCATCCTTGCTTGTGGTAGGCAGGGGCAGGAATGAGCTCTTTGAGTTAATGAGAGCAGCAGCCCCTGTACAGTCTGTTGGGAGGTGTAAATCTCTGTGTGGAGTAAGGTGACCAAGCAGTGTTTGAGCCCAAGCTTCCACCTCTGACTTCCAATCTGCCCAGCTAAGTTCCCTTTCAGACTGGAAGCATAACTGTGTTGAAACCTGCTGTGAGACCCTCAAGACTCTTGTTTAAAAAGCAACTGAACAAAGGTCAAACCCAGAAAGGGAGAAAAAATCCCAACAACAAGAAACTAAAACCTGTGGGAACAATCATGGAAGGAAAGGAAGGAAGAATGTTTCCTGGAAAATAAAGAACCTCACTGAACTTTAAATCTAACCCAGACACCCAGAGTCGGCCCAGTTATGTTGGGAAAGCTTAATCCAGCAAAAATTGGGAGGGAAAATAAGTTAAAATGCTGAAGGAGTGAATGATAACAAGTGGCCGTTGTGTCATAGTCCTTCATATCCTGACTGTAATGCACACCACAGAGGGATGTTTTGTGCATCCCTGTGCTCAGGCTGCTTTGTTTCTAGATAGAAGGGAAAGGGGAAGTGGGTGCAGGGAGTCAGTGTCGTGTTCTGGATCACCCAGAAGAGGAGGAATGTCACTCTGGACACTGAGCTCAAACCAGCCTACAAAATGCTGCACAGGACAACCCCCATTCTGCGGTCCTAAGCACACACTGTGCAAAAGTTAAAAGCAACCACAAGAGAACTTTAATGCCATATTAAATGTTGATTCATGTGTGGCTGGAGCCACAGTGACCTGGAGGGCTGGTGCCTGATCCAGCTCTGAAGTGATAAATGGATCTGTAACTTATGCCAGTTTCCGTGCGTGGCAAAAGTCATCTGATAGGGACCAGTGGTGAAGGGTGTGACTTGGAGCTGGAGCCAGGAGCTGTGTCCTCCAGGAGTGGGTGTGCACCTGGCAGGCTGAGTCATTCATTGCCTTTGGGACTCACCGTCTGCACAGGAATGTTATCATCACCTCCCCTGCTGAAGCAGACCCCAGTAGCATCACTGGTCACTCACTGCCCAGATTCAGGTGCGTTGTGTTTCAGTTCCTCCTGCTTGAGAAAGGAGCAGCTGAAGGGTTTTACCAAGGAATTGCTCCAAATCTGGTCCACACCAATGGTAAAAACAGCTTTTCCCCCGATCACAAATGGCATCAAAAAAGACGATCCTATTGCCTTTTTTTACTGTTATCGTTTGGTTTTGATCACTCAAAAAAAAAAAAATAAGGACTATTTTTTAGGGAATAGATGGAATTTTAAATATATGTCAGATGTTTAGGCCAGATGCTTATTAAGTCAATGAATCATTCACTATTGAGAAATATTTGCTGTCTCCACATGTTACTGACATGAGAAGTGCTTTTTTTACAGAGCATATGGAGGAACAAGTCACTCTCTGAGTAAGGGAGTGAACTGAATCAAATTTTCATCAGCTTTCACTGGAGCAGATTCTCTGAGCTCTGGATGTTCCATTAGTGAACCCCTCTGCTTTTGCCGGGTCTCATTCTCTCTCCCCTTCCCTCCCACTTGTTCTTCCCTTTTATGCAGTTATCTATTTTTCTCAGGCCTTGTGGAAGTTCAGTTTGTGAAATTTGGTTTACCCAAGGTTTGATTCCACAGGAATACTGAGCTAAATGCAAACCGGTTTAAATCTTGAAGCAAATTTGTTATCACTTACACAAATAAAGGGAATTGTCTTGAGGTGCGTGAAAATTGATGAAAATTGGGACATCTGTGTCGTCTTCTCACCAGAAACAGTTTTTGTGAGTATCCAGTAATCTTTTGCCTTGTTTTCCCATAACTCTGAATCAAGGACAGCATCTACAGAAACTGCAAGCTGTATTATAAAATGCCTTCAGGCAGAAGTTCCATTTCATGAGTGTGTTATTATTGTCCTAGCCAAGGCTACAGAGAAAAAGAACAGTTTTGGAAAGATGCAGATAGTGGTATTTGTCACAAATTAATGTTGGATATTGAAAAGGTAAAAAGTCTTAAAATGAAATGTGTGGATATTAATGGGCTATCCACATGGCTTCGAAATGCTATTATTCCCGTGAGAGGCAAGTAGACTTATGTGCTACATCTTGAATGAAATATCATTATACTTCTTTATTTCTAGTGGACCTGTTGATTGGTATTTTGTGTGTGTGTGTATGGTATGTATGTGTATATGGTATATATATGTATATATGTGTATATTGGATATATATATTATATATATACACTGTATATATATGCATATATTGTATATATGATTGTATATTGATGGGCTTTGGAAGTCATTATGCCCTGCTCTATTGTGTCACCTGCCTAATTGAAATTAGCTATAAAGTTTTGGCCAGAATATGTGTTTGGATTATCAAGAATTCAACAGCCTTTAGGACTCTGGCAGGGAAGAGAGGAACAAGTGTCACATTTATCTAGCTTGCTTTTTTATTCCTGTGCATAGTCCCTTGATACTATTTGGGCAGTGGGTCATATAACTGTTTCCCCAGAGCTATCTGTCCAACAGGAAGTCATGAAAGCATTAGACATGTGCCAGCTGAAAATCCCCTTGCTGAAACGCTGTAGATTTTGCTGTATTTCTGCAGTAGGTGCTTTTCTCTGAGCTCATGCATGAAGAAACCTCCCAGACTGGAGCTGAACCAGAAAGGAGAAGCTAGACAATGTGGCAAAGTTGACGTTTTGAAACTATTTCCACTTATTTAAACAAATCTATTACCTGTTTGAATACCTGGAAGTACTCCAGGACTTCAACAGTTTATAATTTTCTCTTGTCTAGTTCCCCTGGTTTATTTTCCCAGGCTTAGTAGCTGCTGTCTCAAAATGTTCTCACTAAGAAGGCAGAGAGGTCCCTGTTTTCACACTGTCTTCATCCCTGCAATTGCAGGACTTGGTATTACAGTGCTGTTGCATTTAGCCTCCATCCTAGAAGCCTAATAATGTTCAAGATTCAGATCTGCAGGATAGTAACAAAGGCTCTGGGCTGGTGGTGAGCAGTGGTAAGGTTCCTTGCCTTGAGGAAAGGCTTTAAAATCCAACTACAGTGGGTAGCTATCAGCACAAGGGACTGCAGGAGCTGGGCTGCCTTTCCTGGGACATGGGAATGAGGAGCTGTTTGAGGGGTCTCACTCCTGACTTTCAGAATGCATAAAACCCAAGGCTTCTCTTAAGCAGTGGCTGGGCAGACTAAGGCTTTGGTCATGGGGGAAATTTCAAGGCCTGTGGTGCTTAGAAGGATTTAAAAGCAGCTTGATCTATACATACAAGTGCTCTGTGGCATGAGCAGAACTATTGGTCAAATGTGTTAAAAAAAAATAACAAACCACTACAGGGTTGACTGTTCCCCTTCCTTCAGGCTATAAACCAATTTCTTGTTGTACTTTTCATTCCTCTCCTCTCAGCAAAAAGTGGCCTTGTTGGCCAGGTGCAATGTCAGAAAATAGTCCCTGTCAAGCAAAGGCACTGGCCAGTTTCCTTGGGGCTTTATTAAATAATGGAGTACCACAGCAAAATATGACAGAAGTCCAGCATTACTGACCGCAAATAAATAAAACACCAGTCTTTGACCACGGGGAAAAACTTGAGTTATTTTGCACACAAATCTCTGGCCCTTGAAGAGGTTGGGGGAAGGGAAATTTAGTTCCTTTCATAATGTTAACCAGACTTGCTTCCTACTCTGAGCTGAGCTTGCCATTTTCTCTGGAGCGCTTTTCCTGAAAGTGGGAAGTAGGAATCCAGCTGCACGGGTCTAATTTGCAATGGAACAGGTCAGGAAACACTTTCCTTCCACTCCTCAGAAGATAAGGTCTGTTCTGTTTTCCTCTTTGCTCATTTGCTGTCTATACTTGTCATACCTTTAGAGCAAAGCTTATAATGAGAATCCTGCACCCTGTCTTTTCCAGACTGTCTGGATCAATAAAATTGCTTTTGACTGGCTTTCGTGCTCAATTCACTTTATTAGTGATGTCTCTCACACCTTCTACCACGTAAGAATGGCTTTGTCGCTTTTAGTTTTCTTGGCTTTTTAGGATTTTTTTGTTTTGTTTTCAAAGAAGGAATCAAATATGTGTGGGCAGATGTTTCCAAACAAGCTAGTGGATTGGAGTAGCTCTTTAGTAAGAGACCAGGGCAGGCATTTAGCAGCAGATTATTCAGCTGCCTACATGGTGGGGGCAGAAGTGCTTCAATGGGCTCTGGGGAAATTAAGAACCTGAATCACCATCTGCTTTTGAATGAAGACTGTAGGAGAATGGCTGAATTATACGTTGAAAGTCCTAATTCCCACTCTGCCTTCACCACCATCTCAGACTGATTTCTGGTGCTATTTGCACCTATATATATTCTATCATTCGTGTCTGTGAGTTTGCACCTTGCAGTGGCAAAGGAAGTTCCATATGTGCCTCAGGGGCACTTTCTTATTGTGTCTTAGCTTGCCATTCCTCCTCTCAGCCTGTTCTTTCATCTAGTTTCTGTGTATGAGGACATGTTCCTGCAGAGGAGCATCTTCCTCTGCAGACTGAGCCATGCCTGCAAGACAGACACTCATCACTCCGTTTGAATACAGCTCCATTCAGGTGAAGCTGAATATTTTCTTTCCATTGATCAGAGCTGGATCCCACAATGTGATGCTATAATCCCAATCTCATTCATGCTTCTGATGTGCTTGCCTGCACACTTTGCTAGTCCCTGATTTCACAGTCCTTGAAGAATGGCAGTCACCATTTGTCACTGTAGATGTAGCCACCGTGGATCCATGTTCCTTGATATCTATCTGTATTCTTGCTCTTTATTTAGGATAAAATGTCCTTTATCACATGCCCTTCCTTACCCATATCTAAGGCTGAGGAAAGTGCCTTGATGCACAAGATGTGTGAAAGCAGTTAACTGCTTGCAAAATAGATGGAGACCTTACAGCATAACCAAAAACTAGTTATTGGCAACCAGAGTTTGATTTTCCTGCTTAGAACGCCATTCCCTTTCCTTCCTAAGCCACTTGGCTATGGCTCTTGATCTTCCCTTCCTGACCAGTCACTGTAGAACTCATAAAGGTTTGTAGAGGCCACTCTGGAGAAGAAATTGTGTTCTGTTTGAAAAACCACTTTTATTTGCATTTTCCTTTGAATGGTGTGCAAAAAATTAGTCAGTGGTGTGTGAGGAGAAAAGCTGACATCCCTGGTAGCCAAGCAGTTGAATGCTCTGTATACTTAGGCAAGCAGGCTGTAGAAGCTGCAATTAACCACCTCTGACTGTATAGTAACTTCCAATTTTCAGCTTTGGTGGCCACTTGGTGTTTGCAGAGCATTCCTATGGCATATGGTAACCTTTAGCCCAGCACAGACCTTCAGGAGTAAGTGCAAAACTTCTGTCATTCCTATATGGGCATATGGTTAATATTAGAGAATGGATTAGCTCTTGTTTGCTTGTTTGTTTGTTTCTTTGTTTGTTTTTGCTTTGAGTACATCTGGATCCATCAGCTCCCATTCAGTATCACCTCTAGGGCTGCTTGGAGGACTATGTCAGTGCTAAAATACAAAACATCTCATTTGCAAGACAGTCACAGAGAAGAAGCACAATGTAATCCTGAGGTGACTCAAGTGACATGACACAGCTGACAGCAGATGAGACCAGGAACAGGACCCAGAAGTCCTCGGCTGTGCTGCCTCTCTCACCCACTATGTCCCAGGGTGGATTGTTATTTTACAGAAGTTTGTGAAACATCTGCATGCATAAAAGAACAAACCATAAACCAGTTGTAGTTTTCTGCTTTTCTTTTCTGTCAGAAACATTGTTTTAGAACCAAGGAAGAGAGACAGAAAGATTTGTGAAGCAATATCCCACAGGAAATATAAATCTCCTGAGAAAATAATGCAGCTTCTTCATTCTATCTGATTTCTGAAAGGCTTTCTTCCCTTGTAGGACAGCATACGCTTGGTGTCCCAGTATAATCCTGAGGAGAAATGCTGTGCTGGGCAGACAGTGGAGCCCAGCTGGGATCCTGGCAGAGCATGAGAGGGGGTGGTGAAAGACAGTGGGTGTCCTAGCTGGCTTTCTAGTGTTTGGACACTGTCACTTCTTTTCCTGCAGCTTAAAAGAGAAAAGAGCAGCTGTAGGAGAAGTTAAGGTTCTCTCTCATGTCCTTAGCCTTGAAGGGATGTGTTGCCATAACTGTGCCTCCCTATTTAAACTGTTGGCAGGCAACGCAGATGGCAGTCAAGGGTGTCTGCTCCACCCATGCCACGCAGGGGCAGAGACAGGGATGTGTCTCAGTTAAAGCAGTTCACAGCTAGTTCTATCAGATCAGTCTCCTTTTGTCAGCAGCTGGAGCCAACGGGGATGCTCTGAGCTGGGACAGCTCAATTTTGCTGCTGCTGTCCTCCTGCGAGAACCCAGCAACCTCTGGGACAGGGGAGGTGGCAGCAACAGACGATAGTGCTCTGAAATGCAATTTATCTGCTCAAATGCTTGGACAGTAACTTCTCTCTGCAGGTCTCTTGGATTCTTGGGAGCACTAGTGACCTAATGCCCGTGGAATTCCCACAGACCTGACACAAGTGGGAGCTCTGGGCACCTCAGACAGCCAAGCCACGTGCTTTCAAAATTATGCTCCCAAATGGCAAATAACCCAGATTTAAAAGCCTTTCTTGAAAAATCTCAGTTCTAACAACACTCCCCACAGTTACAGTGAACCAGTGGGAAAGTCACCCTGCTCAGTGGTGCCTGAAAACAGGTGGTTGCATGAGCAGAGAAGTCAATCCCTTCAATCCATGATAATTCAAGCATTGAAAAATCTACTGTTTTTAAAAATATGTGTCCAAAAAATGTTTCAGGCAGGGATGTCAGTTCTTCAAGTGTAGATTGAAGAACAGTTGGGAGAGGAACTACAAAAATCAGGCCGTCTTCTTTCCCTCTCCTCCCCTTCAGCTTCTATTTAGGTTAGGATAAAAGCTGAGTCCAGATTACCTTTTCTGGGACATTTTTCTGTGAAGACATAGATATGAGAGAGGGGTAATAATGGAAAAGTACATAATCTGAGAGATTGCTGAAGGGGCTGAGGTGTGGGGATGTGAAGGAAGACAAACTGTCACTGACTGATGAATTTTTTAATAATTTCTAAGTCATGGACAACACAAAAGTTTTCCTGATTGTGACTGCGCTAATTTAAAACATTAAGATGAATGGTTAAAAAACTGGTGCCTAAAACTAAACCCCTTCAAATCCATAGTTAAGCATTTTAGTAGAGAGGCTTCTGGACTCTGTGAGAGAAGAACCCTTTGCTGCAGTGCATTTAGTGGAATTTTGCTGGACTTTTGCAAAAGCTTTGAGCATCTGGCTGCTACTGCTGAAGTCCCACTTAAAATATATTTCCATTTCCTTAAAATGCTGAATTATGGACTTAAAAACCTGACTCTAGGCACCATTTTTCTCTGTGTGAATGATCTGGTTACAAGTATAATATAATAAATTGTAATAAAATAGATTTATGGTTTTTTTTCCTTTTTTGCTAGTGAATAGATGGAAAAAATCAGGGGTTTTTTGTTTTTTTGGTTTTTTTTTTTAATGCTTCTCAGTCAGTAGGGATTGTACTGGGAATTGTGCTAGGAGCTCTTGCCTCCCAAGCTTTTCTCTGAACAAGACTGTTTTGCCTCAACAGGCTGAGCTGGTGGGCCCACTCGAGCATGGGCACTTCTGGCTCTGAGCACGCACCGAGGCTGCACAGGAGCTTGGTGCTCTGTGCCAGTAGGAAGCGGTAACGAGCCACCCCAGCCTTTTAAGATGGACATCCCTCCTCATATCCTCGTCTTTTCAGTTTTCAACGTTTCCCATCCCGACTGTGCCTGGAGCGCCTCAGCTTTGCCAGCAATGAATACCCTTTGAGAAAAAAAAAAAAAAAA
>VZDJ01007755.1:16656788-16680254 GCA_008694505.1 Cyanoderma ruficeps | reverse complement strand
AAAAAAATCCCACGGCCATGGCAGATCTGTGAAATCTTAAGGCAAGTTTTCTGACAGCAAAACTTCTGCAACTTCAGCAAGCGGGTCTGGTCCTCCTGGCTGGAGAGCCATATTGCGTTATTTCTAATTAATAGCAAGTAGAGGGGCGAGTCACCCAATAGGTACCAAAGTGCTTCTTCTCCTGACGCATGCCCCCACTCCCGGCTCTCTCCTGCCTGCCACTTTGTCCCACCTTTTGTCGCCATCTGTACATGGTTAGCTGGAGAATGTTTAGTACATAATTTAGTTAACTTTCGAGCTGCGAGCCTGCCCGTTTGATGTGCCCTCCTGTTAATGCAAAGCACACCATTACTAGTTAATGATCATGAACTGTCATCACAGTCACTTTGAAAAGGTGACAGTGATGAATGGAGCCGGTGGCTCCCAGGGAGGTTGATCACTGAATGGACAGTAAAGTTTATTTAAGCCCTGGCCTGATAATGGCTCCGCATATTTCAGATGGGTTGTTTCTACTCAGTTCTGGGATAGCAGACATTCCCGAAATGATGCGTGCTGCCGCCGCCCCTGCCCCCTGCATTCTGCTATCTTATGGTAAGAGAAAATCTCCCCCTGCTTTTGCATCTGCTGCCCTAACTGCTTCCCGGTCCACACTGCAGTTCTCTAGCCAAAAGAGAGGAAACCCTCGGGCAAAATTTCCTCCAAGTTTTGACAAAAGGAAAAGCCCCTCTTGGAGCTGTTTCCTGAGTGAATGCCCACAGCTGCTCCACAGGCTGGGGAAGGGGCTCACACTCCAATTTAAGTTGCCAGGGCTTTTCCAGCATGATCGCGGCCACTTGCCTGGCGTGACGTGGTGGGGATGGGACAAAAAAATAAAATCTGCCTCTCGCTGGGTGATCCTGATGGGGGCTGGCAGCCAGCACTGGCAGGCCTTGGAGCTGGGAGTCAACTCGGTGCTTTCAGGTTGGGAGGTTCGAGGTCCCAAGATAAACAAATCTTCTGGTGAGAGTGACCAGCGTTAGGTCAGGCTAAGGGTCGGCCGAAGGTCACGCCGCCCTGCAGCTTGGATATTTTGGTTGTGTATTTACCTTCCCAAAATGCGTGGTGCACTGGAAGGCTCCCCACTCCGGGTCGTGGAGCTGGGATCAATCTGCCAGTCGGTCCCGGGAGGGGACATCCCTGGGATGAGCAGGAGTTTGGTGGTGTGACTGGAGAGAAACACTGCAGGGCCACAGTGTTTGGGGTAGGCAAAGTCCCTGTGCGGAGGCAGAAGGTGCACGGGGTGATTTATGTCAGCATGGCCTCTCGGCTTTCGTTTTCATATATGCTGTGTGGGAAACACCAGTGGTGAAAAACAGACACTGTTTTCTCAAGCTGTGTAAAACCTGGACCTGCATCACCTGACAGGCTGGCAGAGGCTCACGCATGCAGCAATCAGCTCTGGCTTAAGGAGCTGGAGACTCTTCTAAGCCTGAAGAAACAGAGAAAACCCCAAAACACTCTTCATTTTTCTCTTTCTGGCTTCTGAATCTGTGGAAAACCTGACTGTCAAGGTTTGCTGTGCAGCCAGGAACGCTAGAAATGCCTTTTTTTCTTTTTCCTAAGGCAAGAAAGCAGAGAGTTTTGTTTAAAAGACTCCGGGAACAGTTTCAGGGAAGTTCATAATTCAGGACCTTGTCCTTGTCAGAAGGATAAGGAGTCTGTCATTTAACAGTAGCTTCTGGGTGACCTGCTGGTACATAGGACCTCTACGGCATTATCAAAACCAGGAGGTGTCTCAGCTGCACAAGAAAATCGTATCAATTTACATAAGCAGTGGTTTGTCTACAACTCAAACCGTGTCAAGCTTTACTGTCAAAGCAAAATAAGGACACTGCCACAAGGGAGCCACTTAACCAGCCTCTTTATAAACTGACGTGGCTTTTCCTGGTAGACAAATCTATAAACCATTTGCTGGTATCTCAAATGGCAAGTTATCATGCACATTTGGGGATAACAATGGGCTTTTAGGAAAAATAAATCAATGGGTGGAATCAATAATTGCTTTCATTGTCAAAAGAAATGTTTTACGTGAGCCGCAGAAAGGGAGGCAAATTATTCTCACGGAGTTCTGAGGTTTGGGGGCGATGCCAGGGAGTTGCTGGTGGCAGGGGGCTGTCAAGCCCAGGCACCGTGGATATTTGCAGCAGTGCTGCAGAGCAGAGCCGTGTCCTTCGGGGAAAGAGCTCCCTGTCGGTCGGTGCAGGTCGCGGGGAAGGCGGGAGGCCGAGTATCAGCAGGAGCGCCCAGCTTCACCACCTGGAGACGCCTTCCCCCGACCTTCCCAGCGCACGGGCAGGCATGAAGGAAAGCCACTCTCGTCTCCCCGCTGCCTCTCCCGCCCCACGCACCGCGGGGAGGTGACTGTCCTTATAAATTTGGGTTGAGACATTTTACCCGCGCGTCTGCAAACATTTAGACACAGAGCTGCTGCTGTTAACTGCCAGCCCATTGTCTGCCGGTGACACTTTTCTCTGAAAGTCACTTACCAGGGGGCGAATGTTGATTGAGCAAATGAGCACAAAGCGCTGAAGCCGCTGGCTGCGAATTGTGCTGCTGTTAGTTTAAACAACTGGAACAGAAATGCCATTATCCGGGTGAGTTGAGGGAGCCGGGTGGGACATTCACAGCGAGAAAATTCGCCGGCAGTGACTTGCACAGCGAGATGGATGGGGTGTTTGGCCTTGATTGACATGTCACCCTGGGTCTAGCTTATTGTACCCACACTCAACTCCTTCCAGAGGGATGGAATCCGAGGCTTCTCCCTCAATCTTCCCCTCCAGCAGAATTGAACCTGTGCTCCCTCTTACCGGCACAGCCCAGCCAAACCACGCACAGCCAGGGGGTCTGCTCCAGCCTGTACGTTCCCAGCCCTCCATGTTCTGCCTGTTTATTCCCCCCTGTTCTATGGGTTGGTTTACACCTTCTGTGGTGTGCAGGCCAGCACAGCTGGCTGGTCAGAGCAGCTTGCTGGGCTCTTGCAGAGCTGGAACTCCGGCTCAAATGTAGCTGGAGGGAGGGCATTCCCTTGTTGGTGTGTTAACACCAAAAAATTGCCTTCAAGCTGGGGATCAAAGGGTCCCTCCTCCAACCAGAGCACTCAGTGAATCCTTCTAGCTGATGGAAGGGCCTTGGGAGTGCCACAGCTTGGCCTCTGACATGAAGCAAGGAACAGGTAAGACGAGTAAGAGAAATCTCCAAGGTCTGGCTCACTATGCCATTGGCATTACAGGCAGCTCCACCTTGGCTGCGTTTGCCACATCCTTTTCCCAAGACCTTTTCCAGCTTCTGCTGCATCATCCTTGGGCATAGAAATCTGTCCCCACAAGAGGTACAGACATGGCTCAGAGAGAATGGCAGTGCCTGGATAGGGCAAACTCCTTGGCTGACAAAGTGGAAGGGAGGAATGAAAGCCCTGAGCATTCCACAGGGTGGGGAAACAGCGAAGCAAATGAAAGGTGTGGATGTTGTCTGATCCAACAACAGAGAAATGAACATTAAAGAGAGATGGAACACCTGATAAATTAACATTTGTGTTAAATGGGATCAGGTCTGATTACCAGGGCTGGGCAATTTGTGAGTGTGAGGCACCACAGCTGTAGATTGAGGTGAGTGGGACACGGTATTCAGATTATTTTCTCACTTGAATTTGCTCAGGAGGCGGGGGATCTTCCTGCTTTTCAGCCTCATGGGAGTGGCTGTGTTGGGTGCCTGGCGTCTGAGCAGGATATGTGATTACCAGAGACAGACAGTGGTAGCTGATGGTATTAATGCTCTTTTCCCAAGCTGGTGTGAATGCAGTGAAGCAAATACAGTATAAAAGTAAACGTCTTCAGTGTTTCGCAGCTGGAGGGCACATCAGTTGGGCTCGCTGTGAGAGGAATGTACCATCCCACCGTTTGTAGCTCCATACCAGCAGCAACAGGAGCTGATGGGCTCCTTGTGGAGGCAAGAAGTGAATTGTACCTCATGCAAAATAAGGTCTACCCACCAAGACCCTCAAGCCCTGGTTTTAATTAATTTCTCCCACCACACTCTTCGCTCTGCCATCCACAGACCCACACCAAAGCCAGATTTTCAGTGAGCAGTCAGAGTACTGGTATAAGGGAGCCAGAAATATCTTTGTCTTCCTCCTCATGGGGGAAGGTTGTGCAGCCTCAACCTCCATGCAGAGCAGGTCTGCTCACCAGGTGGGGTGGGGAGAAGAAATTCTCCATTCTGGGATAACAGATGTCACCAGGGACACCTGGTAAGCCCCCTGGGGTGCTCAGGGAGACTGCCATTTGTTCCAGCAGCACAGCTTAGCCACAAGGCACAGCCTGCTGAGGCTTCATGTGAGTCCAGGTAAAATACTGCTGCTTTTTAACACCTTCCTGCCAAGTGTCCTGAAACCAGGGGGTTGCTGTTCTTCAAGGGGGTGTGTGCTGCCCCTCTGCTTGGTCTGAACCCAATTCCTCCCACAGCATGATCCCAATGCCCAGCTGATGGGCGGGACTCTGACCCTCTCCCTTGCACCAAAGCAGTTTACCAGACTAAGCTGCTCTTTCCAGCACCTTGTCTCTTACGGCTGCTACAATTAGGGACCAGGGCAGCAGAGCCTGTGTGAGTGGGCATGATGGTTTGTGTGCTTTGGCTGGTGGTTCTGGACATAGAAAGCATCACTATAGGGCAGCTCAGGGAGCCTCCAGTCTGGGCTGTCACCCACACACAAAGAATCAAAAAAGGAAAGAGGAATCCATGTCATCAGCCATACCTATGTCAATAAATTGAATGAGGCCAGGATGTAGCTGTTCTGTGTCACTGAACTGTTAGCACAAGTACCTGCATGAGCTTGGCCCATGCCAGTTACAACCCCTCTGAGATTTTGTTGCTAAGCCACTCTCCATCATCCTTGAAAAATCATGGGACGTGCCCAGCGATTAGAGAAAAGCCAGGGTTACTCCCATCTTCAAAAAGGGCAAGGAGGATCCATGAAACTTCTGGATGGTCAGCCTCATGTCCATCCCTGGAAAGGTGACAGAACAGATCGTTCTGGAGGTCATCACCAAGCATGTAGAAGTAAAGAAGTTAATCAGGAGTAATCAGCATGGCATGTTGAAGGGGAAATCATGCTTGATCAGTCTGAGGATTGGTCATCCCATGGCCAGTGGTATGGCAGGGTGGGACAATGAGAGGAGAGCTGTGGATGTTGTCTACCTCAACTTCAGCAAGGCTTTTGACACTGTCTCTCAGAACATCCTTGTAGGCAAGCTCAGGAAATCAGGAAATATGGGTTAGATGAATGGACAGTGAGGTGGATCAAGAACTGTCTGAATGGCAGAGCCCAGAGGGTTGTGATCAGTAGAGCTGAAATTAGAGGCCTGTAGTCAGTGGCATTCCCTGGGGATCGAGACCCAGTCTTATTCAACTTGTTTATTATTTGTTCATTTACCTGGATAAAGGGATAGACTGTACACTCAGCAAGGTTGCTGATGGCACAAAACTGGGGGCAGTGGCTGATACACCTGAAGGCTCTGATGCCATTCAATGGGACCTTGATAGGCTGGAGAGTTGGATGGAAAGAAACCGAATGGGGCTCAACAAGGGCAAGTGCTGGGTCCTGCACCTGGGGAGGAATAACCTCAAGTACCAACACAGGCTGGGGGCTGATCTACTGGAGAGCAGATCTGTAGAGAAGAACCTGGGAGTCTCAGTGGGTGACAAGCTGACCATGAGCTGGCAGTGCTTTGTGCCCAGGAGGGCCAGTGGTATCCCAAGGTGCATTGGGAAGAGTATGGCAAACCCTAATAATTCTGTGATTCTGTGATTTGAGTGTTCCAGGTGTGTAGCAGCTGTGACTACTGAGCACATTGTTGCAAGACTGTTTTTAGAAGTATGAGACCTGGCCACATGGCTGTGAACTGCACTGGGCTAGCAGGCTTTGAGACCAGCTTCCCTCTGCACAGCTCTGTGCTGCCCACACCCTGGAAGCTGGTGCTCAACACTTCCAGTGCCTGTGCTCCCCTCTCCTGCATCCCACACTTCATCCTTCTCCTGACTGACTGTCCACACCTACTCTTGTATCACCTCTTTATGAAAACACATCCCCTGCACTTCTTTTCTGCTCATGACAGCCACACACAGAGAGTCGTGTCTTCATGTGCATCAGCTGGCACAACCACTCTGACTTTTGGGGCAGGGGAAACGCACTGACATTGAGGTGTCACCCTTCGCTATCCACATTGGCACCAAAATGGACAACACAAAGGAAACTTAATGCTGTTTTCGTGGAAAGGTCTTCATTTACACCTCAGCTGGTATAAATGACGCCAGATTTTAGCAGTCAATTTAATCCTTTTACTTCTGGTGTGAAAGAATGTGTACTCAGCGGCTGGGACTGCCCCACACAGATCCATCCTCAGCCTCCTCCTTTTCCCCCGCAGGTAAAAAGTTCAGCTGGACCCTGTGTTGAGAGGTTTTTCAGCATGCCCAGCTCGCCGGGGAAGCAATCAGCTTGCGGCAGAGCATCCTCGGGTACAGGGATGCGAGGCGCCTGCCCCGGGCTGGGCGGGAATGGGCTATCCATAGCGCAGGTCCGGGGCCGGCAGACAAAGGGAGCCTGTAAGGCTGCTGGGATTTGCGGTTATCAGCGGCCAGGGCAGGAAACGTCCCACACCACAATAACCTCAACTCCACCTTATGTCAGCAAGCCCTACAAACAGAAGGACCCAGCCGCGGGCTTTTGCTCAGGCTGGTTCTGTACACCGGAGCCGGCTTCCACGGGGAACGGACGGAAAAACAACATGACTGGGCTGTTCTGATGGCAGGCAGATAAACCCTCGCTCCGCTCAGACGGGTATTGTTTCCTTCCCACAGGCCTCCTTGCTGCCACCACCGGGCACACGATAAAACCTTGGCTTTTTATAGGGCTTCTGTTTGAGTTTGTGCCGATTTCAATGCAGTCATTCAAAGCGAACATGCTTGGTGAATTGTTAATTCAAGTGTCCTGGAACACAGCAGTTAGGAAAAATGGAAGTATTATTATTAACCAGTTAATTCTGGACGAAAATTCCCTACCTCTACTTGCAGTGGAGTTAGAGCTTCTTCAGCTTCCCATTGCAGTTGACTTTGGAGCCAGGGCTGGCAAGGAGAGGAGGAAATATATGTGTATGTCAAGAGCTGTGACACAATTTGGGTCAAACTCTGCCAATATTGCCGTTTCCCTGTCTGCCACCTGAGGTGGCTGGAGTCATTGCTCCAGCCTGAATTCCAGCAGAAATGAAACCAGACATTGATATAGGCTCTGTCAGGTACTACATCCCAGCACATCCATACATGGCTAGAGACAGGAAAGATCTATGGGGCCTTTTAGAGCTGCATCCTCTGTTTCTTATTCTTGAAAGTACTGACAGTGAATTCAGATATTTTGCTGGATACTCGATGCATTAGAGCAACACCTTGGGATCGCTGTCCTGGGCCGCCTGCTGATATCCTTTCCCCATGCTGCAGCACCCAGCTGGCAACCACACACCCAGGCACACTCAGGGAGGAAGAGAAGGTGGGAAAACACCCAGCACGCTTGGGCAGAAGTTTGGGGTTTCAGCTGGATGGTTTAACACACAACATTTGGGAGAAAACCTAGTGAAGGTACTCCAACTGCTGACAGCCCATTTCCTTGGACTGCAGGAGTGTGGACATTTGCCTTAATTGGTGCTTCCTACACTATCTTAAGGCTGAATGCTCCTTCAGGAAAAATAAATGGATAACAGGCCCTTTGCAACACAAGCATGTATTATTAAATGCTCTTCTCCCATGTGCAGCTCATCCACAGCCATTTCCCTTGCTATGTCCTCCATGCCCCTGTCCCTCATACACTAAAAACATTGTCTTCGTTTAAATATTTCATGAGTAGATGAAGTGACTTCTGTTTCGGCCATGGTAAGTGGTACTTACCAGCCACTACCAACTGGCTGTATGCACCTAGAAGGATGTGGCTCTCTAATCCTTCAAACCAGTTTGGGTTTTCTTCTTTCATGCACTGCACAGGCTGTTTTGTCTTTTTTTTTTTTTTCAGCTCAGGTAACTCTCTGCAGCTGGCCCACATTTTATTTTTTTGATACTGGATTATTATCTGCAGCAGTTTTTGGTTTCCTCTGTTTGTGAATTGATTTGTTTCTTCTCTATTCCTCCTTTCCCCATCTACCAAAGTCACTGTAAATCCTACCTGCACTAAATCTTCATCTCCCATGAAGAGGTTAATTTTCCTTGACTGAAATATGCAACGGGAACATGGGAGAATCTCCCATATCCTTGTAAGTCATGTGTTTCTCCTCTTTTCCAAAGCCAAATGATACTATACAGTTGGAAAAGACTCAGCAGCCTGGGTCTGATGGGGTACAAAGGCTTTGGTTGCTGCTCCTGCTGCCACTGCTTGGAGTGGGGCAACAACCAGACAAATTAACTCCCCTGGGAATACGCAAAACCCAAGTGAGAAACAGTCCCTGACCTGAGGAACTTGCAGTCCTGTTCGACAAGACAGAGAGTGGCAGGGAGAGGAGGCATGGGGAGATGGGTGCCGGAACAAGGAGTAATTAAACCAGGTTCCTGCTCAGGAAGGGCTCTTCAGGGCCCCAAGTCACCCACTGAATTTTATAGCCCCTTTTAATTGATCAGTGAGTAATCTCATCTCTATGACTTTTATATTGTTCTGCGTGTTTCTGGTAAGTTGGGACTTTTGTTTGGGTTTTGATTTTTTTTAAAAATTTATCTTTTTTTTTTTTCTTTTTCTTGCAACACTAACTCAATAAGGAGGTAATTTCAAGTTGATCTGATGTCTCCTGTTGTAAGGTTGTTCTTTGGACACACTGTGATCCTCCTGAGGGATGGCTTTTGCCTGGTGTCATCTGCAGCTCTCAAACTGGCATATGCAGCTTGTGTGAGATGCCTACACTCTTTTGCTCAAGAGACTAATAAAATCAAACACTGTGGCAATTTCTGTGGTCAGGGCAACATCTGCTTCCCCTGACACATCACAAGTGTGGAACATGCTAGGCCAGAAAGGACAGAACTGGGAGAGAAAAACATCTTAAAAAATCAAGAAGAAAATACCCTTCAGCAGCTACAGCGTGTCAGTGCTATGTCCTGGCACCGAGGCTGGCCCAGCGTGGGTGTGTGCGTGCCCATACTCCAGGAATGCCATCCTGGCTGGCACTGAGCCTCCCAGGAGCCACGTGTGGTCCTTGCGGACCCAGCTGCTGCCCTGTGTCCTTACCCCTGTGCAGGGTCTCTCCAGGCTGGTGGAGCAGGAGAAACCCTGGCCGAGGAGAGGATCCTTGTCCCTCACCTCCTCCACTGTTCTACAAACCTCATGGGGGTGTGTGGCAGGACCTGAAGCATGAGGACTGTGACTAGCAACACAAAATCCTGGGATTATGTTTGCTATGGCCATATGGACATATAAATACCGATTAAAGTGCATGCAGGCTCCTGTCTCTGATTGGATTAACTCCTTACAGTAAGGAGGGTCTTCTGGATATTTCTGTACCCCTTGCACTTTTGTTCCCTGCCACAGGAGGCACACAGTTATTCCAAACCTCCTGCATCTCCAATCCTTCCCCATGCCACAAGAAAGAAACTTTTGGAAAAGTTTTCAGTCAGATCCTCCTCCTCATTAAATTTAGCACAAGCCTGTAAAGCACCACCAGGAACAGCAATTAGGGAGCTGCATGTTTTGGTTCATGGTTATCTGCAAGGTCAGAGAGAAGTACAGGCTGTGTTAGTGAAGGTTTGTCAGTTCTCATGCAGTTTAAACACAGAGGCAAATGTTAAAATAAGAAGAAAAGTAAAATGTATTAGTCAGTCCTGACTGTCAAAGACCTAAGCCCCTTCCTAACTGCTCCCTGCCCACCTCCCCAACTGCTCCTTCCGTTTGCAATATTGGTAAAACACAATCAGCTATATTTAATGAAAGCTAGATTTGTTGAAGGCCAGGAAAGTCAATGAACCACTTGTCACTGTGCAGGGCTCCCAAAATAGGGATCTGCCCAAGGATCTTCAAGCTAATAGCATCCCGTTTGACAGAGAATGAGGCCAGAGGACCTTCATGCTGAGAGTGTTTTACCATCCCTTGTTCTTTTTTATCGCTTTTTATTTTTTATCTTTTCCTCTCCCTTTCTCCTGCCACCAGCCCTTTGATTTTAATCCTCTCCCAAGTTCTGTACCCACTGTTCTCCCAACGTTTTTCTTCCCTTTCCCTCATTTTCCACACTAGATTGCCTTCATCCTGGCTGTCTAGGCTCCCTTTGGTCTCTTGGGCTCCCTCCTGCCCTCTCACCCTGGTCCCTCTGTCCCTTATGCCAGGTCCCTGCTTGTTCTCAGCACTGCTGGGGGACATCCCAGTAGGTGCTCCCTCTTTTCCTGCCGTGCTGCTGGTATCACATGTAGGAAGCACGACAAGGACAAACATTTTCTACAGCTGGAACACCAGTGAGGTCACTCAGCATCCCCAGGGACAACCAATACCTCCTTCAGGCTCAGCCTGGCTTTAAGGTGCCATGGGCAGCACTCCTGGCTCTCCTTCCCTTTCTCTCTTCCCCTACCTCATTCCACCTCATTTCCATCGCCAGCAGAATACGTTCACCCTTTCTTTCCCCAACTGAGCCCAGTCTGAAATGTGTCTGAGGGGTATTTTTAGCGGAGAGCTTGGCAGCCTGGCAGTCCTGGGCGTTTTGCCACTTTGAGTGAAAAATGTGCATCAGCCCGATAAGGATTACAATGCTGTGTTGGGGGGCCGTGAGTGGGGGCCATGCTGGTCCCTGCCTACCTGCTCTGTGGGACGCAGCAGAGCAGCTGTGGGGCTGCCCCCAACCCATCCTCTGCCCTGCCATGCATCCCACACTGGCCCCTAAAATATGGTCAAAGGTATAAAAGGAGGGGTTGCTTGGAAAGCTGTGGGAGTTAAGTGGAAGGAAGCTGTTGTATGGCTGGAATAGGGGTGTTTTCTGGCCACAGTGTTTCTGCAGATGATGCACACCTTGTCCAGAAAAGTTGCCTTGAGAATGTAGCAGCCAAGTAATGATGGGCACAGGCACAGCTCCCAATATCGTAGCCTTAGGGTTGCTGCTTTTCTTCTGCTTTGTCCTTTTGGCAGTGCCATGGCTCAGGGCAAGGTGTTGGCCCCCTCACAGGCACAGGGTGAGCTCTGTGAGCAGGCACTGTTTGTCCCAGGGCTGTGGCTGGCACAGCTTGCTTGGAGCTGTTGTTCCCTGACGTGTCAGGCGAAGTATTTGCAAGTGGGAATGGCCTGCTGGGTTGACTTCCAGCTGCAATCAATAAAGAACCGTGCTGTGGGGTTTTAATTTGAAAAATAAATATCAAGTCCAGCTAATACTTTTTAATATCTAGTTTTCCTCTCACGGGGCCTGGATCTTACATAGAGAAATGAAGAAAACGTGATAAAATGTCCTGTGAAATGTATGCAAAAATGCCACTTTTTACAAGCAGGACATTTTGGAGAAGAGGGAGATCATATCAGCCAATGCACCAAGTTAGGTTATCTAGCCTCCTGATAGTCTTAGCTACCTCTGTAGTCGAGGAGGGGAGAGAAATTCCCTCAGGAAGTATTTTTGGGGGTAACACATATGCTCTAAATACTCTTCAAATAAGCCTATCTTTCCTATCTACGCCCCAGGGAAGAGCTGGCTGGTCAGTCAGGGACCCTCAGCTGTGACAATCTCTTCCAATCCACACCACTCTGACCACACCTGCACGGACTGGTCAAAGCAAAGGTGATCCCCGACTCCAGACAAATGGCTCCATCCTTCTGTGCCTAGTGGAATAATTTCAAAGGGAGCTGTGCCTCAAGGCTGGTGGTGAGGATGTTTATTTGGTGCTGGATATGTATGGATGACTGCCTGCCTGCAGATGAGGGATCCTATACCTGAAGCACAGAAATGGATGGAGGGATTGGAAAGGGTCTCCAAAAGCATGTCTCTGCCCAAGAAGAGACCAACTATACATGAACTGTGTTGTGAAAGGTGTTCTTAAGGGTCTGCCTTACCATGAGAAAGGTTTTAATTCCTGGTCGCTAAGAACAGGGGAGCAGACTTTTCCCTTCTTCATCTCTGAGCTGTTTTATGTATCTGAGGATTATTACTGCATCCCCCTCAGCTGTTTTTTGGCTTAAGCCATCCAGTTCTTTCAGCTCTCTCCTGCAGGTCACATTTCCAAGACCTCTGGTGTTCCCGGATTCTCTCCAAAAGGCCAACATCTTTCCTGAAATGCACTGCAGAAAACTGGCCACCCTATAAGAGCAGTAGCCTACCACATCTGCACTGAACAAAAGGGCCATTTCTTTGTATGGGCAACACTGCTTGTTATTCTTTCCAACAAGACATTTGCTTTATTGGTTTTGGGTTTTGGTTTTGGTAATTGTGTGATTTAGAGTATTTTCCAGAGAATTGCTTCTTAACCAGCCATTTCCGCCTGGTTATTTCTGCCTGAGTGTAGTTCCTCGCACTCTGCTCTACTGGCGTTTGCCACATGATTTCCCTTGTCAAAACAATGTCTCTTTCCCCCCTTTTTCCTCTTTTTTAAGGTTTTAAATTCTGATCCTCTCTGCCAGGTTTGCCATCACAGTTTGTGTTCCCTTGTGCTCTGACAGATGATGCCAGGCAGAGCTGGGTACAAGCCTCCTGTACCCACCCCTCTTTGTCTCTCCCCTTTTTGACAACAGCCACCAACAACTGCTCCTTGGACTGCATTATCCAACCAGTTTTGTATTGAAGCTGTGTTTTCATGCTTTACTTGAAGGCACAGCACTTACCCCGTGCCCAGACAGTGCTCAGAAGGGAAGATGCTGCTGGCAAGACAGCTGGGAGGGCACCCTGGCACAGACACCTCTGGGGTTTAGGCATTTTGCCACTCAGCTTGGCCATGTTTTAAGAAGCCAGGTACATCCCAGATGTCTGAAGGCACCCGGGCAGAGAAGTTTAGCACCCAGCCTTTGTACTCAGGTGCCTCTGGGGCCATTGAGGTTTGGTTTAGGCACCTCTGCAGCCTGTTTGCCTGCTTCAGCTCTCGCAGCGCAGCTCCCTGCTGGGCCAAAGGGCACAAACGCGCGTCAAACTGAAAAGTTTCACTCAGTCCTGGCCACGTGTTTGGAGATGGTGTTCTGTATGAAAAAGACTCCCAGTGTTCACTAACTGGTGTTTTTCTCTTGGAAAACTTCTCTGTCCAGGAAAACATAGGATACTAATGACTTCTATCCCAGCTTACCAAGGAGAATAAATATCCAGGTGGTGGAAAGGGCTACAGCCTACAAGACCCCAGCTCTCAAGCAGCTGCTGGGTCTTGGTTGTCACTAATGGCGTATATTGAAAGCCAAGGGTTGCTCCACAAACCAGGGGTTTGAGTTACTGTGAAACCTGCATCTTGCCTTCCCCTCACCCCTTCCTGGCACTGAAACCTTGAAGAGTTGCAGCACACACAACAAAAGAGAAAGCAATAGGAGACCAGCAAGGTCACACATCTGTTGCTTTCCACACTTTCTTATCTCTGACATCACGGGCCTCAAGGTCTTTCTTCTCATTAAAACAGCTGAATAATTGCAAACTGTACACAAACCGACAAACCTGTGGCCTTCTGCCTTAGTCATAATACGGGATGTCTGACTAGGGAGGATGTTTCTCAGCGAGGGAGGGTGAAGGGACTGAAGAAATAAGCAGCTCTGTGTAAATGCAGTGGGAAGCTGCTGCCACTGCCCCTTGGGCTGACAAGCTGCAGGACATCCAGGCAGGCCAGTGTGGTGTCATCGATGGTGCTGCTGAAAGCACCGGCATGTGACCCCACCCCACCCTCAGGAAATGCAGGGCAAGCACCAAAATGACTTCGTGGAGGGCTGATTTGCAATGATCCCACCCGTGCTGCCTCTGCTTGAGGTTTACTGTGTTAGCAGTGGAGAGAGAAATAATAGGTCAGGGGCGGGAAGGGGAACTATGGACTGAAAGAACTATGGAAAATTAAAGGGTAAGGCATGTTATGGATGTGGAGGCATTAAAAATGATGACAGAAAAGGCAGAAAAAGTACCCTAAATCATCAAGTCTTTTGTAGACCCTGCATTTGTTCAGGCAATACCAGCCTAAGCTGACCTCAGGCCCCTCTGCCTCTTGCATCTTTTCACATGTCCGTGGTTTGGACAGTCACTTCTCAGGTCTGACCACTGCATGCACTCCTGCTGATGTCTCTGTGGCTGCTGCACCTCCAACAGCTGCCACTGGGATTTCTAAAAACCACACCTGCATCCTCCACCCTGCTAGTCCCGATGAAATCCATTAATGGCAAGTCATTTGTCATGACATAACGTGGGATGTAAAAGATCTATTTCTGGTGGTTGCACACGCCTCCCTGCTTAGTGATTAGTGTTTAGCATCTGGGAGTGCAACAATCTGGGAAAGTTAAGGCATTAGCAAGAGGATGGGGGTGGTCTGGTCTGTGAAAAATTATATGTGTACTGAAGTAAGTGGAAAAAGATGCTTTCAAGGTTCCAAACATTTTCCTACAGGAATAGAAATGATTGTGAAAGATGAAAATCAGGAGAAGTTGTGTAACAGGTGGCTACTGACATCAGCAGCTCAACACAAGTGTTAGTGGTTTTAGTCCTTCCAGTGTTATTTGTGAAGGTTTGAAGGTGCCAGAGTGCAGCTCTGTGGGTCTCCCACATAATACTGGCCACACAGTTCCTCCCTGCATTTTGTCCCCCTCAGCTGTTTGAGCCCAGCAGCTTGCTGACATTCTGCTCATGCTTCACTGGGAAGAATGTAGTTGTACGTTCTCACATCAGGGTTTTTTTTGTGTGTGGGTGTTTTTTAAATTTTTTTTTTAATCTGGCTTCAAATTCCACTTCTTTATATTGTGTCTTTTCCTATCAAAAATAAGTGGGGCTTGCTGTGTGACACAGTTTCCTTCTGAATGAATTTGTACTGCCAGCAAGCCAACTCAGCCTTCTTTTAAAAAGCTGGACACTGACTGAGAGATGCTGCCTTTGATCTGTACTTTCCTGCACATTCTCCACCTTTTTGGTGGTTTGGAAGTGTTGACCCCAGAACGAGGGCCATAGTCCACTAGTGCTGTCTTCACTTCCCTGAGACTGGGTGAGACCCCATTATACCCTTCTCATCCTACAAAAGCATTAGGGGCAGAGGCAGAGATCTCTCCTGTAACAAGAATGCACAATTCTACAGATGCAATATGGATTTTTTTTTTGCAATCTTTTCTTCTTTAAACACTGGGTCTTGACTGCTGCTGGAAGGAAAGTTTCAAACAGATCGAGTTTTCCTTGGAAATGAGCTATCTAGCAAATTTTCTCTTTGTGACAGGTTCTTAGATCAACATGCTGCTTATCTGATAAAACTCTTATCTGAGACAATTTGTGGCACGTTGCCCCAGTACCATGGTGCAGTCCTTTTAGCTTTACTCTGCTGAGTGAAGACAATAGAAGATGACACTGCAAATAGTAAAGAGCAAATGCTCCCTGTGTGTAGGTATCTTCAGACTATCATTCCCTAGTTTGAACAGTCAAATATCTACTGAGAAACAAGCAAAAGTTGGAAAGGATTAATGGTCCTCTAGAATAACAGTGCACTGTGGGAGTACTGTTAAGCATCCTGAGTTGGACAACTGTGGCAAAATTTATGGTTTCTCCTAGACAGAAATAGTTTATTCATGGATTATTGAGTCTTCCAAATTATATTCCTCTGGGCCCTGCCTCTTGACAAATGCCCACAGGCAAAGTACAAAGAGAATAAAAAGTATGCAAACTAGCAACTGTGATGCTTGGTATAACTGCAGGATATATTAAAGCCTGAGTAGAACAGTAATTCATTTTGAAATTTCTAAATATTTCATGCAAAAAGAATTCCAGTTCTGATGGAACCAAATATATTGAAACAAGTCACTAAGTCTTCTGCATTTCATGTAGAGGATGAAATTAAAATCTGTTCTTTCAATATTTTGCTCTAAGTAGCTGATGCAACTAATAAATCATCATCTTTGGCAAAATGAATTTTCCTGGAATTATCCCAACAAAGCTCTCCTGAATACCAGTTTTGTAATTTAAAATTAGGTAGCAATTCGGGTTAATACTTTGATGTCAAAATGGCACAAAATTTTGTAATGGCAAAATAATCTGCAGAATAGAAATTATCATTCCTTACCACTACTAATGAGAAAGAACAATAATTCAAGTCTATGAGCTGTTGCACACAGAATATCCCTTAGATAATGCTATGGCTAATGTATATCTGCTGATATGGGTACAGGCACATCCCTCTTACGTATGTATAGTTTCAAACCAGTGGAGGAAAAGCCACTCAAAAGCTGGAAAAATGCAGCCAGATCAAGCATGATAATGTCAGGGATAAATAACATTAGGAAGTACAAACTTACTAGTAGGTCTTCCCTAATGATCAGGATGGAGCTTCCACAAAATTTTGAAAGGTATCCACACTCTCAGACCATCCATGTTTGACAGCATTTCCTCAGCCTCTGGCCTGAAGCACTCAGCCTGAATGCACTGCCCTCCCACCCCCAGACACTTGTCCTCCACTAACAAAACATGATCAGCATTTATTACAGCGTTGTCCATAATGGATTTCAGTTGCCAGTGTCATGGGGAAGCAGATCTCTTGCTCTTCCCCTTGTCAGGATCATTCATGCTGCTGCAGTACCTTGGGATCTGGGGATCTGTTAGTCTTGCTGTCACGCACACACACACGCACACACACAAAAGGGGGCAACATTGTGACCTCTGGGACACCCATTATCTAAGTGGATAATGTAGCATAGAGGCAAGTGCGCTGGGGTGAAGCCCACATGGCAAGTTGGATGTAGAGGTGAGCAATGGGACCAGAGTTTCCACTATCCCATGCCAGTGTTCTGAGTTACTGAGCCCAGCATTCCCATCCTTAGCGCCCTCCTAACGCCCTTCCTCCATATGCACTCGGTGTGATCTGGAACAGCAGGCATCGCTCCTGGAAGACCCGATATCTTGGTTTCTCCCTCCTCTGACAATGGCAGATCTTCCCCTCTTAGCACTGCCTGAGACATTTGTAACTGGAGTCACCTTTCAGGTGGGATCAAACGCCACCTGAAACAGACATCATGTTCACCCTCTGCCCCAGTGTCAGCCCTTCTCATCTCTCCCTCAACACTGCATGCAACTTTTCAACAACCGTGGCTGAAAAGCGGCCCAGTGGAAAAGGACCTGGAGGTGCTGGATGACTGCAGCTGAACAAGAGCCAGTGTGTGCCCAGGTGGCCAAAAAACCAATGGCATCCTGGCCTGGATCAGCAATGGTGTGACCAGCAGGGCCAGGACAGTGATTGTCCCTCTGTACTGGGCACTGGTGAGGCCACACCTCGAGTGCTGTGTCCAGTTTTGGGCCCCTCAGTTCAGGAAGGACATTGAGGTGCTGGAGCATCTTCAGAGAAGAGCAACAAAGCTGGGGAAGGGTCTAGAGGGTATGTCCCATGAGAAGCAGCTGAAGAAGCTGGGGATGTTCAGCCTAGAGAAAAAGAGGCTCAGGGGTGACCTTATCACTCTCTACAACTCCCTGAAAGGAGGCTGTAACCAGCTGGGGATCGATCCCTTCTCCCAGGTGACAAGTGGCAGGACAAGAGGACATGGCCTCAAGCTGCACCTGGAGAGGTTCAAGTTGGACATGAGGATGAATTTCCTCACAGAAAGGGTTGTTAAAATTGAAATGGGCTGCCCAGGGAAGTGGTGGGGTCACTATCCCTAGAGGCATTCAGGAAATGGCTGGATGTAGCACTTAGTGCCATGGTCTAGTTGAGAAAATGGTGTTAGTCAAAGGTTAGACTTGATGATCTCAGAGATCTTTTCCAAACTACTTGAATCTGCAATTCTGTGATATATTCCTGATCCTAGAGTTCATCTGTGGGGTCTAAGGGCATCAACTGATGCAGTATTTACATTCTTCCAAAGAGAACTGGACCTTAAACTGGAACTATAGACAGCTGTGACTTGGTTCTAATTTAACTGCAGCATTGTTTACTAATCTTACACTGCATTTTTTACTGATTTAAACTGAGAAAGTAACTCTGAGTACATTTGGACCATGCTACTAACCCAATCCAGGTCAAGGCATCTTTAGTAGGGGTTGTCACCTTGGACCCAACATGGGTTGAACTCCTGCAGTGAAGTGGCTCTTGTCAGTCAGCTGTGGAATTTCTGCTCCACAGTCTCCAGTGCTTTGGGGTCTAAGTTTGGAAGTCACTACATCTAGGATGTAAA
This sequence comes from Cyanoderma ruficeps, assembly GCA_008694505.1. Classification (NCBI taxonomy): domain Eukaryota; kingdom Metazoa; phylum Chordata; class Aves; order Passeriformes; family Timaliidae; genus Cyanoderma; species Cyanoderma ruficeps. The sequence goes on along the minus strand of VZDJ01007755.1, from coordinate 16,661,929 downwards.
ATCTCCTATGTCTAAGAAGTTTAAATTCAGGCTATGCTGAGGTCTTGCCACGCAGGAGAGTTTTTCAGAACAAAATATTCCTGATGAACTCATCAGCTTCCAGAACAGAAGATCTTCTGATAAATTCATGTAATCTGCTTTAGAGCTGACCCAGAGGTTTCCTGCATACAGTGCCTCATCTGCAAGAGTGGACACAGGGGAGCCTTAATTAGGTGTGTCTTTAATTTATTTATTCAGAGCACACATTCATTCACATTGTATTCACCAAGCTTTGGTCAAATCCCAGGTCATTGTCTGCCTGCACACAAGTATTTACCCAAAGCTATGGGTTTAAACTGATTAACTCACACTGGAGCAAACGCCTGTGTAGTCACTGATATTGGCTTAATACCTCACTCAGAAGTACTCTGAAGTTGGCTGAGGTCTTGTCCAGATCCTCTTCTTCGAGAGTAAAGTGTTTGCACAGAGGCAGGACTCGGCTTTCCCGGGTTGTACAATGGCTGAGTTGAGCTGATACCAGGCTGACTGGGGTGAATGGAAGCAGCAGGTCTGGAAGAGGGCTGCTGAAGATCTGGAGATGGAGGACCTCAACTGCACTCCTGGTGATGAAGACCGACTTTGTTCTTTCGAAGTTTCCAGCAAGATAATGGTGTTTTAGATCAAGGTGAGCAAAGGCTGCCTCTACCTTCCCCAGGTACAATGTGTCCTTGCCCTGTCCCACAGCAAACTCATTTGCTTTGCAAAGCACTCACAGATGCTTGGAAGTGGAAAGGGGTACAAACCCACCCCTCCTGGCCCAACTCCACCCCTGATGAACCACACACACATTTTCTGCCGCTGGGGTTGCCTTCTCACTTAGGTGCTGCCTCCTGACTACTTTAATCCTCCTCATGAAGGAGAGAGACCAGAGCAGCAGAAGAGGCGCCCGGCTTTATCAGCCCCGTTTCTTCCCTCAGCTTATCAAAAACGAAGTCCCAGTTGGCTTTGTTTGACTTCTATGGTTTATTGGATTTGTTGCTTCCCTTCTTCATTTTCATATTAAAGGCTAAGGTTGGGCTGTGATCCTACTACTGTAGCCTCCAGCTCCTGAGCTGATCCTACCAGCTCTAATTGCTCAGCTGCCTGATGTAATCACCAGGAGGTATATTGTGTGTGTGGCTACAGGCACTTCATATTTTCTCCCCAGCCAGATGAAAAAAAAAAAAAAAAGAAGAAGAAAAAAAAGTCAATTGGCTCTAGGTCTGTCAATAGTGACTAATCAGGTGCTGTACAATTAATTATGAAGGGGTGTCATTTTAAAACAATTCTGAGGTGGGAAAGAACAGGCCTGGGCCCTTTACCTGCTGGTACTGTTTGTGTTGCTAAGCCAATCCAGGCTGCGTCCTCTATTTCATTTACCTTTTAAACTATTGCCCCCGCATAAGTAAACACTTTCTATAAAGTGTGTGTGTGTGTGTGTGTGTGTGTGCATGTGTGTGTGCAAGTGGGTGGAGGGTGATCTGGGAGGCTCTCCAGCCTAGAAAAGAAGTTAATGATGGGGAAGAAAAAAAAGAGAGCAGCATAATTTGGCAGTAATTTCTCGGGAACGGTAGGAGATAATAGCAGGTGGATGAAACAGTCTGGGGCTGCATCCCAGTAATCAAAACTGCCATGAGATACAAAGATGGGGGTGAGAGATGTCCCGGCAATGCAAACACCCTGAGCAAGGAGCCTGGGCTCCTCAGCAGCCACCAAGCAGCATGTGTCAAGGGGCCAAATCCCTGTCCTACCTAAACTGGCTCTCCAAGGCTCCGCTTCCAACAGTGGCCAACATCTCCCACCCAGTCCCCTGGGAATGTGGTTGCAGAGAGCAGGATGGTGTTCCTGCTCTTCGCCCTGCTGGCAAAACAGAATTGTCCCTTGCAAAGCAAAACTTATTTTTCAAGGAGGATGGGAAGGGAGCTGCTGATGTCCAGTGCCAGGCTTAGGGCACTGGCTGGTGAAACTGTGTTTATGGAGGGGAAAGAAGGGCAGTCACAGAAATGACAAAACAGCCTAGTAGAAACAAAGCGACAGTGCTAAACAGCTGAGCTTCACTGAGGGAGCTGTGGAGCTGTCAGTCATTGAGACCGTGATGACACTGTGTCTATTGCCTGGACTGGCAGAAGGTGGGCTAGAAATGTAGAATCGAGGATGTTGGGGAAAAGCTTCTGCTGGGACTACCTCCTTGAAGATGCTGACTGCCAGACATCTTCTGGAATGTGGCAAGGGGCAAGTGTCATGCCGTCTCGTAGAAAAAATTAGAAATACCCTGTCCAACCATTTAGCTTGCTAATANTTTTACTGGTCAGTATTTTAATGGAAAACAAACATTAAAGATAGAGAAAAACATTTGATCTAAATGGACATTTATTTCATCAAATTGGAAGACTTCTAAAACCTTATTCAAAGTTAGTTTCAGAGCTTTGTGTGTGTTTCAATATCACTGGTGGCAGAGTCCCCCCTCCACAGTCTTCTAAAAAACATGTTAGATTGGCTTTGTTAACAGTGAAATATTTAGTACCCTTAACCTCTGTTTCTGTCAGCATTTTGATGACAGCAGCTACTGGATCCCAGCCACAGCATTTCCTTGCCCTGTGTCAGAGGACTTTGAAATACGACGTGAGGAGGTTCAGTTTGTTGGGGCTGTACAATGTAGGGGTTGCCAGCCTGGTTTAGGTCAATCCTTTGTCCTGGTTTTGAAGTTTTGCACCAAGGGCATGGAAATGCATCAGCCAGAGAAAGAGGTTTACCCTGAATCATCCTAGAGCCAAGTCAGTCCCTGTAGAAGGGCACCATGGCACTGAGCAATGGCTAACCCGGGGTTACACAGCAAAGCAAAATTAACGAATGTACAAGTGGAGGTTACAACATAAACATGTGCTCAGATACTGGTGTAATGAACGCAGTGTAAATATTTAGATGCATTCCTATATCTAATTCTTATACTCGTCATTCTTATGTCAAGTGGTTTACAGAAGGCAAAACTTTATTTCAGTTACAGGCACAGCTTCATAATTTTTCAAGTTAATTAAGGCGTCTAAATATGTTTCATGTCTGTCGCCTCTACTTTGTAAATGGCACATACCTGTAGGTAATTAAATGCTTTTCATATCAGTGACAGCAATGGCAGTTTAGGTGTCCAGCCTCAGAGAAAAGCAGCAGCTGTTTGTGTCATTTGTACATCTCCAATGAACAGATTGCTGCTTGTATCATGTGTGCTGACATCATGTAGGGCAAGAATTAATTGTGGTTTGGGATCTTTTTATACTGAGCGTGAGAGTCCTGGTGCTGGTGTAGATGCTGAGTGGTGCCCCACGGATGGGCTGTTGTGCTGATGGGTGCCCAGGGGCACAGGGATGCCTCTGCCAGCCCTGGTGTCAGAGCAAGGGGCCTGGTGGTGTCACCTTCCCAATACAGCCGCAGTTCTGTGTGGCTTTTGTTGGCCTAGAGCACCCCTCATTGCTCTGTTTCTTTCACTGTCTGTGCCTTTATGCATAAGCTGTAAAACTGGCTGCGCAGGCAAGGGAGGAGAGAGGTGGCCTGTCCCCAGCTGGAGTGTCCCCTTGCAAAGGAGGGTGAACAGGTGACGGGGTGCCACCCACAGCAGAGATCTCTCCAGGGTGGCCTGAGAGTGGGCTGCCTGTGGTGGTCCCGGAGCCTCACTGGCAACAACCAGGTGGGGAATCTCCCTCTGCCAGGGGAATCCCTACCCGGCCACTTCATAGTGTTTTTAAGGACAGCAAGGAGCCTTATCATGTTTCCACATCTGCTCCAGATGCTTTGCATTCCAACAATGCTCCGCAAAGGTGCTGAACCCTACAGCATCTCTCCAAAGAGGACTCACTTCTTGCCACCTTGGCAGCTGTCAGCTTCCTGCATGCAATCCAAGGGGAAGGGAGCAGCCCTGCTCTCAAGGATGTCACTGCAGAGCTGACAGCAGGTGACACAGCCCTGCCCCTCACCCGTGTCAGCAGGACCCGTGTGGCAGCGGGAGCTGTGTGTGCAGGAAGGCTGGGCTGCATGCAGCCAAAGTTCAGGCAAACAGTGCAGAACAGAAATGGTTTCCGACCCAGTGGCACCAAGGCCGCTTTGGCCACTTTTGGGTTTCACCTTGAAGAGCAGCCAGAGCACAAGGTGCTGCTGGCACTGTGTCTGTGCAGAGGTGTATGGCTCTTGGGGTGTGCTCTGTTCCCAGAAGAGGGGATAATTAATAAATGCCTCTCACAACATTTTCCAAAGTGCCAACACCCATCAGTCCCTAGCCAAACCCCAGTGCTCTGCCATATCACTGCTGTGTGGAGTATCAGCCTGCCCTGTCCTCCATGTCCGTCTCCCACGTCTGTGCTGTTCTAGGGCTTCTTTCTCTTTAAGAGGAAACCCGGCGGAAGCCTAGCTATTCAATATTGTTTCATATTATTTGGTTGTGAAACAATTTAATTTGTTTATGGCTCTAAAGGTCAGATTTGACTGTTGCCCAAATTTCTAAAGAATAAAGAATGCATCAGGCTGAATGGGACTTCATGGCATGACCAACTGGAGAAAGAGAAGGGGGCTAGTGAGAATATTTAACTGGAACAGTAAGGCAAACTTACCTCCAGCTCAGGTTTAAAAGCCTAGTCAATCATTACACGTTTTTTATTATTTACCTGGTACAAAATCCCCCTGGGTGAAGAAGCAGAAAAACTCACAGGTCACAGTCTTTCAAATTTTTGGTAGCTTGCTCAGCATTTTTTTCCTCTATCTCAGGACAGTTGAAATTATATGGGTTGTGATGGTACCTGTGGATAGATGAGAAATAAATTGGAAGCACATTGTGGTTGTAGCTCCAAGCAGGGGTGTTTGTAACAGTGAAGAGAGCAGGGCCAGCCAGGGACTTTGAGAAGGAAGGTAATTCTCACACAGTCATCAGAAGACAAAGGTTGCATTTACACCTGGCCAGAAGGTTTAATCATCTACTATTTCCAAACATTGCAGGCTCACAATCTGTTGTGTCTGAGATCATAAAACATAATCACAAACTGGAGACAAGAGACCGGGGGCTTGATTGACCAGACCTTATCTTTTCTTTTTCTTCGTTCTTATTTTTTACTCAATTTCGCCTTTTCTGGAGCTGGGGGCAG